>CM046875.1:194690172-195912344 GCA_025667525.1 Glebionis coronaria
GACAACAAGAGTGCAATTGCCTTATGCTGCAACAACGTTCAATTCTCCCGGTCGAAGCACATTGACATTCGCTACCACTTCATCAAGGAGCAGGTGGAAAATGGAGTAATCGAGCTTTACTTTGTCCGATCTAAGTATCAATTGGCAGATATTTTCACGAAGGCTTTAGATCGCGCTCGAATTGAATTTTTGGCCGACAAGCTAGGAATGAGAACCTTCTCGCCTGAGACTCTAAAGGAACTGGCAGATGATGCGAAAGAATAGTGGTGGTAAAACTATTCTCCGTATCCTTGGTGATCATCTGTATATATTGTTTATATTTTTATCCACGAAAACAAAATACAAAAATATAAAACCATATAAAAACCATAAAAATTGAAAAATCTAGAAAAATCCATAAATATTTTTACTTTACTTTTCAAAGGCATGTCTTTTGGTACGATAATATTTACGGCCTTAGAAATGTTGATTAATATTGACACGACGCCATAAATAGAGTTCGTACAAAAGTTGTAAATATTTCATAAAACATGCCTATATGGCTTGTAGTTATTTCTGACTGCAACCCGGTTTTCATATTAAAGTCAAGTATTTCTTATGAAAGCTTTGGCTCACAACGGGAATTAATTTTCTCGGGCAAGGTTTACTTTAAAACCTTGTAAGGGATCAAGTTTACTTTATAACTTGGTCTAACACAAATATATGTACGTTTCAGTGCATTTATTTGTTAAAACAAGAGAAGTCTTGTTTTTATGAAGCTATCATCTCTACAACCATAGCAATCTACAATTGGTATCTACATACTCGACGATGCGACTACTCAACCAACGACTACATCTCTTTCAATAGAACACGGGTCAACAATTGAGGGGGAGCAATTGTCAAGCATTCAGAATCTTCGATGCCGAACGTGCCAAGTTCACAAGTTGGTGTCAAGACAACAATACCAATCGTACATGTGGTGTCAAGAGATGACTTCAGATGTGACGAGGCGACCAACATATGCTGACAAGAACCATTTGATCTTATCATATGATGTTCTCATCTATCAGGTCCAACCTTGTCAATTCTTTTTTAATATGGTGAATATGTGATCATGCTACAAATCGATATCATATCTCATACATTTGATATCATGAAGATGAAATGAACTTGCATTTTTCTTCCCAAAACCTTTGTTAAAACTTCATTAAATCAATTGATATTAAAAACATCGATTGGGTTAATATTTTTAATATGGGGGAGAAAATGTGATTTAATATGGGATTTTATCACAAATGGTTTGACTTAATGTGCTGGCTCATCCCGACATATGCAAAATGTTTTCGAATATCGTGGCACATGTTAAGGGGGAGCAAAATGGATTTGCTATATCAAAATGGATTTTTATGGTGACATATACTTACCCAAACCTTATTTAATTCACGACGATGAAGATTGTGGTGACATAAGGATGGTAGGATAGGTTAAGTCCAATGATTCTTCCAGAACCGGAGGAATCTTCCCAAGGACATTCCATAGCTAGAAATAGTAGTCCTTAGGAAAGATGGAGAAAGATTGTGAACGTAGCTGAATGCCGACCAAGTACTTAAGTTATCATTGGAACAATCACAACAAGGTGCTAGTTATGACGTATTGGTAAGCATTGAAGGGGTTGAAGAATGAAAAAGAATTGTAAAGATAAAGGGTGTAAAGAAAGTAGCCCTCCTTACAACTTTAGGCAGAAACCGGGTCAATACATATGTTATTGAGATCATTGTTAATGATTCTTGATATTGAAGACAGACATCATGGACCCAGTGATGCAATGCACAACCCATCCCAGCTAACTCAGATATCTCTCAAAAGGTATTTGTTTTAATCACACGGAGACAACACGTTATCTATTGATTTATTCACTCCGAATAAATTGGTATTGAAAAGGTGGCACTCCTCTCCAGCCTCCGATCACTAAAATCCAAAATGCACAATCGAGTCTAGAGCCATTTGAGATCATCAAATATCTCATTAGGACACACTTTCATATTTCCTTGCTTCCTCACACACTGTGAAAAGTAAGAAAGAATTTAAGAGTCCTACGCAAAATCTTCATGATCTTGCCTAAACATCCGAGTAATACGAAAGTATTTACAATGAAGATGGAAATCCTTCTTGAGCGAACATCAAAAAGCTCATGGTAGGTGACTTGTGCGATTCTTTATGAATCAAACTTGTGATAACTGGAAAGCAACAGCTGTTTAATTCTTAACTGAATTTAAACACGTTCCAGGCCTCTACGCAAAATCTCAGTGATCTTGCCAGAACACTCAGAGTGATACCTTAGTGTTCACAGTGATGAGTGGAAATCCTTCTAGTGTTAACCTCAAACAGCACTTGGTAGGTAACTTGCAAGATTCTATACGAATCAAGCTCGTGACAACTGGAAAGCAACGATGGTGCGGTTCTTAATTGAATTTCACTTGTTCCAGGAATCAGAAATGACGGCTTCAAATCATGCGGATATTATTATCCAAATGATTCACTCTTTGGACGGTCGAATAAAGAGAACGGGTTTACCCGCGAAATCCTGTCAGGAAGTTACTTAATTGAAACTATCCGTCACGGGTACGATATCTAATATCGTCCAACGGTCTTCACCGACCGGAGGTAAAATGCTACCGATTTAGAATGAAATGTTCAAAGCCATTTCATGCGTGTATACTTATGTTGCGGCATTCGAAGACGGCGGTGTTACGGGATACAAGAAGAAGTCGTCCCCGCATGCTTATACTTTATGCACTTAATACCTCATCAAATTCAAGAAAGCCTGAAAGTTAAGTCTTCCGCTGTATCAAACTCTGAAGCTTTCAAGAATTACGAAGGTATAAGTATATGGGACATGGTGTTACGAAGAGGCGAAGATCACAAGTGATGGATGCACGAGATCAAGGCAAGAGATTAATGCTCAAAGATTGATATCAAAGATCACATCAGCATGTTCACCAGAAAAGAAAAAGAAAAGAAAGACGAAGACTACGAGCACGAGCTCAAGACAAGCATAGTATGCTAGGTTTATCTTATTATTGTAACTTGGGGTAATGCCCTTGTTTAGAGTGACCTCCCTTAGGGGGAGATTGTTGGAAATACGTTTTACGTATTAAGAAGGATCAGTCACTCCAACGATAGTCTATGTAATAGCTCGTAGTTTAGTTACGTGTCTTTACTTAACAAACAACATCAAGCCTAGCCTACAACATGTGTAGGCCGGCCCAAACGTAAGCCCAAGCCCATGACAAGGGCTTGGGTATATAAACCCTCTCCTTTGATGGAGAGGGTGTGTGGTTTCATAATTTTCACATAGTTCTTCTTACTTTCTCTCTTTAGCTTTGTGTGAAATCCACCATCTCTCTATCTCTTTCTCTCTCTAAAAACATAAGCAAGATTTACATATCCTACAACACGTATGAACATGTAAATAATTTAACTCGGGAAAAGCTTCGTGTTTCCCTTTGTGGCCCTCATATGTTGCGGCTAAGACAAGAGAGAAAGCAGAAGTGGGCTTGGCCCAAGACCCAACTAAAACCCTTGTTAAGTAAAAGCACAGGGAAAACATTAAACATAATTTTAGGTTTACAGAAAAGTTTTCCCTTGCCTCCTTTTTGTCCTCTTGCCGCCGGCTACATAAAACCACAAGGACGATCCGGACGATTTTGGTTATGGATTAATTGTGTGTACGTGATCGTGATCTTAATTCTTTTCTTCTACGAGTTCGGTATAATCAAAAACATTTTCTTTTCTTTTTAATTCTTAATGGAATTCATGTTTTTATTTAATTAATCATAAAAACAAGATGTTAAAACATGTGGGATTAATTAAACATGGAAAAAGGGGGTTTTTGGTTGTGTTTTGGTTCGGCCGAGACACCACCGAGAGCCATGTGGCTCTCGGCTTGTCTTCATCACCACCACCGAGACCCTTAAAGGGCTCGACTTGGTTGGTTTGGGCTCGGACGACACAAGGGAACCCCGACCGTGAGTCGGGGTGTGGTTTTGTTTTGGATCGAGTGCCAACCGAGACCAATGGGGTCTCGGTGGGGCTTTTTGGTTAACAGTGGGAACCGAACAAACAAGAAACAGTGGGAACCGGTCACAACCGGTGTGAACCTATGTGAACCGGGCAGCCGTGGCTCGGCAGTGGGAACCGAGAGCCACCAGTGCCAACCGGCTAGCCTGTCTATCCATTGGTAGGGTTGTTTGGCTCGGCTTATATGTGGCCACGGGTTCCGGGCTCGGGTTAATTTTTAAAACATGGGTTCGGGATTTGGGAAACTATTAAAAATCAAAAATATATTTAATCAATGTAATTACTAGACTTTTTAATTTAATTAAATTCATGACTTAGTTTAAATATTAAAATTAATATTTCACGTATAACCTAAAGTACTTTACTTAGCTTAATTTAATTAAAACATGTATTTTTAATTAAATTCCTTTGATGTATAGTTTACTTAATTAACCAGTTATTTAATTAATAAGCTATAACCGTGACTTGTAATTACTAATTAAGCTTTACTTGACTTAATAATCCAGCTTATTTTCTAATTGTGGAAACTTACTATTTTTGGAAACTTTCTATTTTTAAAAACTTACTATTTATAGAAACTTGCTATTTTAGAAAGTTATTTAGTATTACAATACAAGTATTATAATACACTATTACATGCATAATACACTACAGAACATCAGTATAACTACAGATAACACAGTAACACACTAAAACATGACAGAATAAGTATAACAAGTTAATAACACACAGAACCAGTAAAACACATGTAATTTAGACAACTCATACACGTTCCCACTCTTATGTAGTATTATCCATCAAGGCGGAGTAGTTTCTTCAGTGTTTCCATTAGCTTCTACTGGACATAAGGTACGGATTTCCCGTCCTTCAGTAATGACAACCTCTTCCTTTATTAGGATTTCCCGTATGCAGCCAACTGTTTCCCCAGTAGTACAGATTAAATGCTTATGTTTTATAAGTTACCTTAGCCATATACATGCATGAACAGTTTCACCTAGTTATGGAGTTACCATAACCATAACACTAGAGGCACTAGTGTTATGACTTCACCATGGCGGAGTGATAGCTCGTGGCGTCCCTTTCAGTTATTTGGCCATTATTATATTATTATTATCATGTGGGGCGTATGGATGTATCATAGGTTCAGTTTCTGTCACGTTTTCATGGTAAATGTGGTGTGTGCCTTGCATCCTTCACAAGGAGTTGATCCTTCCTACCCATTACCAATTAATTAGAGGCATCCCCTCTAATTTGCATGACGAGGTCACCCTTCCAAGTATTCATGCACGTTGTTGACCTCATGACCTATATTGGCTTTTAGTATATTTAACTAATACATATTTTCTTAAGTAACATAAGCTATGTTTTCAGAACTAAAACCAGTAAACAGGACATACATCTAGGTTTCCCTTGACTTATTCATTTCCGATGTAATTCACGCTTTATATGCTTTATATGCTTTCATTCTTTTATGTCATTACGTTATGTTATATATCCGTGCACTGAGCGTTATGCTCAGACATTTTCCATTTCCATGTTCCCAAACGGCAGGTACCCAAAGTCGCAAGTAGGATCTCCAGAGTATGTGCATTCGGATGGAAGCTATCCGGCCTCTTTTACCTTATGCATTTATTTCTACTTTTTCATACTTTACTTCCTTTGGACGTTGTTTAGTCCTTTCATTTATAGTAATTAATATTGCTTATGTGTGAGTTACTTAGAATACCGATGTTTGATTCCGGTATTTCTATTATGGTCATGAATGTTTAGACATTTACCTTGCATGCTTTGATGACACGCCATATATTACTGTAGCATTCCATCTTAACAAATGGGGTGTTACATAAACACAATAAATCAAGTATATCTTCTAAGTATAAAGAATATATTCACAATATTCTCGATACTTTTCTTTATTCTCTAGAAACTTCTGAAGATATCTACATCTTCAATAACACTAAAGGTACTTGTGTAGGCTAGGGGTACTTGGATTTACCCTAGCGGTACTAGCGGTACTTGGACTATGCTAGCGGTACTTACATTTACCTTTGGTTTTGTATCATCGGATCTTTTAGCCC
Organism: Glebionis coronaria; assembly: GCA_025667525.1. Taxonomy (NCBI): domain Eukaryota; kingdom Viridiplantae; phylum Streptophyta; class Magnoliopsida; order Asterales; family Asteraceae; genus Glebionis; species Glebionis coronaria. The sequence continues at coordinate 194,696,313 of CM046875.1, forward strand.
AACAATTTTCCCCTATTTGATGATGACAAAACATCCATATATCTCCTTTAAACACACACCACATATATCTTCTTCCCCTTTTTGGAATCTCTTCTAATAAGGGTCTTCTGAAGATAAGCAATGAATAATCACTTCCCCTTGAGTGATTACTTCCCCTTGCGTGGTGCATATAGATGATTAAATAAGCTTCCCCTGAAATAATGCTACAAATATGTTTATTACATCATAGTTGTCGTTCATCGTTGATCCCGGACCAACTCCCCCATAACTAGTCTTTTGATCCCAGACCAAAGCACGATAAGACCAATAAATTGGTCCCATACCAACATTTTTCAATATTACCATATGCAATCAAGAACTTGTATCACCAAATAAGATCTTTTATTTACCATCTCTTGAATCACGAACTCTATAGATTCCAACTGATGATCACTGATGAAGAAAAATGAATATAACCCATTTGTTGAAAAAGTGGAATCTTCCAAGCATGTATCTTACACTACTAGAAAATGGAGCAACAGCGACGGCTGTTTCCGTCGGAAATCCGTCAGTATAGGTAGTTTCCGACGGATTTGCGATGAAAATGGTATGTCGGTAAATGCCTTGTAGCTAATTCTTATCAGTCGGAACTCTGTTAGAAATACCGACGAAAAACAAGTGTCGGTATTCTGTTGGTATTCATTTCTCTCGGAAATCTGTCGGTAAAAAAAATTAATACATCTGTCAGAAATTCGTCGGTAAAACGTCCCTCGGAAATCTGTCATAATATTTCTGTCGGTAAACAGTCACAAATCTGTCGCAGAGATAAGAATTAGTTTGCAACCTGGTAATCATCCAATATCTAAAATGGCTAGAAAGAAATGAATAATTCACGACTAAATAGTTTAATTACCAAATCTCAATCTACAAATAATAAAGATTACACAATAACTAGAAATAAATAATACAATATTAAATAATCGTTTATCGTTCAAATAACAAGTTATAGTCGAATAGAACGAGTCAAATAAAACATTCAAAATGAAACTAGTAATGCAAGTATTCAAATGCTATGATGTTATCAAGCTAAGGAGGAGGGCGGGAATCCGTGAACTTTTTAAGACCAAGTTAACGTCATTCGTTTTCTGTTGCCATTCTCTCGTGTTGTTCACAAGCATCCACCTTTAGTTCTCGTTGTCGCATGTGCTCTAGTACTTGATGCTCCACTTGGGACTGTGCTCTTATTTCTGCGTTTTCCTATTGCAATCTTGTTATTGTCTCTTCTAAAGTTTGTACCTACATTGTATCAAGTCCTATTAGAAACCTTAAAACACATCTCACATCTCCATGCGCAAAATAAGAAAATATGAATAAAAGAGGATCACCATTATAATCAGAACGACCTATGGACTTAAAAGTCATACTGACCCGTTACCAACCTTCCCGACCCATATTTCACCTAAATCCATACTGACCTGTTACCCACGATCGATTAATTGTTCAAATAAGGACAACTATACAATATGAAGCAGAACACGTAGAACAAAGAACTTCAAATACTGACAAGCAGTGTTCTCACCGCATATAACTAAACTACTGAATGTTATAAGGTACTCAAAAAAGGTAGTCTACACAACTCCATATATTTCGGTTCGATGTACCAAATATTTTGATACGGCATGCACAATAATATTGTTTATTTTCATATATATTTATACATTTACAAATCATAACTTATAATTAAACTTCAATGTTATGTTAATATTAATAAGGTTTGAGTTAACTTTTAAAAGTGCTAAAGCTTGAGAGTGATTTAACAAATAATCGATAAGCAGTGTAAAATTCTGATTATAGAAGGCAATTTTATTTTATTTACAAATAAAGCTATAGTAAAAAAATGAATATTAGATAAGGGCGTATAAAAAAGATTCAACAAAACTGAAAATGGAAATTTATCCCAGCAAATAAAAAAAAAAGATAGCATATAAAAAATAGAATACTGAATGCTTATTATATTATAGATATATTAATGTTAATTTATTAATTTTTAATTTTATATTGTCACCTACTTCTTACTTTCTACATCTTCTTTCTCTTCTATCTCTTGGTATATATCTTCTTCTACATCTCTACCCCTAAAACAATCGCATTCCATGTAATCAAACGCGTTTTGGAGGCTTTTAAATCGCCGATTTGCGATTTGTTGGATCGCGATCCACTGCGATTGGGAACGAGAATCGGGATCGACACTTTATGGGTTTCGGTTCGCGATCCCCGGCGATCCAGATCGCGACTGTACCGCGATTGGGAACGATCGTACCAGATCGGAAATCGCTCAAGGATTGGCGATCCATGTGACTATGTCATCGCCAGTTTACATATAACATACTATGAAAAACCAGCAAGCAAACACACCCGACTAATATCAGGGGGCCACTACCGCTATTTTGTTCCCAGGGGAGACCACGGGAACCAAGTAGTACACTATGTGAAACAGAGTCATGAGGACGTCGATCAGCAGCATTAGCATCTTGTCCTGTCATAGAAATGTAACGTTTTGAGTATACCTATATAAAAATCGTTATATGCATGGCCCTTATAACATCTATTTACAGAGAGAATCACACCTGTGTTAGTACCATTTGTAGTTGTCCCAGTTGACGAACGAGATGATGGTTGCGACTCAGAAGGTTGTCTAGCCACTAGATGCAAAACCTTTCCCCTAAAGATGAGCCGCTGTTGTGCAACTGGGAGGCAAACTTCACCGAATATTTTTTCCTTGGATGCTGAAACTAGCATCTGTATGAAAACAACAAAAGGTGAAACTAAAATAACTGGTAACCAAAGTTCATTCACACCTTTAAGTCAAAATTCACCACGAAAAGAACTTCATACTTCTACAACACCGTACTTTTACTAATCATTAATTAATAGCAACAAGATAATATATTTTAATAAGAGATATCGGAGGATTATTATAAGAAAATCTCCTTTAAACTTTATCTTGGTCAGATAGCAAAGGACCAACATGGAGATCCATGTATGCGCATAGATACTTTGGAAACAAGCTTGTCGTGTTTTGTTAACTAAAGAAAATGAAACATATAATTTTTTTATCTAAAACTACTTCACCTGACGGGATAATACTGGTGATTCATACACCTCAATTATTATACTTACAGTAATTGATGTTATTTTAGTACTTGACATTATGCATTACCTATTCAAGAAAATGGTGTACCAAGTCCATCAAGCTTATTAAAAGACACATCTATGACAATATCCTGCACAAGGCATTTCACGAGCTTCACCTAACACAAGAAACATGATGAATGGTATCAAGAACAGAGGATGGATAAGAAACTTTATATAAACCTTAAAAATCATATGGACACCAAACTAAGTACAACATTTGCTATGTAACCTACGCATCCTTTGAAATTTGAACAATCATATTAACACAAACAATGAACCAAAAGAAGGGGGCATGAAAAGTATTGATTGCAAAAAATTTATCATCAAATGGTGAGCAAAATTAAATGGTAACATAATAACTGATAAAAATTAAGTTAAGTAAATACGAATCTTTGTAGCAGCCATAGGAAATGGATTCTAAAATTTCGAGCATCTATACACTTCTTATTACATACTTTATCAAAGTCTTTGTGTTGTTCACATTGACCATGCTAGCTGGCAGGCACAAGTGGCATCCCCGAGTCATCAAAGCTTTTCAACTCAGGCCAAACATCACCTGTGTCAAGCACACCAATGATGACATTAACCTTGTTTCCATTAAGAGGCTGTTCATGACTTTTAGAAAAGAATCTGGTTGCATCCTGAATTCCTAGATACTGAGGAGTACGAGTGGTGCCAAGGTGGTAGAGAGTGTCCTCGTAGACACCTAGGACAGAAGGTGAGTCTCTAAGGGACTGTGCATGTTGAGGGTCTAAGGAGGCTGCGTAGCCGTTGTAGACAGGTTCCATACACTTATATAAAATGTACAAAGTACATTAAATATTAAGCGAGGTAAGGGAATCAAAATGGACAAGTTTGAGACCAATTTACCACCAAACAAAAAATTCTACTTCTATTATGCACATGTAATGCTTTTTCACGTACACTAAACTAGGACAAAGTGTGAAGGTGGTAGAGAGTGTCCTTGTAGACACCTAGGACAGAAGGTGAGTCTCTAAGGGACAGTGCATGTTGAGGGTCTAAGGAGGCTGCGTAGCCGTTGTAGACAGTTTCCATACACTTATATAAAATGTACAAAGTACATTAAACATTAAGCAAGGTAAGGGAATCAAAATGGACAAGTTTGAGACCAATTTATCACCAAATAAAAAATTAAACATTAAGCGTGGTAGGGAATCAAAATTTAATGTCCAGCTTACTTTCATCTAGCAACATCACTAATTTCTTATTTAAATCGGTTACACAATTCAACTACCTATCAAAACATAGCTACCACCAAAACTGAAAATCAACTAGTCTCCTCCAAACACGAATCGATAATTGACCACGAATCAATTTCGTATCAAGCGATTATAGCAAAATTGGTTCAGGATGTGTATATACTTAACTAAGGTGACATTTTTTATCATTAACGGACTTTTTTTTTTAACTCAGGTCAGATGAATAAATAAAATTAGTAGACTAACGAATCTAAAACCGGAGAGAATACTATTGATGCAAGCATACCTTCTTCCTCGTGATTGCAATCAATACTTGTATAATTGGCGAAGCAAATTATTAATTAGCTTAACCAAACAAAGAATCAATAGGCCTAGCAGCAAGGTGTTTTGTATCTATCCCTATCACTTGTGCAATAGTTCATAACACCAAGGTAGGGCAGGGTAGTGTGTGTACATCTACACTTAGTCACTTACAAACTTATTGCTCGCATATCATGTTCCTTAATCACCGAAGATAATTATGTATATCATGCGAGACATCTCATTTGTACTTATAAAGAAATAAGACGAGCATTTTAAGTATATCTTATTAAACCAAATAGCAGAAGTTTAAAGTTTAACTGTAACATAACAAAAATAAACAAAATAAGCTACCTCGGGTTTGGTAAAAATACCAATATCACCTGTAATAGATTCTGATTTAATGCTCTTTAGCTATTCTTAAATCAACCAAAATGACTTATGTCTTTCGCTTGGTTCACTTACAATAATACATTCCGATTACCCTAAGAATACTCGACCTCTACTGCACATAGAACAATACAGTCTGTATAAAATTTCACCAAACAATGTCACACTGTAATTTAAGCATCAAACACCTAGTCACAACTATCATCATGAAAACAAACTTTATCAAAACGCCTGAATAATAAAAAGAGGATATCTCTAATTACGTGAAATATAACTTATGGCTTATGGACTATTAACTTAAAACTGATATAAAGCAACAACTATATTTAAGATATACACTCATCCGTTCATCTCAGCACTGAAAATTATAGCCAAACACTCTTAAATTAGGTCAAAATTAGTTTAAGCCAAACACTCTTAAATTAGCTCCAAATTGGGGCAAAATAACCTCAATTGAAATGAATACCATGTGGTCAACGGCGAGCGGCGGCGATGAAGTAGACGGAGATCGGCGGTGATGTAGTCGACGGAGATCGGCGGTGATGTAGTCGACGGAGATCGGCGGTGATGTAGTCGACGGAGATCGGCGGTGATGTAGTCGACGGAGATCGGCGGCGATGTAGTTGATGGCGATCGGCGGTGATGTAGTCGACGGCGAGTGTGGTAAACGAACAGTGAAGTGTGTGTGAATATTTTATAAGTTTAACTTGATGATTTTTGGTAAATAGGAGATGTATTTTTCTTGGGCCCAAAACTTTACTCTTTAGTTAAAAAAAATAGGTTCACTCTCTTTTTGTAGCCGCCAACCCCATTATTCCATTTTCTTCCTTCACAATGAACATTTGAATATAAACAATATCCTTGAAATACTCATATGGAACCAAAATTTCCAGACATATCAACAATACTACCCGTTCTTACCCGTCAAAAATTTGTCAGAAAAGGATTTAAATTTCCGATAGATTACCGACTACAAGTTCAAATATAACAAATCTTTAACCTTTTCCGACCGCCTAGCGACAGGTGAGCACAGATCTCGGTACTCCGTCGGAAAGTTGACGCAAAATAAGTTAATTACCGACTGATTTCCGACAATACTATTATCCATCGGAACGTAGTCGGAATTTCGCCTGAAAATCATCACAAAAATTAGATCACAATAGCAGTCGCTAATTAGACGGAACTTCGTCGGTAATTTGTGACGGAAATATAGCAGTCGGGAATTCTGTCGGTGATGCTCCTTTTTCTAGTAGTGTTATGTCTTGCACTATCCATGTGATGTCGAACTAATACAATAGCTAGAAAAAGTATAAGTAGAACCAATCTCTTACAAAAATTCTCATTTACCTTTGAAACGAGACACTGAGCACAATAATGTAACTCCTTCAAGTGATAGGAAATCACACATTCCTAGATCTTGTAAGTCTTTGTCAACACCATATAAGCACGAACAAGTTATCTTCAAATGGTCAAGTCGATTGAGATATAATAAGAAAACAAACATGTGAAAATCAACTCCAACATCAAATAAGCAATAGTCAATCGTTTTCATAGAAATCTCCAATAAACGAGCCATAATAAAAACTGAAGTACTTTCAGTTCTGTCCAAGATCCGTAGGTGTACCAAAAGTATATGTCATCTGATATCGAACAAAGCAAACGGTACTTGACCATTTTTCGAATAACACTGAGCAGTACTTTATCCATCGATCTAGCGGTACTTCCAAAATAAACAAAACAGCGACCTTTTTTCTATCAGTGTTGTGTAGCAAACAACTTTCTCCTTCCTCCCATAGGTATTCGTGACATGCTTTTCTATCATAGAGTTGTTGCTAATTCAAAGTATTATTTGCTCCAAATCTTAAGTGACACTCCAGCTTGTCACTTATTGTTGCTTTTGTTGCTGTTTACATCTGGCGATATTTAAGGATATATATATGGGCAGTACTTAAGCAATAAGAACGGTACTTGAAGAGTTTGTGTCTTAAGCCCGAATTTAATAAACATTAGCCCATCAAATATAGATCACGACCAGACATATATAAATTGTGGATATGTTTAAAAACCAACGAGATATACACATGCAACATAAAAACACGTCTTTTTCTCCCTAAAAACTAGGGAGTCTTCTTTTGATCCCTGTATATTCGTCCATATATAATTTTAAACCGAATATCAATCATACCTAACAACCAGGGGTATCCAAATTATATCCAGTACATATCCATCCCATATTAATAACATATCTCATCCAAAGATATGCACAAGACATGTGAATCACGTCCAATATGTGTAACCAGATACAGTAACGTGTTTTGCCTTGTGTGCATGAAAGTACGAGGCAAAGATTTTAAAAACATAGAATAGTACCTTGACTTCCTGTTGTTGTTGTGTACTTCTTACACACGTTTTGGTTACATGATGTACATATGGATAATATACGAATGTCTCCCAAGACTAGAATCCCAAGTTGTTATCTAGGAGACCACACGAGATAATAGCCAGTTCTTAGTCTTGTACATCTTACATGCGACGTACAAACAATATCGACCATACAGGAAATAACCAATGACCAAGAAGGTGTACACCATTAGTACATAATTTTGATTAGTCACAATCGACAAACACCATGCCAAACATAGTATCTGTTCTTTTCTTTTGTTCGAATTTGATCACGACCAAGAATAGCAATCATACGTAGAGTTTGCCTTCCCCTTAATTCAAGCTGTGTTATCCAACAGCTTTATCCAACTTACAGGTAGGGGTGGGATCGGGTCGGGTCAACCAGGTTCGGGTCAAGTTGGGTCAGGTCAAGTCGGGTCAAGACTCAAAAAATCATACCCGAACCCGAGCCTAATTAAACCTCGGGTCAGTCGGGTTTGGGTCAATTCGGGTCTGGTCAACTCGGGTTCGGGTCAACCCGAGTATAAGGAAAAAGTGTAAAAAGTGGCTTATTTAAGCTATAATACAATGTAAAAAGTGTAATTTAAGTCGGGTTCGGGTCAAGTCGGGTCAAGGCTAAAAACTATAAACCCGAACCCGAGCCTAATTAGAACTCGGGTCAATTCGGGTCAACCCGAATTGACCCAAATTCAATTTTGGACCCGAGTGACCCGACCCAAATATGTTTATTCAGGTTCGGGTCGGGTTCAGGTCGGGTCGACTTTTTCGACACCCCTACTTACAGGCAGCATGGACCACACAGCACCACACATCAGCTTTGCTAGTTCATGTGCAGTACCCTCTTCTTCATGTCACGAACAATTAAATAAACAACAATCCAAAAACCATGTACCTGCTGATGTCGATCACTTCCATGGACCACCCTGCTTTTAGTTCTACTAGGGTTCATCATTGATCAAGGATCAATTCTCCAAAGCTAGTAGAACCACCATGGCGAATCAAAATATGTTGTCTTCTTCGTGCGACAACATCAAATAACAGCAGCTTTTCAACCGAATTCTTTAGGGTTTGTTGGGAGAAACCCTAGATCAGCAACTTTTGGCGCATGTATATTCTGTTTAAATTCATCTAGGGTTTGTAGAAACCCTAATTTAACTTTAATAACAAAAACAGAATATTGAAGAACGTTTTCTACAGCCTACTTCGACCTGCTTTAACTTTTTCTTGATAGCTCAGATCGACAATCCCTCCGGTGAGATTGTAGTCACATGTATAAAGAACCTCTAGTTCGAATTTCGTGACGATCAAACGGTTAACGACTCATTTATCACAGTTTGAATATGACTGAACAGAAACATACGAATCTGTAAACCCTATACGGATTTTTAGATCCGTTCTTGATTCTTCGACGTGAAAACCTTCGATCCTAGAAACATAGAGCCCCCGCTCTGATACCACATGTTGAATCATAAATTATATGACTCATGGATCGTTTTAGCATATCTAGGATATTAGTAACATTGTATACGCAGCGGAATAACAATAAGAACAACAACGTTACTATGAAGGTTTTCTTTATTCAACATAAATCAAACCTAACTATTAACTATAACTAACACGTGTGTTTACTATGCTAGACACTCATGGGAGTTCTAGCTATACTGGATTAATAAAATAATAGCTCTGCCCCTCTTTATATACTATAGGTTCTAGGGTTTACAAGGAGATAAACACAATAAAGCAAGTATATCTTCTAAGTATAAAGAATATATTCACAATATTCTTCATACTTATCTTTATTCTCTAGGATCTTTTGAAGATCTCTACATCTTTAATAAAACTAAATGTACTTGTGTAGGCTAGGGGTACTTGGATTTACCCTAACGGTACATGGATTGCACTAGCGGTACTTGGACTATGCTAGCGGTACTTGCATGTACCTTTGGTTTTGTATCATCAAATCTTTTAGCCCAACACATTTCTTTCTACATTTCTAAAACTTGTATTATATCTTTATGCATTAATTTGTTTAGCCTTTCTACACACAACCACGAATTCGGCACGATTTTTCCTTTGTTCATCAGTCAGACCCACGGACCCCTTATAGGGTGTCGGGCCCTTCTGCAGTGGGGTCCGACGCGTTCCTTGGTCCTTTGTGACTGCAATTTTTAAAATTATGTTTTGTGGTGGTGTCTTTGAGCTAGATGCTACATTTTGTTTCTCAAACCCCAACCCCGTTTGCTATCTCTTTTATAGATGAGCATTTCGTCAATGCAATTTGCAATTTTTCTAAATTTTACAAACTGTAGACTTTGTTTGGTTAAGGCCTCTTGACTAGCATAAAATTTCTCAATCTCAATGTTTAGCTCTTGACACTTTTCACATTTATCTTTGGGTGATTTATCTTTTTCTAGTCTTTGTAATTTAGCCTTTAACCCATAAACTTCATTTTCTAAACTTCAATTTTTAGCTTTTAATAGTTTATTTTTGTTTATGATTTTAAGGCTTAACTCGCACATTTTTTATATTCAATTTGCAATGTTTCATTATTTAGTGAGGAAGAATAATAAGAGGAGTCGGAGTGTACCTCATTTCTTTTGTGTGTCATATGAGCTAGCTCTTCCTTTTTGGATTCATTAAATTCGTCATCACTAGCGCTCCATGCTCGACTTACGAAAGCTCTTTGTGTCTTTGGCTTCCCCTTTGGACAATTACCAATATAGTTATTGGGATCACCACATTGGAGGAATTTTCTTTCGTCCTTGGTCTTTTTGATATCAAATGGCTTTCGAGATGCTTTCTTATTGTCGAGTGGTTACCTCACAAGCCTTCCTCGTCTTTTAAATAATTTCTTGAAGTCGCGTACAGCCATGGCATACTCTTCGTCATCACTCTCGGACTCTTCATCATCACTAGATTCAGCTCGAGCTTTTAATGTTAGTGACCTTTGATTTTCTTTCTTACCTTTAGTGATTTCAGATTCTTTTTCCATCACCATTTCATGCACTTTGAGATTCTCGATGAGTTTGTCTAGTGACAAGCTTGAGAAATATTTAGATTCTTCAATTGACGTGACTTTAGCTCGCCATTTTGGATGGAGAGACCTTAGAAATTTCTTGACAAAGTTCTTCTTGGAGAAAGACTCGTCAAGTTCTTTGAGTGATGTTATGATAGTGTTAAACCGAGCAAATCCCACATCAACTGACTCTTCTTCAAGGACAGAAAATTGTTCATATTGTTGAACAAATAGATCAATTTTATTATCCTTGACTTACGAGTTTCCTTGATGTGTTACTATAAGTGAGTGCCAAAATTCTTTGGCGGTTTGACACATAAAGATGATTTCATACTCCTTTTTAGGTAGAGCATTGTAAATAATCATTTTGGCTTCATTATTTTTAGCCAACATTTTCTTTTAATTATCGGTTTGCTTTTCACGTGGAACCGATTCAAATTGGTTAGTGGTGACATTTCTAACCGTTGGTGCATAATCACCTTTAATGATTATATACCAAAGGTTTATATCCTTAGACTTCACATAAGTTTCAAAACAATTTTTTCAATAAATAAAACCATTGGTTTCAAAGAGTGGTGGTCTTTGCATAGATTGACCTTCTTCGTAATTTTCAGAATCCATTGATCGATTCAAGTTTTAAAGTACAATATACTTTAAAGATCTTGAGTACTGATTGTGGTAAAAATACGTGTTTTAGAAAAAACAACGTATGTATGGTAAGTATTAAGCGAGACGACTTAAGAAAATCAAATGCTAATGACCCAAAGTAAGTTCGTTCACCAAGGAGGACTAAAGAGTGTGTATAATTTGTATGATTTTAGATTAATATTGAGAGAAATAGGTGAAAAGAAAATGACGGATTACGGTAAAAGTGAAGCTAAGACGTAAAAAAAACGCTAAACCGTGAATGGTGACAAAATAAAATTTTACTCTAAAAATTCTTAAAAAATTACTAAAAATTCCTAAAAGGAAATAAGGGTTTACAAATGATCAAAACTTTTTAATTAATTAAAATTTAATTTTTAGATGCTAATTAAAGCCCTAAAAATCAAATGAAATAACAAAAATCCCAAACAAATTTTTTTCTACTTATAAGCCTCAAAAATTTCTTAATTAAGCTAAAAACTATTTTTCCAAAATTTTAAACCTATTAAATCTATTTAAAAACCCTAAAAACAATTTTTAATAATAAAATAATAATAAAAAATTCAAAAATTATAAAAAACTTTAAAAACTTGTAAAATAGTTTATTTTAACCTAACTAATCAGAACATGAAAGTGAAATTACCTAAATACCCCTATTGGGCCCTCAAATGGGCCAAAAGTAAAAACAGTCCACTTAAATGGGCTTTTTAGCCCAATAAGAAAAAATTCATCCAAATAAGCCCAAAAAGCATAGTCTTACTTAAAATTTGATTTTAAACAAAAAACTCTAAAGGCCCAAAAGCTGAAAGTGAGCTTATCACAGCTTAATAACCAAACAGCTTATTCTTAATGGGCCAATAAGCTCATTAAGCTATAAGCTGATGCCATAAGCTGAAAATTGACACATAACCTTCTATTGGGATTAAAAATATGTTTGTAAAAATAAATTTTGAAAAAGCTCAATAAATAAGCCAGAAATAAGCAAAGTTCTTTTCATTACACGACAAAATAGTCGGGTTAGAGATCTAGACCACTTCAGGACTTGATTCTTTTTGCAAAAGCTTCTAAATGGCTTAACTAAGAATAATCAACAATAAAATTTCCAATAAGCTAAGTCAAATAAGCTGTAGGAGGCAATAAGCACTCTGAAAAAGCACAAAAAGTTGGTTTCCTAGTAAAAGCTTAACCAAAAGAGCTACAAACTTCCAATATTCATTATTAGCTGAGAAAAATGACACCTATTACAAAATTAAAGTTGTTTCACACACCAGTAAACTAAACATATTCAATAAGCTTGTTGACCAAAGTCAACAAAAGTCAAACTTCGTTTTCTTTGAACTATGGCTTTTAAGGCTGTATAAGGCAGTCAAATAGCTGTAATGGAGGAAGCTTTTGAGTTCAAAAGCCAATGAACGTGCCTCACCAGTTGATGAGCTTGCTTGTTTTTTGGATAGAAAGCTCAATAAGCCAAGTGAGCTTAAGAGCTTATGAGATAAGCTGCAATCACTTAAAACACAACAAGTAGGCAACAATGAACAAGTATAAAGCAAAAAGCCACACAACTCAGTTCAAGAATAGCAAAATCACATAGCATACATTTTACTGATATACTTGACCAAAAATATGAGATTCAATAAGCAATAACTTTTTCTATAAGTCACCAAAATGTAAAACCAGATTATGCAGAGATAAACACCAACAGGAACTACAAGCAAACCAAATTTCAGACTTTAAAACCAACAAACAAACAAATTATCCTTTTTGATGTGTTTGACCTTGTTTTAAGCATAAAATTGGTTAACATTCACTTTCTTTGTTATCTGTTCTCAACACTTAGCATATACCAAATACTCCTTAAAATGACCAAACAAATGAAGCAAGAGTCAAAGAACAAAGGGCCAAAGGCCTTAATCCCTAACAACAGGCAAATCCAAACAACACTTAAACCTGCTGATTTCAAAGTAATTGTTGATTTTAACCTTGTAACATGCAATTTTATGACTGAGATAAGTTACTACAAACCTATCTGACAGATTCAAGCACAAAGAAAATAACTTTTAAGCATGTATCACCAAATCACATAGCATACACTTGTTAAACAAAAAAATGAAAAAGAGAGTGTTCAAACCTCCAAGATGTACATACACACCTTGGAATCAAAGAGCTTAGGTGCTAGCTAAACAAGCACCAGCTTTCCACTGCTAAGAACAAAGAAAAGTCACAGCCCAAGGCTTAGACCTATGGTTAGCACAAATAAGGAGAATAAAGTGACAAAAGACCAATTCTTTGCAACACTTAGGTTCCCACAAGGCTTGAATCATCCCTTAAGGCCTCACTACCCCTTAATCAGTCAAGATTAAGAGGTTATGATCACCCTTAAGCTCAAATAACCAAGCTGTTGAACCACAAGTACTTAGCAAACCACTTGACATATTTTTGGTTAGAAAACTTGTAACACACTTCCCAATTTGTTTAAGTGGTTTGAATGTGACTTATGTCACTTAAATAAACACCTCAATGAACAATACTCTCCCAAGCACAAACCAATTTCTTTATCACACAAAGAACAAGGGATTCATAGGCTTATTAGGAGATCTTTGGACTTGTTCAAGGTTTTGTTTAAGTACAAAAATGTGACAACAAAAGCTTAAAACAATAACAAGAATATGGAACTCAGTTTTCAATCACAACACAATACCACACTTTCATTAACAGAAAATGGGCTTTACAAGGCTTAACAAAGGAAAAACTGAGAACAAGGGTCTCTCACATCTTGAGGACTCCTTAAATACTACTACTTCTATTCTAGAAACATAAAGAATAAAGCAAAACCCTAGCTTGTGAACTTCCAAGTATGCCCTTGTCGAATTTGGCTGTTAAGGTTCATGTGACAATGTCTTAGCATTTTGTGGATGCAAGATTGTCCAAAGATGATCTTGTGAGTTGGTTTTGAAGTAGGGACCAAGCAAAAACCTTCCAAACCGTTGATGTGTTTATGTATTTTGTTTGGAGGTGGAAGACACTCCACATGGTGACACGTGGGAGGGGGACCAAAGGTGTGGGGTGAGTTTTGATAATGTGAACGTGATTAGTGATGCCTTAATCATAATTTTGGAAAGTCTTAGGGCTTAATTTTCACTTAATCAAAACTCCCAATTCGTGTTCTTGGCTTAAGAACATGGTTTTAATCTTGTTTAGGGGTTAATTTGTTGTTTGGCGCCACATTTGAAATGGATTAATAAATATTAATCCGGGTTAGTGGGTGGTGAGGTGGCATGATGTAAGTGGTGGATGGAGTTTGGATGTTTGACAGTTTCTCCCCCTATTCTTTGCACATGTTTGTATATCAAGTTTTAATCAGCCAAACTTGCAATCCTTTGTATTTGAAATTTCAGTTTTCACAGTTTTTCCCCAAAACTTTATAATAAGGATTTCAAGGACTTGTTATGAACTTTTCTTGATATTTGAAGGGTTGATCTTGTACATTCTTGAACTCTGAAGGTCTTCTTTGTATGTTTCACATTTTGGATGACCAATATTGACAAATCTTCATTTTGTAGGGACTATTCTTGCCAATTCTTTAAAGTTGAGGGACCTTTCTTGTAATTTTGACAAACTTTAGAGACCAAACTTGTAACTAGGAATATACAAGGGTATAAGGTGTCATTTCTTCAATGATTAAGGACCTTTCTTGTATATCTTCGATTCTTCAAGGACTTTTCATGGAAAATCACAACTTGGGCCCGGTTCATTGTGCGGCTTCGTTTCTCGTGTTCGTTTTTGCTTGTTTCTTGTGATCTTTTTTTCTTTTTCACGATATCTATACCTAAAATACACATGTAACAAACACAAGCACATAATATGGTATTTTATGACATTTTATGCATTTTAAAGCCCAAAAAGAACGATGAGGCCATGTATGATTGTAGTCTCATCACTCCTCCATACTAAACCATTGTCGTGCCCCCACGCAATGCTAGAATAAAGTATCTAAGCATCTCCAAAATTCATCTTCATAGAATTTTATTGAAACGTAAACTTACTATACTACTACTACTTGCGTTTTAGACATAATGTATGATTTTCATCGCAAAATGGGATGTCTAGGTTCATAGAACAAGAACACGTGAATGCTTCGTTAGAAATAATTTCGTCGTCCTCGATTTTTTCCCAATTCCATGCTAAGCGTGTAACGAGATCATTGTCCTTATAGGTTAGTAATGCTAACACCACTCATATTCCCTAATCACGTACTTATACTCCCTTAATCCTAAGTGGTATCTCTTATTTTTTATTCCTGTCTTAATGATCACGAGGATACATTTTTTGACTTATGCGATAATAGAGATTAAGGTCCAAAAATAAAGTCATAACGGTGTAACCAAAACCATCGAATTAATAACCTCCCCTAATAGACAACGATGTCAATAATTAAGTAAACAAGAAGGATCGATAATCACGGTTTTATAACGGTTTTGAAAATGAGACTTATTACCATAAATTTTATGACCTACCTCATCATAGGTGACTTTGATTATCATGGTTTACCTCCATCTTTTATTCAACTCCGACATGGAGATATTTATTATGACTTCAGTCTTGCCCTTGTCTTTTATTTAACCTCGCCAAGAGGTGTTTATTATGACTTGACGTATATCCTCACGCTAAGGCGAATTTTGGATCTTTAAGGCTTCGATATTTAAGACATTCACTTCAATTTTTGCATAGATTTTTCGGCCTTGTGAGCTTTAAATTTTTGCTTGATTTACGTGAAGAGAAACTTAAAAATTATTATTGAGGGAAGCCTTTGATTATTCGGGGTGCCAATACTTCAAAACCGTGACGCTGACGATACCTTAATGTTTTCCCAATTTAATTACATGGAAGCTACTAGAAAAGACTAGAAACCAACAATCAAGACTAAACCGCTAAGTCAATACATATTAGCAAATTTTATATACAAGCGGAGGGAGAATAAGCAAACAATTAGAACACATGAAATACGAGTACTCTACGTTTAGCATATTAACTTGTTATTAATTCTATCATTTCTCGTCCTCATTTAAGAGACTCAGCCTAATAGAAGTTAAGGAATCAAAGCTAAGTGCTCAACACGTACGGTCAAGTCAAAAATTACTCTTATTCTCACCATCAAAAAATCTACATTCGTGTCTTTAAACACTTACGAAAATATGAGAAAAAATATAAAATATGGCCATTTTTAGCCTTATTGCAACAAAACGATAACAAAAAGATAAACTTTGAAAAGCGTGAATACGTGAGCAAGGCAAGTATCTATTCACCCCCTATACTAAAGTTAAACATTGTTCTCAATGTTTCGAATATAAGGGTGGAACACCCCCATATTAGAGACGAAGTCGAATGCTTAATCTAGCATGGAAAGGGTAAGTAACAATTAAATCTTAAACCATTTATGAAGTGTGCTAAAAGACCTATTGTTAGAACGATAAAAGGATATGTCATGGATTCGTGAAAAACTTCTTCAAGCAAACGATCAAGGCTCACGTAAACGAACACGAGAGTCTTCAACCCTGGTGATGATGATGATCTAGATAACACATTCACAAACAACCATGAGACAACGAGTTGGAAGGGCACAAATCCCCTCACTTTAGCTACATTAGAAAGCGATAATATGTACATGGATAAGCATGGGATCTCCCCCACGAGGCACCTCGTTTTTATTACCGAGTCATGAGCTCGACTTGATCACCTCAATACTAGTTATCATTGGGGAAGGTGACTTGGTCGAGGTCGTCCAAAGAAGGGACTTCCCCACCAAAGTAGTGCTTAAGCCTATGTCCATTCACCTAGAAATTCGGTCCATCATTTTGAGCTAGCTCGATGGTCCCAAAAGGAAAAACTTGTGTTACGGTGAATGGACCCGACCAACGGGATTTCAGTTTTCTGGAAAATATTTTCAAACGAGAATTAAAAAGTAACACTTGATCTCCAACGTTAAAACCTGGTTTTTAATCTTTGAATCATGAAAATGTTTAGTTTTTTCCTTGAAAATCAATGAATTTTCATAAGCATTATCACGTAATTCATCCAATTCATTAAGTTGTATTTTCCGGTGATCTCCCGCGGTCTTCAGATAAAAATTTGCATGCTTTAGGGCCCAATATGCCTTGTGTTCAAGTTCGATAGGCAAATGGCAATTCTTCCCATACACCAACTTATAAGGAGTGCACCCGATTGGGGTCTTATAAGCGGTGCAAAATGCCTATAAAGCATCATCAAGTTTGTCGGACCAAGACGCACGGTTCTCTCCTATCGATCTTTCGAAGATCCTCTTCAAAGATCGGTTTGAAAGCTCGACTTTCCCACTCGTTTGCGGGTGATAAGCCGTAGAAAAACGATGTGTAACCCCATATTTCCTTAGAACCTTTTCTAATTGGTCATTACAAAAATGGGTTCCACGAACGCTTATAAATGCACGAGGGGTTCCAAACCGAGAGAGAAATGTTTCAAGAACTTGACCACAACACGAGCATCATTCGTAGGCAAAGCCTAGCTTCCACCCACTTAGATAAGTAGTCAACCGCAACGAGGATATACTTGTTACCATGAGATGATGGGAAGGGTAATACAAGGTTTTTGCCAAGTATAAAAATTAAGTTCGTAGAATGTGTCTAATCGTTCACGGTGTCTAATCGAATTGATTACTGGTTTAAGTGCGACTCAGCTGTCTTTTGGTGGAAAAGAATACTTTTGG
The DNA here is from genome assembly GCA_025667525.1 of Glebionis coronaria. Lineage (NCBI taxonomy): Eukaryota > Viridiplantae > Streptophyta > Magnoliopsida > Asterales > Asteraceae > Glebionis > Glebionis coronaria. The sequence goes on from CM046875.1 coordinate 194,714,200, forward strand.
TCGTTGTTGTAAAATAAATGTGCAAAACTTTAAAGTAAATGGTGTAAAATTAAGACTTTAAAAGTAATTAATTAAATGACAGAATTAAAGCTTGACGAAAAGTAAATTGACAATGTAATAAAAATGCAAACTTGAAATTTAAAATAAAGAAAAATAATTAAAATAACACTAAAGAAAAATGGCTGGAAAAATAAATGCTTGAAAATAAAACAGGGAATAAACCAAACTTAAGTCGGAATCCAAGATCCTGTCACAATCCGGAATACTAAAACTTATTCTTATCTGGAATACCAGTCTTCAATAACCTATCCGGGATAAATGTCACCTTTTATCCAGAATCAGCTCTTCTTACCTTTATCCAAAATCAGAATCGATTTACTTATCCGGAATCCGTACTTGCTAAGCTTATCCCGAATTGGCGAGCTGAGCGTTATCCGGAATCCACCCTAGCACCACTATTCGGAATGTGTGTTTGATAAGTTATTCGGAATCCTGAGTTAAACCCTTATCCGGAATTCGTATATAACTCGTTATTCGGAATGTGCTAGTTCGAACCCTTATCCGGAATACACATTAGAGATGTTATCCGGAATACTTGTTTTCCCTCCTATTCGGAATACACAAGATGTAGCTTATCCGGAATATGTACAATGCACACTATCCGGAATACTTGACAATCCTACTATCCGGAATATGAACTTGTTTCATATTCGGAGTATTGGGGTTTTACAAAATCCGGGTAAGCACAAAATTTGCAAATAAGCAAATAACTAAAATAAGCTAAAAAGTAATAAGCATCTAACTAAAACTTTTACCAAAATCAAATTTAAGCAAAAGCTAATAAGCCAAAATTTAAAAACTTTTAAAAACACTAAATAATAAAAATATTTAAAATCAACTTTTTATAAAATAAGTTTTAAGAACACTTAACTAAGTTTAAGAAAGACACAATAAGCTATAAAATCAATAAGCTAACACAATCATAAACATAAAAACATAACAAATAACCAAATAAGCATGACAATAAGCACATAAACATAAAGATTAAATCAAAACAAGAAAGGTAGAATTTTTTAGGTCAAGTAAAATCAAATTTTTTCCCTACTATTTTTTGGCTATTTCTTACTCAATTTCAAAATTTGGTGATACACAATTTTTTCAGCTTACCGTTTTGTCGGACTGAGGAATTTATTGTCGGACTGAGAAAAAATCGGAAGTTTCGAAATTTCAACAACATCACACGCTTTCTACGAATTGAGATCCTGATTTTCACACGACTACTACGATGACGTCTCATCAAGATATTTATGCTGCGGGTACTGAGAATCGTCCACCCATGCTAACCATGGATAACTACACTACATGGGCTAGTCGTCTCCTTCATTATGCAAAATGTAAACCTTTGGGAAAGTTGATTGTCAACTCGATTCAAAAGGGTCCGTATGTTAGAAAAACAATTATTGTGCCTAGGGACCCTACGAATGCTAACCCAGTAGCTGACTCAAGTCATGAGCAAACAGATGAAGAATTAACTAAAGCTGAATCCAAACAACTCGACGCTGATGATCAAGCAATTCAAGTCATTCTTATGGGACTTCCTGAAGATGTTTATGATGCTTTCGATAGTTGTGAAACCGCACACGAGATGTGGCTTAGGATTCAGAAAATGATGAAGGGCAGTGAAATCGGTTTACAAGAAAAGGAAACTAAGTTGCTTCGTGAATGAGAGAAATTTACGTCTACTGAAGGGGAACAAATTAAACCTTATTATCATCGGTTTTCAACCCTCATGAACCATCTTAGAAGAAACAAACATAAACCTGCACAAATTGCTGCCAACATCAAATTCCTTGATAATCTTCCTTCTGAATGGTCACGATATGTTACTCTTGTCAAACAAACCAAGGATCTTCATGTCGTGGACTACACTCAAGTATATGACTATTTGAAGATGAATCAAGATGAAGCCAACGAAGTTAGAGCAGAAAGACGTGCCAAGACACAAGACCCATTGGCTTTTATGGCGAACTCTCCATCATCTATGTCATATCCCATGGTACCTTACCATCAACCCTCGTCAAGTAACTTCATGCCACAACAACAACAACAACAACAACTCACTGCTTATGGATATCAACCTTCGGCTGCTATGAATTACTTACAACAACCCATTGCCTGTTTTGATGACATCACCGATCCTACTCATGCTATTAATACTGGTCTTTCCCTTCTTGCAAAGGCATTCAAATTCACCATTAACCCCACCAACAACAATCAGAGAATCTCCTCGTACACTAGAAATAAGCAGATTGCTCAACCTTTCATGAATGCGAATCAAGATCGCCAATTGGTAGTTGCTAGAAACACGGGGACTCAATTTCAACAATATTGTCAGAATGCTGGGCAGACCATTGGTAATGTAGGAAATCAGTATGGTCAAAACCGTGGTCAAAATCCGGGTGTTCTGAATGCGGGTAATCAGAATGGGTTAATAGTTGTGCCAGCGATTGGTAACCAGAGGGGAAACATTGTGGCTACAAGGGTTTAGAATACTAGTACGGGAAATGGAAACAATAATCGTCAATTTCAGTGCTACCACTGCAGGGGATTTGGTTATTATGCTCGAGATTGCACAACCAAAAAGAAGAGGGATGCTGCTTATCTTCAGACTCAGCTTCTCATAGCACAAAAAGAAGAAGCAGGGATTACACTTCAAGATGAGGAATTTGATCTTATGGCTTCTGCTGCAGAATATGACGAGGAAGAAGAGGTGAATGTCAACTACATCTTGATGGAAAACTTACAGCAAGCATCAACCTCAAGAATGCATGATGATAGAGCTCCCGTCTATGATTCAGACGGTTCCTCTTAGGTACACCCAAGTTTTGATGATAATGATATATATAATATGTCTAATCAGGAGGAAGAGTATACTGAGATGCTTGAGCCCTACATTGCGACACACGAGGATCAAACAAATAATAGTAATATTATTTCGAATGAGCCTAGTGTGGACCTTAGTGTGGATCAAGTTGCCCAGCCTACAACCCTTCCTGATGAGACACATGCGTATTATAAATCTTTATTTGATAAGCTTGCTAAGGATGTAGATCATGCTATGGTGGTTAATAATAAGTTTAGAGAAACTAATGCCAAATTGACCACTGAGCTTGCGGGATATAAGGCAAGGGAGAGAAGTTTTGAGATTCATCATGCTAAAATCAAGGAACTTGAACAAGCTCATGCTACATCGGTTTATCAAGAAAAATGCACAACTAAGAAATTAAATGCCTTACACTTAAGTAGTGCTAAAAAGATAAGCGAATTGAATGACGAAATCACCTCTCTCAATAAACAGCTTTCAACTAAAAAATCTATTATTTTGGATTTAAAAGAAGAACAAAAAAAGCTGAAACATGATTTCAAAATTCGAGAAGATGGGCTTCTTGAAGATTTTTGCAAAGCTAAGGATAGGATTAGAGAATTAGACAACCTTTTAGTAAAACGTGGCCAAACTATGCAGACGATAAATATGCTCGCACCAAAAGTGAATGAGATAAATTACACTCGATACAAATTGGCTTTAAGTTGTCCTCTTCCCCCTAATCCCGGATACCTTAAGCAAGTTCAGGCCACTAATGAAACTTTATATAATGGTAGTGTGCTATTGTCTGATGAGCATGATCCTCCTAGTGTGCATGATTCCGAGGAAACTACTGAAATTGCTGTAGAGACTCGTTTAAGAATGAAAAGCTTGATAAAGAAGTGATATGGGTTTATTATCCGAAAGTTAATCCTACAACTGTTTTTGTTCGGTCTAAAACGAGTACTGAAATGCTTTTGCTACCAAGTGAGGAATTGTCTGATGACCCTCCTAAACTGAGTATCACACGCCGATTTCTAAACGAGCTTAAAGATAAATTTGACATCCTTAAACGTGTTGTTAATTCAAAAATAACTGGAGGTAATTTTACATCACCTGTTTAGACTGAGGTTCAAAAAATTCTTCAAAACGATATGAATCCGATTATTAATCAAGTTGATGCTCGGTTAGGAAATTTGGAAAACGCTTTTCTAAAAGAATTAGCCAACTTTGTTGAAGACTTTAAATCTTTGACGAAGGAAGCTGATGAATCTCTTGATAAAATCAAAGTTTTGGAAAACAATCTTGAACGCCTCTCTAAAGCTCGTGATTGTATTGATAGTAGCCCTGTTGCGTTAGGTACCTCTATGTCGCATAATGAAAACCTCCAAACTGAGCTTGATCTTATGAAAGAGAAAATGGAATCTTATGTCATTAAAAAGGATAAAGAATTCACCGATCTTTGGAATAAATTTGTCAAAAAATGTGATGAATGCAAATATGACAAGATTTCGTATGAAAAAGCTTACAATGAAATGAAACAAACAATCGCACGGTTGCAGGCTCAGTTAGGAGGGGTTTCGGAAACGAATTTGGCCTCGTCAGGGTTAGAGAGTGCTAGTGGTGGTAATGTTCAGAAGCTTAAGGCTAAGATTGCAGATTTAGAATCCGTTGTTGTTTTATATAAGCAGACTGTTGAACAAAGTAAGTCTGTCTATCAGAAACTTATTGATAAAATCTGTGAGAACTGTAAGTTAAAAGCCTTGTTAAAAGATAAGACTTTTGAACCTAGCTCGATTATGGATACGATGATCCAGAAACCAGCAACCTCGGGACCCACTCGTATTGCTGTGACACCTTTTCCCAAGGTTGTTGGAATGAAAACTGTTGTGATTGCCCCAGGAATGTTTCGTGTTAGTTCTCCCTCTGTGCCTAGCAAACAACGTAAAGCAAGCGTTAGGACAAAACCAATCACTATAACTCAACCACAAGTTACTGATTTAAAAAGTGCTAATTCTAATAGACGTGTGTCTTCTTCTACAGGAATAAACAACTACACTAAGAGCAGAAGGCTACAGCCTATGAGCAATACAAGGAATGACAGGGTCCCTTTTGCCTCTAGAAGTAGTCGTCCCAAGATCAATAATGTGGAAGTAGAAGAACACCCTAGGAATTTACCGCTTTTTAATCATAATCAGAAACCTAATTCATCTGAATGTAATGACTTTAAGCTTGCTATTCGGAATGAAAAATTTGAAGTTATTTGTTCTAAATGTAATAAATATTTCTTTACTTTTAGTCATGATGCTTGTGGTTTGACTATAATGGGTTAAATTATGGTGGTTACACTCGAATTGACAAGCTTTCAGTCAGTGAACAACAACACACTCCTAAGGCTAAGGTGTATGTTCCAAAAAGTACGCATGTAGGGTCCACAGAAATTCTGGCTAAGCCTAGTAGCCCTAGATTCACCTCTAAATGGTTGCCTACTGGTAGAAATTTTGACTGTAGTGGCAAAATTATCGACACTGGTAGATCTCATACTGACAGTGAAACGTCGGTATGTGATATGGCTTAATTATCATCTAACCCTACAGGAACCTATTTCATCGGTTGCCAAAATATTTTCTTCTCTTATCATTGGTAGGCTGTTGAAATTTGTCCCTGGTGCGTGGACTCGGGCTGTTCCAAACATATGACTGGGAATCGAAGCCTTCTCAAAAACTTTGTATGGCGTTTCATGGGAACTGTTCGATTTGGAAATGATCATGTTGCGGAAATTCTAGGCTATGGTGATCTTCATTGGGGAAATATAATCATCACCAGAGTCTCTTTTGTTGATGGATTGGGACACAATTTGTTCTCGGTTGGGCAATTTTGTGATTCAGACTTGGAGGTTTCTTTCAGAAGCCATACATGTTTTGTAAGAGATCTTGAAGGAATTGATTTGTTGAAAGGAAATCGTACCATCAAACTTTACACCATTGATCTTTTTAAAATGTCTGATGCTTCTCCAATTTGTCTCATGGCTCGAGCCACATCAACAAAGTCATGGTTATGGCATCAAAGGTTATCTCATCTCAATTTCGATGCCATCACCCAACTTACGAAAGATGATCTAGTTACAGGTCTTCCAAAGTTTAAATATACAAAAGACCATCTTTGTCCTTCCTGTGAGCAAGGTAAAAGTAAGAAGAAGCCTCACAAATCCAAACCTGCTCCCAACTTAACGAATAGGTTACATCTCCTACATATGGAATTCTGTGGCCCAATGAGAATCAAAAGTATTAATGGAAAGCGGTATGTTCTTGTCATTGTGGATGACTATTCTCGTTACACATGGGTTCATTTTCTTGCTTCGAAAGATGAAACCCCTGATGTAATTATTAATTTCCTGAAGAAAACATCAGTGCTACTTCAAGCCCCTGTTGTCATTGTAAGAACGGATAACGGTACAGAATTCACCAATCAGAAACTAAAAGATTATTTTGACGAAGTTGGGATTTCTCATCAAACTTCGGCTGTAAGAACTCCAGAGCAGAATGGAGTTGTGGAACGGAGGAATCGTACGTTACTTGAAGCTGCTCGGATGATGCTTCTCTCCTCCAGTGCATCGTTATTCCTTTGGGCTGATGCTATAGCAACTGCATGTTATACTCAAAACCACTCCATTATTCACACCCGCTTCAACAAAACACCTTATGAGATCATTAATGGAAGAAAACCGGATATTTCATTTTTACATGTCTTTGGTGCATTATGTTATCCGAAGAATGATCGTGAAGATATCGGTAAACTTGAACCTAAAGGTGATATTGGTTTTTTCATTGGTTATTCTTCAACTGCTTGTGCTTATAGGGTTTATAATCGAAGGACAAGAAAGGTAATGGAGACCATGAACTTTACCTTTGATGAACTCTCGGGTATGGCCTCTCAACATAGAAGTTCACATCCAGAGCTTCAAGGTCAGACTTCTGGACACGTAAGTTCAGGACTCGCGCTTCAATTTGCACCGTCAGCAATCTCATCGTTACAACCATCGGAACGTGACTTGGAAGTTTTATTTGGGCCAATCTATGATGAATATATGGAGGGTCCGTCGTTATTTGGTGTTCCTCAAAATGCCCCGGCTGCACCTGCTACGATTGTTCAAGAACCTCCGATTGCATCTACACCAACGGCATCTACTTCTGCACCATCTACGTCAACCTCAACCATATTGCCTCCAAATATTCCAACCACTTCTCCGACTGCTGACACAACTCAACAACATTCTCAGCTAATTCCTCATCATGTTCATCTTCAGAATGAAATAGTTGCTGAAAATGCAAACAATGCGATGCTCAACGAACATGAGTTTGTTAACCCATTTGCGGCTTCCACAAGTACTACTCAGCCTTCAACATCATATGTGGATCCGTCGAGCTCGCAACAAGTTTCTCATACACTTCCACATGAACACAAATGGACTAAGAATCACCCTTTGGTTCAAGTGATTGGCAATCTCTCACGACCGGTCTCAACACGAAATCAGCTACGTACCGATGGTGATATGTGTGTCTATGCACTATCAGTCAGCACAATGGAACCAGCAAGTGTGAAAGAAGCAATGACCGATGCATCATGGATTGAGTCTATGCAAGAAGAACTCAATAAGTTCATCCGGCTTGATGTATGGGAGTTAGTACCTCGACCGGACAATATCGATCCCCTTACTCTGAAATGGTTATTCAAAAACAAGATGGATGAGGAGCAAACGGTCATTAAGAACAAGACTTGATTAGTCGTGAGAGGTTATAAACAAAAAGAGGGAATTGATTTCGTAGAATCCTTCGCCCCGGTTGCTCGAATGGAAGCTATTAGGATTTTCTTGGCATACACAGCACACAAATCGTTCACTGTGTATCAAATGGACGTGAAGACGGCTTTCTTGCATGGGCCGTTAAAAGAAGATGTGTACGTATGTCAACCTGAAGGTTTCATTAACACCGATCATCAAGCCATGTCTACAAGTTGAAAAAGGCAATTTATGGTTTGAAAAAAGCACTAAGGGCATGGTACGACGAATTATCATCATTTCTTCTCCAAAATCACTTCAGCAAAGGAACCATTGATCCAACGTTGTTCATCAAGCACTATGGGAACGACATCTTGGTGGCTCAGGTCTATGTAGATGATATTATATTTGGTTCTACTAACCCAAAATATTCCATATTATTTTCCGACCTTATGAAAAGTCAATTCGAAATGTCCATGATGGGGGAAATGACGTTCTTTCTTGGTCTCCAAGTTCACCAATCCCCCCATGGTATTTTCATAAATCAGTCTAAGTATGTGCTTGAGATTCTAACAAAATTTGGCATGGAAAACTGTGATCCTATTGGTACTCCAATGGACACTAAACACAAGCTTGATTTGGATAAGAAAGGGACATTTGTAGATGCTACAAAATACCGAAGCATGATCGGGTCCCTTAAGTACTTAACCTCAAGCAGAACGGACATTGTGCATGCTACTTGTTTATGTGCTCGGTACCAGGCGAAGCCAACCGAGAAGCACCTCAAGGAGGTTAAAAGGATCTTTCGTTATCTCCGGGGAACCATTAACATGGGTCTCTGGTATACGAAGATTTCTGGTTTTAATCTCACTGGTTTTTCAGATGCCGACCATGTAGGGTGCCATGATACATTCAAGAGCACTTCCGGTGGAGCACGATTCTTAGGCGAGAAGCTAGTGAGCTGGTCCTCAAGAGAACAAGACTGTACGGCGTTGTCCACCGCGGAAGCAGAATATGTGTCTCTATTCGTGTGTAGTGCTCAAGTCCTTTGGATGAGAACACAACTCACGGATTATGCTTTCTCTTTAACAAAGTTCCTATTTATTGTGATTCACAATCAGTCATAGCCATATACTGCAACCTGGTCCAACACTCCAAGACCAATCACATAGCTGTCTGATTCCATTTCATTAAGGAGCATGTGGAAAGAGGAACTATCGAACTGTATTTTGTCAAGACGGACTACCAACTAGCCGACATCTTCACCAAAGCTCTATCTCAAGACAGATTTGAATTCTTGGTTCGTCGACTTGGTATGCGTAGTTTCACTCCAGATGAACTTGAACGTCTTGCACATTCGCAGTAACCTTGTATATATCTATCAGAAAATCAAAATACAAAAATATAAAACCTATAAAAACAAAATAAAAAATGAGAAAATCTTTCAAAAATACCAAAATTATTCTTCTCCGACATGTCTCTCAGCATCGATAATATGGACGTACTTAGAAATGTTGTTCAATAACGACACGGGTACGTACATAAAGTTCGAATGAGAGTTCAAATGTTTTCAAAACATGTCTTTTCTTTCTTCTCATAATGGCTTATAGTCACATGTCAGACTATAACCTGGTCCCCAAAGAAAGGAAAGTCTATGACTTATCCTCATCAACGGGAAATTAATCTCTCTCGGTCATGGGCTTATATTAAAACATTCAAAGTTTTAAGCTCATGAACTCAAGGAAAATATTCATTCATGTACATTTTTCCTCAACAACGGGAAATTAATCTTTCTCGGTCATGGGCTTATATTAAAACATTCAAAGTTTTAAGCTGATGAACTCAAGGAAAATGTTCATTCATGTACATTTTTCCTCAACAACGGGAAATTCAGTTTCTCGGGTTTTTGAGCACAATTCTTCAAAGTATTTCAAAACTGCGTGCTCATATACTCCTCTAATTTTAAATAGAATTTCTTTTCGAGGGGGAGTACAAACTTTCATGCAACATTATTCTCTCCATGTTTCATCACTAGTTTCACAAAAATTTCAATGTCATGCAATTTTTGAGGGGGAGAATAGTGATTAAAATGTGTTATATTGGATAAGATCTTTGATATAAGTGCTTTCTCTTCCTAATATGTGCAAAATCCTTTCCTTTTATGATGCACATATGCAGGGGGAGCGTTTTTGGTGATTAAGAAAGTATTTTCTGGTTACGATATCTATACCTTCAACACAATTATTCACGACGATATTGGTGTCAAAAGGTGGTTAGGTATTCGTCCTATGATCCAACCAGAACACGAGGGATCTTCCCAGGGACAGTCCATTAGAATTTAGATGTCCTTAGGAAAGATGGAGTAGTTGAGTGTACGGGAAAAATGCCGACTAATGACTTAAGCTAGCACTGGAACAATCACAACAAGGTGCTAGTTATGATGTCTTGGTAAGCATTGAAGGGATTGAAGAATGAAAAAGAAATGTAAGGATAAAGGGTGTAAAGAAAGAAGCCCTCCATACAACTTAGGCAGAAACCGGGTCAATACATCTACTATCAGAATCACATTGATGATTTCTGGTATTGAAGACAAAGCATCATGGACCCAGTGATGCAATGCACAACCCCTCCCAGCCTACTCAAGCTTATCTCAAAAGAAGTTTGTTTTATTGTCACGGAGTTCAAATCATTTCTATCGACTTTCACACTCCGAGATAGTAGATATTGAATAGGTGGCAGTCTGCTCCAGCCTTCGATCACCAAATAAACGTGCACTTATAGAGTCTAGAGCCAACGAGATTCATCAAAAAATCTCATTAGGACACTTATTCCATAGATCAATTGTTGTTCATCATTAGAACACAAGGATGATTAAAAGAGTCCTACGCTCAATCCTTGTGGTATTGCTAGAACATTCAGAGTGATTAATAAGTGTGAAAACACTTATCCTTTTACCACTTATTTCCAATAATAACAAGACCAAAACGTGTGATTTATGTCGTAAAAGTCGGAATTATGCGTGGTTTGTGTTTTTATTGTGTTTTAGGACCAAAATATGAAAAAGGAAGAAAACACGGGCTTTCACGGGCTTTTATCGAAGAAATCGGGAAAAGACGAAGTCAAAAGATCAAGAGTGCAAAAAGAACGGAATTCCAAGACCTATTCTGAAGATTTATCGAAGAAAAAGTCTAAAGACGGAAGTTTAACGAAGTCGAAGAACTTAAGTCTAATAGAAGAAGAAAATTAAAAGACAAGTTCAAATCCCGACACGACATCGACAAAAGACAAAGAATTAAAGTCGAGTCGAGAAGACGTGAAGAAAGAAAGAAAGAAGATGCAACACATGCACTCCTTCCACCTTCCCTATAAATACCCTCCTAATAGTCATTAGGAGGGAGTTAGTCTTTAGTTTTTAGTAGTTTTTCATTTTTCACTTTTCTTTTATAGTTTTAGAGAGAGAAAGTCTTAAACTTTCTCTCACTAAGTTTAATCTTTTCATTTAATCTTTCAAGATTAAACATTTGTATTGCTTATTTTTTATTAATCAAGTTCTATTTAAGCTTTTAATCCTTAATCTCATTCTACCTTTCTTTGATTTTAAATTGATTTTGGTGCGAATTTCATATGAACCGTGTTGTTCTTAATGATTTCGTGCTTAAAAAGTTAATCTTTTGATCATTACTTAAGTTTTCATACGAATAAGCTTTGAGATTCGTGTGCTTATTGGCTTACTTTTATGTTTAGCTTATTTACTTTTTAAAAGTTTTCTTAAAAAGTTTATATTTTTATTGTTTAATTTTAAAGTTTGTTCATTTTGAGATTTGATAAGTTGATACAAGTGCTTATTCGATCCAGTTCAGTTTTGATTCGTTCAAGTTTTGTGTGAGCTTATTCATTATAGCTTATTACAAGCTTATAACCGAATCCCATATAAATCAGAAAGGGATTAAACCCCTTTCCGATTTTCACATTCCGAGCAGACGCCCCATCCCTCTTTCCGATTGTAAAATCAGAAAAAGGTTTTGAGTTTTCCGATCGCACCCCCATTTATTCCGATCAAAGTGATCGGATTAGGGTTTGTATATTCCGACGGTAGTTTTTGGTATATTCCGATCGGGTCTTTGTCCCACATTCCGATCGGGACTTTACCCCGTATTCCGATTAGAATTACTTTCTAGTTATTCCGATTGGGTGTGTTTATCAATATTCCGATTGTGTCATCTTTGGACTTTCCGATTGGGACCTTTGTTTGTCAATATTCCGACAGCCTCATTTCCCATATTCCGATCACCAGATCGGAATATATTCCGATCTGGGCTATTGACGCCCATATTCCGATTGTAGCCATTTTGAGATATTCCGATCAGTGGTCATTTGTATTCCGATTAGAGTTTATTGTTTTTACATAGTCTCCAAGTGATAGTTTTGTTAAGTGTTTAAGTATTCTTCTTAATCTAGTCTTTAAGCTTTCTAGCATTTATTTTCAACTCGTCAATTTTAATATAATCCTTAAACTTCTACTTTACTCAACGACACTTAAATTTCTTGCTATTAGTTTAAAATAGATAATCAACCAAACCATTCTCTTGATTCACCAAAAGACAATTGAGTCACACTTTTAACCAATAGTCAATTCGAAAGGATTCGGACGATAAGATTTTATACTTAGCCAAAAGCCGAGTGTTAAATGGCGCCGCTGCCGGCTCTTTTCGTTACGATTAAAGGTTTTTAGTGAGAGACGCATTGAATTTTGGGATCCGTTCTTTGAACGTTATTTTCCTTGCTTTAAAAATTTTCAAAAATCCTAAAAAATATAAAATTCTTAAAAAATACAAAAACATTAAAAAATCATAAAAAGCAATTCTTTTCCAAAAGGTTTTGCACCAAAAAGATTATATAGATATTCTCTCTGTGTATATTTTTCTTCTGCAGGTGTATGCGTACTAGATCTTCGAACTATTCTGAGCCCGAGACTCGTGAAGATCTAGATATGGCTGGTGTTAATAACAACAATAATAACCTACCTCTACCCAATTTGAACAACAACAACAACAACAACAACAACAATGTCCTCCTACCGGATTTACGAACAATGGAGGAATTGTGTCAACCCACCATGAACGGACGCGGAGTCCCGATTGCGCTAATGCACGTCACGGCTCAGGAGTTTTCGTTGAAGCATCACATGATACAACAAGTGCAAACTAACCAATTTCGTGGAATTCCTGATGATGATGCCAACAAACACCTCGACAAATTCATCACCATCACCCAAAGCATGAAGTGCCCCGGTGTTTCTATGGATGACCTTCGCCTCCAACTCTTTCCCCACTCGCTTTCTCACCATGCCGAAAAATGGTTTGACCGTCTTCCTAAGAATTCTATTCATACGTAGAATGACATGACTCAACGCTTTTTGTCGCGCTACTTTCCCCCATCCATGGTCACAAGCCTTCGTAACCAAATCAGTGGATTCATGCAATACAATGATGAATCGCTCTTCGATGCTTGGGAACGATAGAATGATTTGATCGACCGCTGTCCAAATCACAATATGCTCCCCGTCACTCTCATTGACACCTTCTACAATGGTCTCACTTTTCGTGATCGTGACACGATCAATGCCGCCGCCGGTGGTAATTTTATGAAAAGGAGACCGGAGGAGTGTCGAGAGTTGATTGAAAACATGACTACTCACCACAAGAATTGGGATTCATCCGCATCCTCAAGATCGAACTCGAGAGTCAATGTTTCTTCTACTACTTCCAATCCTGAGATGACTGAAATTTCTCGACAACTCGCTGAGATGAACAAGAATTTCATGGCCATAGCCACAAACCACTTTCAACAAGCTAAAGCCGTTGCTATTTCTTGTGACACATGTGGTGGTCCTCATTCTTATAATGATTGTCCTTCTACCCAAGGAAATTTTTATGAAAACGTTAACGCCGCTTACGGTACTTATCCCACGGGAGGCTATCAAGCTCGCCCTCAAGGAGACCGTAACTTGCTAAGTTATCGTTCCAACAATTATCTTGCTCCTCCCGGTTTCCCCCCTGCAAACCAAAACCAACAACAAAGCTATAACCGAAACAACCAATCCCAACCTCGTGCTAACAATCATTATCAATCCCAAAGAAACCCATACCCAACTCAGGGAAATTCTCAAGCTTACCAAGCTCCACCTCTCAATCAACCGATGGCAGTGAATCAAGACGTCGAGACGTTCATGAAGACTAATCGGGAGCTTGTGACGAATCTTCAGAGTCAAGTCATCAACTTGAAGGGCGAAATGACGAAACAAGAAAACGATATTCGAGCCGAGCTAAGGAATGATATGGCAAAACAGAGCAATGAAATTCGTGCCGACATCAGATATTCTTTCAGCACTCAAGGGCTTAACATTCGTGATATGATTGGTTCGCTCATCCAAGGTAATCAACCCTCTTCTTCGGGTACACTTCCGAGTAATACCGTTGCGAATCCAAGAGGGGAGATGAAAGCAATCACCACTCATAGTGGAAAAGGTTATATGGAACCCGAGCTTCCTACACCTCCACCCGTGATTGTGAACAAGGAAAAAGAGCAACTTTCCTCACCTCCTTCACCTTCTATCCCCATTTCCCCACCACCCGTGGTTGTGGGTGATCCTATTCCCCTAAAGACTTCTTCTTCATCCAATATACCTTATCCTTCAAGGTTGAGGAAAGAGAAGCAAAAGAGCAAGGATAATATTCAGGTTTCAAACTTTCTAAAAATGTTTAAACAATTGAATTTTAACATCTCCTTTGCCGAGGCTCTCGCTCACATGCCTAAATACGCTAAGATGTTTAAAGATCTTCTAAGTGATAAAGAAAAGCTTCTTGACATTGCTCAGACCCAACTTAATGAGAATTGCTCTGCCGTTCGCTTAAGGAAATTGCCCACCAAACTTGGTGATCCGGGTCGCTTCTTGATTCCTTGCAACTTCCCGGGAGTAGAGAATTGCATGGCCCTAGCCGATCTAGGTGCCAGTATAAACTTAATGCCTTTAAGTGTTTGGAAGCAATTATCTCTCCCCGAGCTAGTCCCCACCAAAATGACTTTGGAATTAGCCAACCGTATGGTTGCTTATCCAGTGGGGATAGCCGAAGATGTCTTTGTTGGTGTTGACAAATTCACCTTCCCGGCGGATTTTGTCGTCGTTGACTACGAGATGGACCCCCGTGTTCCATTAATCGTTGGACGTCCCTTCCTGAGGACCGGTCGCACTCTCATTGATGTAGCCGCGGGCGAAATAATCATGAGAGTTGGTGACGATAAAATTGTCTTCAACATGGGTAAGATTTCTAAGCAACCTTATTCATATGAGAATGTTAATGCTATTGATGTTCTCGATGAGGCTTGTGAAGAACATTTTCATGATGCTTGCAAAAGTACTCTTTCTTCTCTACCCAATGTTGAGACCGTTGCCTCAATTGCTCCGGCATTGACTCCTTTTGGAGAAAGTGACTTGGATGATTTCGAAGCTAGCTTGGGTCCTCTCGATATTAAGTATGATAATTCGTCTACCAATTGGGATGAAGACATTCGTACTATTGAGAGACTTCTCAATGAAGACCCGTTTCCTCCTCCCTCTCCTAAAGAGGTGACTAATGATGATCCATCGTTAGTTACACCATCTATTGAGGATCCTCCCACTCTTGAGCTTAAGGACCTACCTCCTCATCTTGAGTACGTTTTCCTTGAAGACAACGAGAAGTTACCGGTCATCATCGCTAAGGATATGAAAGAAGAAGAAAAAGCCCGACTTATTGCCGTGTTGAAGAAGCATAAAAGAGCTATCGCCTGGAAAATCTCCGACATTCCTGGAACTGATCCTCACTTTTGCACACATAAAATTCTCATGGAGGACGACTTTAAGCCCACAATTTAAAGCCAACGAAGGGTGAATCCTAAAATCCATGAAGTCATCAAAAAAGAGGTTATCAAACTTCTTGATGCAGGTATGATTTACCCTATTTCAGATTCACCATGGGTTAGTTCAGTCCATTGTGTGCCTAAGAAAGGCGGAATCACCGTTGTGCCCAATGCTAACAACGAGTTGATTCCTACCCGTCTCGTTAGTGGGTGGAGAGTTTGTATAGACTACCGCAAACTCAATGATGCCACGAGAAAGGATCATTTCCCTCTTCCTTTTACGGACCAAATGCTTGAACATTTAGCAGGTAATGAATATTACTGCTTTCTTGATGGTTTCTCGGGTTATTTCCAAATACCCATCGATCCCCAAGATCAAGAGAAGACAACATTCACTTGTCCCTATGGCACATTTGCTTACAAACGAATGCCTTTTGGCTTATGCAATGCCCTCGGGACTTTCCAAAGGTGCATGTTGGCTATCTTCCATGACATGGTTGACCAAACTATGGAAGTCTTCATGGATGATTTCTCAGTCTTTGGGGAATCCTTCTCTTTTTGCCTTGCCAATTTGGAACGTATGCTTAAGCGGTGCGATGACACTCGCCTTGTTCTGAATTGGGAAAAATGCCATTTTATGGTAAAAGAAGGCATTGTGCTAGGACACAAAATCTCTAAAGCCGGTCTTGAAGTCGACCGTGTTAAAGTAGATGTCATAGCCAAATTACCTCCACCTTCAACCGTGAAGGGTGTGAGAAGTTTTCTGGGTCATGCGGGCTTCTATCGTCGATTCATTCAGGAGTTCTCTAAAATCGCTCGCCCGATGACCCACCTCTTGGAAAAAGATACTCCTTTATCTTTTCTAAAGAGTGTCTCGAAGCCTTCAATCTTCTTAAGGATAAGCTAACTAAGGCACCGGTCTTGGTTTCCCCTAATTGGGAGCTGCCTTTTGAATTAATGTGCGATGCTAGCGACTTTGCTATTGGTGCGGTTTTGGGCCAACGAGTGAATAAACACTTCCAACCAATCCACTATGCTAGCAAAACAATGACGGGGGCTCAATTGCATTATACGACAACCGAAAAAGAGCTTTTAGTTGTTGTCTATGCTTTTGAGAAATTTCGCCCCTATCTTGTTTTATCCCCCACCATCGTATACACGGACCATTCCGCGTTGAAGTACTTGATGACTAAGCATGATTCTAAGCCAAGACTTCTTCGCTGGGTTTTACTCCTTCAAGAATTCAACATTGAAATTCGCGACAAGAAGGGAGCCGAAAACCTGGCCGCGGATCATCTGAGTAGACTTGAGGATCCATATCAAGGGGATCATCCGAACAAAGAGATCAATGACTCTTTCCCCCTTGAGACCTTAATGTCTATAAATCTCAATCTTGATGACACCCCGTGGTTTGCGGACATTGCAAACTACTTAGCGGGTGGTATTCTCATCAAAGGGTTAACATCCCAGCAAAAGAAGAAGTTCTTGAATGATGTTAAGACTTACTTTTGGGATGACCCTTATCTATTCAAACAATGTGCTGATCTGATCATTCGTCGTTGTGTTGACTGACCGGCAGCTTTTGACATTCTCCAAGCTTGCCACAAAGGACCCACCGGTGGTCACTTTGGTCCCAACTACACCGCTAAAAAAGTGTTTGATTCTGGATTCTATTGGCCCACCATTTATCGTGACGCCCATGAAATGGTTAAGCATTGTGATGCTTGCCAACGCCAAGGCAAGATCACACATAAGGATGAGATGCCTCTAAATTTCATACAGGAATGTGAAATCTTTGATGTATGGGGCATCGACTTTATGGGGCCATTTCCATCCTCCAAAGGGAACAAGTACATCCTCGTCGCAGTTGACTACGTTTCTAAATGGGTTGAAGCTAAGGCTCTCCCTACGAACGATGCGAGGGTGGTTGTGAACTTTTTGAAGCAGCTTTTCGCTCGATTCGGCGTTCCTCGTGCTATTATCAGTGACCGCGGGACTCATTTTTGCAACGATCAATTTGCAAGAGTCATGGCTAAGTATGGTGTCAATCACCGTCTTTCCACCGCCTATCATCCCCAAACCAATGGGCAAGCCGAGATATCCAACCGTGGATTGAAGCGAATTTTGGAGCGTACTGTGGGAGAGCATCGCGCCGCGTGGGCCGATAAGTTAGATGATGCTCTGTGGGCTTTCCGTACTGCTTATAAGACCCCGATCGGTTGTACACCTTATCGTCTTGTGTACGGAAAAGCATGCCACCTTCCCATCGAGCTGGAACATAAGGCACACTGGGCCTTGAAGTGGGCTAACTTCGACATCAACAAAGCCGGTGATCATCGCAAGATTCAACTCAACGAGCTCAACGAACTGAGGAATGAAGCTTACGAGAACTCACTGATCTACAAGGAGAAGACGAAGATCATTCATGACGCAAAAATCAAGAACCGAGAGTTCCACGTTGGTGATCAAGTCTTACTTTTTAACTCTCGGTTAAAGATCTTCTTTGGCAAGTTGAAGAGCCGCTGGTCTGGTCCATTCACCGTCGCCAAAGTCTTTCCATATGGGATCATTGAGCTTTCTCAGCCAAATGGGCCCAATTTTAAGGTGAATGGCCAGCTTTTGAAGCTGTACTTTGGTGAGGACATCTCTCATGAGATGATTCCATCCCTCACCATGTTCCCCATGAACTAAATTGGGTCGAGTCAGGCTCGTGACTTGATGAACAAAAACAAGCGCTTCTCGGGAGGCAACCCGTGTTCTATCCTTTACTGCTTTCATAATAAGTGTAGGGGGAGCCCCGTATGTGTTTGTTGTCTTGTTTCTTGTGTTGTGCAGGGATTAAAGCTTCAAAGATCCACCTTGATGACTTTTGACGAACCGTGATACCGTGTTCCCATCTTCCCGGTTCTATCCTAAACTCTGGTGATTCAGTATTTCATATTTTATATATGTTCACATTGAATTCACTTTATTTGTCCTTTCCTTAGCAAGATTTAAACAAAGTGCACAATGTCATAAGTGTAGGGGAGTTTACTCCCACATGCTTAAACATTGAGGACAATGTTTATCTCAAGTGTAGGGGGGACTTCTATCGAAGTAAGTGGTCTTTTCCATGAATTTGCCCTCATTTTAACCGAAAAATTTGATTTTTCGACATTTTTTAAAAAAAATTTAATCTATTTTGGCCAAGTTGTATAGTTGTATTTGCCTTTGTTATGATTATTTTCTTTCCATTGCTAGAATAATTCTTCAATAAAGTGGTTTTAGATTTTTCTTAGTAGTGAACATTTTGACTCAACCCGAGTTTACTTATCTAAGTTTACTCTAGCTAGTATCCTTAACGTGTTTAAGTCAAGTTTTGCTAGGCTTTTATATAGGGAGCTATAAAACGCGAAAGTCTTAACTCTCACGGGTTAAGAACAAGAACTTTTCGCAAGTTCCTATAATTGATCCTAGAGAGTTGTTTATCAAGGTAACTTTAAAATGCGATTTCTAAAACTTGAAAAAGTCTAAGAATTTGCAAGATCCTATAGGCGACTCGAAAACCCAAAACTTTGATTTAATAGGCTAAGCATCCACGAGTCTCATTCCTTGAGATTTTAAACTGTGGAGAATGAGAGATGATAGAGTCAATTATAAGTTCGGTATTCTTTCGTGAATTTATGTGAGTTAATTATAAGCTTATTCTCCCTTCGCTTGTTAATAAATTTAACTGCAATAAATAAGGTTGTACGATTTAAAAGGTTACTTAGCTTCTAGCCCCAGATCGTTTAAAAGTTACTCGGTACGGATTAGAGTTCATAGCCAAGGCATAACCTATTGAAGCGGGATGCGAAGATTGGCGAGTCCGAAAAGGCCCTAACAAGGCATGAGGGCTACATTTTGTTGCTAAAGATCCAAAAGCGATGTGAAGAATCATTTATCGAAAATCAATATGAAGGATCGAGACACACGACGAAAATCAAATACTCCCCAAAAGATTATGGAGAAGTCTATCCAAAAAGATCCTAACAAGGTATGAGGATAAATAGATCCAAGTCCTAAAAGGAGGCGGATCGTTGTATATCAAAGTCCAAAATAAAGATTGGAGAAAAACGAAGAAGTCGTGGTCCAAAGATGAAGAATCTCTCAAAACTTCAAGTGAAGAAATTCCTATTATGAAGAAGAAGGCCATTATTTCATGAACGTCTCTCAAGATTCGAAGTATGAAGTCGCTGCCAAATATCGGTCCGAGAAAGGTCTCAAATCGTGAAGCGAGTTATGCCAAGATATGAACTTTATGAGGTCTCGAGAAACAGTTTTAAAATATTTGGTCCTTTAGCTAACTATTGATTAAATCGTTCACTTTATTTTCGGCCTAAATAACTATCGAAATAAGTC
Organism: Glebionis coronaria; assembly: GCA_025667525.1. Lineage (NCBI taxonomy): Eukaryota > Viridiplantae > Streptophyta > Magnoliopsida > Asterales > Asteraceae > Glebionis > Glebionis coronaria. The sequence continues at coordinate 194,734,119 of CM046875.1, forward strand.
AAACAATGCATCCTCGTGATCATTCAAGACAAAAATAAAATATAAGAGATACACCTAGGAATAAGGGAGTCTAGGTGAATAATTGGCCCACATGAGTTCGTGATAGTTTGCTAACTTATAATAACAATGATCTCGTTTTTAAGCTTGGTATGGGGAACGTGAAACTTGAGGATGATAAACGTTCATGGCTGCCAAAACCCAATGCAAGTTTTTAATTTCTTTACCTATTTCTATCTTTTTATGTTTAGTATTTAATAAAGGCCAAGGTGGGTTATTTATGATGGAGAAGGTAAACCGGGCTTTAAAATTAATGCATTGCATGAGGGCATTGCAATGGTCAAGTGTAGGGGATTTAATAAGTGTGAAAACACTTATCCTTTTACCACTTATTTCCAATAATAACAAGACCAAAACGTGTGATTTATGTCATAAAAGTCGGAATTATGCGTGGTTTGTGTTTTTATTGTGTTTTAGGACCAAAATTTGAAAAAAGAAGAAAACACGGGCTTTCACGGGCTTTTATCGAAGAAAACGGGAAAAGACGAAGTCAAAAGATCAAGAGTGCAAAAAGAACGGAAGTCCAAGACCTATTCTGAAGATTTATCGAAGAAAAATTCTAAAGACGGAAGTTTAACGAAGTCGAAGAACTCAAGTCTAATAGTAGAAGAAAATTAAAAGACAAGTTCAAATCCCGACACGACATCGACAAAAGACAAAGAATTAAAGTCGAGTCGAGAAGACGTGAAGAAAGAAAGAAAGAAGATGCAACACATGCACTCCTTCCACCTTACCTATAAATACCCTCCTAATAGTCATTAGGAGGGAGTTAGTCTTTGATTTTTAGTAGTTTTTCATTTTGCACTTTTCTTTTATAGTTTTAGAGAGAGAAAGTCTTAAACTTTCTCTCACTAAGTTTCATCTTTTCATTTAATCTTTCAAGATTAAACATTTGTATTGCTTATTTTTTTATTAATCAAGTTCTATTTAAGCTTTTAATCCTTAATCTCATTCTACCTTTCTTTGATTTTAGATTGATTTTGGTGCGAATTTCATATGATCTGTGTCGTTCTTAATGATTTCGTGCTTAAAAAGTTAATCTTTTGATCATTAAGTTTTCATACGAATAAGCTTTGAGATTCGTGTGCTTATTGGCTTATTTTTTATGTTTAGCTTATTTACCTTTTAAAAGTTTTCTTAAAAAGTTTATATTTTTATTGTTTAATTTTAAAGTTTGTTCATTTTGAGGTTTGATAAGTTGATACAAGTGCTTATTCGATCCGGTTCAGTTTTGATTCATTCAAGTTTTGTGTGAGCTTATTCATTATAGCTTATTACAAGCTTATAACCGAATCCCATATAAATCGGAAAGGGATTAAACCCCTTTCCGATTGTCACATTCCGAGCAGACGCCCCATCCCTCTTTCCGATTGTAAAATCGGAAAAAGGTTTTGAGTTTTCCGATCGCACCCCCATTTATTCCGATCAAAGTGATCGGATTAGGGTTTGTATATTCCGACGGTAGTTTTTGGTATATTCCGATCGGGTCTTTGTCCCACATTCCGATCGGGACTTTACCCCGTATTCCAGTTAGAATTACTTTCTAGTTATTCCGATTGGGTGTGTTTATCAATATTCCGATTGTGTCATCTTTGGACTTTCCGATTGGGACCTTTGTTTGTCAATATTCCGACAGCCTCATTTCCCATATTCCGATCACCAGATCGGAATATATTCCGATCTGGGCTATTGACGCCCATATTCCGATTGCAGCCATTTTGAGATATTCCGATCAGTGGTCATTTGTATTCCGATTAGAGTTTATTGTTTTTACATAGTCTCCAAGTGATAGTTTTGTTAAGTGTTTAAGTATTCTTCTTAATCTAGTCTTTAAGCTTTCTAGCATTTATTTTCAACTCGTCAATTTTAATATAATCTTTAAACTTCTACTTTACTCAACGACACTTAAATTTCTTGCTATTAGTTTAAAATAGATAATCAACCAAACCATTCTCTTGATTCACCAAAAGACAATTGAGTCGCACTTTTAACCAATAGTCAATTCGAAAGGATTCGGACGATAAGATTTTATACTTAGCCAAAAGCCGAGTATTAGTGATACTCTTTAGTATTCACAGTGATGAATGGAAATCCTTCCAGTGTTAACATCAAACAGCACTACGGTAGGTCATATGTAAGATTCACTTGAATTAAACATATGTTAACTGGAAAGCAAAAGTGGTTTGATTCTTAATTGATTCAAACTCGTTCCAGGTCTCGACGCAATATCTTTATGATCTTGCTAGAAAATTCAGAGTAATACTTTTCAGTATTTACAGTGACGAATGGAAATCCTTCCAGTGTCATCATCAAATAGCACTGCGGTAGGTAACTTGTGCGATTCTATATGAATCAAACTTGTGTCAACTGGAAAGCAATGATGGTTTGATTCTTAGTTGATTCAAACTTGTTCTAGGAAATTGAATTGACGACTTAATCAACAGAATGGAACTGCATGATTCACTCCTTACTATGAATTATCTTTCGATATATTCAAGAATTGAGAACGGCTACCACAGCCGGAAACCCTGTCAAGGAAGTTCTTTGAACTTACCTAGTCACAGGTACAGTATTCTTACTGTATAACGGGAAACCGGAGGAATGCAAACGGTGGCGTCGTAATTCAAGATCACATACTCATTTAAATGAAGAAAGCTCAAGAACATCTGAAGACAAAGACTTCCGCTACTCTGATGATCAAGGGAGATTGTTAACAAGCTTTCATGTCAACACAAAACATGAGTAAGTGGGTAAAGACACAAGAACACAAGCTGGCAAAGTTACAAGATCTAGTCAAGGCAAAGATCAAAGATCGAAGATCACAATTCATGAAAGGAACTATGAAAGAACTCTCAAGACAACGAGCTTCAAAGTATGCAACACCAACGAAGTGAAGTCACATATTACATGACCACCCCTTAGGGGGAGGTTGTTAGCCGTATTTAAAGTGATGGTCATATAATATAACGTTGCGAAGCTCGTGAAAAATACTATTCAACGGTGTCGAGAGTTCTTAGTTATTAATGTTTATGTAACGGGAATTAGTCCCGAACACACAAATGAGGAAGGCCTCCTAAACACTTACTATTTAGTATAAAAGGCCTCTTAAGCCTCATTTTTGTGTGTGTTTTCCATTTTGATTGTTAGTAGAGAGAGAAACCTCATAACTTTCTCTCACTAGGAAATCATAACTCTTTGTTTTTCTCTTTTATTCTTCTTAATCTAATCTTTCTTTTTTGGTTTAATCTTGTTCTGCATCATCTCTATTTCTTGTTCTTATAAGTCGCGTGTTACGTCTTACAGTAATAAAAATGCAAACTTGAAATTTAAAATAAAGAAAAACAATTAAAATAACACTAAAGAAAAATGGCGGGAAAAATAAATGCTTGAAAATAAAACAGGGAATAAACCAAACCTAAGTCGAAATCCAAGATCCTGTCATAATCCGGAATACCAAAACTTACTCTTATCTGGAATACCAGTCTTCAATAACCTATCCAGAATAAATGTCACCTTTTATCCGGAATCAACTCTTCTTACCTTTATCCGAAATCAGAATCGATTTACTTATGCGGAATCCGTACTTGCTAAGCTTATCCGGAATTGGCAAGCTGAGTGTTATCCGGAATCCACCCTAACACCACTATCCGGAATGTGTGTTTGATAAGTTATCCGGAATCTTGAGTTAAACCCTTATCCGGAATTTGTATATAACTCGTTATTCGGAATGTACTAGTTCGAACCCTTATCATGAATACACATTAGAGATGTTATCCGGAATACTTGTTTTCCCTCTTATTCGGAATACACAAGATGTTGCTTATCTGGAATATATACAATGCACACTATCCGGAATACTTGACAATCCTACTATCCGGAATATCAAGTTGTTTCATATTCGGAATATTGGGGTTTTACACAATTCGGGTAAGCACAAAATTTGCAAATAAGCAAATAACTAAAATAAGCTAAAAACTAATAAGCATCTAACTAAAACTTTTACCAAATCAAATTTAAGCAAAAGCTAATAAGCCAAAATTTAAAAAATTTTAAAAACACTAAATAATAAAAATATTTAAAATCAACTTGTTATAAAATAACTTTTAAGAACACTGAACTAAGTTTAAGAAAAACATAATAAGCTATAAAATCAATAAGCTAACACAATCATAAACATAAAAACATAACAAATAATCAAATAAGCATGACAATAAGCACATAAACATAAAGATTAAATCAAAACAAGAAAGGTAGAATGAGAGATTAATTAAAAACTTGATTAAAAATAAGATTCAACAATTAAAAGTTAAAGCAAGAATTAAAAAGCTTATAAATTTAACGCAAGACAAGGAAATTAAATGGCAATTAAGTAAATGACATGAAATTAAATGTGGAAGAACTATTTTGTCAAGGTAGTCAACACCTCCTAATGTGTCATTAGGAGGGTATTTATAGGTGATTAGGGAGGTTAGCATGTGTTGCTCCTTTCTTTCTTCTCTCGTGTTTTCGTCTTCTAAATTCTTCGACTTTTTTTCGAATTTGTCTCGGGATTATTTGAACTCGTCTTATAATGTCTTCATTTATTAGACTTGAGTTTTTCGACTTCATTAAACTTCCGTATTTATACTTTTTCTTCGATAAATCTTCAGAATAGGCCTTGAACTTTCGTTCTTTTTGCACTCTTGATCTTTTGACTTCGTCTTTTGTCTTTTTCTTCGATAAAAGCCTTTGAAAGCCCGTGTTTTCTCCCCTTTTCACATTTTGGTCCTAAATCACAACAAAAACACAAACCACGCATAATTCCGACATTTACGACATAAAATACACGTTTTGGCTTGGTTATTATTGTAATTAAGTGGTAAAAAGATAAGTGTTTTCATACTTACTAAAGGGACCCATAAAATCAATCCCCCAAACGTCAAAGATTTCACAAACTTGGATTATTGGGGAATTTCATCCTCTTGTGATGATTTTCCTTGACGTTGGCATGAGTCACATGACTTGACAAGTGCATATGCATCTCGGTAAATAGTAGGCCAAAAGAAACCGGCATCAAACACTTTCTTAGCCGTGAGATTAGCACCGCGATGACCTCCCGTAGGGCCTTCATGACAATCTCTAAGGATATTAGTAGCTTCGGCACCAAACACACAACATCTAATGATTTGATCCGCACAAACTCGAAAGAGATAAGGATCGTCCCAAAAATAGAACTTGACGTCACGAAAGAATTTTCATTTTTGTTGTGTCGTCATACCCTTGATTATGAAATTCCCCGCATGGTAATTTGCAATGTCCGCAAACCATGGGGTAGATGAGTCTTCCTTGGAATTCACTACACCAAGTGTCTCGAGAGGAAATGTTTTGGTGATTTCCTTGTTCTCGTTCGTACTTTGGTGAGGATCTTCCAAACAAGAGAAATGATCGGCCGCAAGATTCTCGGCTCCTTTTTTGTCGAGTATTGTGACATCAAATGCTTGTAAGAGGAGAATCCAACGAAGCAATCTCGGCTTTGCATCAAGTTTAGAGAAGAGGAACTTGATAGCCGAATGGTCCGTATACACTATGCTTTTAGTTGAAACGAGGTAAGGTCGAAACTTCTCAAAAGCATACACCACAACAAGTAATTTTTCCGTTGTGGTATATTTCATTTGAGCCTCGGTTATCGTTTTGCTAGCATAGTGAATAGGCAAAAAGTGTTTTGCATGACGTTGCCCCAAAACGGCCCCAATAGCGTAATCGCTAGCATCACACATTAGCTCAAAGGAGAGGTTCCAATTTGGAGCAACAAGAATGGGAGCTTCAGTTAGTTTCATTTACAAAGTCTCAAAAGCTCGAACACAATCCTCATTGAAGACGAAAGGAGCATCTTTCTCCAGAAGGTGTGTCATAGGCCGAGATATTTTTGAGAAATCTTTGATGAATCGACGATAAAAGCCCGCGTGGACTTGAAAATCCCTAACTCCCTTAACGGTTTTGGGATGAGGTAATTTGGCGATGACGTCTATCTTAGCTTTATCTACCTCAATCCTCGCTTTCGAGACCTTGTGCCCTAAGACGATTCCCTCTTTACACATAAAATGACATTTCTCCCAATTAAGCACAAGGTTGGTTTCCTCACAACGTTTTAACATTCTCTCAAGATTGGATAAACACGAAGAACGAGTCACCAAACACCGAGAAGTCATCCATGAAGACTTCCGTCGTCTTCATAATCATATCATGAATAATAGCCGTCATGCACCTTTGAAAGATTACCGGTGCATTGCAATGTCCGAATGGCATTCTACAATATGCAAAAGTTCCATATGGACATGTAAACATAGTTTTTTCCTCATTTTTAGGAATTCCTTTTTTATGACATCGTGAATTTTAAGGTTTACCCTTATTTGACATTGAATTGCGGGCTTGTAGTCCTCCTCCATTAAAATCTTGTGTGTACAAAATTTTGGGTCGATACCCTTAATGTCGGAAAGTTTCCACACAATTGCCCTTTGTGAGCTTTCAAGAGTGCGCTTTTTTCATCATTGGCAAGATCTTTTGCAATAATAACCGACAACTTGTTAACACCTTCCAAGAATGCGTATTCGAGGTGAGGTGGAAGATCTTTCAATTCAAGGATTGGTGGATCCTCGATTGAAGGTTTTGGTTCAACACTCATAACATCCATCGACGAAAATATGGTGGAATGAGAGTATCCTCACTAATAGTTACCTCATCTTCATTGTCGATTTCATTAAAAATAAAATCGCCTCCTTGGAATGGAGTGAGATTTGGTGTAGAAATAGCAAGAATTGGATCCATAATAGTGGGATTGCCACTAGTCGAACTATCGGAAAAACCTAACACTTCTTGTGTAAACTCATCGCAAACCACGTCAACTAGGTCAACGTGATTGATGGTAGCGATTTCATAAACATGAGAAGGTGTAGAGCTTTGAGTAGCGTTTATAACAAGTTCCTCCTCGTTGAATCGCAAAGTGATTATTCTAGCATGCACATCAATAATTGATTTCTAAGTATCTAAAAATGGACGCCCTAAAACTAGAGGAACTTGAGGATCCATGGGAATGTATACAACGATAAAGTCCATCGGATAGTAGAACTTCCCAACTTTCACAAAAACGTCTTCAGCCATACCACATGCAAGGATTGTAGAATGATCGGCCATTTTGATAGACATTTTTGAAGGAACAAAATCCGGAAGTGATAGCGATTTCCACATGGAATAAGGCATCAAATTAATGCTCGCGCCATGATCGGCCAAGGCTAGGCATCCTTCCATCTCTTGGATGTCACATGGAATAAGAAATTTCCTGGGGTCTCCAACTTTTTCTGGTATTCGATTAAGAAAAACCGAAGAACAATTTGAGAGCTTTAAAAGCTTCTCCTTATCGTTCATCATACTTTTAAAAGTGGAGGCGAAACGAGGCATATACAACAACGCGTTGGCTAAACTTATGTCAAAATAGACCTTACTAAAATTTTTCATAAAAAGCTCGATTTGTTGATTGTTACGATCATGTAATTTTTCCTTGTTTCGTCTCGAGGGGTAGGGTAAAGGTGGTGTTGGTTGAGGCACAGGCAACAGCCTTAGAATCTCGGGTTCCATGATTGGTATAGGTTTGACCGTAGGTGTGGTTTGAGCGGTACTTCGTGGGCTTGTAATATGCTCCTTTTCTACCATCACCTCGGGTTCTTTCTATATTTCCTTCGCCTTAGAAGTACTTGGACGAGAAAGGGGTTCTTTGAAAGTTTTACCACTTCGTGTAGTAATAACTTTCATTTCTCCTTTCGGGTTTGCAATGGTATCACTAGGAAGACCACCCGAAGAAGATGGTTTACACATTATAGCCTTAAACATGATTGCCATTCTATCCTCAAACTTAGATTGCCTTTTATCCGCCTTAAGCATCTCTTTTTTAATTTCATGTTGTCCTAGTTCCATCTTTTGTTGATTTTGTTGTAACCTTTGCACGTTACTTTCCATTTTGTTTGTATGAGTCTTAAGTTCATTAGCAAGCTCGTTTTTCAACTCACTTTTCAAATCATTTCTAATCTCGGAACTTAGGCTAATTATCTCCCTTTGCATATTATCAAATTTGGCATCATTAGCCGTAGCATAATCAACAAACTCATTTGGAAGATCTTTCATGTTTTGCAAACCTTTGTTATTATTTTGAAAATCACGGTTTTGATTTTTGTTTTATAATTGTCCATAATCAACAAACTCATTACCCTTGTTAAAATTCCTTTGGTTTCCTTGGTAACCAACTTGGTTGTTGTTGTTTTGATAGTTGTTAGCATTTTGATTTTTTGGAGCTTGATTTGGGCGGGAACCTTGACAGTTTTGGTTGTATGTTCCCGTTGATACATAAGCACTCGAAGTGTTACCATCCGCGGTAATGCACTCGGAAAAATCATGAGCTCCATCACAAGATATACAACTCTTTTCAACCGCCTTAACCGATGCGGAATTCAAAGCATCTTGTGCTTTCCAATGAGTCATAAGAGTCGAAAATCTATCAAAAACCTATTTTCCTCATTTGCTCTATCTTGCAAGGTACTCATGTTACGAGACGATGACGATGAACCCATAGTTGCAACACTCTGTGTGTTACGAGGGTTATAAACCTTAGACCTATTCTCAATTATCTTTAAAGCCTCATCGGTCGTTTTGCACAAAAAATACCACCCGCGGCGGCATTCAAATAATCTCGTTCATGATCATTAAGCCCATTATAAAAAGTATCAATTTGATGCAATTCGGAAAAATCATGGTGTGGACATTCATGTAACATTTCTTTAAATCTTTCCCAAGCCATGGAAAAACTCTCATTAGATCTCTGCGTAAACCTTGAAATCTCATTTTTCAAATGTGTCGTCTTAGATGGTGGGAAAAATTGTTCACAAATCTAGACACGAGATCGTTCCACGTCAATATAGAATTTGGTGGTTCTTTCTCGAGCCAAATTTTGGCGGGTCCATCTAACGAGTATAGAAACAACATCATCTTAATGGCGTCATGTGGTACATCCTTAAACTTGCTAGTCGCGGTGAGACGATTGAAATGCCGAATGTGATAATAAGGGTTGTCTTTTTCATGACCATGGAACTTGTTAGCTTGGAGCATAGACATTAAACCCGTCTTTATCTCAAAATTATCCGCAAGGATAGCTGGAATCACAATGGCTTCTCCAAAACCCTCGGTGGATGCTTGAAGCAACTCCATCATAGTACTATTAGCCATGGGAGCTTCTTGTTCTATAATAGGTTCCTCACTTGGAGATTCTTCACTTGGTGTTTGTTCCGTTAGATTACGACGTCTACGTGCACGTTTTGCTTGATTAGGAGTTTGCATAAACGTGGTTTACAACGTGGAGGTGAGCAAAGAGATTCTTTTTGGTGTTTTAACTTTTTCCAATTTTTTTTTTGTGTTTTTGATGATATTTAATTTTTTTGGATTTTATGATGTATTACGTAGACTCAAATCTACAAATCTCTCCTCGAATCAATTTCTCGATTAAAGGAGCCTCAAGGAATGAAAACGATCACGTTGAGTGAACGCCTTCGATGACTTTAGAACGTTGGTGGAACACCAAAACGTTCAAGAGGGTTTAATCTTTGAAAACAAGGAAATATATATGATACTTAGATAATACTTTGGTGGCAAACCCTCGATTGGCCCTTTTTATCAAAACACGCACAAGCAAGCGGGGGAAACGAGGCGGCGCTAAGCTCTTAAGTACCTTTTTCCCTTAGACCTTGGTCTCCTTATATCCACCTTATAGTTTGTGTTAATCAAAATCAAGCTTCTCGAAAGTAATTATCTATTTTGCCTTTTCTTTTTGCTTTAGATTCGAATACAATAATTGAGTGATGAAATCCCAATTAAGGTTGCGTTTTCACGCTTTTGGAGATATTGTGGATTTATTGTGATACGTATACAATATAGTAATAATATTCACAAAGAAAACGAAAACCGATAATACGTGTGATCAGAGTGCTAATCACACAAATACTATTTATTGACTAATATCAAAAACAAATATTTTCAAATTAAAACACAACACGCCTCCCCGGCATCAGCGCCAAAATGATTGTGGTAAAAATACGTGTTTTAGGAAAAACAACGTATGTATGGTAAGTATTAAGCGAGATGACTTAGGAAAATCAAATGCTAATGACCCAAAGTAAGTTAGTTCACCAAGGAGGACTAAAGTGTATGTTTAATTTATGATTTTGGATTAATATTGTGAGAAATAAGGGAAAAGAAAATGACGGATTATGGTAAAAAATAAGCTAAGACGTAAAAAGACGCTAAACCGAGAATAGTGACAAAATAAAATTTTACTCTAAAAATTCCCAAAAAATTACCAAAAATTCCTAATAATAAACTAGGGGTTTATAAATGATCAAAACTTTTTCAAACCTTTTTAATTAATTAATATTAAATTTTAAAATGCTAATTAAAGCCCTAAAAATCAAATAAATTAACAAAAAGGCAAAACAAAGATTTTTCTACTTATAAACCTCAAAAATGTCTTAATTAAGCTAAAAACTATTTTTCCAAAATTTTAAACCTATTAAATCTATATAAAAACCCTAAAACAATTTTTAATAATAAAATAATAATAAAAAATTCAAAAATTATAAAAAATTTAAAAACTTGCAAACTAGTTTATTTTAACCTAACTAATCAGAAAATGAAAGTGAAATTACCTAAATACCCCTATTTGGCCCTCAAATGGGCCAAAAGTAAAAACAGTCCACTTAAATGGGCGTTTTAGCCCAATGAGAAAAAAGTCAACAAATAAGCCCAAAAAGCACAGTATTAGTTAAAACTTGATTTTAAACAAATAAACTCTAAATACCCAAAAGCTGAAAGTGAGCTAATCACAGCGTAATAACCAAATAGCTTATTCTTAATGGGCCAATAAGCCTGTTAAGCTATAAGCTTATGCCATAAGCTAAAAATTTACACACAACCTTCTCTTAGGATTACAAAGATGTTTGTAAAATTTTTTTTGAAAAAGCTCAATAAATAAGCCAGAAATAAGCAAAGTTCTTTTTCACTACACGACAAAATAGTCGGGTTAGAGTTCTAGACCACTTCAGGACTTGATTCTTTTTACAAAATCTTCGAAATGGCTTAACTATGAATAATCAACAATAAAATTTCCAATAAGATAAGTCAAATAAGCTGAAGGAGGCAATAAGCACTCTGAAAAAGCACAAAAAGCTGGTTTCCTAGTAAAAGCTTAACCAAAAGAGCTACAAACTTCCAATATTGATTATAAGCTGAGAAAAATGACACCTATCACAAAATTAAAATTTTTGCACACACCAATAAGCTAAACAGATTCAATAAGCTTGTTGACCAAAGTCAACAAAAGTCAAACTTTGTTTTCTTTGAACTATGGCTTTTTAGGATGTTTAAGGCAGTCAAATAGCTTTAATGGAGGAAGCTTTTGAGTTCAAAAGCCAATGAACAAGCCTCGCCAGTTGATGAGCTTGCTTGTTTTTTGGACAGAAAGCTCAATAAGCCAAGTGAGCTTAAGAGCTTATGAGATAAGCTGCAATCACTTGAAACACAACAAGTAGGCAACAACGAACAAGTATAAAGCAAAACACCACACAACTCAGTTCAAGAATAGCAAAATCACATAGCATGCGTTTTACTGATATACTTGACCAAAAAATTAAGATTCAATAAGCAATAATTTTTTCTATAAGCCACCAAAATGTAAAACCAGATTATGTAGAGATAAACACCAACAGGAACTACAAGCAAACAAAATTTCAGACTTTAAAACCAACAAACAAACAAATTATCCTTTCTGATGTGTTTGACCTTGTATTAAGCATAAAATTGGTTAACATGCACTTTCTTTGTTATCTGTTCTCAACACTTAGCATATACCAAATACTCCTTAAAATGACCAAACAAATGAAGTAAGAGTTAAAGAACAAAAGGCCAAAGGCCTTAAGCCCTAACAACAGGCAAATCCAAACAACACTTAAACCTACTAATTTCAAAGCAATTGTAGATTTTAACCTTGTAACATTCAATTTTATGACTGAGATAAGTTACTACAAACCTATGTGATAGATTCAAGCATAAAGAACACAACTTCTAAGCATGTATCACCAAATCACATAGCATACACTTGTTAAACAGAAAAATGAAAAAGAGAGTGTCCAAACCTCCAAGATGTACATCCATACCTTGGAATCAAAGAGCTTAGGTTCTAGCTAAACAAGCACCAGCTTTCCACTGCTAAGAACAAAGAAAAGTGACATCCCAAGGCTTAGACCTATGGTTAGGACAAATAAGCAGAATAAAGTGACAAAGAGACCAAGTCTTTATAACACTTAGGTTCCCACAAGGCATGAATCCTTCTTTAAGACCTCACTACCCCTTAATCAGTCAAGATTAGGAGGCTATGATCACCCTTAAGCTCAAATAACCAAGCTGTTGAACACAAAGAACTTAGCAAACCACTTGACAGATTTTTGGTTAGAAAACTTGTAACACACTTCCCAATTTGTTTAAGAAGTTTGAATGTGACTTATGTCACATAAATAAACACCTCAATGAACAATCCTCTCCCAAGCATAAACCAATTTATTTATCACACAAAGAAAAAGGGATTCACAAGCTTATTAGGAGATCTTTGGACTTGTTCAAGGTTTTGTTTAAGTACAAAAACGTGACAACAAAAGCTTAAAACAATAACAAGAATATGGAACTCAGTTTTCAATCACAACACAATACCAGACTTTCATTAACAGAAAAGGGCTTTACAAGGCTTGACAAAGGAAAAACTGAGAACAAGGGTCTCTCACATCTTGAGGACTCCTTAAATACTACTACTTCTATTCTAGAAACATAAAGAAGAAAGAAAAACCATAGTTTAGGAACTTCCAAGTATGCCCTTGTCGAATTTGGTTGTTAAGGTTCATGTGACAATGTCTTGGCATTTTGTAGATGCAAGACTGTCCAAAGATGATCTTGTGCGTTGGTTTTAAAGTAGAGACCAAGCAAAAACCTTCCAAACCGTTGATGTGTTTATGTATTTTGTTTGGAGGTGGAAGACACTCCACATGGTGACACGTGGGAGGGGACCAAAGGTGTAGGGTGAGTTTTGATGATGTAAACGTGATTAGTGATGCCTTAATCATAATTCTGGAAAGTCTTAGGGCTTAATTTTCACTTAATCAAAACTCCCAATTCTTGTTCTTGGCTCAAGAACATGGTTTTAATCTTGTTTAGGGGTTAATTTGTTGTTTAGCACCACATTTGAAATGGATTAATAAATATTAATCCGGGTTAGTGGGTGGTCAGGTGGCATGATGTAATTGGTGGATAGAGTTTGGATGTTTGAAAATTTCTCCCCCTATTCTTTGCACATGTTTGTATATCAAGTTTTAATCAGCCAAACTTGCAATCCTTTGTATTTGAAGTTTCAGTTTTCACACTTTTGCCCTAAAACTTTATAATAAGGATTTCAAGGACTTGTTTTGAACTTTTCTTGATATTTGAAGGGTTGATCTTGTACATTTTTGAACTTTGAAGGTCTTATTTGTATGTTTCACATTGAGCAGGACCAATATTGACAAATCTTCATTTTAAAGGGACTATTCTTGCCAATTCTTCAAAGTTGAGGGACCTTTCTTGTAATTTTGAAAAACTTTAGGGACCAAACTTGTAATTATAAATATACAAGGGTATAAAGTGTCATTTCTTCAATAATGAAGGACCTTTCTTATATATCTTCAATTATTCAAGGACTTTTCTTGGAAAATCACAACTTGGTCCCGGTTCACTGTGCGGCTTCGTTTCTCGTGTTCGTTTTTGCTTGTTTCTTGTGATCTTTTGTCTTTTTTACGATATCCATACCTAAAATACACATGTAACAAACACAAGCACATAATATGGTATTTTATGACATTTTATGCATTTTAAAGCCCAAAAAGAACGATGAGACCATGTATAATTGCAGACTCATCAAGTACGTAGCTCTTAATGCCAATTGTAGAAAACTAGAAAGGGGGTTGAATAGTTTTTACCGATTAGTTTTAATTACTTTGAAACTTTTTCGTGATCGTGAATGGATATAGACGAAGTGTGAATTAACAAAGTAAAAGACTTGAAGCAATAAAGAAACAAACCACAACGCACCATGATTTATAATGGTTCAGCCTAGCAAGATCTCACTTATCTTGCCCCTACTTCCACTCCTCGAATATCCACTCGAGACTTCTACTTCACTAGTAAATGAATCTCCTTTACACCGATGGAGAAACCTTCACACTTAAGCATACAATATTTAACGACACCTAAGATAAGATGTCTCTTCTTTACAAAGGCACAACAACGCCTTATACAATATACACTTTGTGGCTTACAACGTCAACCATACTATAACACAAGTAGCTGGATGAATGGGTACAACAATGGTGATTGTGTAGGTAACACTTAACACATTCATGCAAGGTGAAGCCTTAAAGGATCAAAGCTTGAAGTTGAGATTTCTCGTGATCGATCTTGATATAAACAAAGATCTAAATTCATAAGCAAGAATAGAATAGACAAGAGAGATTAGAGAATTAGAATATACTGAGATTATAGAGAAAGATTAACATTAGTACAAAAAGTGCTTTTGGTCACACATATCAAATTTCTTGTAGTCACAAATAATTTTTTTTGTGACTGAAGTTGCCAGACAAAAATAAACAGTCACACTCAAAAATCAGTTTGTGTGATCATTTCACTTTTTGTTCGTCATGCATATAAATATTTATGTGACTAGCGCTAACAACTGATTTTTGGGTGAGTCATTAGTCACATAATAATTTAGAAGGGTTACCGAATCAAATGTTGGTTCAAGTAGTAGTCACATTATACATATAAATATGTGACAAATATTTGTCATACACATAGCAAATGTGACCAAAAATCATATATGGTCACATGAACTTATTTTACAAGTGACTAATTGATAAACAAGGTTGTCACACATATTATTTTAATGTGAATAGTATATTTTGTTAAATATTAACCACACATGAATTGTAACACCCCCAAATTTACACAATTTAATACAACGGAAGACTCGTTGGTTTTACGGGATAGCACATTACTCAAATCATAGACAACGCTTAAAAATTGCGTCGTTTAATAATAAAGCATTTCCATTCATAAAAGTCAAATTTACATAGGTCCCAAGTCATATTATTTCATACTAATTTTACAAAGCATTTGAATGGAAATTGTTATTTAAGTGTGGGCCATGAATTCTTGTCGTCTTCCCGAGAATTACCTTCAAGTACCTGAGATAAAACATGTTAAAAGAAACGGTCAGCGATAACGCCGAGTGAATTCATAGAGTTTAATAAAATCCATCAATATAACATCGGTATAAAATTATTACCGAAAATCATTTTGTACAAATTATTGTAATAGGCCATAAAATAGCCAAAGTCATTTTATACAAATCCTTATCAAAATCAAAATATAGGCTTTCGCCTTCAAAATCATTATACAAACCATTGTCGTTAAAAACATCATACAATACGTTTTATAACGTTGTATAGATTAACTAAAAACCGTTATATGAATATGGTTATATAAAACCAAAACACTAACATAATATCAATGATAAGACCCTGTATTGCTAGTCAGGCAATATATCGTAATTCAATGCATAAAGCAGTATTTTTGTTATTTTTGGATTATTACAAGCCGCATGACATTGTTACATTACTAAACCAAACAACGGGTAGCTAGCCCGAAACTCATTTTCCCATCTAAATTAGCGTGTCGTCACAATAATCACGCTTGTGTAAATCTTCTCATACATAAATTCTCTTACCAATCAATGTGGCACGACGGGGATCAACCGTCAAGGCGCGAACTGGGGTGATCGTCCCCATATAGTACTATTATATGCATAAGCGTCTACCAAATCCCGGTAGTTCACAATTCATGCTAATGGGACTTTTAGTGACATAACCTAACTTTAATAATTCATTTTATTTCATCTATCGGGTCATTTAATCATTCATCAGGTCATACAATCATTCGGGTCCAAATCAATAAACAAACAATCGGGACAACTAGTGTCCTATTTCATAAAAACTAACATGTTATCTCCCTCGCGGGTTTATAAAACATTTTATAAAAAGATTTAAAAGAGTGCGAGGCTATGAACTCACGTTGATGTGGGAAAGCGGGTTATCGGCAATTCGGATGTACGGTACGTGCTTCAATCACGGAAACCTAAACAAATAATACTCGTCTTAGACTCATGTCCAATGACTTTATAAAAATAACAATTATGTATACATATGATGATTTTATATATATGATGATGATCAAGTGGGTTTATATATTTTCATTTACTCATTTTAGTGTTATGTATTGGTAACTTTTATACTAGTTTACTAGTTTTACCTATTTACATATTTTAGGCCCAATAAGCCCATTATAAGTCCATTACCTTAAATTAGACCATTTTATACTTTTATTATCAGTATTATACTTTATATGTTGGGCCCAAATGGGTTAAGCCCAATAAATAAGTTTATAAGTGTTTTACCAAATTAGTCGGGTTTATTGTCCATTATGGCTACTTTGGCCCGTTAATGTCTATATGCTGTAAAGCTCGGGTTTTATCGGTTTTTACTTGTTATATATGTTTATATATCAGTATGTGAGTTTATAAAAGTATACATTAGACGGGTCCAACCATCTAAGTTTTATTTAACAAAAACGTTAATCTTTCGGTTTTAGCCGAAAAGACGTAAAACTTAGTATATAGTTTTTATAACTTATAAAACTTACCAAACTACCATTTTTATATAATGTCCATTTATTTATCCTTATGCATTTTTATATAAATGAAATATATAAGTTAGTGGGTTTTAATTCACATTTTATACTATATTTATTTGAGTGCTTATATAATAATATTAAACCTTAATTTCACAAAATCAGTCCTAAAAATCTAGTTTAGTAAAATGATCATATCTAGAGTTCTACATGGAGATAGAACCCCAAATTTTTATCAAAGAAACTACATGATATGTTCTTCATTTTATTCCATTATAGCTACTGATGAATCAACCTCTAAATATTTTAATAAATTCGTCCAAAACAGTGTAGGCAGATTTGCACTCTAAACTTGTTTTGATCATATCTCATTCATTTTTATGATTCCATTGTATGGCCAACTCTCACATGTGTATAACACCTAATACTTACTGTATATTGATTCCACTTCACTATTTTATCAGTTTATAATAATATTCTTTACTGTTTTATACAGCCATCATTTTAAGCATGATTTTAACCTTGTTACCTATGGTTTTTCATCTCTTTAATCATATTTATCATCACTTGATCCCCACACAACATTTTTATCATCATATATTCATCATATACATATACAATAAGAAAGAAAATACATGATTACATAATCAAAATAACAAGAGGATGGGAAGAGCAATCTTTATACCACCAAGATTGTGTAGGTATTCATCAAGGCTTGGATTTTTGATGGAAGAGCTTGTGATAGATCAACACCAATCTTCATGGCCACCAATACTTGTAAACTTCATGTAGAAATCAGCCCTTGAACATCACCAAATCTTCTCCTTGGATGTTAAAATCACCTCCAATCTTCAAGGCTTCAACGGTTCTTCATCTTATGTATGAATAACATAAGATTTTTATGGTTGAATCAAGATCAAATGGGGTGTTTTGGTTGAATAGTGGACGAATTTTAAAGAGAGCGGAGAGTGTTTATGGTGGTTTGCATGAGTTGAATGTGAGAAATGGTTTAGTGGGAAGTGGTTTTGCTAGTTTAGTTAGCTTGTTAAGCTAAGTAGGACAAGTGTGCAACTTGTATCTTATAAGTTGACACCTCATGGTGTGGTGGAGTATATCTAGCCATCCCATAGAGTGGGGTGGGGCAAGTGTATACTTGTCTCATCCCACTAATTTACGGGTATTCCTTGATTCTAGTTTCCTCGATTTGCGTGCCCTCGGGTCGTTTTACGAAAAACGTTTTTATAAATTATGAATCAACGACACAAAACGAATCTAATAAAAATTGTCTCATCAAAAACGGAGTTCGAAAACGTAAATACGTAATCCTAAGGTTTCCAGTTTAGTTGTAAAGGACGTTAAATTATAATTGTAAGTCCTAATCTCTTCTCGTAAATTTGTGAGTTTATGAACCAACACAAATTTAAAATCTCAAAGTAACATTCACGGATAAATTTATTTTCTGAAATGTCAACCATAAATTGACGGATTGTCACAGCATTTACCCCTAAAAATAAGTGAGTTCATAATATAAAATTAAAATAATGTTTTTAAATAATATTTGAGAATAGAATATCAACCATAAATTGACAGATTGTCACAGCATTTACCCCTAAACAGGATCTTTATCCTCAAAGATCATCTTATCTTACTACTTGCTTCTTATAGAGTTAAAGCCATGTGGGATTTCCTCCACATTCGGTCTTTTCTCACAAGTGTAATTCATTACAATACGCGAGTTTCATCAAACATAACACGGGAATAAGATCAGGCTTAATGTTGACTTACTTTCTCTATCCATGATGTTTACGGGTTTTTAATGAATGCAACTTTTCGCCGATCTAAACTTCATCAAGAAGTGATCAGATTCTCACTTGATAGACCTTTTATCAAGTTCGATATACGAAACATAATTCATGCAGCTCTTGAAGTCCTAGGGTAGATCCAGCTTATATGCCTTTCAAACCAATCTTTTACATCATCTCAATGGTCCCATACAACGGGGACTTATATCCCATGTTCTTTCAAATCATCAATTCATTTTTCCATAGTTAAATTTTTTGGCATAACTTCGCTACCCATCCAGCACTTCAACATCTACATTTCATATTCACATAACCTCCTTCCCACTACCGGCAGTGAATAATCAAATCCTAGTTTCAACAATCATTTCAGGTCTCGCGGGTCGAGTATTTTGTAAGGTTAGGTTCGCCATCATCGGAAACCTTAAACCTAAAAGACATGTCCAACTCACAATGGGTGTATGTCGGGTGTCTTCATCCAAACTCCTGCTTACAGATGCTCTAATTTATATCCTCACAAGATTCGATCTCGATCCTAATACGATAATTATCAAGGATAATCTCTCCAAAGGAAAACGATTTTACAGTTTATTACCAAAGGTCAATCATTCAAACATAAAACAACACTTATAGTATTTTTTTATCGTTACTTTACCTCGTCCCTTCGATTGGGGTGGTACAGTACTCTCATCAAGATTCGTTCTCAATGACTTCTGAGCAAATCTCTAGAAATTCGATGCGAAGCGAGGATCTTGATAGGGATGATCGATACAGGCACACCATGTTTACATAACTACTTTAAATACAAAAGAGTCAATTTCTTCATCAAGAATCTATCATTAACAGGAATGATATTAGTAGATTTGGTCAGTCTGTCGACGATGACCCAAATCAAATCAAATTCAGATGATGACCTTTGTAATAGCTAGACGTTTACTAATGTATGAGGCGATGTCTTCCTTCATAATTTTCCATCAGTACAACTTCTTCAGACAAAGATACATTAAATCATAAATGTCATGAATAAAATACTTATACTTACAAGATTCCAACATAACTATATCTCAAAATCTCAATTTTTAGGCAACCTCAAGTGGCCTGTTATACATTCAACGCCATCGGCTTCTCAATTTTGATGGTTCACATTAGCTGCGAACCCCTTTTTATTATCTATATTATCCTTTTTTACAGACATTGTTTATTTTTATATTGTACGACAATTTATTTTACACAGTCATTATTAAGAAACACATCCTAATTGATTCTTTATCCTTTTTACATAATGCGTCGGTATCTATATTCACCTTTCCTGATGAAATAATTATCATGATCGTATTCATTAAAAATTTCTTTCTTCAAATTTTCTAAGTTTTAGTTTCGTCTCAACTATCATTTTTATCAGTTCCGCTTGATCTGACGTTTTAAAGCGTCGATAATTATTACACGTAAATTAACAATAAATATTAAGTTTTTATGAAACGTAAACATTAAAAGTTTAAATTTCATAGTTCGACCAATTATAATAAAATGTTCAAAACAAATTTGAATTTAATTAACACGATTTTTGATGATTTATCGAAAATAATTAATAAGATTCGTAAATGTTCGAAAAGTTCTTTGTTTACACTTTGGTCAAAATTTTCTTAGTTGAAAAACAAAAATTTGTCGCTTCAAATTTCAAGTCATGGTTTAAATGTTTCCCTCAATCCTCTTAGGTTGTCTCGAGGTATACACGAACATTTACCCCTAAACAGGAGTTTAGTTAAATGTTCTGGGTATAAGAGAATAATCCCTCAAAAGTTCTTTTTGATAAAAAATTTGTCCAAACATATTTACACCTACTTTTTGGTAAAACCCAAAGTCTTAAATGTCTTCTAATTTTTGAAGAGTCCATATAGTTTTCATTACCGTTGATTACGCGGTCATTTAATGTAAAGGATTAAGCCTTAAATCACATTTTAAATATTCAAGGTACAGGTTTTCACTGCTCGGCCAACTCAGGGCAGTCTATAAATAATTATTAACTTCTTCTTATTCTTATATACAAACAAATGGTCCTTAATGATCTCAAGCATGATTTTATTAATTTACAGCCTACACACGTGATTCACCAAATTTATGGATACTACATGTGTATTAGTCAATCCAAACGACATCACGTGAAACTCATAATGTTCATTACAAGTACCAGATGTAGTGATTGGAATAGATAATCTTTTTCACGGATGCGAAGTTGATGATAACCATGTCGTGAATCAAATTTTCGAATATAGGCTAGAACCTTGTAAATGATCGAACAATCTATCATCTTGGGTAGTGGATATAGATTTTTAATCGTCAATTTACCTAGTTCACGGTAATTCAACAAATATAAGGAATTATAACACCATAGCTCTTCATGATGACGAGCTTGGTAGAATAAAATCTTTCTCCGACAAATCTCTCAGTTGTACGGTAATTCTTTTAATTCAGATGGTGCTGACATAAAGTGCACAAGCCACATGTGCAGCACCGGGAATATAATCAATACCAATTTCAACTTGCCTTAATGGCGAAAGTCTAGGTAATTCACCAGAAATACCTCTTAAAGTTTCAGATAACAGAAACATCATTTAATAAATTCATATTAGGTTCTTTCTAGATTATCATATCTATGATCAGTTTATAACCAGTCATGGTATACTTTTAAGTCTAAATGCAGGATATGGTCGTCCATCAAGAATTATTTAGATCACTTTTGCTAATCAACATCTTATCATTTAGGGGAATTCTACTCGAGTTCCCATCAATTAAGACAATGTCGTCATGTCATAATCAATCAATCCATTCTACTGGCACTATCAACTTTTCAGTTTTATTGCCGTTGATAAGATGTGAACTTCTCAAAAGACTAATAATAACTCATAATCCTTCACAATTCAAGGATATCTGGAGACATAACTAACCTTAAAAGAGTAAGTTCAACGCATAATCTGCGCGAGAGGATTTCAAATCAGATACAGACGAAAACATTTAATGAATATTAATATATCCCATGTTTTCATAATTTGAGTACGCATTCGAAAGCTCCTCGGATCGTTACCCAGGTCATTCAAATGAAATCAAATCAAAAGAAATGATAGAAACGTCGATACATCCAGTCGGGTATCAACACTCGGTAATCAGATACTTTTCCTAAGAACCTCACTACGGGAGAATTGGACAAGAAAGAATTGTCAATTGTCAAATAAGACAATTCCCACAGATGAGTAAATTCGACTCAGAATAATAGATGCTACAGGCACATATGTAGGTGTCCCTAACACTATGTCCCTATTTTTCACTTCTTGCAGATCTCATAAAGTTTAATCTTTCACAATCTTTAAAGAAAATGTAATGTTTATTAATCAGTTTTATGGTGACTACTAATCAGCCTTGCATGGTCCATTCCAAATTGTATGTAGGCGCGCAACTATATACAATTTCAAGATTAATGATGCAATACTCAGTTCGTCAAAATTTTATCATCATGTTTATAACAAAAACATTTTCATGCTTAATTCTTAAATAAGAATCAAAAATAAATTTACAAAGATTTTCTTTGTTATGAAAACAATTAAGTTTTCTAAGGTATTTTATAAACAAATACATTTCGATAACGATCACTTATAAATCTCACTTTGAATAATCCTTATAGTGATGAAAATTCAATTTTTCTCAAGGGATACTGTTTTATCTTATAAAAACAATGAGTGATCTGCAAAAGAGTGATGAAAAGTTGTTCACCAAGAACTAACTACAATATAATAGGAAATGAGCTTAGCCAAATAATCATGAGGCTCATGACCTCGATGGCACTCAAAATGAATAATCCACAACGTAACTCAATTCGAGATGAGTACTTGTTCAATGGTTGCATCACTAATGCGAACATTAGGATGAAGCAATAAAAGATAGATAACATCGATACATGTAGAATTTAGCAATCAAAGGTAGTCTTTTCATTAATCACAAACAAGTCTAAATTGTACCGTAACACATTACGTGTCACTATGTCATACAATTCCAAGAACTCATCCTACCAACTGATGTCACAGTTAAGTTAGGGATTATTTTTAAAAGATACCACAATGAATACTAATCTACAAGAGTCATTAGGTGTTCCACATGTCCCGGAAGGTCCATTGGTCCCAATTCAGAAGAAGATTTCTTCAATTTATTTCTTGGACACTGGGCATCCTCGTCAGTGGACAATGGCCTAGGAACAACCCTTAACACAAACTAACAATCAATTAAAACCTTATAATTCAATCAGAGAACTTAACGACTTCCTCTTAACAATTTCTTATTCCATACAAGTTAAATTTTACTTTATTCAAGTTTCTATCAACTTATACTCAATGCAATATCCTACCTCATTCTCCAATACTTTCACCCTTATTCATAAATCTTAAAAGGGCAATAAAAGCTCGATATGATCAATACTTAATTTCCAATCCTATAGATCCTTCAACAATAGTTATCAAATGAGTCACTAGTATGAAATGACTCGATCATTCAATTAGACTTCTCGGAAAGGTACTAGTGGCATGAGGCTTTTAGGTAATGGTTCCAATAACAGCCTCAAGTGCAACATTCACCCTTTCGATTTCAAATTTAAGAATTGGGTGACAACGAATCAGATGACATCTTTCCAGGTGGTAACGTTTTGTCAAACTGTCATGACATCGATATCAGATTTAATCTCGCCAATTCTTCTTCAATATCGTATTTTTTTACGAATATCAACCATTTGTTGGGATCATATTCATCCACAACTTGGTTTAGGTCTAGGATAGCTTGAATTCCTATGGGAATAGCTTCGATTGATTTACTAGGGGAGTTAGGGTTACTTGTGACAATCTACGTCGTATAATACCTCGTATAAATATAAAAATAATTATCAAACAATCATGTAATAAAATTACATCATATATATATATATAATCCAAGTTATATATATATATATATATTAAAATAACACTTCTCAGTCTGGCCTTGTCGGTAACTCGGGAATTCTTCGGCACCGTTATAGTCAAAAGATTTTTAGACATTTTTAGAAAAATGTTTATAGTTAAAAGATTCTGAAATGTTTTATTCAAAACCTTGGTTTTAAAAATCTTTCGTTCTCTATAACGAGAGCTCTGGTACCAAACTGTAACACCCCCAAATTTACACAATTCAATACAGCGGAAGACTCGTTGGTGTTACGGGATAGCACATTACTCAAATCATAGACAACGCTTAAAAATTGCGTCGTTTAATAATAAAGCATTTCCATTCATAAAAGTCAAATTTACATAGGTCCCAAGTCATATTATTTCATATAAATTTTACAAAGCATTTGAATGGAAATTGTTACTTAAGTGCGGGCCATGAATTCTTGTCGTCTTCCGAGAATTACCTTCAAGTACCTGAGATAAAACATGTTAAAAGAAAAGGTCAGCGATAACACCGAGTGAATTCATATAGTTTAATAAAATCCATCAATATAACATCGGTATAAAATTATTACCGAAAATCATTTTGTACAAATTATTGTAATAGGCCATAAAATAGCCAAAGTCATTTTATACAAATCCTTATCAAAATCAAAATATGCTTTCGCCTTCAAAATCATTATACGAACCATTGTCGTTAAAAACATCATACAATACGTTTTATAACGTTGTATAGATTAACTAAAAACCGTTATATGGATATGGTTATATAAAACCAAAACACAAACATAATATCAATGATAAGACCCTGTATTGCTAGTCAGGCAATATATCGTAATTCAATGCATAAAGAAGTATTTTTGTTATTTTTGGATTATTACAAGCCGCATGACATTGTTACCTTACTAAACCAAACAACGGGTAGCTAGCCCGAAACTCATTTACCCATCTAAATTAGCGTGTCGTCACAATAATCACGCTTGTGTAAATCTTCTCATACATAAATTCGCTTACCACTCAATGTGGCACGACGGGGATCAACCGTCAAGGCGCGAACTGGGGTGATCGTCCCCAAATAGTATTATTATATGCATAAGCGTCTACCAAATACCGGTAGTTCACAATTCATGCTAATGGGACTTTTAGTGACATAACCTAACTTTAATAATCCATTTTATTTCATCTATCGGGTCATACAATCATTCGGGTCCAAATCAATAAACAAACAATCGGGACAACTAGTGTCCTATTTCATAAAAACTAACATGTTATCTCCCTCGCGGGTTTATAAAACATTTTATAAAAACATTTAAAAGAGTGTGAGGCTATGAACTCATGTTGATGTGGGAAAGCGGGTTATCGGCAATTCGGATGTACGGTACGTGCTTCAATCACGGAAACCTAGACAAATAATATTCGTCTTAGACTTATGTCCAATGACTTTATAAAAATAACAATTATGTATACATATGATGATTTTATATATATGATGATGATCAAGTGGGTTTATACATTTTCATTTACTCATTTTAGTGTTATGTATTGGTAACTTTTATACTAGTTAACTAGTTTTACCTATTTACATGTTTTAGGCCCAATAAGCCCATTATAAGTCCATTACCTTAAATTAGACCATTTTATACTTTTATTATCAGTATTATACTTTATATGTTGGGCCCAAATGGGTTAAGTCCAATAAATAAGTTTATAAGTGTGTTACCAAATAAGTCGGGTTTATTGTCCATTAAGGCTACTTTGGCCCGTTAATGTCTATATGCTGTAAAGCTCGGGTTTTATCGGTTTTTACTTGTTATATATGTTTATATATCAGTATGTGAGTTTATAAAAGTTTACATTAGACGGGTCCAACTGTCTAAGTTTTATTTAACAAAAACGTTAATCTTTCGGTCTTAGCCGAAAAGGCGTAAAACTTAGTATATAGTTTTTATAACTTATAAAACTTACCAAACTACCATTTTTATATAATGTCCATTTATTTATCCTTATGAGTTTTTATATAAATGAAATATATAAGTTAGTGGGTTTTAATTCACATTATATACTATATTTATTTGAGTGCTTATATAATAATATTAAACTTTAATTTCACAAAATGAGTCCTAAAAATCTAGTTTACTAAAATGATCATATCTAGAGTTCGACATGGAGATAGAACCCCAAATTTTTATCACATAAACTACATGATATGTGATTCATTTATTCCTTTATAGCTACTGATAAATCAACCTCTAAATATTTTAATAAATTCGTCCAAAACAGTGTAGGCAGATTTCCACTCTAAACTTGTTTTGATCCTCATTCATTTTTATGATTCCATTGTATGGCCAACTCTCACATGTGTATAACACCTAATAATTACTGTATATTGATTCCACTTCACCATTTTATCAGTTTATCATAAGTGTAACACCCCATTTTGATAAATGGAATGTCACGCGTAATTATGGCGTGTCATCAAAGCATGCAAGGTAATATGTAGTAAAACATACATGACCATAGGGAAAACCGGAATCAAACATCGGTTCCCAAACATAAGCCCAAAACATAACAAAGTAAATGAACTGAAAGAAAGGCTAAACAAGCATAAATATATGAAGGAAACAGGAGAAGAAGTCTATGGCAGCTTCCATCCTATGCATGTCCTCCAAATGCTCGAGTCTTGGGTACCTGCCGTTTTGGGACATGGAAAGGAAAGTAACGGCTGAGCGAAACGCTCAGTGCACGGATATACAATATAGCATGAAATAGGATAAGCACGTAACATATAACAGCGGAAGACTATGTTCTGAGTAGACTGGCTAAGTATTGAGAAAACTGGTTTTATAGTTTGAAAAGCCTTATGTTTATCTTATGAAAACTGTTTTAACATATATATACCATAGCCCATATAGGTCATGAAAAGGTCACGTGCATGAATACTTGGAGGGGTGACCTCATCATGCAAATTAGAGGGGCTGCCTCTAATTTAATATACTGGTTCTGGGTAGGAGGGATCAGCTCCTTGTGAAGGATGCAAGGCACACACCACATTCACACTGAATAATCTGCTGAAAACATGTAACTAGGATGCACCCATACGCCCCACATGATATAATAATATGGCCAAAACTGAAAGGGACGCCACGAGCAATCACTCCGCCGTGGGGAAGTCATAACGTTGGTGCCTCCAATGTTATGGTTATGGTACCTCCATAACTAGGTGAAACTGGTCATGCTTGTATATGGCTATAGATTATGCTAATTAAACATAAGCAGTTCAAAACAATAAAACAAATACTGGGGAAAACAGTTGGCTGCATACGGGGAAATCCTAATAAGGAAAGAATGTCCATACTGAAAGGACGGGAATCCGTACCTCAAGTCCAGTGAATGAACGGAAGAAAGACTCCTACTTCTGGATCACTAAAGCTACATGAATACACACGTGTATAAGTATCGAATCACTGATTACGTACTGGGTTTTATGTCTCATCTTAGCTTACTTTGTATGTTTTAGGTCATGGTTTACTGTTTAAAGCCTTAAACTGTGTTTATCTTGTATTCTGATTAATCTGATTATGTATTACTGGTATTTCATGTATTATTATACTTACTGTGTAATAATAAGTAACTTTCCAAAAATAGCAGGTTTCCAAAAATAGAAAGTTTCCAAAAATAGAAAGTTTCCAAAAAAAAATAGAAAGTTTCCAAAAATAGAGTTTACTGCTTAAAATAGATTAGTTTCTAAAAATAGAAAGTTTCCAAAAATAGATCAGCTGCCTTAATTAAATAAGTTTCCATATATAGAAGGTTTTCATGATAGAATTAAGCTGGTTAAATAAGCTAATAAATAAGCTTAAGTATTTACTGATTAATATTCTAAATCATAATGATATAGTGTATAGTTTATAACTTATTACATGTCATTTAAATAAACTATAGGTTAAAGGCATTTAATTAAATATAATGTGATTTAATTAATTAAAGATATAAATACTTAGGTTAAAACATGCATTATTAATTATATTAATATAACCTAAGTCATGAGAATTAATTAATTATAGGCCATGGTTTTAATAATTAATTAATTATTTAGTCAAATTTTTCATGATTAAAAATACTTAGGTTTAGCTATGTATTAATAGTAAAATAATTAACCTAAGTCATGATAATTAATTAATTATAAGTCACGTTTAATAATTAATTAATCACTATAGTCTAATTTAAATAGATCAAAATACTTAGGTTAAATCATGTATTATTAGTTATTAATAATAACCTAAGTCCATGTTTTAATTAAATTAATTATATAGCATGTTAAATTAATTTAATTAACTTGAAATAAATAATCTTGTAATTATAAGTCGTGTCTTATTAATTTAATTACCTTGTAAAATTAATAAGTAAAGTAAAATAATCCCGTAACCATGTATTATTTTATTAAAAGCATCGGAAACCAAACCCGTGTCTCATTAGTTTAAACGGTGAAACTCGTGTTATGTTTTAAAGTAAGCCGAACCAAACAACCCCTTAACTCTGATTTAAACCCACTGCCAAACGCACCCTTAACTTCTGTTAAACAAAAACCCAAACACCCCCTTACACTGCCAGTTTCCACTGGCAGTGGTGATGGTGCCACCGGCAGCAGCCGGTTCCCACTGCTGGAACGAATAACACCACTGGCCGCAGCCAGTGGTTCCCCCTGCTCGTTCACTATTTCCCCCGCTAGTACAAACACCCTGCGGGGTTCCCACTGTTAGACCAAAAACCGGCCAGCACCCTTTTAGGGTTGCGGCTGGTGGTGTAATTCATCACCGAGAGTCTCTTGACTCTCGGTTTGGGTGCCAAACGAGCCAGCAACATCCAAAACACAAACCCATCTAATTATATTCGTTAAATATGTTTTACAATCCAAGAAATCGGATTAAAAGAGAAAAATAAATCGAATTAGGGTTTACCTTGATTAGGGTTTTTGTAGCCAAAACACACCCACTTAGATCCTTTAATACAAAAGCCCACCATTGTTCTTGTTTTCCCTGGTGTTGGTCGCGGCAGAGGAGGAAGAAAAGAAAAAAAAGTGGCGGCTTGTATTTCATTTTAGGGTTTCATGTCTTTTGTCTAAATGAAAAAAAATGCACCCCGTCCCTTTCCTTTTTCTTTTAAGCCGGTCAAACACCCCCTTGGGCCTTGAGCCCAAATACTTCTTGTTTCCTATGACTAAGAGCCCAATTAAAGCCCTTATGCGTTTTTATTGAATACGCGACTTGTTAAAATGGTACGCGTAAAAGAGTATTAAATGTATCGTAAGTTTCTTAGTTGTAATTACCCGTGTTAAACGTAATTATTACGTATATAATTACTTGTCGTGTTAAATTAAATATACGTAATAATAATCGTTTAAATGTTTGTGATTACATGTTGCGTAGTTTACGTAATTAATTAGTTTCCGATCGTGACTCACTATATATATATTCGTGTTCGTAATAAATATTAATACGTAATTAATATTAGTTCGGGTTTTAATATGGTGATCATGATTTAACTATGTTCACGTGAAATATCTATTAACTGTTTATCATGAGTTTGTACGTAATCGATACTTATCATGTCATACACGTATGCACTTACTTGATTAATAGCACATGATTGTGATCAATACTGAATAAGGTAAGTTTTAATCTAGGATGTACGATCTTAAGGGCACTATTCATGGTAAAAGCATGCGGGTTTTACAATTCTTCCCCCCTAAAAAGAATAATTCGTCCCCGAATTATAGATAAAGTAACTGGAAGCGAAACATACCCGAATCAAACTAGAAAGGTATGCAAAATAACGGAAATGAAGGTGACATGGTAGAAGGGAACATGGAACGTGACATGTCTTGAAAAGACATGGAACGTGACGTGACTGAAAGGACATATCAAATCGATAAGAGAAAATGGATAAGAAGTCCGGATGAACTTGTCCGTTCCCAAATGGCCTCCCTCTTGGAACGGTTCCTTCAGAAGATCCTGACACTAATGATAAATCCTGGTCCTCCTGACCTTAACTTGGAATAAGAAGAAATTCTTGGTTATCAACGGAAGGTAGATCCCCTAAATTCGATCGTGGAAAATAAGAGTTAACATGCAAGGGTAACTGAAACGTTACGATGCAAGACAATCTGACTTAACTGATAATTATAAACGATGCGCGAGACATAAAGAAACGTAGTACGTGAAAAATTTTGAACGTGATACGTGAAAAATTTTAAACGTACTACGTGGAGATATGGCGAGTGTAGTATGAGTAAACATATCGTGATCCATGATACGTGTAACCTTTTTTGATCATGATATGAGGAACGTGGAATGAACATGACATGTGAGACATATCGTGATCATAGAATATAATGGCGGTAACGTCAACGCTACAAGGTGAGACGTGGAATATGACGTGAAACGTCTATCTGATGATGGAGAGTTATACTAAACTTGGGTCTGGTCTCCCAAGTTCTTGCAAATTTCCCAGAATGAGAAAAGAAATGAACGTAAAATCGTAAGCCAAAATACGATCATGAACGTGAATAGTGTCATGAACGTGAGCGCGAAAGCAAGTCGTGGAATTAGAATGAAGACGCGAAGTAAATAAGGAGCATAATTATGAATATTTGTCTGACCTGATAACTGAGGGATTGCCAAGTGATCGGATGAGCCTTGGCTGGAACATGTCCGATCAATCTGTTGGTTCTGAAGTCCTTGCGGATGTAAGGATTCTGCAGACTTGATCAAACTGTTGACAATAACCCAAATAGCATCATGCTTCTTCTGAGTTTGCTGAAATCTGGTAACTAAAATCCATGGAGATCCTGTCCCTTTTCGATTCACAATTTAATATGATGAAAACATCCCAGTTTGTTGGTGTCCTATCTTAACCTGTTGGTATGTCAGGTACCTAGATATGAACGTAACTGTATCTTGCTTCGTAGAACTTGATACCTAGGAGTTTGCGAACTCTGAGTCTCTGAATCTAGACTTCTCCTAGCGTAATAATTTTCTAGAACACCCAATGTAGTGTAGGGTTCTCTCCTTTACGCATAAGCTGAGTCATGGTAAGATTAACCATAGAAACCCATGTGATTCAGGGTGTCTCTGTAATCAAACAGAATTGATATTGGAAAATTTTTCTAGGGTAAAATTTCCCTTGTCATAGAATTTGCAACATAGTGCAGATATGGTCTTCCTGTTCTTCTCTAGGCTTAGAGGAAATCAGGTTATCCTCAATGAAAACGCTGATGAATTTGTTTAGGAGTTCATGGAAACTCAATTTATTAAGTCCATAATGCGGTGGAGCATTGATGAGACTAATTCAAAATCATAAATCTAGCATGACCGAGTCGTGTACGAATAGCAGTCATGGACATGTCTTGCTTTTCACTCGTCACTGTTGGCAGCATGATCGTGAGTTCGATCTTGGAAAAGTGATTAACACCATACGGTCGATTGGACATGTTGTCAGTATGTGGATGAGAATAATTGTCATGAATGGTGATTTGTTTAAGTCGACGGTAGTCGACACATAATCTCATGGTACCATCCTTCTCCTTGAAGGTTCTTCTGGAGTGTAAGGAACAATTTTGGAATAATCCGTTGGTTATGCGTAAAAGGACCTTAGTAGTCGTGTGTTACTGACAGCTAGAAAATTTTAGCAATTATGGCTAACAAAGCACGTGCTTGGAAAGCATAGATAATTTGTACAGATTTTCCTGATGGAAAATCGAGCTGAATGTATTCAGGAGCCTGAACATTACTGTACATAATTATGAATCATAGCATGGTGTGGTGTTCATAGTACATAATTAGGATAAAATTCATCTCGTGTCTGTCCGAGGAAATGCGTTAGCAGCTTGGATCTTATCATTAAGCTGAAGGAAAACCTTCGTATACGTGGGAATACGAAAGGCGTCCTTCATGGTTATGAATATATGAACTATGGTGAAAGAAATGAAAGTGACATCGGCAACGTGACAGTTCTCACTGATGCGCTGATAATGGTATTGAAATTCTTGTGGCCTGATTAATACATGGCACAACAACATAGATATACCCTTGGAGGGTACCCTGAATTTCTTAGAAATGTTCCATAATTAGACGTGAGTCATGTGTCTTGACTCGTGTCTTGAGAAATGTAAGCGTGACATATGTCTTGACTGGTATCTTGACATGTGTCCTCAGAAAGTATACGTGAGACATGTGTCTTGACTGATGTCTTGACATGTGTCTCGAGATGTGAAACAATTAGAACTACAAATATTAGGTTAATATGCCAGAATTGGCGGATCGGTTGGACTACTGATCATTTGTATGTCTGATCACGTCCGTGGCCGGAGCCTTGGTTGCGATTTCCAGGATAGTTGCTGTCATAGTATTGGTTACTATCATCTTGTCTGTAGGTTCCATGACGGTCATTCTCATGACAGTGACTCATGTAACTATTCAGCTGAGTGGCCGGCTGGTACTGGTTTGCACTCATATGGCTGAAATGACAGCCGAACGACGTGTGACATGTAACTATGAATTTGGGACAATGATTGATGGGAATTGTCTGATGGTGAAGCATCTTCTCGTCCAATTGCTTTGCTCCGACGCCTTTGTCTTCGTCTTTTAGGATCTTCAGGTTGTGAACAGCATCAGCATCAGCATCTCGTAGCGTCTCCCAACATCAGCTGCATCAACCTTCAGTAACATCTCCAAGCTATGAGCGGCATCGACAATCTTGTAGAATATCAGCAAGTGAACATACGCCTGAGATGATTTAGGATC
This sequence comes from Glebionis coronaria, assembly GCA_025667525.1. NCBI lineage: Eukaryota > Viridiplantae > Streptophyta > Magnoliopsida > Asterales > Asteraceae > Glebionis > Glebionis coronaria. The sequence goes on from CM046875.1 coordinate 194,766,570, forward strand.
GACTAGCGAATACTCGTGAAGTATTGCAAGTGGAATACTCATGGATTAAGTTACATGTAATACACATGAAATACGGTACGTGGAGTACACTTGGAATGCACATGAAATGATCGGTATGGGCTCGATCATTTGTCATGATTTAAGGAAAGTAAACCGGTTAAACGGTTAGGAAAATCATCATGATAACCTGGCAGTATTAGCATAAACATCATTCTGGTTGCATAGAGAAACGCTAAAGTGTGGTTACACAAAATTCAACGATGATTTGCCTGACAGCATGATCAATGAAAACCAACCCGCATGATTTAAGAAATCTAACAATGTCTTGCAGGACAACGTAAATAACAAAAGAGGCGTGAAACATAATCAACATGAAGACGGAATTATTATGAGGAAACATGAAACCATCTATTACGAAGAAGTGTATAACATAATCAGCATGAAACTGAAGTTAACCATGACAGTATGAAGGCATACTTGACATAAAAACATAATAACTTATGATGGGACATGAAAAAAAATAAAAAAAATTTATGCCAATTTAAATCATGAGAAAAATTTTATGCAAGAAAAACAGTGCATAATGCGTAATGTAGTTTATAAAACCTTTATATGTGTGAGGGAACGCCTATGGGTCGGTTCCAAAACAAAAGACATGGCGAGGGGACGCCTATGGGTCGGTCCCAAAGTTAAAAGTTTCGATAAAAGCACATGCGACTAAATAGGGCCAGTCCTGTACCAACCATTACTTAGTCAAAATTCCTGCAATAGATGACATATGATATAAATGCATGAATGCATGAAACATAATAATTAAAAGTCATTGTCAAAACTTAACAGAAAAAAATTTTATGTGAAAATTATGAACTACTGGGGTTCAGTTCACATAATCACAGTTCCCTAGGAACATCATGCATAGACAATGACACATAACTAAGTATGGATGACGGTTGTTCATTCCATATTAGTAAGACGATACTGGTGAAAACATCATGGTGAAAACAACAAGGTGCTGAAAACGTCATGGCTAAAACAAAAAGGTGCTGAAAACATAATGGTTAAAACAACAACGCGCTGAAACATCAATACATGGAATAGCAATCGTTGGCTTAGGAAGCTCCTGGTGACAACCCACTAGTCACAGGTCGAGTTTTAGAACCTACAGGTCGAAGCCTTGGCTCTGATACCATAATTGTAACACCCCATTTTGATAAATGGAATGTCACGCGTAATTATGGCGTGTCATCAAAGCATGCAAGGTAATATGTAGTAAAACATACATGACCATAGGGAAAACCGGAATCAAACATCGGTTCCCAAACATAAGCCCAAAACAAAACAAAGTAAATGAACTGAAAGAAAGGCTAAACAAGCATAAATATATGAAGGAAACAGGAGAAGAAGTCTATGGCAGCTTCCATCCTATGCATGTCCTCCAAATGCTCGAGTCTTGGGTACCTGCCGTTTTGGGACATGGAAAGGAAAGTAACGGCTGAGCGAAACGCTCAGTGCACGGATATACAATATAGCATGAAATAGGATAAGCACGTAACATATAACAGCGGAAGACTATGTTCTGAGTAGACTGGCTAAGTATTGAGAAAACTGGTTTTATAGTTTGAAAAGCCTTATGTTTATCTTATGAAAACTGTTTTAACATATATATACCATAGCCCATATAGGTCATGAAAAGGTCACGTGCATGAATACTTGGAGGGGTGACCTCATCATGCAAATTAGAGGGGCTGCCTCTAATTTAATATACTGGTTCTGGGTAGGAGGGATCAGCTCCTTGTGAAGGATGCAAGGCACACACCACATTCACACTGAATAATCTGCTGAAAACATGTAACTAGGATGCACCCATACGCCCCACATGATATAATAATATGGCCAAAACTGAAAGGGACGCCACGAGCAATCACTCCGCCGTGGGGAAGTCATAACGTTGGTGCCTCCAATGTTATGGTTATGGTACCTCCATAAATAGGTGAAACTGGTCATGCTTGTATATGGCTATAGATTATGCTAATTAAACATAAGCAGTTCAAAACAATAAAACAAATACTGGGGAAAACAGTTGGCTGCATACGGGGAAATCTAATAAGGAAAGAATGTCCATACTGAAAGGAAGGGAATCCGTACCTCAAGTCCAGTGAATGAACGGAAGAAAGACTCCTACTTCTGGATCACTAAAGCTACATGAATACACACGTGTATAAGTATCAAATCACTGATTACGTACTGGGTTTTATGTCTCATCTTAGCTTACTTTGTATGTTTTAGGTCATGGTTTACTGTTTAAAGCCTTAAACTGTGTTTATCTTGTATTCTGATTAATCTGATTATGTATTACTGGTATTTCATGTATTATTATACTTACTGTGTAATAATAAGTAACTTTCCAAAAATAGCAGGTTTCCAAAAATAGAAAGTTTCCAAAAATAGAAAGTTTCCAAAAAAAATAGAAAGTTTCCAAAAATAGAGTTTACTGCTTAAAATAGATTAGTTTCTAAAAATAGAAAGTTTCCAAAAATAGATCAGCTGCCTTAATTAAATAAGTTTCCATATATATAAGGTTTTCATGATAGAATTAAGCTGGTTAAATAAGCTAATAAATAAGCTTAAGTATTTACTGATTAATATTCTAAATCATAATGATATAGTGTATAGTTTATAACTTATTACATGTCATTTAAATAAACTATAGGTTAAAGGCATTTAATAAAATATAATGTGATTTAATTAATTAAAGATATAAATACTTAGGTTAAAACATGCATTATTAATTATATTAATATAACCTAAGTCATGAGAATTAATTAATTATAGGTCATGGTTTTAATAATTAATTAATTATTTAGTCAAATTTTTCATGATTAAAAATACTTAGGTTTAGCTATGTATTAATAGTAAAATAATTAACCTAAGTCATGATAATTAATTAATTATAAGTCACGTTTAATAATTAATTAATCACTATAGTCTAATTTAAATAGATCAAAATACTTAGGTTAAATCATGTATTATTAATTATTAATAATAACCTAAGTCCATGTTTTAATTAAATTAATTATATAGCATGTTAAATTAATTTAATTAACTTGAAATAAATAATCTTGTAATTATAAGTCGTGTCTTATTAATTTAATTACCTTGTAAAATTAATAAGTAAAGTAAAATAATCCCGTAACCATGTATTATTTTATTAAAAGCATCGGAAACCAAACCCGTGTCTCATTAGTTTAAACGGTGAAACTCGTGTTATGTTTTAAAGTAAGCCGAACCAAACAGCCCCTTAACTCTGATTTAAACCCACTGCCAAACGCACCCTTAACTTCTGTTAAACAAAAACCCAAACACCCGCTTACACTGCCAGTTTCCACTGGCAGTGGTGATGGTGCCACCGGCAGCAGCCGGTTCCCACTGCTGGAACGAATAACACCACTGGCCGCAGCCAGTGGTTCCCCCTGCTCGTTCACTATTTCCCCCGCTAGTACAAACACCCTGCGGGGTTCCCACTGTTAGACCAAAAACCGGCCAGCACCCTTTTAGGGTTGCGGCTGGTGGTGTAATTCATCACCGAGAGTCTCTTGACTCTCGGTTTGGGTGCCAAACGAGCCAGCAATATCCAAAACACAAACCCATCTAATTATATTCGTTAAATATGTTTTACAATCCAAGAAATCGGATTAAAAGAGAAAAATAAATCGAATTAGGGTTTACCTTGATTAGGGTTTTTGTAGCCAAAACACACCCACTTAGATCCTTTAATACAAAAGCCCACCATTGTTCTTGTTTTCCCTGGTGTTGGTCGCGGCAGAGGAGGAAGAAAAGAAAAAAAAGTGGCGGCTTGTATTTCATTTTAGGGTTTCATGTCTTTTGTCTAAAAGAAAAAAAATGCACCCCGTCCCTTTCCTTTTTCTTTTAAGCCGATCAAACACCCCCTTGGGCCTTGAGCCCAAATACTTCTTGTTTCCTATGACTAAGAGCCCAATTAAAGCCCTTATGCGTTTTTATTGAATACGCGACTTGTTAAAATGGTACGCGTAAAAGAGTATTAAATGTATCGTAAGTTTCTTAGTTGTAATTACCCGTGTTAAACGTAATTATTACGTATATAATTACTTGTCGTGTTAAATTAAATATACGTAATAATAATCGTTTAAATGTTCGTGATTACATGTTGCGTAGTTTACGTAATTAATTAGTTTCCGATCGTGACTCACTATATATATATTCGTGTTCGTAATAAATATTAATACGTAATTAATATTAGTTCGTGTTTTAATATGGTGATCATGATTTAACTATGTTCACGTGAAATATCTATTAACTGTTTATCATGAGTTTGTACGTAATCGATACTTATCATGTCATACACGTATGCACTTACTTGATTAATAGCACATGATTGTGATCAATACTGAATAAGGTAAGTTTTAATCTAGGACGTACGATCTTAAGGGCACTATTCATGGTAAAAGCATGCGGGTTTTACAATAAGATTTTTTACTGTTTTATACAGCCATCATTTTAAGCATGATTTTAACCTTGTTACCTATGGTTTTTCATCTCTTTAATCATATTTATCAACACTTGATCCCCACACAACATTTTTATCATCATATATTCATCATATACATATACAATAAGAAAGAAAATACATGATTACATAATCAAAATAACAAGAGGATGGGAAGAGCAATCTTTATACCACCAAGATTGTGTAGGTATTCATCAAGGCTTGGATTTTTGATGGAAGATCTTGTGATAGATCAACACCAATCTTCATGGCCACCAATACTTGTAAACTTCATGTAGAAATCAGCCCTTGAACATCACCAGATCTTCTCCTTGGATGTTAAAATCACCTCCAATCTTCAAGGCTTCAAAGGTTCTTCATCTTATGTATGAATAACATAAAATTTTTATGGTTGAATCAAGATCAAATGGGGTGTTTTTATTGAATAGTGGAAGAATTTTAGAGAGAGGGGAGAGTGTGTATGGTGGTTTGCATGAGTTGAATGTGAGAAATGGTTTAGTGGGAAGTGGTTTTACTAGTTTAGTTAGCTTGTTAAGCTAAGTAGGACAAGTGTGCAACTTGTATCTTACAAGTTGACACCTCATGGTGTGGTGGAGTATATCTAGCCATCCCATAGAGTGGGGTGGGCCAAGTGTATACTTGTCTCATCCCACTAATTAACGGGTATTCCTTGATTCTAGTTTCCTCGATTTGCGTTCCCTCGGGTCTTTTTACGAAAAACGTTTTTATAAATTATGAATCAACGGCACAAAACGAATCTAATAAAAATTATCTCATCAAAAACGGAGTTCGAAAACGTAAATACGTAATCCTAAGGTTTCCAGTTTAGTTGTAAAGGACGTTAAATTATAATTGTAAGTCCTAATCTCTTCTTGTAAATTTGTGAGTTTATGAACCAACACAAATTTAAAATCTAAAAATAATATTCACGGATAAATTTATTTTCTGAAATGTAAGACTGTCACCAAAAACGGTGTATGTAAACGTAAGCACGTAACGTAGAATCCTCTGGTTTAGACGTAATCGATGCTACTTCAAGACGTAAATCCAAATTTCTTCCCAAAAATAAGTGAGTTCATAATATAACATTAAAATAATGTTTTTAAATAATATTTGAGAAAAGAATATCAACCATAAATTGACGGATTGTCACATGAATTTTGTATGTGTAACAAATGAAAAGTAGGTATTGAAACATTGGTCACATATTTATTTAAAAGTGACAAATATTTTACAATTACTTGAACACTATGATCAAATATAATACATGGTCACACTAAACCGTCAAACAATTATGTGAATGTATTTTTCCAATAGTCACAACATTTGATGAATGTGTAACTAAATTATATTTATGGTCACATTAAAATGTGATTATCTGTGACCAACACATTGAAAACGTCACACAGTAAAATATTCATGTGACAAATGTTTAGAACCAAATGTAATCTCAATTTTCACTAACCTTCATATTCGTCACATGTTTAGAACCAAATATTCATGTGGCAAACTAGTTAAATGTGTTAGTATGTGAATGGAAGGTCTAGGGTTCGAGTCCCAAACCTTGTTTTTTGCTATTTTTTAATACAATAAGCCCCAAAAACACAGAAAGCACACATTTTCTACATGCCCAATGATAATGCTAATTCTTGGAACTTCACAAAAATTAATTACATGCATGAATATGCATTAGATGTTGGAATGTAGGCTGCTGACTCTTTGTATTCTATCCTTGGTTATATAAACAAGGATTAAGTAATGAAATTAATCATAAAAAACACAAAACAAACACTTAAATATCACTATTTTAAGAATAAAAAAATGGCTTCTTCATCAAAAAGAACTTTTTTTGCTGCTGGATTTGAAGATACCAGTGCAATAGAAAACAAGTTCGTATCATTTATCTTATTAACTTTGTATTTTTGTTAACATAATTAGTACTAATAATCTATCATGTTATTTTGAGGAGACCTTGTGTGGTGCCAAAATTTAAAGCTAATGCAGATAGAGAGTTCCCTATTGTTTGTCCTTATAATGATCCATATGACGAGTACAATTGCTACGTTTAGGAAGCTCATGAACAGCGATAATGGAAGCTGGAAGATGAAGAGAATGCTTGGCTTAACAACAGCACCAGAGGGAGGAAGGTGCTTCCTTAAGAAGGGGGCAAGAGGAGTAAGAACAGCACGAGAGGGAGGAAGTTTCTTCCTTTAGAAGGAGGCAAGAGGAACAGCGCTAGAGGGAGAAAGCCAATAGGAGGAAACTTGAAGAAGAAGATCAAATAATTTATGATCATGTTTATGACTCTAAGTAGGAAATTGAAGAAGAAGAAGATGAATTCAGAGAGTCTTTTGATTATGATGAAGTTCATTTGGCTTTTGATTGTGAAAAATCTCCCAAGTTTGATTAATTAAAGAAACAAAATGTTTGTTTTTATTTAAAAACTGTAATCCTTTGTTATTATTGAAATGAATTTATGTATGATAAGTTTTCATCTTGTCTTTTTTTATTTTACTTCAGTCATTTCAAAGTTTTCATTTTCAGTTTGATTAATAATTAAGCACATTGTTTGAACAAATTAGTAGTTTATGGGAAATTAGACACAAATTGGAATAAATACTTGGGAGGACTAGTGATAGATTAAAAGGATAAAAAAATCTTAACTTGTGCTTGACTAGATAATGATTAAAAATGAAATAAGCTGAAACAAACAGCTTTTCAAAAAAAGACTCAATAGTAGCTTTGTTCTCAGTGAAGAATGGCCTAGCAGTGGTATAACTTTGACACAAAAATCTTGGTTATTTATTATGTGATATGCATCTAGGATTATATAACTCATAACGTGAATAAGTAAAATACAAGATGAACCATGTTTACATCTCTGAACTATACCTACTCTTAACTGAAATAGTCTAAAAAGTATTTATCAGAAACATCTATAAAACATAGAAAACATGTTCTTCCATAGCCTACCCCCTACAGGTTCCTCCATAGCCTACCCCCTACAGGTTCCTCCATAGCCTGTCTCCTCTTCCCTTTTCCTAGATTTCTTTCAAATTCTTTCAAATTTTTTGGACAAGGCAGGAAACATACTATATTTCTGATAGGTGGGGGCCATTTTGTTGTAGAAAATGGAGACCGAGAAGATAAGTCTACTTTTGGTGTACATCCCTTCCTAACACTTGGTCTGACTATCTGTTTGGATGAGCCACTCGCCTTGCCTACAGTCTGACTGGATGAGCCAATAGCTTTGCCATTCTGCTTGGACGATGAATTAGTCTCTCCCCAAGTCTCGTCTGAACTACAATCATCCTCCGAGGTGCTGGAATACTTGGAAGGTTCATCTTGGTAAACATGAAATGGGTGCTGGAAGTCTTTAGTGTTCACATGATCAAAGCTTTCGTCTAATGACAGCAAATCTTCCTTAGAGCTTTCAAAGCTTTCATCTGATGATAGCGTATCTTCTTTAGATCTTTCAAAAGAATCAACCATTATAACATCTTTAAAATACAAGAAATTTTTTAATAAATTCATATCCTAACATCCACCCAGATACTCAAAACACTAAAACATTCATATATAAAATTATTAAAATGTTAAAATTTAGTACACTAACCTCCTTGCATTAGTATCTGTTTGAAATGTTAGATTTCCCTTTCAAGCTTTTCCACCCTTTTATGTATGTTAGAAAGATCAGCTGTGTTATCAGCTTCCATAAACAGTTTCCTTTTTCTTTTTTTTAAAGTCAGCTCCTGTATCTACATCAGTTAACAAAACCATAATCCCGCATAAGTTAACTACAAATACATAATCACATGTATGCTCTAAAGTTTAACACTTGCACATAAACGACATCTTAAGCCCGTTTGCTCTTCGAGGTAGATATAGCCACGATTCCTCTATCTCGTGAACATGTTCATCTTCATTCCCAATAATTGAATCCGATATGCACCTACTTCTTTTCATTTATCCTTTTTTATGTATGTAGCTCAAAATTTGACCTTCGCATCTGGTCTTTGATTGATATCAATATCATCAATACCCATGAAAAAGCGAATACGAATGCCAAAATAAGAGATTCTAAACTAAAATGGCTAAACAAAAAGATGTTAATGGATATTGGATTCTATTATTGTACATGAAGCTGATGATTTTCCCGAGAAAGAGGAATCGTGGCGATATCTACCTCGAAGAGCAAACGGGCTTGAGATGTCGTTTATGTGGAGTTGTAATACTTTAGAGCATACATGTGATACCTAAGCTAGTGACTAACTATATTTCTCTAAAGGTTAAAATTTAGTATACTAACCTCCCTGCAACTGTGTCTGTTTAAAAAGTTGGAATTACCTTTCAAACTTTTCCACCCTATTATGTAGCTTAAAAGGATCAGATGCTTTATCAACTTCCATTGGTCCCTTGCCTTTTTCTTTTTTGTTTAAGTTAGCTCCTGTATCTGCATCAGCATATCAAAAGTATCATAAAGCTTACACTCTCGTTCTTGTTTAGTTAAGGAAGTGCCTTGCATTAGAACACGAATTCTATCCCATAACTCTTTGGCAACTTTATGCTTGCTGACGAGTTTGTAGACATCTGGAGGAAGGGCTTGGAGAATGATATTTGTAGCTTGTTTATCACACTTGTCTTGTATCTTAGCATCTCCAGTTAATTCAACCGTTGTGTGAGGACGAGTAACATCACCTTCCGTCACAATAACATATACCAATGGTCCATTGAGCACCGATGCCCAAATAAGATGCCCATTTGGGAAGCCCATTCCTCATACATAGTCTTCACCAACATTGGTGGACGATTATCCGTACCCGATAGGATGGACTTATCCGTTAGAGATGTGTACTCCATTTCAATAAGTTAAGATTTACAAAGTTGATCGGTCAATGAAAGAAAGTAAATGTATTTGTTGTTGTAAGTTAAAGCCGAGAAATAATGTTGAAATCCCCTAAATTATGTCCTCGATAAACCAAAAAATACAAGTCAAAAATTTTAAAAAACATGATTTTGAAAAAATGTTGGATCGCAACACCTGATTGCAGTGGTGATCGTACTCAGATCGTACTCACTATGATCGTACTCAGATCGTAGTTGTGATCGCACTCACTATGATCGTACTCAGATCGTATTGGTGATCGCACTCACTATGATCGTATTCTGATCGTACTTGGATCGCACTCGTTTGATCGTACCCAACGATCGTACTCAGATCGCACTTGTGATCGTACCAAACGATCGTACTTGGATCGCACTCGTTTGATCGTACCCAACGATCGTACTCAGATCACACTCGTGATCGTACTCAACAATCACAAAGTGTGATCTTACTCGTGATCGCAATGAGTGATCGTACTCGTGATCGCAACGAGTGATCGTATTATGTGATCGTGCTATTGGATCGCAAGTAGAAACCCCAGGTTTATGCGATCACAATACACAGATCGTACTATGAATCCCACTTTTCTCGGACAATACAATAACACAACCAATTCGAGATTCTAAGCCAAAAAATGAATCAAACACCCAAAAATTTTTTGTATTTAACCCAAATAACAATACCAAATCACTAAAACGAGTAACAAGATGAAGTATATCAAGATTAACTCATAAAAACACAAAAAAAAATTTGGTTCATGTGACATTGGATCAAAAATGGTGAGAGAATCAAGAACACAAATACAAAAACCAAACAATCATCCCATGGCTCTTGATACCATTTGTAGGATGTGTAACTCTAGCTTATGTTTTAGAGAGAGAAAGAGATAGAGAGTTGGTGGATTTCACACAATTCTAGAGAGAGAAACTAAGAAGAACTATGTGTAAAAATTAATAACCACACACCCTCTCCATCTAAAGAGAGGGTTTATATACCCAAGCCCTTGTCATGGGCTTGGGCTTACATTTGGGCCGACCTACACATGTTGTAGGCTAGGCTTTGGTTTGTTTGTTAAATAAAGATAAGTTACTAAACTATGGGCTATTACATGGACTATCGTTGGAGTGACCAATCCTTCTTAATATGTAAAACGTATTTCCAACAAACTTGTCTTATAATTTTCTTCTTCTATTATACTTGAGTTCTTCGATTTCATTAAACTTTCATCTTTGGACTTTTCTTCGATAAATCTTCAGAATAGGCCTTGGACTTCCGTTCTTTATGCACTCTTGATCTTTTAACTTCGTCTTTTCTCGTTTTCTTCAGTAAAAGCCCGTGATAGCCCGTGTTTTCTTCCTTTTTCATATTTTTTATCCACAAACACAATAAAAACACAAACCACGCGTAATTCCGACTTTTACGACATAAATTACACGTTTTGGCCTTGTTATTATTAGAAATAAGTGGTAAAAGGATAAGTGTTTTCACACTTATTAGGCATCCAGATCGAAGGCTATAAGCCACCCATTCGAGTACCCAAAACCCACCCACTGCAAACCGCATTTCAACACTACAAAGTCACCCGCTTCAGCCCGCATTTTAGCACTCCAAACCAACCCATCTGAACACACAAACACACAGATTTCCACCCTCAGTTCAGCACACTACAACACCCGCATTTTAGTACCCCAAACCCACTTGTAGCTGCCCATATGTCATCGCCAAAAGCCACCCTTATCTTAGCAGCCAAACACACCTATTAATAGTCAAACAAACTAATAAGGTGAGTATCTTCCATCCTTTAGATGCTGTCAATCCGGTTTTTTGCTTTAGAAACAAAGACACTCACCAGACTATATTACTGGTGAATGTTTTAGAAACATATTTGTGACAATCCGTCAATTTACGATTGATATTTTATTCTCAAATATTATTTGAAAATATTATTTTAATGATACAATATGAACTCACATATTTTTGGGAAGAAATTTGGATTTACGTCTTGGAGTAGCATTAACTACGTCTAAACCGGAGGATTCAACGTTACGTGCTTACGATTACATACACCGTCTTTGGTGACAGTCCGACATTTCAGAAAATAAATTTATCCGTGAATACTATTTTGGAGTTTTAAATTTGTGTTAGTTCATAAACTCACAAATTTACGAGAAGAGATTAGGACTTACGATTTTATTTTAACGTCCTTTACGACTAAACCGGAAACCTTAGGATTACGTATTTACGTTTTCGAACTCCGTTTTTTATGAGACAATTTTTATTAGATTCGTTTTGTGACGTTGATTCATAATTTATAAAAACGTTTTTCGTAAAACGACCCGAGGGCACGCAAATCGAGGAAACTAGAATCGAGGAGTACCCGTAAATAAATGGGATGAGACAAGTGGGACACTTGTCCCACCCCACATCAAAACCGGCCTTAACAAGCTACACAAGACACTTATGTGTCAAGTGTAGCTAACAAGCCTCACACTTGTCAATTTAGCTTCCATTTGAAGCTAACCTTATACCACTAACTTATCAAAACTACTAGCTACACACACATTCACTTCCCACTCATGCAAAACCACTTGAAACTCTCCTCTCTCTCTCTAAAGTGTGCCGTCCCATTTTCTTAACAAAACACCCCAATTGATCCAAATTTAACCACAAAACATATGTTATGATTAACATATGTTAATCTCCATTCAAAAAGATGAAGATTGGTGGTGCTTTTAACATCCAAGGAGGAGTTTTCATGGAGTAGGAGGGCTGATTTTCCACAAAGTTTTCATGGAGCATGGTGGTCTTGAAGATGGTCATGGTTGTCTACAAGTTTCTCCATCAAAAACCATGTCAACCTCATAACCTACATCAAGATGGTGGTATAAAGATTGTCCTCCTCAACTTCTTGTTATTTTGATTATGTACACATGTATTTTATTTCCTATTGTATATATTTATGATGATTATATGATGATAAAAATGTTATGTGGGGATTTGTTGTTGATAATCATGGATAAAAAGGTGAAAAACTATAAGAAACAAGGTTAAAATCTTGATTAATTTACATGGCTGTATAAAACAGTAAGTAAACATGTTATGAACTGATAATATGATGAAGTATAACCCATTTACAGTAAGCTATGGGTCTTGTACACATGTGAGAGTTGGCCATGCAATGGAATCAAAATAATGAGTGAGATATGATCAAAACAAGTTTAGGGTATAAATCTGAAGTTACTGTTTTGGACGATTTTTAAAAAATATTTAGAAGATGATTCAACAGTAGCTATAGAAGAGTTAATTGTAGCACATATCATTTAGTTTATGTGATAAAAATTTGAGCTTCTATCTCCATGTAGAACTCAAGATATGGCATTTTTGGTGAAGATGAAGTTAAAAATCAGATTTTTGGAAATTAAAGAATAATACTATTATATAAGCACTCACATTTTAATATATAAAATGTAAATAAAAACCCACTAACTTATAAAACTTATTTATATAAATATATAAAAGGTGTAATAAGTGTATAAATGATGAAAATGGAAACTTGTTAAGTTTTATAAGTTATAAAACTATAAACATGATTTTTACGACTTTTTCGGCTATTGCCGTAAAATTAACGTTTTTATTAAATAAAACTTAGATGGTTGGACCCGTCTAATGAAAACTTTATAAAACTTATATACTGATATATAGACATGTATAACAAGTAAAAACCGATACAACTCGAACTTTAGGGCATACGGACATTAACGAGCTAAGTGAACATATTGGACTAACAATATAACAAAAATGGACTAAAACACTTATAAACTTATTATTGGGCGTAACCCATTTGGGCCCAACTTGAAAGTGTATGTACTGATAATATAAGTACAAAATGGATTAAAATAAGTTAAATAACTTATAATAAGCTTATTGGGCTTAAGACACATAAACGGGTAAAACTAGTAAACTAATATAAAAGTTATCGACATATAACACTAAAAGGAGTAAACGAGAATATGTAAACCCACTTGATCATCATATATATATATAATCATCATATGTATACATAATTGGTATTTTTATAAAGTCATTGGACATGAGTCTAAGACCGAGTATTATTTGTCTAGGTTTCCGTGATTGAAGCACGTACCGTACGTCCGAATTGCCGATAACCCGCCTTCCCATATCAACGTGAGTTCATAGCCTCGCACTCTTTTAAATGTTTTATAAATGCTTTATAAACCCGCGAGGGAGATAACATGTTAGTTTTTATAAAAGTTTGGACACCATTTGTCCCGATTGTTTGTTTATTGATTTTGGACCCGAATGATTAAATGACCCGATTGTATGACCCGATAAATGATTAATGGACCCGATAGATGAAATTAAATGGATTATTAAAGTTAGGTTATGTCACTAAAAGTCCCATTAGCATGAATTGTGAACTACCGGGAGTTGGTAGACGCTTATGCATTTAATAGTACTATTTGGGGACGATCACCCCAGTTCGCGCCTTGACGGTTGATCCCCGTCGTGCCACATTGATTGGTAAGCGAATTAATGTATGAGAAGATTTCAATAGCGTGACCTTTGTGACGACACGCTACTTTAGATGGGCAAAATATGTATCGGGTTAGCTACCCGTTGTTGGTTTAGTAAGGTAACAATGTCATGCGGCTTATAATAATCCGAATTAACAAAATAATAATAGACGCTCCGAATTACGATGTATTGCCTGACTAGCAATACAGGGTCATACTATTGATATTATGTTTGTATTTTGGTTTTCATAACCATATTCATATAACGGTTTTTATTGGATTTTATACAACGTCATAAGACGTATTGTATGATGTTTTTAACGACAATGATTCGTATAATGATTTTTAAGGCAAATGCCTATATTATGATTTTCGATAAGGATTTATATAAAATGACTTTGGCTATTTTACGGCCTATTACAATGATTTGTACGAATTGATTTTTGGTACTAATTTTATACCAAAGTTATATTGATGGAATTTATTAAACTCTATGAATTCACTCGGCGTTATCGCTGACCTTTTCTTTTAACATGTCTTATCTCAGGTACTTGAAGGTAATTCTCGGGAAGACAACAAGAATTCATGGCCCGCACTTAAACAATATTTTCCATTCAAACACTTTGTAAAACTTTGTATGAAATGTAATGACTTGGGACCTATGTAACTTTGATGTTTATGAATGGAAATGATTTATTATTAAACGACGCGATTTTTATGCGTTGTCTATGATGTGAGTAATGTGCTATCCCGTAACACCAACTAGCCTTCCGCTGTACTAAGTTGTATAAATTTGGGGGTGTTACAGTTTGGTACCAGAGCTCTCGTTATAGAGAACGAAAGATTTTTAAAACTAAGGTTTTGAATAAAACTTTTCAAAATCTTTTAACTATAAACATTTTTCTAAAAATGTCTAAAAATCTTTTGACTATAACGGTGCTGAAGAATTCCCGAGTTACCGACAAGGCCAAGACTGAGAAGTGTTATTTTAATATATATATATATATATATATATATATATATATAACTTGGATTATATATATATGATGTAATTTTATTACATGATTGTTTGATGATTATTTTGATTTTTATACGAGGTATTTATACGACGCAGATTGTCACAAGTAACCCTAAATCCCCTAGTAAATTAATCGAAGCTATTCTCGTAGGAATCCTAGCTATCCTAGATCTAAACCAAGTTGTGGATACTTATGATCCCAACAAATGGTTGATATTCGTAGAATTGTAGACATTAGTTGATTGTGATATTGAAGAAGAATTGGCGAGTGATGAGATGGCATTTATACATGATCTCATCGTTCTTTTCGGGCTTTAAATGCATTAAAATGTCATAAAATACCATATATATGCTTGTGTTTGTTTACTTGTGTGTTTTAGGTATGGATATCGTGAAAAAGACAAAAGATCACAAGAATCAAGGAAAAACGAACACGAGAAACGAAGCCGTACAAAGAACCGGGCCCTAATCATGGAATTTTCATCAAATACCCTTGAAGACTTGAAGACAAAACAAGATTGATCCTTATTCTTTGAAGAAATGACACTTAAAACCCTTGTATATTAATAATTACAAGTTTGGTCCCTTAAGTTTGTCAAAATTGCAAAAAGGTCCTTCAAGATTGAAGAAATGGCAAGATTAGTCCCTCAACAATTTCAAATTGCCAAGAATGGTCCCTCAACAAGTGAAAGACTCATTGAAGACCTTTGAAGATCAACATTGTCCAAGATTAGTCCTTGAAAAATCACCAAATGACAAAAATTGCCTTTGAAACATCTTTATGGAAAGTTTGTGCCAAAATTGTCAAGTGATGAAACTTAAATACAAAGGAGATGCGTTTTTAGGGCTGGAAAACATTATATGCCAAAAAAACCAAAAACCAAGGACTAAAAGTGCTAACTGAAACATTCAAAACCAAAAAAAAGCGCCTAACACAATCCCTTCCCCCATTTTCGGATTAAAACACCTACTATTCACCTTTCTTACTACCCAGAAATTACTTTCACTTTTCCTTGGGTAAAAACCAATTAAACTTGCACACAAGTAATTCACACACGTATAAACACTTCCCACTCCTAAAAACCTGCATCCCACTCATGTGCACCAAACCCCCAATTCCCCAATCCACCAATCACATCATTCCTTAGCCCCCAAGCATCATGACGTGGCTTAAATCAACGTACAAGATTATTTGCTTCCTCCCAAAGCAAAAATGAACAGTTGAGATCAAGAAAGGACAAAATGCACTCAAAACCATTCAAGGGCACATTTGGGATTTTCTATGTATTAGGGTTTATGTTTTTATGCTTCTAGGATGTTCTATAGGCTCTATAAAAGGAGACCCAAGCTGTGGTGATCCCTTTGTTCCAGTTTTTAAGCTTGCACATGTAATACCTTTTTAAAGAAATAAAAAGTTTGGTTTTTGAAATATTCAAGTGTAATTCCTTTTTCATTGTTTTTAAAAGTTGAGTGTTGTGTTAAGCTTAATTCTGAGTTCCAAGTTTTAATTTTGGTGAAGTAAGTTTGAGTTTCAAAGTGTTTAAGTTTTCTGAAATTTTGAAGAATTTTTGGGAGAATTTGATTCATAGGATTTGGATGTTAAGAAGTGTGATTTTGTTAGTGTTATAGGGTTTTTAAAAACGTTTTAAGAAGATTAAAAAGGTTTTGGAAGAGTTATAAAAAAAAGAAGAGAATAAAAACAAAATATTGATATATCTTGTTTTATCCATTTTTTTTGTTTGATTTGTCATAAGCAGGTGTCAAGGTTGTTGATCAAGGATCAGCACCAGCCCGGGTTGGTTTGGAGGTGGATTCAACATCCACTAGGACCCTTGGATGTAAGGGTCCTAAGGTAACTCTCTTTTACTCTTTGAAAAGTTCACAAAAGTACTTGTTACATGATTTTGCTTGATTAATTGATTAAGTGTGTTATAGATAGTTGATTTGTGTTCTCAAGTGTTGTTATGCATGTTTTGAGATATTGGAACAAGTTTAATCAAGTTTTGTAAGGATTTGATGTGTTAAAACGTTTTTCAAAATTTTAAAAGGGTGTTTGGCAATACGTTTTAGCAGGGCATAATGTTTTGATTAGTGTTATTGAAGGTGTTAGAAGTTTGGAATAGGATTGAGTTAGGTTTTTAGTTAGTCTTAAGTTGATTTGAAACAAGTTTTGAGTAGACTTGTGTGCTTAAATAGTAAAACAAGAAAGTAAAATCTGCATATTGCTAAATTGCTTGGTTTTTCATGATTTTGTGCTTGATCTTGGAAAATCTGTTGAAGTGTTAGGTATACTAGAGTATTGATTTGGTTTGTGAACTAGTTGGTGAGTTTGTGTGTCAAATTTGGGAGCCTAAGTGTCACTAAATTGCTAGGATTTTGCTAAACAGTCCACTATTCTAGCTTATACATCTCAGCAACTTATATTGGCTTGGTGTGCATGTGATTTGCTTATTTGTGGTGTGTTTGAGTGTTTATCTTGTGTGTTCTTGACTTCTTGTGCTCAAAGGAGCACAAGAGTGCCCTCTTGTACCAAAAAGCATACCAAAATAAGCCAAGGTCAAGTCCTCTTGGCCAAACTCATAAGCACAAAGCACTTAGCAACCTGCTAGTGTCAACTTTCAACCAGGCACGTTATACAATTTGCGCCGCAAGACCTACCTAGTTGCGGCGCAAATGAAGAAGCTACAGATCAAGGTGCTATCGTTTCACTAGTTGCGGCGCAAGAAACAAGCGTTGCGGCGCAACTAAGTGACAAAAAGGGGGGGTTTCAGGATTCGAACCCTGGTCACCACGTTCACACCACACCACACTCACCACTGCGTCCTAGGGTCTTTGACTACTAGGGAGTGGTTTTGTTTTCTACTTAACCTGTTTTTCTTTTGTCCTTTATTAAATAAGCCATAGCTTTATTAGCTTAATTTCAGCTTATTTTTAAGCTCATTTTTGTTCTTTTCAATTTTCCTAGGAACTTATTTGGATTAGTGATTTTTCTAGCTTATTTTCTTATTTTTCCCATTAATAGATTATTTTTTAGAATTTATTTTATATACGAATTTTAGAAAATCATTAAAAAATACCAAAAAGAGTTTTTATTTCTAGAAAAAATAGTTTTTAGTTTTTAAAATATATTTTTGAGGTTTACATCAAGTTTTGGTTTCAAAAACTTTTATTTTTAATTTTATAATATTTTAAGGTTTTTTATAAACTTTAAAGATTTTTATAAAATTATTAAAAAAGGTTTAGGAGCTATAATTTGTGTTTTTCTCTTAATTATATTATTTAGGATTTTTATAAATTTTTTATTTTAAATTTTAGAAACTTTTTATTTTTAGGATTATTTTAATATTATTTTAATATTAAATTTTCAAAATTTTCTTTTTCTTTATTTTTCATTTTTCTTAAATTCCTTAGCATTAATTAGGACCATTTCCATTTTTAGAATAATTTTTAAGCTTTTAGATTTATTTTTATAATTATTTTAAGTTTAATTAGTTTTTAATTAGTTTAAATCATTTTTAGAGTTTTAAAAATAGTTTTATTAGGTTTTAATTTTTAGAAAATTACTTTTTAGTCTTCTAATAATATAAGTTAAGTGATAATTCAATAAAATCATATTTTTGACATTTGAATTAATTAAATTTAATTTTAGGGCTTTAATTAGCATTTAAAATTAATTATTTAATTAATAAAAGGTTTTAAAATATCTTTGTTGGATTTTTAACTTTATTTATATTATTTTAGACTTGTTTTTAGCCTTTTTGATATTTTGTTTTTGGTTTTAATAATTTTTAATTTTTGTGGTTTTTCTACGGCTTTACGTTTTCGTTTTTACGTCATAGTGTAATTTCCAAGAAACCGTCATTCCATCTTCTCAATATTAATCTCAAAGAAATACAAGTTAATTCACAACACCATACCTCCTTGGGAAACAAATCTTTCATCTCTTTTAAGTGATTGGGTCATTAGTGTTGATTTTTCCTAAAATCATCACTCGATACTTACCGCTATTTACGCTCTTTTCCTAAAGAGTAGTAAAACCTCTACAATCAATTTTTGGCGCCGCTGCCGGGGAGGTGTGTCGTGATTTAATTTGGAAAATTTTGTTTTTGATATTATCCAAAATAGTATTTGTGTTAAGTGGAACTCCCTTAACACGTATTATCGGTTTTCTCAGTTTTTCTTTGTGAATATTATTAATATATTGTATTAAGTATCACAACCAAGATACAATATCTCCAAAAGTGTGAAAACACAACCTTGATTCGGGATTTCATCACTCGATCATTGTATTCGAATCTCAAACAAAAAGAAAAGGCAAAAATAGATAAATACTTTCGTGAAGCTCGATTTTGAAAGATACGAACTATAAGGTGGGTATAAGGCGGGTATTATAAAATATACCCTAAGGAAAAAGGCTCTTAAGTGCTTCGCGCCGCCTCGTTTCCCCGCTTGCTTGTGAGTATTTTGACATTGAAGGCTAATCGAGGGTTTTGCCGCCCAAAGTATTAATACGTATACTATATTTGCTTGGTTTTCTTTGTGATTAAACCCTCGTGAACAATTTGGTTTTCACCAAAGTTCTAAAGTCATTCGAAGGCGTTCACTCCACGTGATCGTTTTCATTCCTTTGAGGCTTCTTTAATCAAGAGTTTGATTCGAGGAGAGATTTTGTAGATTGTTGTCTACGAAGATACACCAAAATCCAAAAAAAATTAAATATCATCAAAAACACAAAAAAATTAAAAATCCACAAAACAACCAAAAAGAATCTTCTTTGCTCACCTCCCATTCTTCGTGAAGTTTATGATCACTCGTAATCAAGCTAAACGAGCTCGTAAACGACTACAAAAGCAAGCAAATCAAGGATCGTTGATTGTTGAAGAACCTCCAATTGTTGAACCTATTATAGAACAAGAAGTCCTAATGGCTAATCGTACTATGATGGAGTTGCTACAAGCACCCACCGAGGGTTTTGGAGAGGCAATTGTTATTCCCGCCATCCTTGCGGAGAATTTCGAAATTAAGACGGGTTTAATGTCGATGCTACAAGCAAACAAATTTCGAGGTCACGAGAAAGACAACCCGCATTACCATATTAGGAATTTCAACCGTCTCACCGCCACTAGCAAATTCAAGGATGTTCCGCATGACGCCATTAAGATGATGTTGTTTCCATACTCGTTGGATGGACCCGCAAAAATTTGGCTCGAGAAAGAACCGCCAAATTCGATTTTGACATGGGCCGATCTCGTTTCTAAGTTTGTGAACAAGTTTTTTCCACCATCGAAAACAACACACTTAAAAAATGAGATTTCACGATTTGTACAACGTAACAATGAAAGTTTTTCAATGGCATGGGAACGATTTAAGGAGATGTTACACGAATGTCCTCATCATGATTTTTCGGAATTGCATCAAATTGATACATTTTATAATGGGCTTAATGATCATGAACGAGATTATTTGAATGCCGCCGCGGGTGGTAATTTTTTGTGCAAGACGACAAATGAGGCTTTACAAATCATTGAAAATCGATCTAAGGTTTATAGCCCTCGTAACACACCGAGTGTTGCCAATATGGGTTCGTCATCTTCGTCACAATCGTCTCGTGGCATTAACGCCTTACATGATGAAGCTAATGAGGAAAATCGGTTTTTTGATAGATTTGCTAATCTAATGTCCCATTGGAAGGCTCAAGAAGCTTCCAATTCCGCTTCGGTTAAAGCGGTTGCTAAGAGTTGTTTATCGTGTGGAGGAGCTCATGATTTATCCGAGTGCATTACCGCGGATGGTAACACTTCGAGTGCTTATGTAGCAACGGGAACTTACAACCAAAACGGCCAAGGTTCCCGCCAAAATCAAGCTCCACCAAATCAAAATGCTAACAATTATCGAAACAACAACCAAGGTAATTACCAAGGCAACACACGCAATTACAACAAAGGGAATTATCAAAGTGGGAATGGACAAATCTCTAATCAAAACCAAAACCGTGATTTTCAAAACACTACACAAGGTTTTCAAAATGCTCACACGAAAAATTTGCAAGGAGAATTTTTAGATTATGCAAAAGCAAATGATGCTAAATTTGATAATATGCAACGTGAGATGATTAGCTTAAGGTCCGAGTTGAAAAACGAGCTTAAAAATGAACTTGCTAATGAACTTAAAACTCATGCTAACAAAATGGAAGGAAATGTCCAACGTCTTCAACAAAACCAACAAAAGATGGAATTAGGACAACATGAGATTAAGCAAGAGTTATTGAAAGCGGATGCTAGGCAATCAAAATTTGAGGACCGAATGGCTAAGATGTTCGAAGCAATCATGTGTAAGCCCTCTTCTTCGGGTGGTCTTCCTAGTGATACCATTGCAAACCCGAAGGGAGAAATGAAGGTTATTACTACACGAAGTGGTAAAACTTTCAAGGAACCAATCTCTCGTCCAAGTACTTCTACGAAGAAGGAAATCGAGAAAGAACCCGAGGTGATGGTCGAAAAGGAGCACATTACAATCCCACGAAGTACCGCTCAAACCACACCTACGGTTACACCAATACCAATTGTGGAACCCGAGATTCCAAGGCCGTTGCCTAATGACCTACCCACACCACCTTTACCTTACCCTTCGAGACGTAACAAAGAGAAAGCACAAGAAAGGAACAATTATCAATTTGAGCTATTTATGAAAATGTTTCGTGATTTGCATTTTAACATAAGTTTTGCCGATGCTTTAATCATGATGCCTCGATTCGCCGCAAACTTCAAAAGTATGCTAAACAACAAAGAGAAGTTACAACAATCGTCTAGTTGTTCATCGGTTTTTCTAAGCCGCATACCACAAAAAGTCGGTGATCCCGGTAAATTTTTGATTCCGTGTGCTATACAAGATATGGAGGAATGCTACGCCTTGGCCGATCTTGGTGCTAGTATTAATTTAATGCCTCTCGAGATTTTCAAAGCGCTTTCGCTTCCGGCTCTTACTCCTTCGAACATGTCCATCGAGATGGCCGATCATTCTACGATCATGGCATATGGAGTAGCCGAGGACGTTTTCGTTAAAGTCGGAAAGTTTTACTATCCCGTTGACTTTATCGTTGTTGACATTCCCATCGATCGAAAAGTTCCTCTCATTTTGGGTCGTTCATTTTTGGATACATCAAGAGCACTTATCGATGTTCATGCTCGAAAAATCACCCTTCGTTTCAATGAGGAAGAACTTGTCATCAATGCAACACAAAACTCCAATCTTTCTCATGTTTATTCTATTGCAACTTTAAACCATGGTGACTCGACCAATGTCATTTGCAAAGAATTTTCACCAAGAGTTTTAGGGAATGTCGCCAAAAACAATTTACCATTTCCTCCGCCGGTGGAGGTTATGAGTGCAAAACCTACAAAGAAGAAACCATCAATACTTGAATCGAAAAATCCTTCACCTTCATTCTTGAAAAGTGTTGATAAGTTGCCGGTTTCTACGGAAGATCTTTCGGATGATGAATATATGGACCCTAATGGGGAGGTTTTCTTCGTCGATAAACGTTTTGAGAACTTGCCACCACCAAAACCAAAACGGTTTCAAAATGTGAGAATTTTTAGTGTGACTAACATCGTCTTAGAAACACCGAATATTTTCGACATAATCAAAAAGGGTTTTCATAAGGAGAGTTTAAAAGATAACAAAGGAAAAGATCTTAAATGTGATTTAATTGATTTTTCTACAAATCTAACTCCGTCATCACCGCGTGCTTTGAGTACTACAAACTCGTCTACTCCTTTTGACGATGTTTTGTGTGGTCCTAGTATGGGGGAAGCCCCTAATGTTCCCTCATCCTTGTCCACCGAGGACGAGATATTCGATCCCGGAATTTCATGTAAAGGGAAATCTCGGTCTTCCACCGATGCAATAAATGGAAACTATATCTATTTGCTTGGTGCGAGTCTACCTCGAGTAGCTCAAACGTTTGTCTTACCAATTGTCTCACCCTTCTACTTCTCATCTATTTTCTTCAAACTCTTTGAGTTTATGGCTCATGTTGGAGTGGTGTTAAATTGTTTTTTCCATGAAAACGAGAACGCCATCTTCGACCCCGGTATTTTGCATCATCTAAGGATTTAGTCCTTTTTACCGGTTGCTTTTTGGGCCTTGTTTATCATGTAAGCCCCTTTGACCACACCATGATATCCCTAAATGTTCACATTTTGAGGGGGATCGAGTCGAGCTCATGACTCGGTAATCAAAAACGAGGTGCCTCGTGGGGGAGATCCCATGCTTATCTTTATGCTTTATGTTCACTAATAAGGGGACTTGTACCCTTCCAACTCGTTGTCTCGTGGTTGTTTGTGATTGTGTTATCTAGATCATCATCATCGTCTACGATTGAAGACTCTCGTGTTCGTTTACGTGAGCCTCCATCGTTCGTTTGAAGAAGTTTTTCACGATTCCATGACATATCCTTTATTGTTCTCACAATTATCTTTTAGCATAATTAATAAACGGCTTTAGATATATTGTTGATCACCCTTTCCATGCTAGATCCTAAGCATTCGACTCTTCGTCTCTAGTATGGGGGTGCTCCACCTTTAGACTCGAAACATTGAGGACAATGTTTACTTTTAGTATGGGGGGGTGAATAGATACTTGCTTTGCTACGCCCTCACATTTTCCAACTTTCAATGTTTTGTTTTGCTAATAAGGCTAAAAATGGCCATATTTTAAAATTTTTCGTAGTTTTCATAAGTGTTTTTAAGACACGAATGTATATTTTCCGATGGGTAGAATAAGAGTTAATTTTTGACTTGATGGGCATTTGGAGCCATTTACATTCCTTAACTCGCTCAATTCAAGTTTTGCTAGACTTTTATATAGGGAGCTTTAAAACGCGAAAGTCTTAATTCATTCGGATTAAGAACAAGAACTTTTCGCAAGTTCCTATAATTGATTCTAGAAAGTCACTTATCAAGGGAACTTTAAAACGCATTCTCTAAACTTGAAAAAGTCCAAGAAAGTGCAAGATCCTATAGGTGGCTTGAAAACCCAAAACTTTGATTTGATATAGTCTTAATGAAAGCTAATCCAAATTTGGCTTAATTTTGACTTGCATGGCTAAGTATTCTCGAGTCTCTTTAATTAGAGGTCTTTAAATAGTGAAGAACGAGAAATGATAGAGTTAGACAAGTGATCATGCTAAACGTAGAACATGAAAGTGTTCTTTCAAAAACTCATATGTTTTTAATTGTGGCTTTTTCTTCCCATAAGATCAATGCATCAAGGAATAAAACATAATTGCAATAAGTAAGGTCGTACGGTTTGAAAGGTTACTTAGCCTCTAGCGCAAGATCGTTTAAAAGTTGCTCGGGGTTGAATAGAGTTCATAGCCAAGGCATAACTTATTGAAACGGGACGCGAAGATTGGCGATCATCCAAAAAGGCCCTAACAAGGCATGAGGAGCTCTATTTTTGCTAAAGATCCAAAGATGATGTGAAGTATCATTTTTCCAAAATCAATATGAAGGATCAAGACACACGACGAGAAGCAATTACTCCCCTAAAGAATGGAGAAAGTCTATCCAAAAAGACCCTAACAAGGTATGAGGATAAATATATCCAAGTCCGAAAAGGAGGCGGATCGTTGTATATCAAAATCCAAAGTAAAGATTGAAGAAAAATGATGAAGTCGTGGTCCTATATGAAGAATCTCTCAAAAACGTCAAGTGAAGAAATTCCAATTATGTGAAGAGAAGACCATAATTTCGAGAACGTCTTCCCAAGATTTGAAGTATGAAGTACATGCCAAATATCGGTCCGAGAAAGGTCTCAAATCGTGAAACGAGTTATGCCAAGATATGAACTTAAGGAGATACACGAGAAGCCGTTTTAAAAGATTTTGTCCTTCGGCTAACTATTGATCAAATCGTGCTACTTTGCTTTCGGACTAATAACTACTCAAATAAGTCAATATGAATCACTTGTGATCCATGACAAATAGATAAAAAATGCTAGTAACCCATTTCCTTTTATAATAACTAGGATTGCGGGGAGAAAAAGTATTACACAATTTGAACGTATGAGTAGTGTTAGCATTGTGACTTGTACCAACAATGATCTTGTTTTTGCACTTAGCATGGAATGTATGACAATCAAGGATGACGAAGTTTACTCTAAGGGACATTAACTTGTTTCTATTCTTAGACCCTAAAAGTCACATTTTGGTGATGAAAATCATACATGATGTCTTTACACATTCTCGTAGTATGTTGCAAGTCTTTTACTCTTCAATAAAGGTTAATAAAATTGAACTTTGGTGATGCTTAGATACTTTATTCTAGCATTGCGTGAGGGCACGGCAATGGCTTAGTATGGGGGAGTGATGAGATGGCATTTATACATGATCTCATCGTTCTTTTCGGGCTTTAAATGCATTAAAATGTCATAAAATACCATATATATGCTTGTGTTTGTTTACTTGTGTGTTTTAGGTATGGATATCGTGAAAAAGACAAAAGATCACAAGAATCAAGGAAAAACGAACACGAGAAACGAAGCCGTACAAAGAACCGGGCCCTAATCATGGAATTTTCATCAAATACCCTTGAAGACTTGAAGACAAAACAAGATTGATCCTTATTCTTTGAAGAAATGACACTTAAAACCCTTGTATATTAATAATTACAAGTTTGGTCCCTTAAGTTTGTCAAAATTGCAAAAAGGTCCTTCAAGATTGAAGAAATGGCAAGATTAGTCCCTCAACAATTTCAAATTGCCAAGAATGGTCCCTCAACAAGTGAAAGACTCATTGAAGACCTTTGAAGATCAACATTGTCCAAGATTAGTCCTTGAAAAATCACCAAATGACAAAAATTGCCTTTGAAACATCTTTATGGAAAGTTTGTGCCAAAATTGTCAAGTGATGAAACTTAAATACAAAGGAGATGCGTTTTTAGGGCTGGAAAACATTATATGCCAAAAAAACCAAAAACCAAGGACTAAAAGTGCTAACTGAAACATTCAAAACCAAAAAAAAGCGCCTAACACAATCCCTTCCCCCATTTTCGGATTAAAACACCTACTATTCACCTTTCTTACTACCCAGAAATTACTTTCACTTTTCCTTGGGTAAAAACCAATTAAACTTGCACACAAGTAATTCACACACGTATAAACACTTCCCACTCCTAAAAACCTGCATCCCACTCATGTGCACCAAACCCCCAATTCCCCAATCCACCAATCACATCATTCCTTAGCCCCCAAGCATCATGACGTGGCTTAAATCAACGTACAAGATTATTTGCTTCCTCCCAAAGCAAAAATGAACAGTTGAGATCAAGAAAGGACAAAATGCACTCAAAACCATTCAAGGGCACATTTGGGATTTTCTATGTATTAGGGTTTATGTTTTTATGCTTCTAGGATGTTCTATAGGCTCTATAAAAGGAGACCCAAGCTGTGGTGATCCCTTTGTTCCAGTTTTTAAGCTTGCACATGTAATACCTTTTTAAAGAAATAAAAAGTTTGGTTTTTGAAATATTCAAGTGTAATTCCTTTTTTATTGTTTTTAAAAGTTGAGTGTTGTGTTAAGCTTAATTCTGAGTTCCAAGTTTTAATTTTGGTGAAGTAAGTTTGAGTTTCAAAGTGTTTAAGTTTTCTGAAATTTTGAAGAATTTTTGGGAGAATTTGATTCATAGGATTTGGATGTTAAGAAGTGTGATTTTGTTAGTGTTATAGGGTTTTTAAAAACGTTTTAAGAAGATTAAAAAGGTTTTGGAAGAGTTATAAAAAAAAGAAGAGAATAAAAACAAAATATTGATATATCTTGTTTTATCCATTTTTTTTGTTTGATTTGTCATAAGCAGGTGTCAAGGTTGTTGATCAAGGATCAGCACCAGCCCGGGTTGGTTTGGAGGTGGATTCAACATCCACTAGGACCCTTGGATGTAAGGGTCCTAAGGTAACTCTCTTTTACTCTTTGAAAAGTTCACAAAAGTACTTGTTACATGATTTTGCTTGATTAATTGATTAAGTGTGTTATAGATAGTTGATTTGTGTTCTCAAGTGTTGTTATGCATGTTTTGAGATATTGGAACAAGTTTAATCAAGTTTTGTAAGGATTTGATGTGTTAAAACGTTTTTCAAAATTTTAAAAGGGTGTTTGGCAATACGTTTTAGCAGGGCATAATGTTTTGATTAGTGTTATTGAAGGTGTTAGAAGTTTGGAATAGGATTGAGTTAGGTTTTTAGTTAGTCTTAAGTTGATTTGAAACAAGTTTTGAGTAGACTTGTGTGCTTAAATAGTAAAACAAGAAAGTAAAATCTGCATATTGCTAAATTGCTTGGTTTTTCATGATTTTGTGCTTGATCTTGGAAAATCTGTTGAAGTGTTAGGTATACTAGAGTATTGATTTGGTTTGTGAACTAGTTGGTGAGTTTGTGTGTCAAATTTGGGAGCCTAAGTGTCACTAAATTGCTAGGATTTTGCTAAACAGTCCACTATTCTAGCTTATACATCTCAGCAACTTATATTGGCTTGGTGTGCATGTGATTTGCTTATTTGTGGTGTGTTTGAGTGTTTATCTTGTGTGTTCTTGACTTCTTGTGCTCAAAGGAGCACAAGAGTGCCCTCTTGTACCAAAAAGCATACCAAAATAAGCCAAGGTCAAGTCCTCTTGGCCAAACTCATAAGCACAAAGCACTTAGCAACCTGCTAGTGTCAACTTTCAACCAGGCACGTTATACAATTTGCGCCGCAAGACCTACCTAGTTGCGGCGCAACTGAAGAAGCTACAGATCAAGGTGCTATCGTTTCACTAGTTGCGGCGCAAGAAACAAGCGTTGCGGCGCAACTAAGTGACAAAAAGGGGGGGTTTCAGGATTCGAACCCTGGTCACCACGTTCACACCACACCACACTCACCACTGCGCCCTAGGGTCTTTGACTACTAGGGAGTGGTTTTGTTTTCTACTTAACCTGTTTTTCTTTTGTCCTTTATTAAATAAGCCATAGCTTTATTAGCTTAATTTCAGCTTATTTTTAAGCTCATTTTTGTTCTTTTCAATTTTCCTAGGAACTTATTTGGATTAGTGATTTTTCTAGCTTATTTTCTTATTTTTCCCATTAATAGATTATTTTTTAGAATTTATTTTATATACGAATTTTAGAAAATCATTAAAAAATACCAAAAAGAGTTTTTATTTCTAGAAAAAATAGTTTTTAGTTTTTAAAATATATTTTTGAGGTTTACATCAAGTTTTGGTTTCAAAAACTTTTATTTTTAATTTTATAATATTTTAAGGTTTTTTATAAACTTTAAAGATTTTTATAAAATTATTAAAAAAGGTTTAGGAGCTATAATTTGTGTTTTTCTCTTAATTATATTATTTAGGATTTTTATAAATTTTTTATTTTAAATTTTAGAAACTTTTTATTTTTAGGATTATTTTAATATTATTTTAATATTAAATTTTCAAAATTTTCTTTTTCTTTATTTTTCATTTTTCTTAAATTCCTTAGCATTAATTAGGACCATTTCCATTTTTAGAATAATTTTTAAGCTTTTAGATTTATTTTTATAATTATTTTAAGTTTAATTAGTTTTTAATTAGTTTAAATCATTTTTAGAGTTTTAAAAATAGTTTTATTAGGTTTTAATTTTTAGAAAATTACTTTTTAGTCTTCTAATAATATAAGTTAAGTGATAATTCAATAAAATCATATTTTTGACATTTGAATTAATTAAATTTAATTTTAGGGCTTTAATTAGCATTTAAAATTAATTATTTAATTAATAAAAGGTTTTAAAATATCTTTGTTGGATTTTTAACTTTATTTATATTATTTTAGACTTGTTTTTAGCCTTTTTGATATTTTGTTTTTGGTTTTAATAATTTTTAATTTTTGTGGTTTTTCTACGGCTTTACGTTTTCGTTTTTACGTCATAGTGTAATTTCCAAGAAACCGTCATTCCATCTTCTCAATATTAATCTCAAAGAAATACAAGTTAATTCACAACACCATACCTCCTTGGGAAACGAATCTTTCATCTCTTTTAAGTGATTGGGTCATTAGTGTTGATTTTTCCTAAAATCATCACTCGATACTTACCGCTATTTACGCTCTTTTCCTAAAGAGTAGTAAAACCTCTACAATCAGCGAGATTACATCTGATATCGATGTCATGACGATCTTTTCTTATAGAGTGGAGTTTGACAAAACGTTACCACCTAGAAAGATGTCATCTAATTCGTTGTCACCCAATTCTTAAATTTGAAATCGAAAGGGTGAATGTTGCACTTGAGGCTGTCATTGGAACCAGTACCCAAAAGCCTCATGCCACTAATACCTTTCCGAGAAGTCTAATTGACTGATCAAGTCATTTCATATTAATGACTCATTTGATAATTATTGTTGTAAGAGCTAATAGGATTGGAAATTAAGTGTTGATTCATATTGAGATTGTATTGCCTTTACAAGGCCGAAGAATAAGGTTGTAAGTATTGGAAGAATAAGGTAGGATATCAAATTGAGTATAAAATTGGTTGAAACTTGAATAAATAAAAGTAAAACTTAACTTATATGGAATATGAGATTATTAATAAAGTCGTTAAGTTCTGTGATTAGATTATAAGGTTTTAATTGATTGTTGATTTGTGTTAAGGGTTGTTCCTAGGCCATTGTCCACTAATGAGGATGCCCAGTGTCCAAGAAATAAATCGAAGAAATCTTCTTCTGAATTGAGACCGATGGATCTTCCGGGACCGGCGGGACACCTAATGACTCTTGTAGATTAGTATTCATTGTGGTATCTTTTAAAAAAATAATCCCTAACTCAACTGAGACATCAGTTGGTAGGATGAGTTTTGAGAATTGTATGACATAGTGACACGTAATGTGTTACGGTACAATTTTGACTTGTTTGTGATTAATAAAAAGACTACCTTTGATTGCTAAATTCTACATGTATCGATGTTATCTATCTTTTCTTGCTTCTTCCTAATGCTCGCATTAGTGATGCAACCATTGAACCAGTACTCATCTCGATTTGAGTTACGTTGTGGATTATTCTCTTTGTATTCCTGAGTGCCATCGAGATCATGAACCTCATGATTAATTGGCTAAGCTCATTTCCTATCATATTGTAGTTAGTTCTCGGTGAACAACTCTTCATCACTCTTTTGCAGATCACACATTGTTTTTATAAAGTTAAAACGGTATCCTTTGAGAAAATTTAATTTTCATCACAATAAGGATTATTCAAAGTAAGATTTATAAGTGATTGATATCGAAATGAAATTGGTTATAAAACACCTTGGAAAACTTAATTGTTTTCATAACAAAGAAAATCTTTGTAAATTTATTTTTGATTCTTGTTTAAAGAATTAAGCATGAAAATGTTTTTACAAATGTGATGATAAAATTTTGACGAACTGAGTATTGCATCGTTAATCTTGAAATTGTATATAGTTGCGCGCCTACATACAATTTGGAATGGACTATGCAAGGCTGATTAGTAGTCACTATAAAACTAATGAATAAGCACTAAATTTTCTTTGAAGATTGTGAAAGAATAAATTTTATGAGATCTGCAAGAAGTGAAAAATAAGGACATAGTGTTAGGGACACCTACATATGTGCCTGTAACATCTATTCTTCTGAGTCGAATTTACTCATCGGTGGAAATTGTCTTATTTGACAATTGACAATTCTTTCTTGTCCAATTCTCCCGTAGTAAGATTCTTAGGAAAAGTATCTGATTACCGAGTGTTGATACCCGACTGGATGTATTGACGTTCTTATCATTTCTTATGATTTGATTTCATTTGAATGACCTGGGTAACGATCCGAGGAGCTTTCGAATGCGTACTCGAATCATGAAAACATGGGATATATTCATATTCGTTAAATGTTTTCGTCTGTATCTGATTTGAAACTCTATCGCGTAGATTATGCGTTGACCTTGCTCTTTAGATAGTAATTGTGTATCCAGATATCCTTGAATTTGTGAAGGATTATGAATTAATATTAGACTTTTGAGAAGTTCGCATCTTATCGACGGCAATAAAACTGGAAAGTTGATAGTGCCAGTGGAATGAATTGATTGATTATGACATGACGACATTGTCTTAATTGATGGGAACTCAAGTAGAATTTCCCTAAATGATAAGATGTTGATTATCAAAAGTGATCTAAATAATTCTTGACGGATGCCCATATCCCGTATTTAGACTTGAAATTATACCCGAATGGTTGTGAATTAGTTATAGATATTATAATCTAGAGGAACCTAATATGGATGTATTAAAAGATGTTTTTGTTATCTGAAACTTTAGGAAGTATTTGTTGATGAATTACCGTACAACTGAGAAAGTTGTCGGAGAAAGATTTTATTATACCAAGCCTGTCATCCTGAAGAGCTAGGGTGTTATCTTTCCTTATATTTATAGATTACTGTGACTGAGTAAATTGACAATCGAAAACGATATCCATAACTCGAAATGGAAGATTTGTTCGATCATTTACAAGGTTCTACTGTATGTTTTAAAGATTTGATCAACGGCATGGTTATCATCAACTTCGCATCTGCGAAAAAGATTATCTATTTCAATCACTACATCCGGTGCTTGTAATGAACATTATGAGTTCCACGTGGTGTCGTTTGGATTGACCGATGCACATGTAGTATTCATAAATTTGGTGAATCACGTGTGTAGGCTGTAATTTGATAAATTCATGCTCGTGATCATTAAGAACTATTTGTTTGATTATAAGAATAAGAATGAGTTAATAATTATTAATAAGAATGCCCTTAATTGGCTAAACAATGAAAACCTGGACCTTGAATAATTAACACATGATTAAAGACTTGAATCTTTACATGATTTAACCATGTGATTAATAGATAATGGAAATATGTTTTGACAGATGTTTTAACAAAGGATTTTAAGGGATTATTCCCTTATACACAAACCATTTAACTAAACTTCTGTTTAGGGGTAAATGTTTGTGTATACTTCTAGACAACCTAGGAAGAATTAAGGAAACTATATAACTTATTACTAGAAATTTGAAATGACAATTTTTGCTTTTCAAACTAAGAAAACTTTGACCAAAGTATAAACAAAGGTTTTCCGAACATTTACGAAATCTTATTAAATATTTTCGATAAATCAACAAAAATCTTGTTAATTAAATTCAAATTATTTTTGAACATTTTATATAATTGGTCGAACTAAGAAATTTAAAACTTTTACGCTTCATAAAAATTAACTAATAATTATTTAAATAATTATGATAATTATCGACGCTTTAGACGACGGATTGAGTAAAACGGATAAAAATGATAGATGAGACGAAACTGAAACTTAGAAATTATGAAGAAAGAATTTTGAATAAATACGGTTGTGATATTTATTTCATCAGGATGGTGAACGTAATTACTGACGCCTAATATAGAAAGAATATCTGAGTGAATTGTGGACATGATAATTATATCATCATGAGAAGTGAATATAGGTACTGATGTATTATATAAAAAGATAAAGAACCAGTTAGGACATATTCCTTTAATAATGAAGGTGCAAAATAAAGTGCCGAATAATATAAAATAAAACGATGCTTGTAAGAAGGATAATATAGATGATAAAAAGGTTTCAACGCTAATGTGAACCAACAGATTTGAGAAGCCAATGGCGTTAAATATTTTAAAGACCACATGTGATTGTCTAAATATGGATATTTTGAGATATAGTTATGTTGGAATTTGTAAGTATAAGTATTCTATGTATGTCATTTTTGACTAAAAGTATCTTTGTCTGAAGAAGCTGTACTGATGACGAATTATGAAGGCAGACATCGCCTCATACATTAGTAAACGTTTAGCTATTGCAAAGGTCATCATCTGAATTTGATTCGATTTGGGTCATCGTCGACAGACTGACCAAATCTGATAATGTCATTCTCGTTAATGATAAATGCAAAAGAATTATGTAAACATGGTATGCCTGTATCGAACATCTAAATCAAGATCCTCGCTTCGCATCGAATTTCTAGAGATTTGCTCAAAAATCATTGAGAACGAACCTTGATGAGAATACTATGTACCATCCCAAATCGAAGGGACGAGGTAAAGTAACGATACAGAATAATATAAGTGTTGTTGTATGTTTGAATGAATGACCTTTGGTAATAGACCGTATAATCGTTTTCCTTTGGAAAGATTGTCATTGATAATTATCGTATTAGGATTGTGATCGAATCTTGTTAGGATCTAAATCTTAGAGCATCCGTAAGCAAGAGTTGAGATAGAGACATCCGACATACACCCATTGTGAGTTGGACATGTCTCTTAGGTTTAAGGTTTCCTATGATGGCGAACCTATCCTTGCAAAATACCCGACCCGCGAGATCTGAAATGATTGTTGAAATTAGGATTTGATTATTAACTGCCGATAGTGGGCAAGAGGTTATTTGAAAGTGAAATGTAGATCTTGAAGTGCCAAATAGGTAGCGAAGTTATGCCACAATTTTTAAACTTGGGAAAATGAATTCATGATCTGACAAATCATGGGATATAAGTCCCCGTTGTTTGGGACCATTGAGATGATGTAAAAGTTGGGATTGAAAGGCATATAAGCTGGATCTACCCTAGGACTTCAAAGACTGCGTGAATTATGATTCGTAAATCGAACTTGATGGAATATCTATCAAGTGAAAATCTGATTATTCTTAGTAAAGCTTAGATCG
Source organism: Glebionis coronaria (assembly GCA_025667525.1). Taxonomy (NCBI): domain Eukaryota; kingdom Viridiplantae; phylum Streptophyta; class Magnoliopsida; order Asterales; family Asteraceae; genus Glebionis; species Glebionis coronaria. The sequence goes on from CM046875.1 coordinate 194,800,292, forward strand.
GCGAAAAGTTGCATTCATCAAAAACCCGTGAACATCATGGATAGAGAAAGTAAGTCAACATTAAGCCTGATCTTATTCCCGTAGTTATGTTTGATGAAACTCGCGTATTATAATGGATTGCACTTGTGGGAAAAGACCGAATGTGGAGGAAATACCCACATGGCTTTAACTCTATAAGCAGCGAGTAGTAAGGTAAGATGATCTTTGAGGACAAAGATCCTGTTTAGGGGTAAATGCTGTGACAATCCGTCAATTTACGATTGATATTTTATTCTCAAATATTATTTGAAAATATTATTTTAATGATACAATATGAACTCACATATTTTTGGGAAGAAATTTGGATTTACGTCTTGGAGTAGCATTAACTACGTCTAAACCGGAGGATTCAACGTTACGTGCTTACGATTACATACACCGTCTTTGGTGACAGTCCGACATTTCAGAAAATAAATTTATCCGTGAATACTATTTTGGAGTTTTAAATTTGTGTTAGTTCATAAACTCACAAATTTACGAGAAGAGATTAGGACTTACGATTTTATTTTAACGTCCTTTACGACTAAACCGGAAACCTTAGGATTACGTATTTACGTTTTCGAACTCCGTTTTTGATGAGACAATTTTTATTAGATTCGTTTTGTGACGTTGATTCATAATTTATAAAAACGTTTTTCGTAAAACGACCCGAGGGCACGCAAATCGAGGAAACTAGAATCGAGGAGTACCCGTAAATAAATGGGATGAGACAAGTGGGACACTTGTCCCACCCCACATCAAAACCGGCCTTAACAAGCTACACAAGACACTTATGTGTCAAGTGTAGCTAACAAGCCTCACACTTGTCAATTTAGCTTCCATTTGAAGCTAACCTTATACCACTAACTTATCAAAACTACTAGCTACACACACATTCACTTCCCACTCATGCAAAACCACTTGAAACTCTCCTCTCTCTCTCTAAAGTGTGCCGTCCCATTTTCTTAACAAAACACCCCAATTGATCCAAATTTAACCACAAAACATATGTTATGATTAACATATGTTAATCTCCATTCAAAAAGATGAAGATTGGTGGTGCTTTTAACATCCAAGGAGGAGTTTTCATGGAGTAGGAGGGCTGATTTTCCACAAAGTTTTCATGGAGCATGGTGGTCTTGAAGATGGTCATGGTTGTCTACAAGTTTCTCCATCAAAAACCATGTCAACCTCATAACCTACATCAAGATGGTGGTATAAAGATTGTCCTCCTCAACTTCTTGTTATTTTGATTATGTACACATGTATTTTATTTCCTATTGTATATATTTATGATGATTATATGATGATAAAAATGTTATGTGGGGATTTGTTGTTGATAATCATGGATAAAAAGGTGAAAAACTATAAGAAACAAGGTTAAAATCTTGATTAATTTACATGGCTGTATAAAACAGTAAGTAAACATGTTATGAACTGATAATATGATGAAGTATAACCCATTTACAGTAAGCTATGGGTCTTGTACACATGTGAGAGTTGGCCATGCAATGGAATCAAAATAATGAGTGAGATATGATCAAAACAAGTTTAGGGTATAAATCTGAAGTTACTGTTTTGGACGATTTTTAGAAAATATTTAAAAGATGATTCAACAGTAGCTATAGAAGAGTTAATTGTAGCACATATCATTTAGTTTATGTGATAAAAATTTGAGCTTCTATCTCCATGTAGAACTCAAGATATGGCATTTTTGGTGAAGATGAAGTTAAAAATCAGATTTTTGGAAATTAAAGAATAATACTATTATATAAGCACTCACATTTTAATATATAAAATGTAAATAAAAACCCACTAACTTATAAAACTTATTTATATAAATATATAAAAGGTGTAATAAGTGTATAAATGATGAAAATGGAAACTTGTTAAGTTTTATAAGTTATAAAACTATAAACATGATTTTTACGACTTTTTCGGCTATTGCCGTAAAATTAACGTTTTTATTAAATAAAACTTAGATGGTTGGACCCGTCTAATGAAAACTTTATAAAACTTATATACTGATATATAGACATGTATAACAAGTAAAAACCGATAAAACTCGAACTTTAGGGCATACGGACATTAACGAGCTAAGTGAACATATTGGACTAACAATATAACAAAAATGGACTAAAACACTTATAAACTTATTATTGGGTTTAACCCATTTGGGCCCAACTTGAAAGTGTATGTACTGATAATATAAGTACAAAATGGATTAAAATAAGTTAAATAACTTATAATAAGCTTATTGGGCTTAAGACACGTAAACGGGTAAAACTAGTAAACTAATATAAAAGTTATCGACATATAACACTAAAAGGAGTAAACGAGAATATGTAAACCCACTTGATCATCATATATATATATAATCATCATATGTATACATAATTGGTATTTTTATAAAGTCATTGGACATGAGTCTAAGACCGAGTATTATTTGTCTAGGTTTCCGTGATTGAAGCACGTACCGTACGTCCGAATTGCCGATAACCCGCCTTCCCATATCAACGTGAGTTCATAGCCTCGCACTCTTTTAAATGTTTTATAAATGCTTTATAAACCCGCGAGGGAGATAACATGTTAGTTTTTATAAAAGTTTGGACACCATTTGTCCCGATTGTTTGTTTATTGATTTTGGACCCGAATGATTAAATGACCCGATTGTATGACCCGATAAATGATTAATGGACCCGATAGATGAAATTAAATGGATTATTAAAGTTAGGTTATGTCACTAAAAGTCCCATTAGCATGAATTGTGAACTACCGGGAGTTGGTAGACGCTTATGCATTTAATAGTACTATTTGGGGACGATCACCCCAGTTCGCGCCTTGACGGTTGATCCCCGTCGTGCCACATTGATTGGTAAGCGAATTAATGTATGAGAAGATTTCAATAGCGTGACCTTTGTGACGACACGCTACTTTAGATGGGCAAAATTTGTATCGGGTTAGCTACCCGTTGTTGGTTTAGTAAGGTAACAATGTCATGCGGCTTATAATAATCCGAATTAACAAAATAATAATAGACGCTCCGAATTACGATGTATTGCCTGACTAGCAATACAGGGTCATACTATTGATATTATGTTTGTATTTTGGTTTTCATAACCATATTCATATAACGGTTTTTATTGGATTTTATACAACGTCATAAGACGTATTGTATGATGTTTTTAACGACAATGATTCGTATAATGATTTTTAAGGCAAATGCCTATATTATGATTTTCGATAAGGATTTATATAAAATGACTTTGGCTATTTTACGGCCTATTACAATGATTTGTACGAATTGATTTTTGGTACTAATTTTATACCAAAGTTATATTGATGGAATTTATTAAACTCTATGTACTTGAAGGTAATTCTCAGGAAGACAACAAGAATTCATGGCCCGCACTTAAACAATATTTTCCATTCAAACACTTTGTAAAACTTTGTATGAAATGTAATGACTTGGGACCTATGTAACTTTGATGTTTATGAATGGAAATGATTTATTATTAAACGACGCGATTTTTATGCGTTGTCTATGATGTGAGTAATGTGCTATCCCGTAACACCAACTAGTCTTCCGCTGTACTAAGTTGTATAAATTTGGGGGTGTTACATATTCGTCGTTCTGTAGAATACTCAGATACAATCTGTCAGAAAGAGAAAATAAATTAATTAACTACAAAAAACGCTCGATGAAATGTAAATCTTAAAAATATGACCATCAGCAATGGTCGCATTGCAGCATCCCACGTGTCAGTTTTTTTTTAAAATTGTGTTGATTCTGCGATGGCATTGTACCTTATCTAGAGTCCTCCTAGAGAACGATGAAAAACATGTAAAAATTGCACCACCTAATAGTGTCATAGCAAGAACATCATACATATTAACCAAGACACATGGTACATGATTATACTATAGCAAGTGAAACCTTGTGTCAACATTAACAAAAAAGAATTAAATAAACTCATATGGGAAATGGGTTAACATGTAACTTTAAAAGATGTAGTCATAGAAGGTGTCGGTATCTGAAGTTTAGACATCTAAAAAAGTGTCGACGTTTCAACTTCAAAGAAAGCCACCCATTTTGAATCATTACGATTACGTATATGTCCACTAAATCTCTCTCTTCCCTTCCAAGTGTTTTTAAAAGATAACGGAAGGAGTAAAGATGGTTGATTATTACCTTTAGACAGAAAGTAGCATTTGAGCCGTATTGTTGTTGTGTCGTCAATTTTAGTGGAGTTATGTTCTTTACCATCGCCCCTTTGGTTGCTGCATTTGAAAACTAACCTAAGTACCTTTAGGTACCTCTAATAGGATTTGTTTAACAACTCTAGCAAAAAAGAAACTAACTTATGCTAGAAACTTACACTTCTCAACTGTTTGCATTCTCCCTGCAGTTGCTGCAATTGTTGAGTTGTGTGAGACAGTGAGTTTATCAACGTCTCCACATATTTCATTTGAGGTGTCAGCAAGAATAATACATTTCCTATAACCATCTACAAGCATTTGAGTTATATCCCTGCAATATAAAACCACATATGCAACATTAAACAAAGCAAGGCCTTAATACTGCTAGTGCTTTTAAGATAAGAAAAAGCTGATAAAATATTTGAATATCTAACCATTTGAGGCAAACAATGTCCTTAGGCTGAAAACAATGTCCTTAGGTTGAAATACTTTCGTACATACGCCTGCAGCTGAAGTTTCTTATTTCTAAACTATAATGATGTATCACCTGAATCATTTCAGAGAAGTGGTTTTGCAGCGTGTCTATTAAAACTCCCAATACTTAACATGGCGCTAAGGGTCGCCCAATATTAAAAACAGATAAATTCACATAGAAGAAAAGCTTGTAAAAAATTCAGCAAAAGAAGAAGAATGTACTGATCATATGCACATCAATCTTTGATATCTTAGTTTCTGTTTGTTTTGTTTTTTATTTAGTGTGTAAACCAACAAAGGTTAATCTTTACTGGCAAGCAGGTTGAAGATGGTCGTACCTTTGCTGACTACAACATCCAGAAAGAGTTGACCCTCCATCTTGTGCTCAGGCTCAGAGGAGGTATGCAGATTTTCGTCAAGACTCTGACCGGGAAAAATATTACCCTTGAAGTTGAGAGCTCTGACACGATTGATAACGTCAAGGCCAAGATCCAAGACAAAGAGGGTATCCCACCAGACCAACATGTATTCATGAAGCATGGCATGCAAGTATAACACATAAAAAATCCATATTGGGTCTATGGGTCACCAACTAATCACTCTTATGGGTCTTACCAAACCAAGCTGCCACTGCAAGTAGGACCATATTAGCTTGGCTCGGACCCATACTCAATCAACAAAAACTAAAAATCCAAACAAAGTTCCTTTTTGGAGATTGGTCAGCAGAAACACAACATGGTCCCAGTAATTTTGAGCGCATGACCTATACGGGTTTACAAAACTTAAAAGCCACCGGCATAGACCTTGTGCTCAAGACAAACAAAGTTGATTTAGCAAGGCAGCACAAAACACTATTTTGCTACTAAGTAGGTTGAAACCCTAACCTTTGAATGCTCGGAAAAGCCCAACAAACATCAAAGTAACACCAAGTACCAATTCCGCTATAAACCAAAAAGATGCTCTAAAAAACAAAACCTTAGATTCCCAAATAAAATACTAATAACCCATGTGAGATTCTATCACAGTTAGATGCACATCAGCATATGTAAGAAAATTTAAGAACAAAACATGCTTCTTAATGCTACAGACTAAACACGATTTACATCTCGGTTTTAAAAATATGGTCTGACTTTTAAGTTATTTCAATCAAGATTCCAGATTTGTCGTGTATATATATATATATATATATATATATATATATATATATATATATATATATATATATATATATATATATATATATATATATATATATATACATATATATATATATATATATATATATATATATATATATATATATATATATATATATATATATATATATATATATATATATATATATATTAACTCTTAACATGTGCATTAAAGATATTTATCTACATTTATTTTTCCGACCCAAAAATAGTTATTCTTCTACAATCTGCAAGCTACCAAAAAAAGAGAATACGTGTCTCGGTTAATCTGCAAACCAGCCACTACAGGTTCTAGAATTTAAACCAATGTCCATATTTGCATGTTGATCTATATCTAAGGTTCCAACAGTAAAACTACTATAATAATCCTTAAACCGACCCATGGCATAATTTTTGGCCCAAAATCCACCTTAAAACTACGATTAGTTTCTAAACTAAATCAATATCAAGATTCCAGATTTGCAACCTAATTAGCATACCACTTAAACCGACCCATGGCACTATTTCATATTTGTCAAATATATATATATATATATATATATATATATATATATATATATATATATATATATATATATATATATATATATATATATATATATATATATATATATATATATATATATATATATATATATATATATATATATATATATATATATATATATATATATATATATATATATATATATATATATATATATATATAAATATATATATATATATATATATATATATATATATATATATATATATACTAACTCTTGCTTAAATCAACTAAAAATGTGCATTTAAGATATTTATCTACATTTATTTTTCCGACCCAAAAATAGTTATTCTTCTGCAATCAGTAATAAAAAATCAGTAAGTTTCCTGATTTCTATCCTCGTCTCTTTCATATCTCTATCTGCTTTCGTGCACGGAAACATTTAACGCCCAGAATGTAGTAATGGTAAGAAAAACAGGATGGAAATTATGTTTAGGGAAAGAGACCTCAATACCATTATATTATCAGCCGTAGAAGACCAAGCAGGAAGATAAAACCCGTCACAAATCTTGTCAAGAATCATTTTTTCCTTTAAGCGCAGGGGTATCTCGTTTGGTGAAAGGTCCCTGTGACACCACGTGACTATAATTATCGTGGCACCAGGTGCAGCTACTCGAGCCAACTCACTAACAAAGTCAGTTTTCAAAGCAGTAAAGTTGAGTGTACGTACCTAGAAGGAGATTTTCAATTCTCAAATTAATGAGGAGGTAGCTCAGCCCCCTTTATAGCTGTGGCAGCTTCGTCAACCTCAATTTTGTTTTTCGTCCTTTTTATTTTGCTATCGCTTCCCATTAGTGAACAACCTTTTTCTTAGACACTGCCGTAGTCTGAGTGTTCTCATGAATTTTTTGTTTTATTGATATTTTTGTTATGGTTTTCGAGCACCACACTTTGTCGATATTCTTGGGACACTATTTTGTTTTCAACTCCCGCCAAGAAGTCTCCAGGATTTTTTCTCAGATGCCCCGTCATAGTCCTCTTTCCTTTTCAACACAATATGTCCACTGATTTTCCAAATAAAAGGGTTCACTTGGGTATCTAGAAGCTCAGAATTCACCTTCCCAAGATCCTGCTTCTCCGCATAACACTATTTTCATATCCATTTCCGTGTTAGCATAACATGAACTCTCCTAATCAAATGATAAATTCATGCAAATGAGCAGTCATTGTGTACATGTGGAAGAACAAAGACGCGTTTGCCAGATACTGAGATGAGGACATTGTAAGGTATGTTGTTATCTTGAAGGCATATGCAGGTACCAACCACCACATTGGATAAATCTTCAAGTGAAAATTTCCACCCTCAAAGATGAGACATTTGACAGGATAGTTGAGAATCTCAGAAATCTCGACCCCAGCCAAGTAGTAAGCCTGAAATAAGATGTCAAATCAGTATAAATTCATGCTACAATACCACCTGAACTGGTTAAAAGAATTTAAGTATTTATCAATGATGTAGTCATTTAGACGCGCAATTTTCAAATTAGAATCTAAAGAGATTTTTTGCCATTATGTTTTGAAAGTGAATATGTGATGATCTGTAACAAACGTGCTGCAACAAATTAGGATAATTAGCGGTTCAATTAAACGAAAAATTCTGATGATTTAAACATAATGATCAAATAATTAGAATGAAAATTCATTTTGTTCCAGCTAATCAATAAAAGAACACAATGCCAAACTTGAAAAAATGTTATATGCAACTTGAAAAACAACAATCAAATAATCACTAAAAGAAAACAATTCCAAACACCCCCTTAGTTAGGTCCTATGATGTTTCCTCATTTTATAATTCTAAAATTCTAGCTCATTGCATTATAGTAAAAGAGAGAACGATATTAACCTGGAAGTGAAGGTGATTGATAGTAGTAAATGCCCCCAAGATATTGTAGCCTAGACGGGAGTATGGACTTGCAGCCTCATGTGCCATGTAGAGGGCAAGCAATAAGCTGCAGCCTTTATCAACTTGAAACTCAGTAGGGCGTTTCTTGAGGTGACGACCCTCATTTAGCTATGCATTATGGTAGAAAGAAACAAAGGGAGGTAAAACAAAAACGCATAGATCAATAAGGCTCAGATTTATGATTGCAGTTACCCTATCAACACTCGCCATGGCTGTAGTCACACACGTGGCGTGGCATGGCTGCCAAGCCAAGATACGGGCCTTGGTAGACTGCATAGTAAAAAAATTATCATCATCGCCTATAAAAGGAAAAAAAATCGCTTTGGAACAATCTGTAATCTTTCTTGCTCATGACCATTGTCACTATCGTCGCACACCAATCCACATCGCCGCACACCGTAGACGGTGGAAACAAAGAGATTGGAGGCATCGAAAATAGCATTTGCCCCATTTATATGCGACTTACTTACAAATAAACTCTTTATCAATCAGATAATAAAGTCAGATATCAATCATATAAAAGAGGTAACAAAAGTAACTAAGTTACTTAATTAAAGCTTCTAAGGCAAAAAACAACTACCAAGGAACCAAAAACACCATGTATAATGACCAGTGTAGGCAAACACAATATACCTTATTGAGCTGAAGTTTCATACGGCAAAAAAAACAGCCACAAAAAGTGAGCACCATCAAATACCGTAACAACATTAGGTAGAATGGAACCCTTTTTCCAGCTAATAACGCAACAACATCAACCACAGCCGTTACCCGGCATATATAGCGGAAACGAATGAATCCCTACCCGACATATACTGCGGTAACAAACAGGGTGATGGGTAGTTCAAAACCAATGAAACCCATCTAGAGATCAAAACCTTTCAAAATTATATCGTCTAGATCAAAACCAATGAAACCCATATATACATCATATAAAAAAAAACAGTGATCTTAGATTAGATCAAAACCAATGAAACCAAACCCGCCATGGCTGTAACCGAATGGTCACCCTGCCAAGATACGGGCGCTGGCAAACAACCCTTACCAAAAATTCGATCCGCATACATTTCATCATTGCCCATATTATTTTCAACCTGTCTTACTATTTTGACCAATCCGATTGTTTGATTGGGCGAACTTGGTTAACGCGAAACATTTCCCATCCGCTGATTCAAAGATCATATACCTTAGATGAAAAGAGGTCATCTATGAAGAATAACCCTCGTCAACAGGCAGAAACAATAAGTTAGCAAAAATATATGGCAGCAAACACATGTATCATAGATATATGCTATTTTTTTCGCCATAGTTAACAACATAAAAACCAAAAAGATTAATAGCAACCTACAAAAGTAACAATTAGTCTATATATTATAGAGGAGAATCATGCATCCATAAGAACAGTGATTCTCCTCACATCCCAAATAGAAAACAATTTCCTCGCCTCTTATATACTCATCCTTCTCTCACAAAAGCAACAATTACCAAATACCCAAGAACACATATTTGATATGAATTACCTTATTAACTGAAGTTTTCTGGGCACAAACAGTCAACACAACCAGAGACCAAAACAACATTAGCAATAAGCACTTCCTTTTTCCAGTTCATAACACACCATATTTAAAACATCACATCAGCTACCCGTCATATATAGCGGCAACGAATAATTCTCTACCAGGCATATACAATGGCAACGGACGGGCTGATGGCGTAGATCAAAATCAATGAAACCCGCACCAAGATCTTGAGTGAATTTCCATGTATATTACATTCACCTCACTAGGAAACAACATAGATACCTTTGATATCATCCAAACCCATGGATGCGACCAAATAAGTAAAAAAATTAATGGTCTCGATCGTACATGATAACAACCGCAATCAAACAAAACCTATAAAACCCCTCGATAATATTTCAAGAGGGGGTGAGTGATTTGTGTGATAATAGAGATGTTGTGAGATAGAGGTATATAAAAACCCCTAATCAGTTGAGCTACTGTAGCCAGTGAGGGGCCAATTAATCAAAGGCCAACAATTACACAAAAGGCCTACAATCTACAGGAATCGTACACAACCATCAATGCCAATGGAGATACAATCAATGTAAACGAGAGATCCAAAACGGGACGCGTCACTGTTTGTGTACTGTTTGTGTGTGTTTAGTGTGTGAAAGTTTTGTGAGATAAGAATGCGTATGTGAGAGGGGAGGAAATTGTTTTCTATTTGTTATGTGAGGAGAATCATTGTGCCTATGGGTTCGTGATTCTCCTCTATTATATATAGTCTAATAAATGACTTTTTTAGAGGAGTGCTACACTCACTCATACATTACATAATCTTTCCCACATAATGATGTGGCACTGCCACATGTTTCTCTTTTTATTTAATTTACCTCTTTCTTCAAAAACAATAAAACAAACTACAATATCAATTTAAGGGAAAAGAAAAAAATAAACAGATCTATGTTCTTCTCAACCACCATAATCAAAAAATAAAAGCATCACCCTCTATAATTTTATCATCTTCAGCATCACCCATCGACATAAAATTATAGAAGATCTAATTTTATCTAATAATAAAAATGAAAGATGAACAAAATTCAGTCACCTACAAGAGAAACACACACAATTAAGTATGAACATAAGAAGATCCAAAATTTCACCATGACACCAGATTTGACTATATTAGTGATTTAGGTTTCGACGACACAACACACACTCGACACTTTATTGCAGATCCGACCTTAAAACACAAACCCAAATCTGACTGTATCACATTAGATCTTCCTATGTTCATATTTATTTCCGGATTATATATTAAAAAAAACTATTGCATGTTTAAGGAAAAAGATTGTGGGTTTCATAAAAAGAAGGATGTGCATGGATAACAAAAAGAGACCAGTTTTTATTTTGATTGTTGATGAAAAAAGTTTAAGAAGATGATGAAAAAAGTTTGAGAAGATGGTGATTTTGTCTTTTTTGTATTAATGGAAAAGAAGTTTATTGTAGATAAGTAAAAGGGAGCATGTGGTAGTGCCGCATCATTATGTGGGAAAGATTATGTAAATTGTGAGTGAGTGTAGCACTCCTCTTTTTTTTTAAAACAAGTGGGGCAAAGATTAGCTTGTAAAGTAAAAAGATTAGGGGAATGAAACTTACGACCAGTCACGGACCCAAAAGGCTTGGAATCCTTTAAAAACTTAGCAAATTCTTTCACTTTCTGTTCAAAGATCCGGCAAGTAGCTTCTGGCCTATCGGGAGTTAACAACAGCGGGAACTGGGCCATGAATCTGTCTATTTTAGGCCATTCGCGTTGCATGTGAATGTGATAAAGAACAGAGGGTACTTAGAGCAAGACAGAGTACAAGCGCATCAAGGTAATGGTTGTACATGTAGCGAGGCCCCCCATGAAAGACATTGGTAAAAGAATAGATTGGCCACATTGTACTCCTTCCCGGTCACCCCTGTTTAAGGAATCATACAACCCAGATAGGTAGTCACACCAGATATCATTCTAGTGAGTCCGCATCCAGGTAATACACAGTGACGACATACTGCTAGAACAATCTGCCTGTCCTGAATACGCGCGTGGGTAGAGCTGGTATTTATAGTACCGATTCATAGAGACCGTCGTTGTTACATCACCAAGACCATCTCCTCTAAGAACGGCCAAATTTTTATGGTACCCAATTTGGCCAAATACGAACAATATGGGATACTGAAGAGACATGTACGACTTGTGGAGTTTGTTGACGCATTGCAGGGGACCGGACCTGTGTTCAATAATGACATCGCAATCGGTTCTACAATCCCGGCCAGTCTGGAACACAATCCCGCCAAATTCCCTTGCGGTGGGGAGTTCATACCCGTGGGCACCACCCGCATTGTACAGCCTAAGACTGAAGTCTGGAATATTTGCGTCACGGGCCCTATCCCTTGTTGTTCTAAACAACTAAACCAATGCGTTAGTCTGGTCAAAAACCTATATTAGATGCTGGACTATAAGTGGGGTTTAGAGTGGACGCTGATTCCCCACCGAAAGGAGCCATCCGATTCCTGACTTCATTCTGAGTGTCGTATTTGTACAACTGTAGAAACAGGGGCCCTTTCCCTACTTCAGGCATCAATGACCCTAGGCGGTGGTACACCTGGCATAAAATCTTTAAAACATATGGCATTGCGGATCGGTTAACAGATTCATCAACCCTAGCACCTAATGATGTCATTGCAAATATCTGGTTGTAAGCGCAGATGTTTTCCATAAAATGACTATTTGTTAGTAGTTGCTGAATGACAGCAGGTGGTGGTGGTGGCTGGGGGATGAACATTTTGCCAACTCAATAGCATGTATGGTATTCTGGTTCTGCACTATAACGTGCAGATTTGAGCCGCTCATTGTTCCGAAGAGCGCATGGCAGTTGTGACAACGGTATGTGTGGTCCCTATGGTCATGATAGGCGGGAGTACCTAGAATGTAGATGAACACGTAATGAGGGGGGGGGTTACAAACAAATTCGTGAACCATGTTTGGTTGTCCATAAAGAAAAGGAAAGCAACTTGGAGGGGGTCTCGAGGAAGTAGTTGGAACACCAGTTCTTGGGGGAACGTCATTCATCGGTCGAGGTGGCTGCATATGGGTACTTATCGAAATGGAGTACACATCTCTTACGGATAAGTCAATCCTCTCGGTTACGGATAATCGTCCACCAATGTTGGTGAACACTATGTACGAGGATTGGACTTCCCGAATGGAACTTTATATGTTGAACAAAGAGAATGGACATCTCATTTGGGCATCGGTGCTCAATGGACCTGTAGATTATGGTACTATGACTGAAGGTACAGTTACTCGTCCTCGCATAACGGACGAATTAACTAGAGATGCTAAGATTCAAGACAAGTGTGATAAAAAAAAGAAACTAACATCATTCTCCAAGCCCTTCGTCCAGATGTCTACAAACTTGTGAGTAAATATAAAGTTGCCAAAGAGTTATGGGATAGAATTCATGTTCTAATGCAAGGAACCTCGTTAACTAAACAAGAACGAGAGTGTAAGCTTTATGATAAATTTGATAAGTTTTCCTATGTTCCCGGGGAGACTCTCATTGATTACTATTTGAGATTTACTCTATTATCGAATGGTCTCAATATCTATGGCATGGCAATTCCTACGTTTCAATTAAACACCAAGTATTTGAACACCCTTCTATCTGAAAGGCGTAAGTATGTGACGGCTGTTAAATTGGCCAAGGACTTGCATAACAATAATGTGGATCAACTCCAAGCTTTTCTTCAACAACACGAATCCCATCTGATCGAGGCTCGGTTGTCTACACCACAAGTTAGTGATCCACTTGCCATGTATGCTTCTCAACAAATGACCCCCCAACAAAACATGGCTTACGCTTATCAACAACCATCATACTTGCAGCAGTCACAACATACCTATCAGCAACCACAACAACCATCTTATCAACCACTAATGATGCCACACCAAGCATTTCAACAAAGTTTTCTTCAATAGTCTTATCCACAACAACCAGCACATCAGGCATCACCCTCTAATAATTCATTTTTACTCAGGTTAAAAAGTTCTTTGTCGTATGTCTAATCGAATTGAAAAATGGTTTTAAGTATGACTCTATTGTTTTTGGTTAAGAAAAATATGTGTCGTTGTTGAAAAATAAAATGCAAAGACGTAAATGTAAATGACGTAAAAGTAAAATGCGTTTTAAAATAAATCTAAGTCTAGTTAAAAGAAATGGTGCAATATTAAAAACTTTGAAAAGTAAAATAACTAAATGACTTAAAGTTAAAGCGTGACGGAAATTAAAATTTGACAAGTATTAAAATGTAACTTAAAAACAAACCAAGCAAATTATAAGTCCAAACCCACAACCATCCGAATGTTAGATCGGAATGCTGTCACCATACCCATCGGAATCCAGATCGGAATATGGCTATCGGAATGTATAAAAGTGGATCTATCGGAATAATGGAAAGTGCAACCTATCAGAATGATATCTATCGGAATATACCCATCGGAATGTTGTTAGATCGCAAAGTGTCAGATCGGAACCCTAGATCGGAATGTTGCTGGGGAGATTTGGGCAGCACTTCAACTAAGTAAACCTCAAGAGCCGTCGGAATGTGCGATCGCATTCCCAGATCGGAATGAGGGTGATGATACTCAAGATCGGAATCCCGGATCGGAATGCAAAACCCTTGTCCTATGCTGTCACCATCGGAATGTGGGTGAGGCAAGCCGTCGCAATGTGTAGTACCCCTTCTTTCCAATGGAGTTACAAATTCGTAATAAGCACAATACAATAAGCTATGACTAATAAGCAGTAACAAAATAAACTCAAATGAAACAAAAACAAAACAAGAAAATAAGCTAAAAAGTTAAGACCTTTTCAAAATTTAAAAGACGAAACTTAATGAAATGGAATTTAATGATAGAACTTTTGAGAAAAACTTGAAAACACTTAAGTTAAATACCAAATAGTCACATAAGATTGTCAAGCTTATGGCTTATCTCGTATGAAAACTTAAAGGGAAAAGAAAAGACAAAACTTTTAATCGAATAAGCAAATGGATTAAGTTAATCCGGATTTTATAACAAGAACAAAAACAAAAGAAAGGTAGGAAGAGAATGATAAAAGAACACTTGATCAAAGGTAAATGAAGATTAAAGCAATAAAATTAAAGACACTTACTTGGAATTAAAATGTATTAAAAGTGCAAGACAAGTATTTAAAAATGACATGAATTTAAAGAGCAAGTAATTAAAAGGTGGAAGAACTAGTGTCACTCTAGCCAACAAAAATGAAAAGATCAATCCTAATGACTATTTATCGGGGAGGATTAAGGGGTGTTTAGGAAGCTTCCTCCCATCTTTCCTTTCTCCTTAATTGCATGCTTAGTCCTTCTCTTCTTAATCTTTTGTTAATTGCACCATTAGTCCTTAAGCCTTTTAATCTTCTTAATCTTGGACTTTAAATGGCTTTGTCTCGGGATTTCTTCAAACTCGTCTTGTAATTCTTTGATAAATTAGACTTGAGTTTTTCGGCTTTTGATAAACTTCCGTCTTTTGACTTTTTCTTCGATAAATCTTCAGAATTGGTCTTGGACTTTCGTTCTTTTTGCACTCTTGACTTCTTGACTTCGTCTTTCGTCTTTTTCTTCGATAAAAGCGCGTGAATGCCCGTGTTTTCTCCACTTTTCACCTTTTCGTCCTAAATCACAACAAAAACACAAACCACGCATAATTCTGACATAAAAGACATAAAATACACGTTTTGGCTCGGTTATTATTGTAATTAAGTGGTAAAAAGGATGGGTGTTTACACACCTATCAAATCCCCTACACTTGACCATTGCAATGTCCTCATGCAATGCATTAGTTACAAAGCACGTTTACACTTTTCATCATAATCAATCTATAGTGGCCTATATTAAAGAGATAGAAAATTATAAACATTCAAAGTAAAGAAGTCAAAAGCATACCTTGGTTTTGGAAATGTTATGAATAATCATCATCCTCAAGTTTTCACTTTCTCCAAACCAAGCTTAAAAACGAGATTATTGTTATTATAAGTTAGCAAACTAACACGAACTCATGTGGGCCAATTATTCACTTAGAATCCTTTATTCCTAGGTGTATCTCTTATATTTTATTATTGTCTTGAATGATCACGAGGATGCATTTTTGACTTATTTCGATAGTTATTTAGTCCGAAAATAAAGTGAACGATTTAATCAATAGTTAGCTAAAGGACAAAATCTTTTAAAACTGCTTCTCGGGACCTCATAAAGTTCATATCTTGGCATAACTCGCTTCACGATTTGAGACCTTTCTCGGACCAATATTTGGCAGCGACTTCATACTTCAAACCTTGAGAGACGTTCATGAAATAATGGTCTTCTCTTCATATAGTAATTTCCTCACTTGAGGTTTTGAGAGATTCATACTTGGACTACGACTTCTTCATTTCTCTCCAATCTTTATTTTGGACTTTGATATACAACGATCCGCCTCCTTTTTGACTTGGATCTATTTATCCTCATACCTTGCTAGGGTCTTTTTGGATACACTTTTCCATGACTTTTGGGGAGTTTTTGCTTTTCGTCGTGTGTCTCGATCCTTCATATTGATTTTTGATAAATGATTCTTCACATCACTTTGGATCTTTAGCAACAAAATGTAGCCCTCATGTCTTGTTAGGACCTTTTTGGACTCGCCAGTCTTCGCATCCCGCTTCAATAAGTTATGTCTTGGCTATGAACTCTAATCCATACCGAGCAACTTTTAAACGATCTTGGGCTAGAAGCTAAGTAACTTTTCAAATCGTACAACCTTATTTATTGCAGAAAAATTTATTAGCAAGCGATGGGAGAATAGGCTTATAATTAACTCACATAAATTCACGAATACCAAACTTATAACTGGCTCTATCATCTCTCGTTCTCCACAGTTTAAAATCTCAAAGAATGAGACTCGTGGATGCTTAGCCTATTAAATCAAAATTTTGGGTTTTCGAGTCGCCTATAGGATCTTGCAAATTCTTAGACTTTTTCAAGTTTAGAAATCACATTTTAAAGTTCCCTTAATAAACGACTCTCTAGGATCAGTTATAGGAACTTGCGAAAAGTTCTTGTTCTTAACCCGTGAGAGTTAAGACTTTCGCGTTTTATAGCTCCCTATATAAAAGCCTAGCAAAACTTGACTTTAACATGTTAAGGATACTAGCTAGAGTAACTTAGATAAGTAAACTCGGGTTGAGTCAAAAGATTCACAACGTTTGAAAATTAAAACCACTTTATTAAACTTTATTCTAATAAGGGAAGAAAATAACTATACAAAGGAAAAACTAATGGGCCAAAATAGATTAAAAATTTTGAAAAATGTCGAAAAATTGATTTTCCGGTTAAAATGAGGACAAATACAAGGAAAAGGCCACTTAACTTCGATAGAAGTCCCCCCTACACTTAACATAAACATTGTCCTCAATGTTTAAGCATGTGGGAGTAAACTCCCCTACACTTAGGACATTGTGCACTTTGTTTAAATCTTGCTAAGGAAAAGACAACTAAAGAGATTCCTATTTTAATATTGAGAAATATAAAATAGTGAATAGAAAAGAGTTTAGGATAGAACCGGGAAGAAGTGAACACGGAATCACGGGTCATCAAGAATCATCAAGAGTGGATCATTGAGCGCTCGAATCCCTGATTAAGAGAGGAGAGGAAATAGCAAACCAACGGGTCTCCCCTACACTTAGGATAAAGAAAGCTAAAAGATAGATACATGGGTTGCCTCCCAAGAAGCGCTTGATTTTTGTTAACCGAGTCGTGAGACTGACTCGACCTTGATCATCATAGGAAGAAGCATGAAACATATCCACCAGGATCAAAGACATAGTTTTCGTCCATCAAATAGCAGAGGCTTAAGGCGAACAAGGCAAGCCAAAGAAGAGTAGGCAAGGTTCCCTTAAGCAAAGATGGAGCACGGCGGAAGTAAGGGTGAAGTGGTGCAAGCAGATTTCCATAAGTTCCAAAGATATTTCCTTTTATTTCATCAGGTGGATACTGAGATGGCTCAAGAATATCGATACCGGGGTCGAACACCTTTTCCTTTAAGGGAAAATAGTACTTAGGCTTAGCAGAATGTGAAGAAGATCCGTGAAGAAGCACAACCTCGTCCTCAGAAGGGGACAAAGAGGTGTTAACTCAAACGTACTGCGGATATTTGTGTCGACCGGTTTCTTCTCCTTTGAAAGAATGTTCTTCAAATCCAAAGTAGGATCAAGACGATAATCTTCAAAGTCCAAAGGAGGAGCATCACTCTCATGAGGGAAGTAAGTGTTGAGAAACGTAGAGAAGTCTTCCTCAAATGAGTAATCATCCAAAGTAGGATCGAGTGATGTAAGTGGAGGATCTTCATCATGGGAAGAATCGCTCGAAAGAGTATCGGCCTTATCA
This sequence comes from Glebionis coronaria, assembly GCA_025667525.1. Classification (NCBI taxonomy): domain Eukaryota; kingdom Viridiplantae; phylum Streptophyta; class Magnoliopsida; order Asterales; family Asteraceae; genus Glebionis; species Glebionis coronaria. The sequence goes on from CM046875.1 coordinate 194,818,613, forward strand.
AAATCATCATATGTGGGCAGGTCGGGATACTCAGAAGTACAATCATCAAAATCATCCGAATCTGAGCTAGAATCATCATCATAAGCATCAAAGATCGGTGGAGAATCATAAATGGGAGAAGGTTCCATATTGGAGAGAGAATCATCCACATCGTCTTGACAAAGTGGATTATCAATACAAGACTCGAATAGAGGATTGTTGTAGACAACAAAGTCATCAAGCACATTAATCATATTCAATGATTCTCTTCCAAAGGATTTGCTTGTAAGCTTCCCCATTTTAAAAACTTGTTAATCATTCCCGACTCTTAAGATTAACTCACCTTCGGCAACATCAACTAAAGCGCGTCCGGTTCTCAAGAATGGCCGACCAAGTATTAAAGAAATACGAGGGTCCATTTCATAATCAACAACGACAAAGTCGACCGGGAAAGTAAATGTGCCAACTTTAATTAACACGTCTTCGGCAATACCAACGGGGTAAGCGAGAGTGCGATTTGCAAGTTCAAGAGTCATCTTTGTTGGAGTGAGGTCGGGTAATGATAGTGTTTTCCAAACACTCAAAGGCATCAAATTAATACTGGCCCCAAGATCAGCAAGGGCAGTAAATTCTTCAGTTTTGTTGAAAAGGCAAGGCAACACAAAACGACCGGGATCTCCAAGCTTTTCTGGAAGTTCTTTAAGAATAACTGCAGAGCAGTTTTCATTTAAGCGTGTGTTGGCGACCTCAATCAACTTTTCCTTCTTGTTAAGCAATTCCTTGAATGCTTTGACAAATTTCGGCATGTGGACAAGTGCTTCGAGAAAGCTAATGTTGAAGTTCATTTGAGAGATCATCTTCACATAGCTCGACACTTGAGAGTCATCCTTGGTTAGCATTTTGGTCTTGCCTAAACGAGAGGGATAAGGGATAGTGGGTTTGGGTGGTGAAGGTGCAGGTGTAGGTAAAGGTTGAGATGTTGAAGGGTCCTTCCTAGGTACATCGTCATGACGAGGCGGAGGCGGTAATGGTGCACTAATACTAGGTGTAGGAGGAGTAGGGATAAATGGTGGTGGAGGAGGTGTAGATGATGGGGGTGGGATCGGTGGATCGACAATGGTAATTCCACTACGAGTAGTAATAGCACTCACATTAGCTCGCGGATTAGTGACGGTGTTTGAAGGTATAGAACTTGAAGAAAAAGAAGGTTGAGCTGCGGGCAAGAAACTAGCAAGCATATTCTTTATATCATTCGTTTGAGTGCTGAAGGAGGATTGAATATTATCTCGAAGCTCGGATCTTATCTCATTACCTTGCTTGGTGATATCTCCTTTCAGATTGATAATTTGGCTCTGCAGATTCTTGATTTGCTCACCTTGGGTTCTCATTATGGGTTCAACATCGGGGTTAATGGGTGGGGTTTGTTGAGCGGGTGGGTGATAAAGATTAGAAGCTCTTGGTGGGATTTGGTTGCTTCTATTGTAGTTGTTGGCGGGGTTTTGGTTTTGAGGAGAAAAACCGGGTGAAAGGTAGTTGTTTGATCGGTAACTCAGCAGATTTCTATCCCCTTGAGGTCGAGCTTGGTAATTTTACGGTGAATAATTTCCATAAGTTGCATACACATTTTCCGGATTTCCTTGTGTAGAAGGACAATCGGTGTATGAGTGAGGACCGCCGCATGTTTCACAAGGATTAGCAACCGCTTTAACTTGTTGTTTGTTTGTTTGAAGCGAGAAGCAAGATACTTTTGCTCATTTCAGTCATCATGCGGGTGAGTTCGGTCATATCAGGGCTTGCTGAGGTGGAAGAAACATTGACTCTCGGGTTATTCCTTGAAGAAGAGGAGGAATCCCAGTTTTTGTGATGAGTAGTCATGTTCTCAATTAGCTCTCTACACTCCTCGGGTCTCCTTTTCATGAATGTGCCACCGGCGGCTGCATTAATCGTATCACGATCTCGAAAAGTCAAACCGTTGTAGAAAGTATCAATCAATGTGACAGGGAGCATGTTGTGGTTTGGACAACGATCAATCAAGACATTATATCTTTCCCAAGCATTTAAAAGAGATTCATCAGGGTCTTGCATGAAACCGCTGATTTGATTGCGAAGGCTTGTGACCATGGATGGTGGAAAGTAGCGCGACAAAAAGCGTTGAGTCATGTCATCCCAAGTGTGAATTGAATTCTTCGGGAGACGATCAAACCATTTCTCGGCATGATGTGATAAAGTATGTGGGAAGAGTTGAAGGCGAAGAACATCCATTGTGGCACCAGGCAACTTCATGCTTTGGGTGATTGTAATGAACTTGTCGAGTTGTTTGTTGGCATCATCATCAGGCATTCCGGCGAATGGATTAGTTTGCACTTGCTGAATCATGTGGTGCTTCAACGAAAACTCAGGAGCGTTGATTTGCATCGGCGTAATCGGTCCTCCTCGTCCAAACATGGTAGGTTGACAAAGCTCCTACATTGTCCGAAGATCGGGCTGTAGAAGAACATTGTGGTTATTGTTGAGGTGCAGTGGATTATTGTTGTTGTTAACACCTGACATACTTAAATCTTCTCGAGTCTCGGGCTCTTGATAATTAGAAGATCTAGTACGCATACACCTGAAAATACAAAAGAAAACAATACCACACACAAAGACAATATATATACACAATAAAAATAAAATCTTTTTGGATTTTTGAAATTTTTAATTTTTATGGATTTTTAACAATTTTTAATTTTTATGATTTTTTGAATTTTTTATGCAAGAAAAATAACGCTCACAAGTGAACGGATACCAAAAAGCAATGCGTCTCTCACAGAAAACCGTTAATCTTTACGAAAAGAGCCGGCAGCGGCGCCATTTAATAACTCGTTTTTACTCAGGTTAAAAAGTTCTTTGTCGTATGTCTAATCGAATTGAAAAATGGTTTTAAGTATGACTCTATTGTTTTTTGTTAAGAAAAATATGTGTCGTTGTTGAAAAATAAAATGCAAAGACGTAAATGTAAATGACGTAAAAGTAAAATGCGTTTTAAAATAAATCTAAGTCTAGTTAAAAGAAATGGTGCAATATTAAAAACTTTGAAAACTAAAATAATTAAATGACTTAAAGTTAAAGCGTGACGAAAATTAAAATTTGACAAGTATTAAAATGTAACTTAAAAACACACCAAGCAAATTATAAGTCCAAACCCACAACCATCGGAATGTTAGATCGAAATGCTGTCACCATACCCATCGGAATCCAGATCGGAATATGGCTATCGGAATGTATAAAAGTGGATCTATCGGAATAATGGAAAGTGCAACCTATCGGAATGATATCTATCGGAATATACCCATCGGAATGTTGTTCAGATCGCAAAGTGTCAGATCGGAACCCTAGATCGGAATGTTGCTGGGGAGATTTGGGCAGCACTTCGACTAAGTAAACCTCAAGAGCCGTCGGAATGTGCGATCGCAATGTGCGATCGCAATCCCAGATCGGAATGAGGGTGATGATACTCTAGATCGCAATCCCGGATCGGAATGCAAAACCCTTGTCCTATGCTGTCACCATCGGAATGTGGGTGAGGCAAGTCGTCGCAATGTGTAGTACCCCTTCTTTCCAATGGAGTTACAAATTCGTAATAAGCACAATACAATAAGCTATGCCTAATAAGCAGTTCAAAATAAACTCAAATGAAACGAAAACAAAACAAGACAATAAGCTAAAAAGTTAAGACCTTTTCAAAATTTAAAAGACGACACTTAATGAAATGGAATTTAAAGATAGAACTTTTGAGAAAAACTTGAAAACACTTAAGTTAAATACCAAATAGGCACATAAGATTGTCAAGCTTATGGCTTATCTCGTATGAAAACTTAAAGGGAAAAGAAAAGACAAAACTTTTAATCGAATAAGCAAATGGATTAAGCAAAACGTGCTTAATCCGGATTTTATAACAAGAACAAAAACAAAAGAAAGGTAGGAAGAGAATGATAAAAGAACACTTGATCAAAGGTAAATTAAGATTAAAGCAATAAAATTAAAGACACTTACTTGGAATTAAAATGTATTAAAAGTGCAAGACAAGTATTTAAAAATGACATGAATTTAAAGAGCAAGTAATTAAAAGGTGGAAGAACTAGTGTCACTCTAGCCAACAAAAATGAAAAGATTAATCCTAATGACTATTTATAGGGGAGGATTAAGGGGTGCTTAGGAAGCTTCCTCCCCTCTTTCCTTTCTCCTTAATTTCATGCTTAGTCCTTCTCTTCTTAATCTTTTGTTAATTGCACCGTTAGTCCTTAAGCCTTTTAATCTTCTTAATCTTGGACTTTAAATGGCTTTGTCTCGGGATTTCTTCAAACTCGTCTTGTAATTCTTTGATAAATTAGACTTGAGTTTTTCGGCTTTTGATAAACTTCCGTCTTTTGACTTTTTCTTCATAAATCTTCAGAATTGGTCTTGGACTTTCGTTCTTTTTGCACTCTTGACTTCTTGACTTCGTCTTTCGTCTTTTTCTTTGATAAAAGCCCGTGAATGCCCGTGTTTTCTCCACTTTTCACCTTTTCGTCCTAAATCACAACAAAAACACAAACCACGCATAATTCTGACATAAAAGACATAAAATACACGTTTTGGCTCGGTTATTATTGTAATTAAGTGGTAAAAAGGATGGGTGTTTACACACCTATCACCCTCACAAGCTAACACTTCTCTAATGGGCTATACTCCTCTCCTCAGCAAGGATATTTTCCAATTGAAGCACCACCAACACAAGCCTTCTACTTCAATGAACTTCCACCAATTCAAGCACCGGTCTTTACTCCAAATGATACACCTACTGATGTCTTAAACCATCTCACTGCCTACTTGTCAAAACATGTTGCAACTAGAGGATTTCCACCAACGAACAATCAGGTCCAACCTTGTCAATTTATTCTAAGATGGTAAATCTATGATCATTTTACTAATTGGTATCATATCTCAACATTTGGTATCATGAAGATAAAACGGACTTTCGTTTTTTTCTAACCAAAACTTTGTTAAAACTTCATTAAATCAATTGATATTAAAAACATCGATTGGGTTAATATTTTTAATATGGGGGAGAAAATGTGATTTAATATGGGACATGATTATTCAAAAATGGTTTGAGTTAACTTAATGGCTCATCCCGACATGTGTGAAATATTTTCGGATATCATGGCATATGTTAAGAGGGAGCAAAATGGATTTCATGGTGACATATACTTACCCTAATCCCATTTATTTCACGACGGTGAAGATTGTGGTGACATAAGGATGGTAGGATAGGTTAAAGTCTGATGATTCATCTAGAACCAGAGGAATCTTCCCAAGGACATTCCATAGCTAGAAATAGTAGCCCTTAGGAAAGATGGAGAAAGATTGTGAATGTAGCAAAATTCCGACCAGGTACTTAAGTTAGCATTGGAACAATCACAACAACGTGCTAGTTATGACGTATTGGTAAGCATTGAAGGGGTTGAAGAATGAAAAAGAATTGTAAAGATAAAGGGTGTAAAGAAAGAAGCCCTCCTTACAACCTTAGGCAGAAATCGGGTCAACACATATGCTATTGAGATCATTTTAATGATGCTTGATATTGAAGATAGACATCATGGACCCAGTGATGCAATGCACAACCCATCCCAGCTAACTCAGATATCTCTCAAAAGGTATTTGTTTTAATCACACGGGGACAACGCATTATCTATCGATTTATTCACTCCGAATAAATAGGTATTGAAATGGTGGCACTCCTCTCCAGCCTCCGATCACTAAAAATCCCAAATGCACGATCGAGTCTAGAGCCATTTGAGATCATCAAATATCTCATTAGGACACACTTCCATATTTCCTTGCTTCTTCACACACTGTGAAAAGTAAGAAAGATATTAAGAGTCCTACGCAAAATCTTCATGATCTTGCCTGAACATCCGAGTAATACAAAAGTATTTACAATGAAGATGGAAATCCTTCTTAAGAAAATATCAAAAAGCTCATGGTAGGTGACTTGTGCGATTCTTTACGAATCAAACTTGTGATAACTGGAAAACAACAGTTGTTTAATTCTTAATTGAATTTAAACACGTTCCAGGCCTCTATGCAATATCTCAGTAATCTTGCCAGAACACTCAGAGTGACACCTTAGTGTTCATAGTGATGAGTGGAAATCCTTCTAGTGTTAACCTCAAACATCACTTAGTAGGTAACTTGCAAGATTCAATATGAATCAAGCTCGTGACAACTTGAAAGAAACGATGGTGCGATTATTTAATGAATCAAACTTGTTATAGGAATCAGAATTGACGGTTTTAATCATGCGGATAATTTTATCCAAATGATTCACTCTTTACGTTCGCATTCATCTTTGGACGATCGAGTAAAGAGAACGGGTTTACCCGTGAAATCATGTCAAGGAGATTTTTAATTAAATCTACCTGCCACAAGTACGATATTTTATATCGTCTAACGGTCTTCACCGACCGGAGGTAAAATGCTACTGAATTAGAATGAAATGTTCAAAGCTATTCGCTCGTGTCTACTTATGTTGCGGCATTTGAAGATGGTGGCATTGCGGAATCCAAGAAGAATTCGTCCCCGCATGCTTATATTTTATGCACTTAATACTTCATCTAATTCTAGAAAGCCTAAAAGTCAAGTCTTACGATGTATCGAACTCTGAAGCTTTCAAGAATTACGAAGGTATAAGTATGTGGGACATGAAGTCATGAAGAGGTGAATATCACAAGTGATGGATGCACAAGATCAAAGCAAGAGATTAATGCTCAATATTGACATCAAAGATCACATCAACATGTTCACCAGAAAAGAACAAGAAAAGAAAGACGAAGACTACGAGCTCAAAACAAGCATAGTGTCCTGGGTTTATTTTATTATTGTAACTTGGGTAACGCCCTTGTTTGGAGTGACCTCCCTTAGGGGGAGATTGTTGGAAATACGTTTTACGTATTTAGGAAGGATCGGTCACTCCAACGAGATACATCCAGTATGGGCTCGTGATCCAATATGTAAAAATATAACCCACAAAGCCCACACGTAGGGTGAGCTATATATACCCCTCCTAGCATGTTAGGAGGGGTTGGTTCACACATTTCACACACTTCTAATCTAATCTTTCATAATTCTCTCAAAACTCTCTCTACTTTCTCTCTCTACATCTTCATCTATCTCTCTCTCTAGTAATCATCTCCATAGTTATAGAATCCAAGGATTACGATAAACTGACAATTGGTATCAAGAGCAATGGGATGATTGTTTTGTTTTTGTGTTTGTGTTCTTGATTTTCGTGTCTATTTTGATTCAAAATCATTCGATCCAAAATTTTTTTGTGTTTTTTATGGTTTAATCTTGATTCAAATCATCTACATAGTTGTGGTAGTGATTTGGTATTGTTACTTTGGTTAAAAACACAAAAAATTTGGGTGTTTTGATCATTTTTTGGCTTAAAATCTCCAATTGTTTGGGTTTTGTCCGAGAAAACTGGGAATTTGATCACTGTGGTACTATTCTGACAAAATTCCATCGGAAAAGGGTTTCATATTCCGATATATATTCCGACAGGAATCCATCGGAAAAGGGTTTATATATTCCGACAGAAATCCGTAGGAAAAGGGTTTTGATATTCCGACAGGTATTTCGATCCTTATTCCGACAGGGTATTCTGATAGCGATATTCCGATAGTGATATTCCGACGGATATTCCGATAGTGATATTCCGATAGTGATATTCCGACGGGTATTCCGATAGTGATATTCCGACAGGTATTCCGATAGTGATATTCCGACAGGTATTCCGATCCATATTTTGACACGTCATTCCGATCAATATTCCGATAGAGTGACAAGTTTTTCAAGATTTTTCAAAAACTTGTTTTTGAAAATTTTTAACAGGATTCGTGAGTTTTTGTTCTCCTTGGAATTTTTTGTTTATCGAGAACATATTTTAGGGGATTTCCACATTGTTTCTCGACTTCTACACACAACAACAAACACAATTACTTTCTTTCATTGTCCGATCGATAAGTAATTCTTACCTTCATTTATCATCGATTTTCAATGGATTCGTTGAATTCGACGTCTCGAGAGGGAGAATAGCAGAAGATGCAAGAAGAAGCAAGACAAAAATGTCATGTCTCATTTAGACAATTTGAATGTCATATTTACGAGCTTACCAAGCTAGACTACGGACCATCCTTTGTGGCAGTCTTCGGTCAAAATGCTCCTTTCTTCATGGAGGCTATGATGATAAACTTTGATATTCTTCAGCAGTAATTGACAAAGAAGACTTTAATCACATTGAATCCGTATCTACACTTCAAGTTCTTTTGCAACAATTTTCGACCTTTCTTAAATTAGATGTTTCCAAGAAAGAAAATTCAGTGCTCTGTCAGTCATTCCTTGAAGACATGCATACCGAGATTCAAGACTTCCGTGGTACTTTGTCCAAATGTGTGACCTCTCTTACACATTTGTTTCAAGAACGATCACGAATTCAAATTGCTTATGATAATTGGAAGCAAGCAAATCCGATGCAAATGCCAGAGGAAACTAATGGTCTTACGGATGACTTAAAAGAGACCGCTTTGGTTAATAATGATAGCAGTGTCATAAATTCACGTCAAAGCAAGCATGACGAAGAGCCAATAGTTGGGGTACAATTCAATACTGTATCTAACAATGATCTACAACATGTTGAGCATTCTGAACCTACTTATGCCGAACACAGGATGGAAAAGGGTGATAGCAATACTACTTCTGATTCATCCGACGTAAGTCATAATGGGGGAGAAAGTGATCAAAATGCTAAAAATCATGATATATGCCTTATGACTACTTCTTTAACCAATTCTGCTTCTAGTATTGAAGAGCTTGAAACGATCATTGCTCAACAATCAAAAGAGCTTGAGGATGCCAAAATTGAATTTTCGAACAAAACAGATAAATTTGAAAAGTATTTTGAAAAACTTGAAAATTCAAACGTTCTTCTTGAACGAAAATTAAATCAAAAAATTCAAGATTCTATAGCCGAAAAAGATAATTTTGTGAAAAAAAATTACTTTGCTAGAATCTAAATTGGCATCCCAAGACCTCTTACAAAAGGAAAACGAGACCTTAAAACAACACTATCATGAGTTAAATTATTCTATTGTAGAGATGAGGTCTAAAACTCTAGAGTCAATGACCTTGTTAACTACTGAAAATGCTTATTTAAAGGCTCAAGTTCAGAAAAAGGGTTTTGCTATAGCTGCTCTGAAAAGCGAGGTAAGGAAAATTAAGGGCACTGATGAGATGCCTTTTATACATGATCTCATCATCGAAAACGGACTTTAAATGCATTAAATATCGTGAAATATGCCAAATATATGCTCGTGTTTGTTCCTTGTGTATTTTTAGGTACGGATATTGTGGAATGGACAAAAGACAACAAGAATCATTCAAAAACGAACACGGGAAACGAAGACGCACAATGAACCAAGCTCAAATTTGGAAAAAGACCCCTCAAGTTTGAAGAATTGGCAAAAATGGCCCCTCATCTTTGAAGAACTTGTCACTTTTAACCCTTCAAAATATTAAAAGTACAAGTACCATCCTTGAAGAATGAAGATTTGACAAATTCAGCCCTTGGAATTGGATTAAAAGTTCATTTGTTAGCTAAAATGGACAAAGGACTTGTTTTGAAATTTGTTTTGGGACTGAGAATGAGAACACTTAACTGGAAAGGACTGGTTTTGCAAAAAAGATAATGGAGTCTACGTTATCTATGGGACTGGCCATGAAAACCCAAAACCTAAGCCCACTACCCATTACAACCCGGTTTTGTTATTAATCCCTGGTCAAACCCTGGGTCAACCCCCACTAACCCATTTCTTTCCCCCCATAACACTTTTTTAAAAGTGTTAATCCCCAAATATAAATCAAAACAGCCCCTAATCCCCTAGAACCCTAGAACACCCCCAGTTTAATTAATCATTAATTCAAAGGGTTAAACCCCAATAATGTCCAGATTGTTAATTCCACCTCACCTCACCAAAACCCACCACTCACATAGTGGCCACGTGGCCTTGTGGTCCTTCCCCTGCTCTTGTCACTTTCACACAACCCAAAAACCCGACAAGATGAACGAATTGGATGCCATTCCTTTGCCTCCAAGGCTAAATTAACGTCCAAGATGAGAATTGAAGCTGTCAAGTCACATGGGTACCATTTTGACCAAGAACCAGTCAAGACGAAGAGGGCTTTTTAGGGATTTTCCAATTAGGGTTTTCAAGCCTTGTATTTTTTTTAATTGTTATTCTAGAATAGTCCATTAGGGGCTATAAAAAGAGGAGCCTGTTCCTCTTTTTCATTGTTCTAGCTTTTATGCAAATTCCCTTTGTAATTTTTTTAAAAAAAATATAAAGTTGGTATTTGATTTGTTCAAGTGTAATTCCTTTTGTGTTGTTTTGAAAAGTTGGTATAGGGTATGCATTGAGCTGAGTTCCATAATTTGTTAAGATTTGTTGAGTTTTGAAAAATTCAAAAAGGTTTTTTAAGGTTTAAAAATCAAGCTTTTGAAGTGAAAGTGGAAAAAGTTTAGGTTTTTGGACTTAAGAAAAGTTTTAGAAACGTGTTGTTAAGGGTTTGTGTTAAGTTAGAAAAAGTTTGAAAGATTTTCAAGAAATTAGAAAGAAACAGAATATTGTATGTTTTGTTCTTGTGTTGTTTTCTTTGGATTTTCAGGTTGATTAAGAAGGTTGTGGATCATAGTCTGCTCCAACCCGTGTTGGAAGGAGGTGGGTTTGACACCCACAAGAACCTGGGAAGTTAAGGTTCTAAGGTATCCCCTTGTTCCCTTTGTAATTTCAGAAAAAGTGCTAGTTGGAGTGCTTTGTTTGATTGAATGCTTTTGTGTGTTTACACTGTTGGATTGGTGTTATTTTAGGTTATTATGCATGTTAACGCTATTTGAATCAGTTTTGCCTAGGTTTGTAAGGTTTTGGTTTGATAAAAACAATTTCAAAGATTTTAAAGTGTTGTTTGGCAACAGGTGTTAACAGGACAAAGTTTTTGATTAGTGCTTTAATTAGGTGTTAGATTGTTTCAAATAGGGTTAGATAGTTAGGGTATTAGTAGTAAGAGAGTTTGGAACAAGATTTGAGCTGGTTTGTGCATTAAAAAGGAAAAAGTGTGTTCAAAATTTGCATGCCCACTATTCTGCCAGTTTTTAATGATATTTTGATGCTTGGATCTTTGATTGGTGTGAAGTTTAAGGTTATTAAGTGGTTGAATCTGTTTTAGTATCAATTGGTGATTATGTATGTTGAATATGAGCTTTTAAATGTCACTAGATTGCTAGCTAGAAGCCTATAAGTCCACTGGCCTAGGTGTTTTATCACAGAAACTTGATAGGGGTCTGTATGCTTTTGATTTGCTCATTGGGTGTGTTTGAGTGCTAGATTTTTGTAGTTTGTTGACTTCTTGTGTTCCAAAGAACACAAGAGTGCCTACTGTCCAAAATACTCACCAAATAAACACACACCAAGCTCCTCTTGGTGATTCTTACCTTGTGTAAGTAGCAAAACACAATAGCTCAACCTGCTAATGCTCAAAAAGTTTCCTGTCACGTTTTGATTTGGTTTTGAACTTAATTCGTGTTAAAAAGTGAAGTGGAATTGGGATACAAGTTGTTTAGTGTTAACTGGTTTGATTGGCAAAAGTTAAAAAGCAAAAAAAAAAAAGATACAAGCTGCGGCGCAACTGAAAGAGCCAAAGGTCTAGGTGCTATCGTCTCATTAATTGCGGCGCAAGGCTAAACGTTGCGGCGCAACAAAAGTAAAAAAAAGGGGTGCCAGGACTCGAACCCGTGACCACCCGTTCACAACACCAACACCACAACCAACGCGCCCTGGGGACTTTGACTGAGAGATTTGGTTTTGTTTATTACTTAACACGTTTTGTTTTGTCCTTTTATAAATAAGCCGTAGCTTTGTTTTCTTTTTCCTAGCTTATTTGATAAGCTAGTCTTATCTAGCTTATTTTTCCTTAGACAGTTATAACTTTGTTGATTTTTTAAAATTGGTTTTAGAATTTTCCTTTTAATAGTTTATTTATTAGGATTTATTTTATAGACGTTTTTTAGAAATTCAATAAAAAATACCAAAAAGAGTTTAATTTTTTAGAAAAAATAGTTTTTAGGTTTTTATATATATTTTTGAGGTTTACATGTGAAAAAGTTTTCAAAAACTTTAATTTTTGATTTTATTTGATTTTAGGTTTTTTATTAAACTTTGAAAATTAATATAAAATTCATTAAGAGGTTTTAGAAACTTTAATTTACATTTTCTTTCTAGTTAGAATATTTAGGATTTTTGAGAATTTTTTAGGATTAATTTAGGAACTTTTAATTTTTTGATTATTTTAATATTATTTTATTCATTAAAATAAAAAGTTTTATTTTAATTTCTTTTTCATTTTTCCTAGATTCTATAGCATTAATTAGGACTTTTCCCATTTGTAGAATAATTTTTAGGCTTTTCAATTAATTTTTAGAATTAATTTAAGATTTAATACATTTTAATAGTTTTTAGGAAATTAAAAATAGTTTAATTTGGTTTTAAAATTTTTAAAAATAGTTTTTAGTTTAATTAGGTTATTTTTGAGGTTTACAAACTATAAAATCTTGTTTAGGGCTTTTTAATATTTAAAAGTGATTTTTAGGGCTTTAATTAGCATTAAAAAGTCATTATTAAATTAATTAAAAGGTTTTGGCAAGTTTGAATTTTTTGTAAACTCTTAGAATATTATTTGGGAGTTTTTAGTAATTTTTAGGAATTTTTAGGTTTAAATTTTAAATTTTGTCTTTTTCACGTTCTACGTCGTAGCTTTCTAATAGTGTTTTGCCTTATTTTTCTAATTTTTTTCCGTCTTCGTCATTTTTTTTCTTCTTTTCTTCTCATTAATAATCAAAAACATAATCAATCAATTCATTACACAACACACGTGCCTCCTCGAGAGAACGATCCCACCTTCTTAAGGGTCATAAGTGCTTGGTTTTCCTAAACCGACGCTTAATACTTACCGCTTTTTGTGTTGCTTTGTTTTTCCTAAAATAAAGTATATACAAAATCACTACATCACTTTTGGCGCCGCTGCCGGGGAGGCGTGTTGTGTTTTGATTGACAATTGTTGTTTTTCTATATTAGCCATAAATATAATTGTATTAATAGCACTCTATTAATACGTATTATCGTTTTTCGGTTTTTGTGTGAATACTATTACTATATTGTATACGTAGAACAATAAATACACAAGTACTCCAAATACGTGAGCAATCACAACCTTGATTCGGGATTTCATCACTCGATCATTGTATTCGAATCTCAAACCAAAGAAAAAAGGCAAAAATAGATAAATACTTTCGTGAAGCTTAATCTTGATAATACAAACTATAAGGTGGGTATAAGGCGGTTGTATTTCACAACCTAAAGGAAAAAGGCTCTTAAGTGCTTCGCGCCGCCTCGTTTCCTCCGCTTGCTTGTGCGTATTTGATTTTGAGAGTGAATCGAGGGTTTTGCCGCCCAAAGTATTACTACATATCATATATATTTTCTTGGTTTTCATTTGATTAAACCCTCTTGAACGATTTGGTGTTCCACCATCGTTCTAAAGTCATCGAAGGCGTTCACTCCACGTGATCGTTTTCATTCCTTGAGGCCTTTTTAATCAAGAGATTTGATTAAGTGAGGAGATTTGTGGACTCATTGTCTACTTAATACATTCACCAATTTCCAAAAGGTTAATACAATCAAAAACCACAAAAAAATTGAAAAAACACAAAATACCAAAAAGAATCTTCTTTGCTCGCCTTCTCGTTGTACGTGACGTTTATGCAAACTCGCTCTAAAGCTAGACGTGCTCGTAAACGAAGAAACAAATCGACTACTCCTTCTAGTGAGGAGACTCCAATTGAGGAACCTATTGTAGAACAAGAAGCTAACATGGCTAATCGTACTATGATGGAGTTGCTTCAAGCACCCACCGAGGGTTTTGGAGAGGCCATTGTGATTCCCGCCATCCTTGCGGAGAACTTTGAAATCAAAACGGGTTTAATGTCTATGTTACAAGCAAACAAGTTTCGCGGTCATGAAAAAGACAACCCACATTATCACATTAGGCAATTTAATCGTCTCACCGCGACAAGCAAGTTTAAGGATGTACCACACGATGCCATTAAGATGATGTTGTTTCCTTACTCGTTAGATGGACCCGCCAAGATTTGGCTTGAGAAAGAACCGCCGAATTCGATTTTGACATGGGCCGATCTCGTGTCTAAATTTGTGAATCAATTTTTTCCACCATCTAAGACAACACATTTGAAAAACGAGATTTCACGTTTTACACAAAGACCAAATGAAAGTTTTTCAATGGCTTGGGAGAGATTTAAAGAAATGCTACATGAATGTCCACACCATGATTTTTCCGAATTGCATCAAATTGACACTTTTTATAACGGGCTTAATGAACATGAAAGAGATTATTTAAATGCCGCCGCGGGTGGTAATTTTTTGTGCAAAACGACCAATGAGGCTTTGAAAATCATAGAAAATAGGTCTAAGGTCTATAGCCCTCGTAACACACCGAGTGTTGCCAATTTGGGCTCGTCATCATCTCGTTCCATTAATGCCTTGCAAGATGAAGCAAATGAGGAGAATCGGTTTTTCGATAGGTTTTCGACTCTTATGTCTCATTGGAAAGCTCAAGAAGCTTCCAACACCGCTTCGGTTAAAGCGGTTTCTAAAAGTTGTTTGTCGTGTGGGGGAGCTCATGATTTATCCGAGTGCATTACCGCGGATGGTAACACTTCGAATGCTTTTGTAGCCACGGGAACTTATAACCAAATAGGTCAAGGTTCACGTTCAAATCAAGCTCAACCCAATCAAAATGCTAATAATTATCGCAACAACAACAATCAAGGTGGAAATTACCAAGGAAATCAAAGAAATTATAACAAAGGTAATTACCAAAGTGGAAATGGGCAAATTTCAAACCAAAACCAAAACCGTGATTTTCAAACTCCTACTCAAGGTTTTCAAAATGCTCACACTAAAAATTTGCAAGGAGAATTTTTAGATTATGCTAAGGCTAATGATGCTAAATTTGACAACATGCAACGTGAGATGATTAGCTTAAGATCCGAGTTGAAAAACGAGCTTAAAAACGAACTTGCTAATGAACTTAAAACTCATGCTAATAAAATGGAAGGAAATGTCACACGACTCCAACAAAATCAACAAAAAATGGAGCAAGGACAACATGAGATTAAGCAAGAGTTGTTGAAAGCGGATGCTAGGCAATCTAAGTTTGAAGATCGTATGGCTAAAATGTTTGAAGCTATCATGTGTAAGCCCTCTTCTTCGGGTGGTCTTCCTAGTGATACCATCGTAAACCCGAAAGGAGAATTGAAGGTTATTACCACTCGTAGTGGTAAAACTTTCAAGGAACCCATTTCTCGTCCAAGTACTTCTATGGAGAAGGAAAAAGAGAAAGAACCCGAGGTTGTGGTTGAAAAGGAGCACATTACAAGCCCACAAAGTACCGCTCAAACCACACCTACGGTTGAACCAATACCCATCATGGAACCCGAGATTCCAAGGCCGATGCCTATGCCTAATTTGCCCCAACCCACACCACCTTTACCCTACCCATCAAGACGAGACAAGGAAAAGGCACAAGAACGAAATAATTATCAATTTGAACTTTTTATGAAAATGTTTCGTGACTTGCATTTCAACATAAGTTTTGCCGACGCCTTAGTCATGATGCCTCGATTTGCCGCAAACTTCAAAAGTATGTTGAATAACAAAGAGAAATTGCAAAAATCGTCTAGTTGTTCTTCGGTTTTTCTAAGCCGCATACCTCAAAAAGTCGGTGATCCTGGAAAGTTTTTAATCCCATGTGCTATCCAAGACATGGAAGAATGCTACGCCTTGGCCGATCTTGGTGCTAGTATTAATTTGATGCCTCTCGAGATTTTTAAGTCGCTCAATCTTCCAAATCTCACTCCTTCAAGAATGTCAATCGAAATGGCCGATCATTCTACGATTCTAGCTTGTGGAGTTGCCGAGGACGTCTTCGTGAAAGTTGGGAAATTCTATTATCCCGTGGACTTCATAGTTGTTGATATTCCCATCGATCCTAAAGTTCCGTTAATTTTAGGTCGATCTTTTTTGGATACCTCGAGAGCACTTATCGATGTGCATGCAAGAAAAATCACTCTTCGTTTCAATAAGGAAGAACTCGTCATTAATGCAACCCAAAACTCCACTCTTTCCCATGTTTATTCGATCACATCTTTGTACAATGTCAATCCTATCAAAAACATGTGTCAAAGGATTTCCAATAGAGTTTTAGGAGTTGATAAAAATGAAGTTCCGTCCCCTCCGCCGATGGAGGTTAAGAGTGTTAAGCCTTTGATACCAATCTCGAGTGATTCTTCGGATGATGAATACGTTGATCCCGATGGGGAGGTTTTCTTTGTTGACAAAAGATTTGAAAACTTGCCACCACCTAAACCAAAACGCTTTCAAAATGTAAGAATTTTTAGTGTGACTAACATTGTTTTAGATACACCAAATATTTTTGACATAATCAAATCGGGTTTTCACAAGGAGAGTGTTAAAGATGAAAAAGGAAAAGATTTTGAATTTAATTTAAAAGATTTTTCTACTATTCTAACTCCGTCATCACCGCGTGTCTTGAGTACTACAAGCTCGTCTTCCCCTCTTGACGATGCTTTGTGTGGACCTAGTGTGGGGGAAGCCCCTTATGTTCCCTCCCCTTTCTCCACCGAGGACGAGATATTTGATCCTGGAATTGCTTTTATAGGGAAATCTCGGTCTTCCACCGATGCAATAAATGGAAAATCTTTTCATTTGATTGGTGCGAGTCTACCTCGAGTAGCTCATGTTTTTAGAGACTTACCCATTGTCCCACCCTTCTATTTCTTCTCTCCTATTTTCTTCTATCCCATTGGGATTTGTGTTGAAGTTGTGTTGTCTCGTCTTTCATCCGAAAACGAGGACGCTATCTTTGACCCCGGTATACGTTTATCGGATTTTTAAAAGTACTCCACGTGCTTTTGGGCCTTGTTTATCATGTAAGCCCCACCAAAAATTGACCAAACCATGATTATCCCTAAATGATCACATTTATGGGGATTCGAGTCGAGCTTTTGACTCGGTTATCAAAAACAAGGTGCCTCGTGGGGGAGACCCATGCTTATCCATGTACATATTATTGCTTTCTAATTAGTTTAATGTGAGGGGATTTGTGCCCTTCCAACCTTTGTTCCGTGGTTGTTTGTGCATTGTGTCTTTTAGATCATCATCTTCACGATTGGAGCCTCTCGTGTTCGTTTCATGGGAGCACTCGATCGTTTGCTTTGGAGGCCTTTCCCAATATCCACATATGATATATCCTTTTATGTTCTAACCTTAGGTTTATAGCACACTTCATAAACGGCTATTAATTTAATGGTTACACCCTTTCCATGCTAGATTAGGCATTCGACTACGTCTCTAGTATGGGGGTGTTTTCACCCCTAGACTCGAAACATTGAGGACAATGTTTAACTTTAGTATGGGGGGGTGAATAGATACTTGCCTTGCCAAACCTTCACGCTTTCCAAAGTTTATCGTTTTGTTATCGTTTTCTTGCAAAATAAGGCTAAAAATGGCCAAATTTTAAAAATTTTTCTCATGTTTTATAAGTGTTTGAAGACACGAATGTAGATTTTCCGATGGCGAGAATAAGAGTAATTTTTGACTCGACCGTGCGTGTTGAGCACTTAGCTTTGGTTCCTTAACTACACATTAGGCTAAGTCTCTTAAATGAGGACGAGAAATGATAGAGTTAATTATAAGTTACTATGCTAAACGTAGAGTACTCGTATTCTTTCAAAAACTCATGTGTTCTCGTTATTTGCTTATTCTCCCTTCGCATGTAAATATTTTTTGCTTAATAAATATTGATTTAGCGGTTTAGTTTTGATTGTTGGGTTTCTAGTCTTTTCTAGTAGCTTCCGTGTAATTAAATTGGGAAGACATTAAGGTATCGCCAGCGTCACGGTTTTGAAGTATTGGCAACCCGAATAATCGAAAGCTTCACCCAATAATAAGATTTCAAGTGCTCACCTAAATCAAGCAAACAATTTGAAGCCCTACAAGGCCTAAAATCTATGCAAAATTGAAAGTGAATCAAGCCTTAATCTTCGAAGCTTTAAAGATCCAAAATTCGCTTTAGCGTGAGGATATACGTCTTTGGCTAATAAAACCACCGATGAGGCGGATAATAAAAGGCAAGGCAAGACCGAAGTCATAATAAAAGCTTCATGGCGAAGTTGAATAAAAGATGGAGGTAAACCAAAGATAATAAGGTCCTTCCGTTAGGGGGCGTATAAAAGTCTTGGTAATAAGTCTCATGTTCAAAACCGTTATAAAACCGTGTTTATCGATTCTTCTTGTCAACTTAATTTTTTAACATCGTCGTCTATTAGGAGGGGTTATTGATTTGATGGTCTTAGTTACACCGTTAGGACTCTATTTTTAGACCTAAATCTCTATTATCGCATAAGTCAACAATGTATCCTCGTGATCATTAAGACATAATAAAATATAAGAGATACAACTTAGGAATAATGGGAGAATAAGTACGTGATTAGGGCATATGAGTAGTGTTAGCATTACTAACTTATAATGACAATGATCTCGTTACACGCTTAGCATGGAATTAAGGTGAAAATCGAGGACGATGAAATTATTTCTAACGAAGCATTCACGTGTTCTTGTTCTATGAACCTAAACGTCCCATTTTGCGATGAAAATCATACATTATGTCTAAAAAACAAGTGGTAGTAATAGTGTAGTGTAGCTAGTTATCATTTCAATAAAGTCATAAAATTAAATTTTGGAGATGCTTTGATACTTTATTCTTAGCATTGCGTGAGGGCACGGCAATGGTTTAGTATGGGGGAGTGATGAGATGCCTTTTATACATGATCTCATCATCGAAAACGGACTTTAAATGCATTAAATATCGTGAAATATGCCAAATATATGCTCGTGTTTGTTCCTTGTGTATTTTTAGGTACGGATATTGTGGAATGGACAAAAGACAACAAGAATCATTCAAAAACGAACACGGGAAACGAAGACGCACAATGAACCAAGCTCAAATTTGGAAAAAGACCCCTCAAGTTTGAAGAATTGGCAAAAATGGCCCCTCATCTTTGAAGAACTTGTCACTTTTAACCCTTCAAAATATTAAAAGTACAAGTACCATCCTTGAAGAATGAAGATTTGACAAATTCAGCCCTTGGAATTGGATTAAAAGTTCATTTGTTAGCTAAAATGGACAAAGGACTTGTTTTGAAATTTGTTTTGGGACTGAGAATGAGAACACTTAACTGGAAAGGACTGGTTTTGCAAAAAAGATAATGGAGTCTACGTTATCTATGGGACTGGCCATGAAAACCCAAAACCTAAGCCCACTACCCATTACAACCCGGTTTTGTTATTAATCCCTGGTCAAACCCTGGGTCAACCCCCACTAACCCATTTCTTTCCCCCCATAACACTTTTTTAAAAGTGTTAATCCCCAAATATAAATCAAAACAGCCCCTAATCCCCTAGAACCCTAGAACACCCCCAGTTTAATTAATCATTAATTCAAAGGGTTAAACCCCAATAATGTCCAGATTGTTAATTCCACCTCACCTCACCAAAACCCACCACTCACATAGTGGCCACGTGGCCTTGTGGTCCTTCCCCTGCTCTTGTCACTTTCACACAACCCAAAAACCCGACAAGATGAACGAATTGGATGCCATTCCTTTGCCTCCAAGGCTAAATTAACGTCCAAGATGAGAATTGAAGCTGTCAAGTCACATGGGTACCATTTTGACCAAGAACCAGTCAAGACGAAGAGGGCTTTTTAGGGATTTTCCAATTAGGGTTTTCAAGCCTTGTATTTTTTTTAATTGTTATTCTAGAATAGTCCATTAGGGGCTATAAAAAGAGGAGCCTGTTCCTCTTTTTCATTGTTCCAGCTTTTATGCAAATTCCCTTTGTAATTTTTTTAAAAAAAATATAAAGTTGGTATTTGATTTGTTCAAGTGTAATTCCTTTTGTGTTGTTTTGAAAAGTTGGTATAGGGTATGCATTGAGCTGAGTTCCATAATTTGTTAAGATTTGTTGAGTTTTGAAAAATTCAAAAAGGTTTTTTAAGGTTTAAAAATCAAGCTTTTGAAGTGAAAGTGGAAAAAGTTTAGGTTTTTGGACTTAAGAAAAGTTTTAGAAACGTGTTGTTAAGGGTTTGTGTTAAGTTAGAAAAAGTTTGAAAGATTTTCAAGAAATTAGAAAGAAACAGAATATTGTATGTTTTGTTCTTGTGTTGTTTTTCTTTGGATTTTCAGGTTGATTAAGAAGGTTGTGGATCATAGTCTGCTCCAACCCGTGTTGGAAGGAGGTGGGTTTGACACCCACAAGAACCTGGGAAGTTAAGGTTCTAAGGTATCCCCTTGTTCCCTTTGTAATTTCAGAAAAAGTGCTAGTTGGAGTGCTTTGTTTGATTGAATGCTTTTGTGTGTTTACACTGTTGGATTGGTGTTATTTTAGGTTATTATGCATGTTAACGCTATTTGAATCAGTTTTGCCTAGGTTTGTAAGGTTTTGGTTTGATAAAAACAATTTCAAAGATTTTAAAGTGTTGTTTGGCAACAGGTGTTAACAGGACAAAGTTTTTGATTAGTGCTTTAATTAGGTGTTAGATTGTTTCAAATAGGGTTAGATAGTTAGGGTATTAGTAGTAAGAGAGTTTGGAACAAGATTTGAGCTGGTTTGTGCATTAAAAAGGAAAAAGTGTGTTCAAAATTTGCATGCCCACTATTCTGCCAGTTTTTAATGATATTTTGATGCTTGGATCTTTGATTGGTGTGAAGTTTAAGGTTATTAAGTGGTTGAATCTGTTTTAGTATCAATTGGTGATTATGTATGTTGAATATGAGCTTTTAAATGTCACTAGATTGCTAGCTAGAAGCCTATAAGTCCACTGGCCTAGGTGTTTTATCACAGAAACTTGATAGGGGTCTGTATGCTTTTGATTTGCTCATTGGGTGTGTTTGAGTGCTAGATTTTTGTAGTTTGTTGACTTCTTGTGTTCCAAAGAACACAAGAGTGCCTACTGTCCAAAATACTCACCAAATAAACACACACCAAGCTCCTCTTGGTGATTCTTACCTTGTGTAAGTAGCAAAACACAATAGCTCAACCTGCTAATGCTCAAAAAGTTTCCTGTCACGTTTTGATTTGGTTTTGAACTTAATTCGTGTTAAAAAGTGAAGTGGAATTGGGATACAAGTTGTTTAGTGTTAACTGGTTTGATTGGCAAAAGTTAAAAAGCAAAAAAAAAAAAGATACAAGCTGCGGCGCAACTGAAAGAGCCAAAGGTCTAGGTGCTATCGTCTCATTAATTGCGGCGCAAGGCTAAACGTTGCGGCGCAACAAAAGTAAAAAAAAGGGGTGCCAGGACTCGAACCCGTGACCACCCGTTCACAACACCAACACCACAACCAACGCGCCCTGGGGACTTTGACTGAGAGATTTGGTTTTGTTTATTACTTAACACGTTTTGTTTTGTCCTTTTATAAATAAGCCGTAGCTTTGTTTTCTTTTTCCTAGCTTATTTGATAAGCTAGTCTTATCTAGCTTATTTTTCCTTAGACAGTTATAACTTTGTTGATTTTTTAAAATTGGTTTTAGAATTTTCCTTTTAATAGTTTATTTATTAGGATTTATTTTATAGACGTTTTTTAGAAATTCAATAAAAAATACCAAAAAGAGTTTAATTTTTTAGAAAAAATAGTTTTTAGGTTTTTATATATATTTTTGAGGTTTACATGTGAAAAAGTTTTCAAAAACTTTAATTTTTGATTTTATTTGATTTTAGGTTTTTTATTAAACTTTGAAAATTAATATAAAATTCATTAAGAGGTTTTAGAAACTTTAATTTACATTTTCTTTCTAGTTAGAATATTTAGGATTTTTGAGAATTTTTTAGGATTAATTTAGGAACTTTTAATTTTTTGATTATTTTAATATTATTTTATTCATTAAAATAAAAAGTTTTATTTTAATTTCTTTTTCATTTTTCCTAGATTCTATAGCATTAATTAGGACTTTTCCCATTTGTAGAATAATTTTTAGGCTTTTCAATTAATTTTTAGAATTAATTTAAGATTTAATACATTTTAATAGTTTTTAGGAAATTAAAAATAGTTTAATTTGGTTTTAAAATTTTTAAAAATAGTTTTTAGTTTAATTAGGTTATTTTTGAGGTTTACAAACTATAAAATCTTGTTTAGGGCTTTTTAATATTTAAAAGTGATTTTTAGGGCTTTAATTAGCATTAAAAAGTCATTATTAAATTAATTAAAAGGTTTTGGCAAGTTTGAATTTTTTGTAAACTCTTAGAATATTATTTGGGAGTTTTTAGTAATTTTTAGGAATTTTTAGGTTTAAATTTTAAATTTTGTCTTTTTCACGTTCTACGTCGTAGCTTTCTAATAGTGTTTTGCCTTATTTTTCTAATTTTTTTCCGTCTTCGTCATTTTTTTTCTTCTTTTCTTCTCATTAATAATCAAAAACATAATCAATCAATTCATTACACAACACACGTGCCTCCTCGAGAGAACGATCCCACCTTCTTAAGGGTCATAAGTGCTTGGTTTTCCTAAACCGACGCTTAATACTTACCGCTTTTTGTGTTGCTTTGTTTTTCCTAAAATAAAGTATATACAAAATCACTACATCAGGCACTAGTTGAGGATTTGCTAAAAGCTATCCGGTGGTCTAACATGGTGGAATATGGTGGTGGTAGCCATTGTTGAGTTGAGAGAGAGAGTGGTTGTGTGTGTGAGATGAAAGAAAGGAAAATGTAATTGAAATGAAAAAGAAAACACAAGCAACACCCCTCCTTGGAAGCTAAGGAGGGGTATATATAGTCACACACGCTACTTAAACTATACAACGTACCTAGTCTAGTCTAAGCGTGTGTGACTATGATAACTAATGGGAATTCTTAAATGTCGTCACATAATGTGAGTTTCCAACAATATTCCCCCATGGGACGACGTGTAGAATTCCTTACAATATTTTTCCTAAACAAGTATATAATGATAAAGAACAAGAGCTTCCATGAAGCGTCCAATGCTGATGATGTCTTCTGAGGCCTTCGTCTTCAAAACGACTCATCTTTAACTTGTAGTAGAAATACTGTAACGGCACGAGCTAAGTAACCCATACACTTCTAGTTAAGGAGAAGCTTCTGAATTAGCTTCCCCCTAATTCATGCCACATAAAATTGATGTAGAAGCTTTTGAATAGCTTCCCCCCAAATCGACAATCCTCATAAGCAACTTCAAAGCTTTCAATAAAGCTTAGAATGATTAAGCGCACAGCGTAATCTAACAAGCAAATCCCATCATATAACATGATAACGTTGCTAAGAGGGATTGAAAGTTTGGGGCACACCAAGTAGATCAACAACTTTTCTTCTCACGCTTGAATAATTCTTCTGAATTTTTCTTCCCCCTGAGAGTTCAAGTAATGCGTACCAGAAAGAATCAAGACATTTCTTCCCCCACATAGTTGAAGAAAGTAAATCAATCCCCATTATGAAGCTCAAATTCTGAATTGGAAACTTTATCCCATTCATGAAGTTGACATCATAACACCAGAGTCAATTAAGTCCCGGAAAGGCACATATCTCCTTCCGGAGATGCACCAGAGTCAATTAAGTCCCGGGAATGCATATAGGATAATGATGATGTTTAATTGCAACAATCAAACATTTAAACCTCGAATCAGTAGTGTACCGTTTAGAGATTGATAGCGCCACGAGTTAAAACACTGATTTTCTCTGCGGCTATGCCAAATGTCATCCCGGAATGTCTTCAAATCAAAAGAAGGTATGAAGTTCATCACGTGTACTCGTTGTGCGTTCAATGTGTCTTCTTCTTCCCCCTGATGGTTTCGAAACTCGGAACAATCAATAAATTGTACGCACATGAACCTGAAATCTCGTGAGAATAATAAATAAGCTGAATTATATATTTTGTGAGAATCAGTTGTTGATCAAAAATCTCTTCTCATAAACTCTCCATGGCCATCTTTACCAACCCCTTTGTAGGCAATTTGAAGTGACTACTGATAAAATGAACAGGATACATCAAACGTGAAGCTGAATAAAAATCCTTCGATCTTGTGACTTAAGCTTGCACTATTGTTGAATGAGGAACGGTGGAGAAATCTCTAAGTACCCAATGCATCACTGAAGAAGTCTATAGGCACAACACCTCCTGAAATTATCCACGTCGACTAAGCGCGTGACACTGAGTACAACAATGTAACCCCTTGAAGTGATAGTTATCCGAGTCATCAACCAACCACCCCGAACCTGGAAACCAGATAAACAAGTCTTCATTCTAAGATTAATCACGAGCAAGTTATCTGTTCAAGGATAAAATAAGTACACGCCTTCGAAGAAATTCGTCTCCGTCTTCAAATAATTAATACCCGATCCAAAAAAAAAAATCTGTAGTCAATAAAAAATCGCCCAATTTTTCTTTGGTCTCGTCTCAAATAAATTCTCGTCACAGTTGTCACGTCTCTTTGTCATTTTGTCTCTCGAATCCCAAAATATTAATCATTATACAAATAATAAAATAATACACCACATCATGTATCATTTTATAACCATTTGCAAAATTTCATTAATACCGTAAATACCAACATTTTGCCATATTCTAGTCCAATAACCAATCAACTTTTTAAAAAAAAATTTGTGGCCCATTGCTTATGCAGCCCATGTCAGCCCAAAGAATAATTTGATAATACACGGCCCCATGAAACAAATTTTTGTTGCGAGTGATTACTGTTTGTCCAATTGAGATGCCCACCACTCGACCCATCTGTTATGTGAAACCCGGTCCACCTTAAAAGTTAGTAGCATATAAAAGCCACCAAACCTAATTTATCTCACAGTTTATAACCCTAATCTCATTCTTAGGTAAATCTGCCCCCCACTTCCACATTGTTTATTCTGCCCCAACTTTCTCCCATCAACAGTCATAATAAACACAGCCACAAAAACCGGATCTCATCTCTTTTCTCAAAACCAAACACAAATCCATCAATCCCTTTCACATATCCATCTCGTTAATCCTCACAACATCAATAGATACAAAACCTACATCTTTGACATGCACAAATCGAATCCTAAACCCATCAACTAGACTTTCTGACATAATACAAGGTAAAACCGAATCGACGATTTCAATATCTATTGTAGGTCGCGGGTAGGTATCTTCGATTGCATGTCAGTTTTTTGATTGAAAAACGAGATAAAGACCGAGTCTAATATGCTTGTTATACTCGAGTCTTATGGATCTCGAAAATCAACACAGGTGAGAATCGTATATGAATCTGTGATGAGATGTTAGACGCAAAAACCTTTTTCAAGATAAGAAAAAACGTTTAACATAAACTGAGATTAGGATAGTGTGGTTGTCTAGTCAATGACTTTATTATGAGTATGAGTCGGTTTAAAATGTTACTGGTTGTAATAGGAGATTTGTTGATACTGTTTTGGTCTCGGTTTAGGTTTGACAGTCCAAGAGTCGAGTTTAAAACTACATGGTCAAGATATTACCCATCGCAGTCAAACATATTAAATCATCACAGTCTAAAAAATTTGAGTCCATCGCAATGCAGTTTGTTAACCCATCGCAGCAAAAACATTTGTCCATCGAAACATGATGTCTCATTACGATGGAACCCATTACGATGGTACCCATCGCGATGGTACCCATCGCAATGGTACCCATCGCAATGGTACCATCGCACTCAACCATCGCAACAATGCGATCATAGGCATCGGAATGTTCCATCGCAGAGTCATCGGAAAAATTTGGGCAGCATGACGACTTAACTACCATTTCGATGGATCAAGCCATCCATCGCAATGAGGACAGCCCTACCCATCGGAATGTGTAAAAAGGACCCATCGGAATAAATCCGAAAAAGAAGAATCCATCGCAATGAGACCAACTGAATATGCATCGCAGTATCTTTGAAAGTACCATCTCAATAGGTTTTTGACCAAAATTTTGTATCCCCGAAAAAAAATGGATCAGTTCCAATAAATTCTTTTGTCCTTATCCCCATAAACAGGATGAATACAGGGACAAAAAAAAAGAAACAGGGTAAAAAAAATTGGACAAACATATTATGACGAGGCATAATCAGCTATATTGGGGCATGATATATTTGGACGAGGATAGGAAATAGATAATTGATGGAACAAAAGTTGATATTTCAAGATATGAAATGAGAAAGAAATACCAACCATGAATCATGAATCAGCCACAAAGTAACAAATCGGACCAAAAAGTGATAGAACGAGACAAAACAAAAAAATTTTGACCACCAAATCAAAAAACATGAACACGATCCAAGGATAGAATTGAGGCTCTAATGCCAATTGTAGATTTGCTATTTATAATCCGGTGGTCTAACATGGTGGAATATGATGGTGGTAGCCATTGTTGAGTTGAGAGAGAGAGAGTGGTTGTGTGTGTGAGATGAAAGAAAGGAAAATGTAATTGAAATGAAAAAGAAAACACAAGCAACACCCCTCCTTGGAAGCTAAGGAGGGGTATATATAGTCACACACGCTGCTTAAACTATACAACGTACCTAGTCTAGTCTAAGCGTGTGTGACTATGATAACTAATGGGAATTCTTAAATGTCGTCACATAAAGTGAGTTTCCAACACTAGTGTGGACACTAAGCTTGAAAAACCATCAATCTTGGGGAAACCGCCTAATAATCAGTCCGTTCGACAACCGACTGCATTTAGATGAGCGAACAAAATCCTCGAGACCGAGGTTTGCCTCCCAAGTTGATATGGTCTTAGTTTTAAACCAGTCACTCCACTATCTAGGCCTAACGTGATCAAATCTGCCTATGCAAAATCTACAAACAAGACTACTACTAGTGATTCTAGGTATAGTTCTAAGAATATGCCACAACATAGGTCGAATAGCATGCCTAATAATCACTATGTAGATGCATCAAAGAAAATGACACAAGAAAGAACTAGGATCTCTAGATCTCATTCGGACCCCAAACACGGTGTTTGTTTCGTATGCATGAAGAGTGTCTTCACAACGAATCATGCGGCTCGTGTTTCTTAAGTCTTGAAGGAGTTAAACTCCCGTGATAACAGAGGGAATTCCAAAGAAAATAGGTTTTCTACCGCTAAGCCTTCCGCTGTGCATAAGAAAACCATGTCGCCTAGATCCAATCTTAGGTGGCAACCCACGGGTAGGATTATCAAATCAGTTAATCTTCAATGGGTTCCTACAGAAAGGATGTTTCCCTCTTGCACTACCAAAGTTGGTTGTGAACCCCTGCATGGTTCTAAAATAGATATCGCTAACCCATGTGAAAGTATGTAAATTGTTGATTCCTGTTGTGATACCAGCGAAAGTGCCGTATGATGCTAAGTTATTGTCTCAAGAGCTGTTCAGTATGAGCATCGCTCTTTAGTTGTGACTCACTTGAGGATGTGATACCCCGAGCCCAACGTCATTTATTTGATCCTATTTTACGAATATTTTTGAAATTTTTAAGAAATTTCGTTTGCTATATATTTGACAGTTTAAGTTGAAACCAACGTTTAAGGTCGTAATTTTAACATTTGACGATTTAAGAAGAACCGATGACGACTACGATACCGAAGGATGCCCAAAATTTACCTTTTATTATCGATTGATCGATATTTGATTTTTTTGAGATTTTATTTTTATTACGTGTTAAGTCGAGTTGGAACCATATGTATATTCGTTTTGTGTGCGTTTTAATCTTTGGAAAGTAATTTTTACAAATCCCGGCTCCCGCAATTTTTCTAAATCAACTAGTAAGACGTTTTCTGCTACTAACTTGTGTCGTTTAAACATAAGGCCAAAAGAATAACAAAATGACAAAAGGGGTCCCTCAAACTTTACAAAAAGGGGAGAAAGTAAAAGCACACAACCAAACACTCCATAAAAATTTCTCTCCTTTCTCTCTGACCCCTCTCTTGGCCGTCGGCCATAAACACCACCACCACCAATAATTTTTCCCATTTGATTTTGAATAATCCAAGTTTAGACCACCTTCTCTTTATCCATTGTAAGTGTTTTCATACAATCAATTATAACATGCATTAACACAAAATTTCCAAGAATCAAAGGTTTTTCAAAAACATGTTTTGATGTAATTAAATCATTAATTTTTTTAATTGGTGATTGGGTAATGTTAATTAATCCATAAAACAAGATGGGGTATATGTTTTTGGTGTTCTACAGCCCTAAAACCCACGAAATGTGGGGGTGTTTGATGGGTTCATGGTGTTTGATGAAATGTGTTGTGGGGTTGTGTTTAGAATGATGTTTCTAGTGTTTTTAAATGATTAAAACCTAGTTCATGTATGATTTAGGATTGGGTTTTGATTAGTATTTGATGTTATCATTGTTATAGGCTGTTTGGGATGATTGGGTATGATCATAAGTGGTTAGAAAAGGTCTAGGTAATGTTGGATTGGATTGGAATCAAGTGTTAGGGTGATTTTGAAGTAGGAAAATTTAGGCAGATTGTTCAAGCATATTTTTCGTGGGTTTAACTTTGTAAACAGGTCAAAAGCATAGGATGTAGTTGTAGATCTTTGTCTTAGCTTCATTTCGGTATAAAGTAGAGCTTACGACTCCAAACGAGTCAAATCGCATACGATTTTGAAAATACGTGTACCGGGAGATGATAACCAACACAATCCGAATTTGTGTTTAGATTTGGGTCCAATCCCGGGGACTATAGATAGAGTTTGGTAAATGATTGAAAGTTAATTTTTGGTTTCAAACCTGCATTTGTGAGTCTATTTTTAGACTTAGGTGTTAGATTGGTCAATGGTGTATTTTAAATGGGTCAAACAAGTCCAACATGGTCAAAGTGCAAAATCAGTCCTAAATGTGTACGTCTAGTAATGTGATGTGTAACGAGTCATAGAAGTGAAAACTTTTCATGGGATTAAATATGGGTTTCATACAGGTCATGAGGTATTTTTGTGAATTTTTTGAAATTTATATAGGTGCTTAACTCATAGCAAACAGCCCGTACTTTCGGTAAGTACCGACAAATCTATAAAATGGGAATCAACTTTAATTACGTAGGTAAATGGTATAAGTCTAGTAACAACTACTTGTTTGGTTTTGGCGTGAGTTTTCAAAAGCATTAAGTGTTTTCATATGAGTGTGTTCAGTACAATAATGTACACGGAGTGTTGTTTTAGTTTACGTACCTTGATTTTTAGGTAAAGTGTTTGATTTTTCCGGGCATCCACGTCGTCGGTGACATTTCTCGTTACGTCTTCGCTAGAACCACTACTACTACGCCAGGTGAGTCTATAGCCTCGCTCTTTACTTATTTCAAACGTTTTTACCCGCGAGGGGGATGCATGCTATTTAAATGAAAAGAACATAAGTCATGAATGATTGTTGGACCCGAATGTTGCCTTGAATTGTGTTAAGTACCTAGTTGTAAAAGTCCCTAAATTCATGAACTATTAACTATTGTCTTGCCATTGTGTGGGTTGGAGATAGCCGCTTATACAATTGATAGTACCATGGTGTTGACGACCCTATCCGAGACGAGAATTAGTACGTTGAGTACCCTCTGCGGACGGATAACTTGTGATAAGAAATAAGGTATAATTACAACTAATGCCTTTAGAAGGGGCACTGGTTTCACTTAAATCATGCTGGTATATGTACGCGGGTGATTGAGTTAACGGATTAGTGTCACGAGCTTAAACACAATTATTAGCTATTGCTAAAGATAGTATCCTTGAATAATAGATTGTGAGTACGACAATGCTATTGAATGGTCATGATTGGTTTTAATACTTATGTTCAACTTATGATTTGATAAACCTATAGATTCGCTCAACCTTTGTGTTGACGGTTTTAAGCATGTGTTTCAGGTAACCAAGATTGATAGCACTGGAGCATGCGAGGATGGAAGTTGTTGTGGCTTGGCGGTCTACCAAGTTATGAACTGATAAAATTGCATGGTGGAATCCATTTGCATTAAGTGTTAGATGTCATACACATGTGAGAGTTGACCATGCAATGGAATCATCAAAATGAGCGAGATATGATCTAAACAAGATGAGTGTGCCAATCTGAATAGTTTGTTTTGTTGGGACTGTTAAGGATAGTTAGACATGGAATGAGCAGTAGCTATAACTAACTTATTTGTAGCACATAATATGAAGTTTATGCCATCCAAAAATGAGCTTTTATCTCCTTATAGAACTCAATATATGATAAAAATGGTGAAGATGAAACTAAAAATCAGATTTTGAAGAATTAATATTTAATAGTATTATATAAGCACTCAAACTAATATAGTATAAAATGTGAATTAAAACCCACTAACTTATAAATTTAATTTATATAAATATGTATAAGGTTAAATAAATGGACACTTTATAAAAATGGTAGTTGAATAAGTTTTATAAGTTATAAAAACTATAAACATGATTTTTACGTCTTTTCGGCTAAAACCGAAAGATTAACGTTTTTGTTAAATAAAACTTAGACGGTTGGACCCGTCTAATGTAAACTTTTATAAACTCACATACTGATGTATAAACATAAATAACAATTAAAAACCGATAAACCCGAGCTTTACAACATATAGACATTAACGGGCCAAAGTAGCCTTAATGGACAATAAACCCGACTAATTTGGTAAAACACTTATAAACATACTGGGCTTAACCCACTTGGGCCCAACATGTAAAATATAATACTGACAATAAAAGTATGTTTGGGCTAATATAATATATTGGGCTTGTAATGGGTCCAATGGGTCTCAAAATGTAAACAAGTTGAACTAGTGTAACTAGTCTTGAAAAATTACCAACACATAAACACTATAAAGAATGAGTAAAAATGTACAATCCCACTTGATCATCATCATATTTACAAAATTATCATATGTATACATAATTGTTATTTTTATAAAGTCAATGGACAAAAGTCTAAGACGAGTATTATTTGT
The DNA here is from genome assembly GCA_025667525.1 of Glebionis coronaria. NCBI lineage: Eukaryota > Viridiplantae > Streptophyta > Magnoliopsida > Asterales > Asteraceae > Glebionis > Glebionis coronaria. The sequence continues at coordinate 194,849,813 of CM046875.1, forward strand.
CTAGGTTTCCGTGATTAAAGCACGTACCGTACATCCGAATTGCCGATAACCCGCTTTCCCACATCAACGTGAGTTCATAGCCTCGCACTCTTTTAAATGTTTTTATGATTTGGACCAGAATGATTGTATGACCCGATTAATGATTATATGACCCGATAAATGAAATGAAATGGATTATTAAAGTTAGGTTATGTCACTAAAAGTCCCATTAGCATGAATTGTGAACTACCGGGGTTTGGTAGACGCTTATGCATATAATAGTACTATTTGGGGACGATCACCCCTATTCGCGCCTTGATGGTTGATCCCCGTCGTGCCACATTGATTGGTAAGCGAATTTAAGTATGAGAAGATTTACACAAGCATGATTATTGTGACGACACGCTAATTTAGATGGGCAAATGAGTTTCGGGTTAGCTACCCATTGTTTGTTGTATTAAGGTAACAATGTTATGCGGCTTATAATAATCCAAATAACAAAATACTGCTACACGCACTGAATCACGATATATTGCCTGACTAGCAATACGGGGTCTTATTATTGGTATTATGTTCGTGTTTTGGTTTTAAATAACCATATTCATATAACAGTTTTTATTTAACTTTATACAACATTATAAAACGTATTGTATGATGTTTTTAACGACAATGGTTCGTATAATGATTTTGAAGGCGAAAGCCTATATTATGATTTTTGGCAAGGATTTGTATAAAATGGTTTTGGCTATTTTATGGCCTATTACAAAGATTTGTACAAAATGATTTTCGGTAATAATTATATACCGATGATATATTAATGGTTTTATTGAACTCTATGAATTCACTCGGCATTATCGTTGACCTTTTCTTTTAACATGTTTTATCTCAGGTACTTGAAGGTAATTCTCGGGAAGACAACAAAGAATTCATGGCCCGCACTTAAATAATAATTTCCATTCAAATACTTTGTAAAATTTGTATGAAATAATATGACTTGGGACCTATGTAAATTTGATATTTATGAATGGAAATGCTTTATTATTAAACGACGCAATTTTTAAGCGTTATCTATGATGTGAGTAATGTGCTATCCCGTAACACCAACGAGTCTTCCGATGTATTGAATTGTGTAAATCTTGGGGTGTTACAGTTTGGTACCAGAGCTCTCGTTATAGAGAATGAAAGATTTTTAAAAGTAAGGTTTTGAATAAAAAAATTTCAAAATCTTTTAACTATAAACATTTTTCTCAAAATGTGTAAAAATCTTTTGACTATAACGGTGCCGAAGAATTCCCGAGTTATCGACAAGGCCATACTGAGAAGTGTTATTTTAATATATATATATATATATATATATATATATATATATATATATATATATATATATATATATATATATATATATATATATATATATATATATATATATATATATATAATATAATATATATATATATATATATATATATATATATATATATATATATATATATATATATATATATATATATATATATATATATATATATATATATATATATATATATATATACGATGTAATTTTATTACATGATTGTTTGATGATTATTTTGATATTTATACGAGGTATTTATACGACGTAGATTGTCACAAGAAACCCTAACTTCCCTAGCAAATAAATCGAAGCTATTCCTGTAGGAAATCTAGCTATTCCAGATCTAAACCAAGTTGTGGATATTTATGATCCCAACAAAATGGTTGATATTCGTAGAAATGTTGGTATTAGTTGATTGTGATATTGAAAAAGAATTGACGAGATTAAATCTGATATCGATGACAAGACGATCTTTCCTTATAGAGTGGAGTTTGACAAAACGTTACCACCTAGAAAGATGTCATCTGATTTGTTGTCATCCAATTCTTAAATTGAAATTGAAAGGGTGAATGTTGCACTTTAGGCTGTCATTGGAACCATTACCCAAAAGCCTCATGCCACTAGTACCTTTCTGATAAGTCTAATTAAATGATCGAGTCATTTCATACTAGTGACTTATTTGATAACTATTGTTGAAAGAGCTATAGGATTGGAAATTAAGTGTTATTCATATCGAATTTTATTTCCCTTTTAAGATTTGAGAATATGGTTGAAAATATTGGAGAATGAGGTAAGATATCGAATTGAGTATAAGTTGATTGAAAACTTGAATAAAGTAAAATTTAACCCGTATGGAATATTAAATTGTTAAGAGGAAGTCGTTAAGTTCTGTGATTGAATTATAAGGTTTTAAATGATTGTTGTTTCGTGTTAAGGGTTGTTCCTAGGCCATTGTCCACTGACGAGGATGCCCAGTGTCCAATAAATAAATTGAAGAAATCTTCTTCTGAATTGGGACCGATGGATCTTTCGATACATATGGAAGACCTAATGACTCTTGTAGATTAGTATTCATTGTGGTATCTTTTAAAAATCCCTAACTTAACTGACGCATCAGTTGGTAGGATGAGTTCTTCGAATTGTATGACATAGTGACACGTAATGTGTTACGGTACAATTTTGACTTGTTTGTGATTAATGAAAAGACTACCTTTGATTGCTAAATTCTACATGTATCGATGATTATCTATCTTTTCTTGCTTGTTCCTAATGTTCGCATTAGTGATGCAACCATTGAACAAGTACTCATCTCGGTTTGAGTTACGTTGTGAATTATTCTTTTTGAGTGCCATCGAGATCATGAACCTCATGATTATTTTGCTAAAGCTCATTTCCTATTATATTGTAGTTAGTTCTTGGTGAACGAATTTTCATCACTCTTTTGCAGATCACTCATTGTTTTATAAGTTGAAACAGTATTACTTGAGAAAAATAGAATTTTTATCACTATAAGGATTATTCAAAGTGAGATTTATAAGTGATCGTTATCGAAATGAAGTTGTTTATGAAACACCTTGTAAAACTTAATTGTTTCCATAACAAAGAACATCTTTGCAAATTTATTTTTGATTCTTATTCAAGAATTAAGCATGAAAATATTTTTATTTTAAACATGATGATAAAATCTTGACGAACTGAGTATTGCATCGTTAATCTTGAAATTGTATATAGTTGCGCGCCTACATACAATTTGGAAGTGACCATGCAAGTCTGATTAGTAGTCACCATGAAATTATTAATAAACACTAAATTTTCTTTGAAGATTGTGAAAGATTAAATTTTATGAGATCTGCAAGAAGTGAAAAATAGGGACATATTGATGGGGATACCTACATATGTGCCCGTACTATTTATTCTTCTGAGTCGAACTTACTCATCTGTGGAAATTGTCTTAATTGACAATTGATATTCCCTTCTTGTCCAATTCTCCCGCGGTGAGATTCTCTGGAAAAGTATCTGATTATCGAGTGTTGATACCCGATTGGATGTATCGACGTTCCTATCATTTCTTTTGATTAGATTTTATTTGAATGACCTGGGTAACGATCCGAGGAGATTTCGAATGCGTACTCAAATTATGAAAACATGGGATATATTCATATTCATTAAATGTTTTCGTCTGTATCTGATTTGAAATTCTATCGCGTAGATTATGCATTGACCTTACTCTTTTAAGGTTAGTTATGTCTCCAAATATCCTTGAATTTGTGAAAGATCATGAGTTATTATTAGTCTTTTGAGAAGTTCACATCTTATCAACGGCAATGAAACTGGAAAGTTGATAGTACCAATAGAATGGATTGATTGATTATGACATGACGACATTGTCTTAATTGATGGGAACTCGAGTAGAATTCCCCTAAATGATAAGATGTTGATTATCAAAAGTGATCTAAATAATTCTTGATGGATGACCATATCCTGCATTTAGACTTGAAATTATACCGTGAATGGTTGTGAATTAGTCATAGATATTATAATCTAGAAGAAATTAAAAGTGAATTTATTAAAAGATGTTTCTATTATCTGAAACTTTAGGAGGTATTTGTTGGCGAATTACCTAGACTTTCGCCATTAAGGCAAGTTGAATTTGGTATTGATTGTATTCCCGGTGCTGCACCTGTGGCTTGTGCACTGTAAGTCAGCACCATCTGAATTAAAAGAATTGTCGTACAACTGAGAGAGTTGTCGGAGAAAGCTTTTATTCTACCAATCTCGTCATTATGAAGAGCTATGGTGTTATCAATCCTTATGTTTACTGATTACCGTGAACTAAGTAAATTGACGATCGAAATAGATATCCACTACCCAAGATGATAGATTTGTTCGATCATTTACAAGGTTCTAACGTATATTCAGGAATTTGATCCACGGCATGGTTATCATCAATTTCGCGTCCGCGAAAATGATTATCTATTCCAATTACTACATCCAGAACTTGTAATGAACATTATGAGTTTCATGTTATGTTGTTTGGATTAACCAATGCACATGTAGCATCCATAAATTTGGTGAATCACGTGTGTAGGATCTAATTTGATAAAATCATGCTTGTGATCATTAAGGACCATCTGTTTGTCTCTAAGAATAGGAAGGAGTTAATAATCACTTATAGACTGCCCCGAATTGTCCGAACAATGTAAACCTCTACCTTGAATAATTAACATGTGATTTAAGGCTTAATCCTTTACATTTTTTGACGGTGTAATTAATAGATAATGGAATATATATTGACTCTTCAAAAATTAAGAGGCCTTTTAAGACTTTGGGTTTTATCAAAAAGAAAGTGCAAATATGTTTTGACAAATGTTTTATCAAAAGAACTTTTGAGAGATTATTCCCTTATACCCAGAACATTTAACTAAACTCCTGTTTAGGGGTAAATGTTTGTGTATACCTCAAGACAACCTAAGAGGGATTGAGGAAACAGTTTAAACCAAGACTTGGAAATTTGAAACGATAATTTTTTCTTTTCAATTAAGAAAATTTTGACCAAAGTATAACCAAATATTTTTCGAATATTTACGAATCTTATTAATTATTTATTATTTTAGATAAATTAACAAAGATCATGTTAACTAAATTAAAATTTATTTTGAACATTTTTCTATAATTGGACAAACTAAGGAATTTAAAATTTTTACGTTGACGTTTCATAAAAAAATATTAAATATTTATTATTTAATTACTTGTAATAATTATCGACGCTTTAAACGTCGGATTGAGCAAAACTGATAAAAATAATAGTTGAGACGAGAATAAAACTTAGAAAATATGAAGAAAGAATTTCTGAGTGAATTGTGGACATGATAAGTATTTCACCAGGAAAAGTGAATGTAGATACTGTCACATTATATAGAAAGGATAAAGAACCAATTAGGATGTGTTTCTTAATAATGACTTTGCAAAATAAATTGCCGAGCAATTTAAAATATAGCCGATGCTTGTAAAAAGGATAATATAGATAATAAAAGGGGTTTGCGGCTAATGTGAACCATTAGAATTGAGAAGCCGATGGAGCCTAAATGATTAAAAGGCCACTTGTGATTGTCTAAATATGGAGGATTGTGAGATATAGTTATGTTGGAATCTTGTAAGTATAAGTATTCTATTCCTGTCATTTCTGATTTAATGTATCTTTATCTGAAGAAGTTGTACTAATGGCAAATTATGAAGGCAAACATTGCCTCATACATTAGTAAACGTCTAGCTATTGCAAAGGTCATTATCTGAATTTGATTCGATTTGGGTCATCGTCGATAGACTGACCAACTCTGCTAATATCATTCCTGTTAATGATAGATTCTTGAAGAAGAAATTGACTCTTTTGTATTTAAAGGAGTTGTGTAAACATGGTGTGCATGTATTGATCATCTCTATCAAGGTCCTCGCTTCGCATCGAATTTCTAGAGATTATCGCAGAAGTCATTGGGAACGAACCTTGATGAGAGTACTGTTCACCATCCCAATCGAAGGGACGAGGTAAAGTAACGATACAAAATACTATAGCGCTGTTTTACGCTTGAATGATTGACCTTTGGTAATAAACCGTATAATCGCTTTCCTTTGGAGAGATTATCGTTGATAATTATCTTATTAGGATCGAGATCGAATCTTGTGAGGATCTAAATATAAGATCATCTTTAAGCAGGAGTTGGGATGAAGACACCCGACATATACCCATTGTGAGTTGGACATGTCTTTTAGGTTTTAAGGTTTTCTATGACGACAAACCTAACCTTACAAATTACCCGACCCGCGAGACCTGAAATGGTTGTTGAAATTAGGACCTGATTATTGACTACCGGTAGTAGGCAGGAGGTTATGTGAATATGAAATGTAGATCTTGAATTGCAGGATGGGTAGCGAAGTTATGCAAAAAATTTTAACCTTGGAAAAATGAATTGATGATCTGAAAGATCATGGGAAATAAGTCCCCGTTGTATGGGACCATTGAGATGATGTAAAAGTTGGTTTGAAAGGCATATAAGCTGGATCTACCCTAGAACTTCAAGGGCTGCGTGAATTGTGATTCATATATCTAACTTGATAAAATGTCTATCAAGTGAAAATCTGAATTCTTCTTGATAAAGTTTAGATCGGCGAAAAGTTACATTCATCAAAAACCCGTGAAAATCATGGATAGAGAAAGTAAGTCAACATTAAGCCTGATCGTATTCCTGTAGTTATGTTTGATGAAACTCGCGTATTGTAATGGATTACACTTGTGAGAAAAGACCGAATGTGGAAGAATTACCCACATGGCTTTAACTCTATAAGAAGCGAGTAGTAAGATAAATTGATCTTTGAGGACAAAGATCCTGTTTAGGGGTAAATGCTGTGACAATCCATCAATTTATGGTTGATATTTTATTCTCAAGTATTATTTAAAAAGATTATTTTAATGTTATATTGCGAACTCACTTATTTTTGGAAAGAAATTTGGGTTTACATCTTGAAGTAGCATCGACTACGTCTAAACCGGAGGATTCTACGTTACGTGCTTACGTTTACATAAACCGTTTTGGTGACAGTCCGAGACTTCAGGAAATAAATTTATCCGCGAATATTATTTTGGGATTTTAAATTTGTGTTGGTTCATAAACTCACAAATTTACGAGAAGAGATTAGGACTTACGTGCATAATTTAACGTCCTTTACGACTAAACCGGAAACCCTAGGTTTACGTATTTATGTTTTTGAACTCCGTTTTTGATGAGACAATTTTTATTAGATTCGTTTTGTGTCGTTGATTCATAATTTATAAAAACGTTTTTCGTAAAACGACCCGAGGGCACGTAAATCGAGGAAACTAGAATCGAGGAGTACCCGTAAATTAGTGGAGATGAGACAAGTTTACACTTACCTCACCCCCACTATGGGTGGCCACCACTTAGACAACACACCAAGTGTGGTGTCAAGTTTACATACACACTAAGGACACATGTCCTTAGTGCTATGCAAAACCACTTAACCACAAAACAAGCTAACCATAAACCATTTCTCACACATGCAAACCAAGAAACTCTCCCAACTCTTCCTCTCTCCCCTTGAACGTCAAACACCACCATTATATCACCTTCATCATCAAATTTTGACCATAAACAAAAGATATAATCAACATATGTTGATAACTACACAAAAAGGTGAAGATTGGAGGTGATTTTAACATATAAAAAGGAGTTTTCATGGAGGTCTTTGGGCTGATTTTCAAGAAGGAGTTTAGGGCTGATTTGTTGAAGGTGTCTTCATATCCTTAGTAATCTTGAAGGTGGGCTTGATATTTCATAAGATTGGTTACCAAAACCAAGCCTTGTTCATCGAAAATCTCAACCTTTTCATCACTTTGGTGGTATAAAGATTTTTCTCCCCATCCTCTTGTTATTTTGATTATGTAATCATGTATTTTATTTCTTATTGTATATGTATATGATGAATATATGATGATAAAAATGTTGTGAGGGGATCAAGTGTTGATAAATATGATTAAAAAGATGAAAAACCATAAGAAACAAGGGTAAAATCTTGCTTAAATTGTTGGCTGTATAAAAACAGTAAGTAACCAAGTTATGAACTGACAAAATTGCATGGTGGAATCCATTTACATTAAGTGTTAGATGTCATACACATGTGAGAGTTGTCCATGCAATGGAATCATCAAAATGAGTGAGATATGATCAAAACAAGATGAGTGTGCCAATCTGAATAGTCTGTTTTGTAGGGACTGTTAAGGATAGTTAGACATGGAATGAGCAGTAGCTATAACTAACTTATTTGTAGCACATAATATGAAGTTTATGCCATCCAAAAATGAGCTTCTATCTCCTTATAGAATTCAAGATATGATAAAAATGGTGAAGATGAAACTAAAAATCAGATTTTGAAGAATTAATGTTTAATAGTATTATATAAGCACTCAAACTAATATAGTATAAAATGTGAATTAAAACTCACTATAAAATGTGAATTAAAACCCACTAACTTATAAATTTCATTTATATAAATATGTATAAGGTTAAATAAATGGACACTTTATAAAAATGGTAGTTGAATAAGTTTTATAAGTTATAAAAACTATAAACATGATTTTTACGTCTTTTCGGCTAAAACCGAAAGATTAACATTTTTGTTAAATAAAACTTAGACGATTGGACCCGTCTAATGTAAACTTTTATAAACTCACATAATGATGTATAAACATATATAACAAGTAAAAAACGATAAAACCCGAGCTTTAAAACATATAGACATTAACGGGCCAAAGTAGCCTTAATGGACAATAAACCCGACTAATTTGGTAAAACACTTATAAACTTACTTATTGGGCTTAACCCACTTGGGTCCAACATGTAAAATATAATACTGATAATAAAAGTATAATTGGGCTAATATAATATATTGGGCTTGTAATGGGCCCAATGGGCCTCAAAATGTAAACAAGTTGAACTAGTGTAACTAGTCTTGAAAAATTACCAACACATAAACACTATAAAGAATGAGTAAAAATGTACAATCTCACTTGATAATCATCATATTTACAAAATCATCATATGTATACATAATTGTTATTTTTATAAAGTCAATGGAAAAAAGTCTAAGACGAGTATTATTTGTCTAGATTTTCGTGATTAAAGCACGTACCGTACATCCGAATTGCCGATAACCCGCTTTCCCACATCAACGTGAGTTCATAGCCTCGCACTCTTTTAAATGTTTTTATGAAATGTTTTATAAACCCGCGATGGAGATAACAGGTTAGTTTTGATAAAATAGGACACCATTTTTCCCGATTGTTTGTTTATTGATTTGGACCCGAATGATTGTATGACCCGATTAATGATTATATGATCCGATAAATGAAATGAAATGGATTATTAAAGTTAGGTTATGTCACTAAAAGTCCCATTAGCATGAATTGTGAACTACCGGGATTTGGTAGACGCTTATGCATATAATAGTACTATTTGGGGACGATCACCCCAGTTCGCGCCTTGGCGGTTGATCCGCGTCGTGCCACATTAATTGGTAAGCGAATTTATGTATGAGAAGATTTACACAAGCGTGATTATTGTGACGACACGCTAATTTAGATGGGCAAATGAGTTTCGGGTTAGCTACCCGTTGTTTGTTGTAGTAAGGTAACAATGTCATGCGGCTTATAATAATCCAAATAACAAAATACTGCTACACGCACTGAATCACGATATATTGCCTGACTAGCAATACAGGGTCTTATTATTGATATTATGTTCGTGTTTTGGTTTTAAATAACCATATTCATATAACGGTTCTTATTTAACTTTATACAACATTATAAAACGTATTGTATGATGTTTTTAACGACAATGGTTCGTATAATGATTTTGAAGGCGAAAGCCTATATTATGATTTTTGGTAAGGATTTGTATAAAATGATTTTGGCTATTTTATGGCCTATTACAAAGATTTGTACAAAATGATTTTCGGTAATAATTATATACCGGTGATATATTAATGGTTTTATTAAACTCTATGAATTCACTCGGAATTATCGCTGACCTTTTCTTTTAACATGTTTTATCTCAGGTACTTGAAGGTAATTCTCGAGAAGACAACAAAGAATTCATGGCCCGCACTTAAATAATAATTTCCATTCAAATATTTTGTAAAACTTGTATGAAATAATATGACTTGGGACCTATGTAAATTTTATATTTATGAATGGAAATGCTTTATTATTAAACGACGTGATTTTTAAGCGTTGTCTATGATGTGAGTAATGTGCTATCCCGTAACACCAACGAGTCTTCCGCTGTATTGAATTGTGTAAATTTGGGGGTGTTACATCGTAATAAGTAATTTATATTACTCGTGAAATCCTTGTTTTCATACATTAATGATTTGATACTAAAAGCTTGTGATGGAACTGTCAAAAATTTGCCTAATTTAATTTGAAAATAGGAGTTATATTAAAATTTATGATACGAATATCGAGTATAGATGGCTTGAGGTTTGGTGTGAATTAATTTTGGGTCAATATAGCAAACTTTTGGCATATTTTGTAATATAGAACATGAGTAGAAAATTGATCATGTATTTTGGAGCTAGAGACTTTGTAAAACTGGTTTTAATCTTAAACATAAGGTCATGTTATATGCATTGGTATAAACTAGAACTCGTCACTTGTTGTAATGATTAAACAGGGATAAAATCGCGAGATACACTTTAAGTGAGAAATTATAATGCTTGAAATAAATTATAAAATGTTGGTGGAACGTCATTATATTCCACTGCGAGATGTGTTAATGTTAAAAATCGTTTGATAATGGGCTGAGGATTAAAAGTTGAATTTTCTACATTTTGGAATTATTGAAATAAGCATTTTAATTATTTATTATATTATTATTGTTATCGAGATTCAAGTGTCGGCTAAAATCAGTAAGTTTTCCGAGATAATACTACGTGAAACCTCTTTAGCATTTGGGTCGTATTGCGCGAATATGATTTAACAAATCAGTTTTAAGGAACACATGTGTATAATAAAAAGTCAAAGGTTGATTTTTAAGAGTCAATTGGACTACTTTGAGTCGTGTTGGATACGTGTATATATGTGATAAGGTAAGCCGTAATAATAATAACGTAAAACTTTGAAAATTCTTACTATGTACGTTTTTGGTACTTAAGCTATGGATATTAATGAGATTTTAATACAAATATTGAGATTTTCAAACCAAATGATTTTATCGATTATGATGACCGAGTCACTGCATCTGCTAATGTTAATAATTTCCTAGAGATTGAAATTTTCCAGAAATAAAAACTTTGTAAAGATTGAAACATGAAAGGTATAAATTCTTTAATGGTGTAACACAAATTGAAAATGTGCAAATATTAGGTTTTACAATGTACAAGGTAACATTAATTAGAAAATGAAAATGGATCACCCAACACACGCATATTTGTATCATTTTCTTCAGACGTAATATTTGGAGTCACGATGGTTCGATCGTACGGCATCCCTTCTTTGTTTTTGCGAGCCTGTATCTAAGCTTGAGTAGTCCTTTGATTTTTCGTTTTAATATTGTCTATGGTATGAGACCGTCCTTTATTTTGAATTGCTACTTCGCTATTACTTGATAATAAGAGTATGTCACCCGGTGTATTTTTGTCCTCTTCATGGACGTTGTGACTTTTCTTCTTTCGGTTAATGAAACCTAAAATTCTGTATTTACTTGAATGATGCTATAAATCTTCATTAAAATGGTTATTTATTTATATTGAACAAAAACGAGGAGGCGAAGCCGCTTTACCAGATTGTAGAGGTGAAAGAACTCGATTTTCCTGGTGAAATTGTTACTATTCGACAGGGTGATTCTTCTCCTCTCCCCGTATACCCTTGGTGGAATGTGTGTGCAACTCGAGACGATGAGAATTATGATTGTTGTTTTATTTTTGACGCTTGTGTTGATATTCAATATTTACTTCATGTATTCGTAGATTGCTGTTGATTATTCTGAAACTCTTGTCATATCTTCAAAGTATCTTCATTTCTAATGTAGTTAATTTCAGTTGGAAATTATATTGCTTGTTTACCTCATTCGATCTCATTGATTTTTGATTTTATTACTTGTTGTGCTTGCAATGATCTTTAATCTTCAACCACCTTATCGTTATTTTGTGAATAGTCTATTTTGAAAATATGTATGAGTGTGTCAAATGGTTCGTTCAACCAAATGCGAATGGTGCGATTTGTTTATTTATTCATTTTTCTCATAAATAGGCAAAGTAATGTATGTTTCCAAAGTAGATGAAAAATGTTTTATGTGTTCCTTAAAACGATGGTAGCAATATTTTTCCCATTTCAAATTTCACTTCAAACGATTTAATTATTTTGAAGACTAGGTCGAAAACTTTCATAGTCGTGTTTGGTGTGTAATAGTAATGTTTGTGTCGTCACTCGAACCTCAATTATGCACAGATTAGCTAACTATGCATAATTAGGGAAGAGTCCTATTTTGTTCGTTGTCGTTGCTTGATCCTCAAGTACGCAAGATCTAGCTAATTATGCATAGTTCAGGAAGAGCACTACCGTGTCAAATCAATTGGTCATCTTAAAAACTTGTAGTGTTTTTGTAAATGTTTGAATGAGAACACGTTTAAAATAGTGGATCCTTATGCAAGTAATCATATTCTCTTTGATTCCTAATGAAAATTTTTAAATTTTCTTGTGCTCCTTGAGATCTTTTATTTTTGTTTGGCGTTGACTTAGTAAGTAACCGTGAACGAGTAATTTTGGAAAATGTTTTTTTTATGTATTGTGTGTAACGTGTGAATTTTATCGGAAACGCTAGGGTGTTGATGAAATACCAAAGGGACTCGTACCGACGCTGAGAAGGAATTTTTAACAAAAACAAAAAAATGTCGAAGTAGAGGAAATCCGAGTTCGAATAACTCTGAGGGAAATGACGAAGACTTCTCTTACATAAAATATGTCGTACCTTAATTATTATCTTTTCTTGTTCTTTTGATATGTCAAACGACACGAGATAAACTGTTGAAGTTTACCAACTGTGCATCGGTAGTTGGAAGACAATTCCGTTTGCTATCTTCGTTTATCCAAGTGAGGAATCCTCTTTTCTTGACTCGACCATATTTGATCATCGATGGTTAAACGACATATAGCCATAGTTGATGTTTATGTGCTAAACCCTTGCCTTTTATGTGTTTATGTTGTATGTGATCTAGTCGAGTGATCAAAAGTTGTGAGAACGTAAGACGACATTGTCCAATGAGGTCTGGTCATGGACAACACGTTCCATGTAATATATTTCTAGTTTTGAATGGAGATGCTTATTGAGATTTTGACCACGTTAGGGATGGAAGGTGAGATGGTGTTCTTATATTATTATTATATATTTTTTTGGGTATGGATCCGTGTGTGAGCACCCTACGATGACATATGTATGTATTTTCTTTCTTTTTATCGATATGCATCCACGGCTAGCAAGCTTGTGAACCTGCTTTAACTTGCAATCTTCTTTTGACTGAACTCATCCGAGAATCATGTCAATGTTTCTTATTTTATCATAGCTTGGCTGATTAGCAAGCATGAGTTAACTTGATTGAACTCATTGACTTGGCACGGTTTGGCTATGTTGCAAACATGTCGTAATGTGATTGTATGTGTTTTATAGTGGCTCTTGTGTTTGATTGGATTGCGATGTTTTCGAGAGTTATGTATACGTCGAATGATTACCGTATCGATGAATTCGTTTTTGAAGAAATAGGTTTGTATGTACATAATATTGAGATTAAGGTGATTTTGTATGACTAGTATTAATTACTTCGTCTTGTATATTCTGAACGTTTTCGATGGGGTTATGTGTGACCCGTGCGATTTTATTTTGTGAGTAATTATTTTTATGAGATGATGGACTAAGTGAAAGGACGATTCGAACGTTGGAAGATGTGCTCCGAGCGTGTGTGATTGATTTTGATAGTTGAGACAGAAACTTGCCGTCGGTAGTACCTTTGTATAACGACATTTACCATGTTAGCATTAAAGCTACAGCATTTGAAGAAATATGTTGATGAAAATGTAGATCTCCAGTTGGATAGAACGAAGTAGGAAAAAGTCAGTTGAATGGACTTGAAATGATTCGAGAGGCTACGGAAGAGATGGTGTAGATTAAGAATCACTTGCTAACCGCGAGAAGCTGTGGGAAGAGAGGTGTTGATAACCGTAGGAAGAAATTGGGAAATTGAAGTGGAGATCACGGATCGAGATGTTAAGAGATTGAAGCAAGGTATAATACTCATTGTGAAGGTGTGATGGAACCCGAGACGTGAACCGAAGTCCACATCGGAACATGAAGACCCCTTTAGGAAGAAGTACCACCATCTTTCTAGCAGTACGAAATGCGAGTATAAGAACCGAAGAGCGCCGGGACGTCGCTCCCTTAAGGAGGGGAGGATGTGATACCAATGAAAGTGTTGTATGATGCTAAGTTATTGTCTCAAGAGCTGTTCAGTATGAGCATCGCTCTTTAGTTGCGACTCACTTGAGGATGTGATACCCCGAGCCCAACGTCATTTATTTAATCCTATTTTACGAATATTTTTGGAATTTTTAAGAAATTTCGTTTGCTATATATTTGACGGTTTAAGTTGAAACCAACGTTTAAGGTCGTAATTTTAACATTTGACGATTTAAGAAGAACCGATGACGACTACGATACCGAAGGATGCCCAAAATTTACCTTTTATTATCGATTGATCGATATTTGAGTTTTTCGAGATTTTATTTTTATTACGTGTTAAGTCGAGTCGGAACCATATGTATATTCGTTTTGTGTGCGTTTTAATCTTTGGAAAGTAATTTTTACAAATCCCGGCTCCCGCAATTTTTCTAAATTAACTAGTAAGACGTTTTCCGCTACTAACTTGTGTCGTTTAAACATGAGGCCAAAAGAATAACAAAATGACAAAAGGGGTCCCTCAAACTTTACAAAAAGGGGAGAAAGTAAAAACACACAACCAAACACTCCATGAAAATTTCTCTCCTTTCTCTCCCACCCCTCTCTTGGTCGTCGGCCATAAACACCACCACCACCACCAATAATTTTTCCCATTTGATTTTGAATAATCCAAGTTTAGACCACCTTCTCTTTATCCATTTTAAGTGTTTTCATACAATCAATTATAACATGCATTGATGTGATCGTGATAGTATAGTGATAATTAGATACGTTATAGGGTAAATTAGAAAATTACCTTTAGGAAAAAGTAATAGTCTAAAATTACCAAAGACGAATTCAATTAAACACGTGATGAACCAAGTTCGTTGTACACGAAAATCGAGTGAATTTGAGACGTTTTTGTTTTGAATTGGACAATCGATTTGAATTGGTTTTCGGTTTTTAAAATAAAAATTAAATCTACCAATTTTAAACTATTTAATTTTAACCTAAAGTGCATGAATCGTAAACCCTAAAATTATTTAATCTAATAACAATTACTTAAAATTTAAAACCATTTAAAAATTAAACTAATTTAAAAATCTATAAAAATTAATCTATCTAATTAAAATAACTTTTACTCTATTTGAAAATCTAATTAAACTTTTTAAACTAATTAAATCTATTAAAATTTAATTAAACTAAATCTATATTTAAAACTATATTTTTAAATTTAAATCTAAAACAATAAAAACTTTTTATTTGAATATTAATTAAATTTTTAAAATTAATAAAAACATTTTTATTATTATTTTATTTTATTTTGAAACTAATTATCATTTAAAAACTCAGAATTTACTTTAATAAAAATTTTAATAAAACTTTATTCAAAACGGAAACTTAATTAAACAACACTAAAATTAAAATCTGCCAAGAACAAAGATACCATATTAATTTAACTAGAAGAAAGTAAATCAAATGAGCCAGTTAGCTCAGTGGATAACACTTGGCCCTGTGACCAGGAGGTCACAGGTTCGATTCCCATGAGGGACCATTTTTTTGTGATATATATTTTTAGACAATGAAATGATGAAAAATGGTCACACGAATGACCTTTGATGACGTATACTTGGACTGATAAAATCAGTAAGTTAACTAACAGACCAATTGAGTCTGTTAGCCAATTTAATCAACAGATTAAAACAATTCAAAGCTAAATCTATTCGACAATGCAATCAAAGTTCAGCTAAAATAGAATTAAAAGCCAATCAAAACTAAGAATCGTCCAAAAGCAACAACACAAAGTAACTACAATAAATATTCAGTAACAACATTCAAACAAGTGCCAATATTAGACGAAAATATAAACCACAATCTTATCAGCTGAAAAATAAGAGCAAATTTAGCACTTGACTAATAAAGCAATATAAATTCCAAACCATTCAAATCAGATTTCTAACAGAATAATATCAGACCTAAAATTTCAGTTTTAAAACTCAGCAAATATCACTGAAACTATTTAGCAGTCCAAATGAGATTTAGCATACTATACCAAAAGTAATATCTAAGATGTAACATAACAGTTGCGAACATCAACACATTACGATCTAATTAAATCCATTCAGATAAACACATAGAGCGTTAAACAAACAGATTATTCATTGACTACTATGCAAATGAACTCATAAACGATACACAACTGTAATAGAAGTGCCAGCTTAAATATCACGCCAAGTAAACTAAAAGAGAATTTAAACCCTAGCAATCAAAACTTATCACATTCACAAATCTGATAATCTTATAGCAAAAGATTCAGTAACAACAAAGCTCAATAACAATCCCATAATGGCAGATTTATATTAATTAAATATTTAAACATAATATAAAATAGAAAAGCACCTTTTGTAGATCCCGTTGAGCAGAAGGTTGTGCTGAACAACCTTTATGAACCAAAATCGACATCACCATATGAATCACCACCATCGAACTCCATCGAACCCAAAACATCCATCTTCGAACCAATCAATAATTAATCGAACCAAACAGTTTTATTAATCAAACCATTAGGGTTTGATTGATTTCCCAATTTCACTTCAATATTTCATTAAACTATTGAGCAGTTTAATTAAATATCTTTTATATTAATAATATTAAATTAGACTGAGAAAGGAAATAATTGAATTTTAACAGTAACAACACACGAATTATTTTTAGGAGAATAAAAACTTTTATTAATCAAAATAAAATGATACAGAACTATTAAAAAGAGAAATACAACTTTCCTAACTCTAATCTAACATTATAACATTAAGTAAAAAACGGATGATTACATGAATAAAAATGGGGGTATTTATACTTGAAGGAGAGGTGAGGGTTGTTGAAGAAGAATGATTTTGAGCCATTGGATCTTCTTTCTCTTCTTCTCTCTCTTGGTTGTTTTGATCGGATGGCTGAAAATACACAACTAGCACACGGATCGCCAACGTGGCATCCATTTGTGCTAGTTGTGCTTCTTGGATGCTGATTTGGCCTCCTCTTATTGGAGATTGGGGAATGGTGATGTGTTTCATCCAGTAATATGGTGTCACGTAGCTTTGCCTCTCCACTTCTGCCTTTCGAAAACTTGGGGGATTTAATTCCCCCAAGTGTGAATCACACGTGGGACAAAAAGCCCCAATTTAATTTGATGTTTAAGTGAATAAGGGTTTTCATGAATAGTGGATTTACAGGGTTTTTAGGGTTGGGGAAAGAAAGAAGGTGAGTTACCACATAGAATGTATCGAAAGAGTTTTTTATTTATTTTGTGTGAGTGGAAACGTAACACGTGAGTGGGTAATAAATAAAGTATGTGAAGCTTTGACTGACCAAGGATAAACTTCACCAACCGTTTATTTAACAAACCCTAAGGCCCAAAATTCTTCCCAATCGTTTCTTTCATTCCACTATGGGCTATTGTTGGGCTTGGACCCAATTTTATTCAAATCCGTCTAATAAATGTTGCTTTGGGCCTATTGGGCTTTTGACCCAATAAAACAAACAACACTTCCTTAATCAACCCAATAATTAAGCCCATTTAGCTAATGTGGGACCCACTTGGTAAATAATCTTCAATAAATTCAAATCCGCTTAAACCGAGCTCGTTTTTGGCTTCATCGATATTTTCTTCAAACTTCGTGTCGGTTTTTGCCAGTTTTCGTGAACTTGGTACCTACACACATCAAACAACAAAATACGCATATACAAGGCAATAATCATGATAATTATTCATTTATTCATTGTTTATAGATACAAATGATATGAGTAAAATCACTCATATCAAACTCCCCCTTGCTAAGCAATTGTCGTGTCCTCACGCAATGATAGAATAAAACACTAACTACACCCTTTTGACAATTTATTTTGCAAAGACATAATGTATTGCTTTCATTATTTTAAAAATAACTTTTAGGATCACAAAACTCAAATAGATTCATCGTCCTCGACTTTTCACTTTTCCATGCCAAGTGCAAAAACAAGATCATTGTCAATCATAAGCCCCAAAATTAAACCAACTCATACAAGTAATTTGTGTTAAACTCAATCTCCTATTATTCCTAATTGTATCTCTAGATTTTATTCGTCATTCACCCAAAGGCTCATTTTACTTTATTTTGATATTTATTAGTCCAAAAATGAAGGTAAGAACGGTGTAAACTCAACACTCAAAACCTAACCTCGACTTCAAAAACCGTTGTCACTAAAGAAAGCCCACATCAAGGATAACTTAACACGATTTAGGGATAAATCCCGGACCCGAAATTTGGCTAATATGGCTACTAAAAAGCAAAAATAAAAACCTCCAAAGTCAATTATGACCTTATATGGAGTTAGCAACAACTACATCATAACACCTTTTGGCTCTTTAAGATGCAATTGTGCTCCTTATTTAAAATCCACACCCGAAGGCTCCTTGGACAAAAATAAGAGAATTGACATCACCATCCCACCTTATGGCTCATGATGATGAAGCAATTTTTATTCAACACGTCCCCTTGCCATACACCCTAAGGCTCTAATGACAAGGTTTGTGCTACATGACTCCCACCCGAAGGCTCCTAGAGAACATGTTTTTATTTATTCTTCTTATTAATATGATATGTATAGTAAGCCAAATTTCCGCAATCCCATGATCAAAAGTCCATGACGCTGACACCCTTAATGTGTTCACACTTTAATTACAAGGGAAGAAAAAGAAGGAGTTACGAGCTAATATATCAAGCCTAAACCGCTAAAAACTTCATTTATTAAGCAATTATTATTCAAGCGTGGAAAATAAATACGAGGAGATTAAATCAAACACAAAAATACTTGCACAAAGAAGAATTAATTTTAGAAACTTATGATTGAACTCTATCATCTCTTGTTCTCCATATTGTAAAATTCCAAAAATGTGAAATTAATGGATACTTAGCCTATTAAATCAAAGTTTTGGGTTTTCAAGTCATCTATAGGATCTTGCATCTTCTTATACTTTTTCAAATTTTAGAATTTGCGTTTTAAAGTTCCCTTGATAAACGACTTTCTATGATCAATTATAGGAACTTGCGAAAAGTTCTTGTTCTTAACTTGTATGAATTAAGACTTTCGCGTTTAAAGCTCCCTATATAAAAGCCTAGCAAAACTTAATTTAAACACATTAAGGAAAAGCTAAGGTAAAAACCGAGTCGAGTCAAAAAGTATTTTAATTTTCACCAACGGAAAGCCTACATTTGTGTCAAAAGCACTTATTTTATTTATTAAAACTTAAAAATAACACTAAAAATTTAAAATTTTATTGAAAAATGAGAAAAACAATTACGTTTGGACACGACAAAAGCAATTGCAAGCGATTATATCGATTGACTCCCCCATGCTAAAACCAAACATTGTCCTCGATGTTTCTTAGCTCAAGAGTAACACCCCCTTGCTAAAACACGAAGAGTCTAATGCAAATTCCTAGCATGGAAAGAGCACGCAAACCTATAAGCCGTTTATTAATTATGCCTCAAGATAAAACGTTAGTAGATAAAAATCAAAGGAGAAAGAGTGTGCCCCTTTTTGGCATTCAAATAATGGAAGATCGAGTGGACCGGCAAAAACCGAACACGAGAGTCTTTAAATATAAGGGTCATACCTAAGATTCACAACAAAACAAATAACGAGCACGAGCTTGAAAGATCAAGCCTTATTAGTGTTAGAAAATAGAAAGAAGATAGAATTTACGGGACTCCCCTACAAGGCACCTTGTTTTTGTTAACCTAGTCATGAGCTCGACTCGATCCCCGAATTCATTGGTCCTTAGGGAAACTGGTGAAAACCGGCATAATGGAATAAATTCCATAATAAAGAACGATGTCGGGTCAAAGATTACATCCTCGTTGTCGGATGACAAACGAAAGGATAAAACTCCAACACGAATCTCTAAAAAGAGATTTTAGTCACAAATAATGGTATGGATGTAGCATGCTCCCTGAGATAAACTCGCACCAAGATGAGTAAAAAGTCTTTCAATTATTGCAATGGTGAAAGGCCGAGATTTCCTTAAATCAACAATTCCGGGGTCGAATACCTCGTCCTCGGTGGAGAAAGGAATAGACAACACGGTGTCGTCCCCCCATGCTAATCCTAAATCATATCAAGCACATGGTAAAGGTGGTATAAAAGTCTCAACACTAGTGGTTTCAACTTGCATGACTTTGTCGACCTTGTCACTCTTATGAATGTGAACAAAGGGGTCATGGTACTCAATATGAGTCACATGAAAAACCCGCACATTAAGATCAACGCGAGTGGGAGGGAGATTAGGAATAAAGAAAGTTTCTCCATCTGGGTCGACATATTCATCATCACAAAAGGTGTGAGATGAAGGAGGTATGATGCGCTCAAAATCCTCTTGAAACAATGGATTATTGTTCATTGAAGCTTCAAAGAGAGGATTTGAGTAAGTCACAAAAATGTCGTCATCCTTGTCATCACAAGAAATTTCTGACAAAGTATCAAGTGTGTCACACTCGGATACAAGATCATCATTCTCATTAGAGGGAAATTCATCGGCGAATTCCTCGAGAATGGTAGGTAAAACACGAGAATCACGCTCGATCTCGAGATCAGAAACGTCATCACTTCCCCGTGGAAGTGGATCAATGATAGCAAAAAGTTCATCGACGAATTTATCCAACGAATAGTCACTAACCTCACCCGGTGTGAAGTTAGGAATTAAAGGTTGTTCAACGGAAGATTGTGCCTTAGGAACATCAATTTGATCCTTCGAAGAGAGTGAAAATGAGTCCATTTTCAAAGATTGTTCAATTGAAGCAATATCACTCTCGGGATCAAAATTATCACTGTTAAGCTCACTAGGATCGAACGGTGCACTAAGGTATTCATCAATTTGTTTTTCAATTTTAGAACTATCATCCTCGTGTGGAGTGAGTGGAGATGAGGTAACATTACAACATGATTCAACAAAGATAGGTTTTTCAACACTTTCCAATTTCTTAGGAACCAATCTTGGAATTTTTTCTGGTTTGAAAATCATATGTTTATTACCATGAAACAGTTTAAGCTCCCTTTCTTTCATATCAACTAAAACATCGGCCGTACACAAAAATGGTTGTCCTAAAATGATAGGCACACGAGGATTCGGCTCATAATCAATGATTGCAAAATCGGCTAGGTAAACGAACTCCCCCACTTTAACAATGACATTTTCCGCTATAGCAACCAGATGTGTGGTGGTACCATTAGCAAGCTCAATGATCATTCGAGTGGGCATAAGTCGCAAATAGTCAAGAGTTTTCCAAATGGATAAGGGCATTACGTTAATACTAGCTCCTAGATCGGCTAGATCTTTGTATTCCCCAAGCTCATCAAAAACACAAGGTATCAAGAATTGACCCAGATCATTATATTTCTTAGGAAAGAGATCAAGAAACTCCGAGGTACTAATCACATTTAAAGTAGCCTTGGTGACATTACGAAAGGTTTCTTTAGGTGGAACATAAAGCTCAAGCTTTCTTTCTAAATTATCATAAGCGGTGATAGCCTTAAGTTCTCCCCTCAGGTGTGGAATGGTATTACTAGGTAAGCAACCCGAAGAAGTACATGGTTTAGACATAAATCCCTCAACCATCGAAAGCAATTTATTTTGACTTTGTTCCAAATTTTGTTGCATACGATTTTGACTTTGCTCAAACATTTGCTCAAATCTTTGTTCCATTCTTTGTTGATTAAGCTCAATCTTATTATTTTGCCCTTTAATCGTATTTTGAAACTAATTTTTAAAAGTTTCCATTTGTCCTTGAAGATTATTTTGAAAAGATTTCAAATTTGCCTCATTCGTTTTAATGTAGCTTGACAAATCATTTTGGTTATTGTGAAAACCTTGATTGTTTTGATTAGCATTAAACCCATTTCCTTGATTGTAATTCCCTTGGTTACCACGGTTAAAATTATTCCCATTGTTTCCATTGTTGTACCTATTTTGAACCGGTGGAGCAACATGATTTTGACGAGGAACTTGACCGTTGGAGCCATAAGTTCCCGTCACGGCAAAAGCACTAGCTTGATCAAACCCCGTGGTTAAACAAGCATGATTAGGATGTGCTCTACCACATGATACACAAACATACTCAACCATATTAATCGATCCATGAGGATTCTTCCTAAGCTCATTCAAAATCGTGTCAATATTAGAGTCCAATCAAGCAATCTCGGGATTAAATGAATTCACATTGGAAGCACTAGGTGTGTTTCGTGAATATTGTGCTCTAGATTTATTCTCAATTATACACCACGCGTCTCTCGGAGTTTTCCTTAAAAGATTACCACCCGCGGTGGCTTTTAACGAATCTTGTTCAATCATATTAAGCCCATTATAAAAAGTATTGATTTGATGCAATTCCGAGAAACCGTGGTGAGGACATTGTCTCAACAAATCTTTAAATCTTTCCCAAGCAACCCCAAACGATTCATAAACTTTTTGTTCAAATCTAGTGATCTCGTTCTTAAAGTGTGTTGTCTTAGATGGTGGAAAGAAGTAATTCATGAACTTACACACTAAATCATCCCATGTTAAGATCGAACCCGTTGGTTCTTTCTCATACCAAATCTTAGCATTACCCTCGAGCGAGTACGGAAAAAGCATGAGCTTAATCGCCTCATTCGACACATCTCTAAACTTGATAGTCGAGGTAATTCGAAGAAAATTCCGAATGTTAGAGTGCGGGTTATCGGTCTCATTGCCACGAAATTGGTCGGCACGAATGAGCGATAAAAGACCCGTCTTAATCTCATAATGATCCGCCAAAATAGTCGGCACAACGATTGCTTCCCCATACCCTTCGGCGAGTGCACGATGCAATTACTCCATTGTTCGGTTATCGGCCATCTCAACAACAATAGGTGGAAGCTCGGGTTCCACTATTCGTTGTTGACGATTTCTATTTTCTACGAGGAATATTTTCAAGCCTATTAAAATCAATCACAAGACGAGAAGAACGTAATTGCATACACTACAAAGACAAGAATTTGGAGGATTGAAGAAAAGAAATTAGACAAGAAGAAGATTATTTTTGGTATTTTATTTGGTATTGCTCAATCAAAAATGATCGATAAAAACAAGGAATAAAGATAACTACTATGGAAGTAAATTACCCTCGGTCGACTTTGAAACGATAGGTGAAAACCTAAACGTCTCGAGGTTCAATAAGTAAACTACAAAAAATAAGATTTATAACTACTTGAGTCGGCAAACCAATAATAGGTCGTCCCTATCAATATACGCACAAGCAAGCGGGGAAACGAGGTGGCACAAAGCACTTAAAAAACTTTTTCCTTAGACGGCCTTTTATAGCACGTCGCCTTATACCCACCTTATAGTTTGTGTAAATCGAGTTCAAACTTCTTATTAGTATTTATCTATTTTGCCTTTTATTTTTGTTTTGGATTCGACTACAATAGCTAGGTGATAAAATCCCAACTAAAATTTATTGTTCTACGTATATATTAATCACAAAAACGAGAAAAACAATACATTCTATATAATAGAAAAATAACATAACTTTCCGAGGACGGAAAGGGTCTTCAAATCAACGATCAACAAATCTCCACAAAGACGAATCGTACACAAGATCCCCGGCAGCGGCGCCAAAATTTTTAATGTGATCGTGATAGTATAGTGATAATTAGATACGTTATAGGGTAAATTAGAAAACCTTTAGGAAAAAGTAATAGTCTAAAATTACCAAAGGCGAATTCAATTAAACACGTGATGAACCAAGTTCGGTGTACACTAAGATCGAGTGAATTTGAGACGTTTTTTTTTTGAATTGGACAATCGATTTGAATTGGTTTTCTGTTTTTAAACTAAAAATTAAATCTACCAATTTTAAACTATTTAATTTTAACCTAAAGTGCATGAATCGTAAACCCCAAAATTATTTAATCTAATAACAATTACTTAAAATTTAAAACCATTTAAAAATTAAACTAATTTAAAAATCTATAAAAATTAATCTATCTAATTAAAATAACTTTTACTCTATTTGAAAATCTAATTAAACTT
This sequence comes from Glebionis coronaria, assembly GCA_025667525.1. Lineage (NCBI taxonomy): Eukaryota > Viridiplantae > Streptophyta > Magnoliopsida > Asterales > Asteraceae > Glebionis > Glebionis coronaria. The sequence goes on from CM046875.1 coordinate 194,874,225, forward strand.
TTTAAACTAATTAAATCTATTAAAATTTAATTAAACTAAATCTATATTTAAAACTATATTTTTAAATTTAAATCTAAAACAATAAAAATCTTTTTATTTGAATATTAATTAAACTTTTAAAATTAATAAAAACATTTTTATTTTTATTTTATTTTATTTTGAAACTAATTATTATTTAAAAAACTCAGAATTTACTTTAATAAAAATTTTAATAAAACTTTATTCAAAACGGAAACTTAATTAAACAACACTAAAATTAAAATCTGCCAAGAACAAAGATACCATATTAATTTAACTAGAAGAAAGTAAATCAAATGAGCCAGTTAGCTCAGTGGATAACACTTGGCCCTGTGACCAGGAGGTCACAAGTTCGATTCCCATGAGGGACCATTTTTTTGTGATATATATTTTTAGACAATGAAATGATGAAAAATGGTCACAGGAATGACCTTGGATGAAGTATACTTGGACTGATAAAATCAGTAAGTTAACTAACAGACCAATTGAGTCTGTTAGCCAATTTAATCAACAGATTAAAATAATTCAAAGCTAAATCTATTCGACAATGCAATCAAAGTTCAGCTAAAATAGAATTAAAAGCCAATCAAAACTAAGAATCGTCCAAAAGCAACAACACAAAGTAACTGCAATAAATATTCAGTAACAACATTCAAACAAGTGCCAATATTAGACGAAAATATAAACCACAATCTTATCAGCTGAAAAATAAGAGCAAATTTAGCACTTGACTAATAAAGCAATATAAATTCCAAACCAATGATATCAGATTTCTAACAAAACAATATCAGACCTAAAATCTCAGTTTTAAAACTTAGCAAATATCACTGAAACTATTTAGCAGTCCAAATGAGATTTAGCATACTATACCAAAAGTAATATCTAAGATGTAACATCACAGTTGCGAACATCAACACATTACGATCTAATTAAATCCATTCAGATAAACACATAGAGCGTTAAACAAACAGATTATTCATTGACTACTATGCAAATGAACTCATAAACGATACACATCTGTAATAGAAGTGCCAGCTTAAATATCACGCCAAGTAAACTAAAAGAGAATTCAAACCCTAGCAATCAAAACTTATCACATTCACAAATCTGATAATCTTATAGCAAAAGATTCAGTAACAACAAAGCTCAATAACAATCCCATAATGGCAAATTTGTATTAATTAAAGATTTAAACAGAAAATAAAATAGAAAAGAAACTTTTGTAGATCCCGTTGAGCAGAAGGTTGTGCTGAACAACCTTTATGAACCAAAATCGACATCACCATATGAATCACCACCATCGAACGCCAACGAACCCAAAACATCCATCTTCGAACCAATCAATAATTAATCGAACCAAATAGTTTTATTAATCAAACCATTAGGGTTTATTGATTTCCCAATTTCACTTCAATATTTCATTAAACTATTGAGCAGTTTAATTAAATATCTTTTATATTAATAATATTAAATTAGACTAAGAAAGGAAATAATTGAATTTTAACAGTAACAACATACGAATTATTTTTAGCAGAATAAAAAATTTTATTAATCAAAATAAAATGATACAGATGTATTAAAAAGAGAAATACAATTTTCCTAACTATAATCTAACATTATAACATTAAGTAAAAAAGGGATGATTACATGAATAAAAATGGGGGTATTTATACTTGAAGGAGAGGTGAGGGTTGTTGAAGAAGAATGATTTTGAGCCACTGGATCTTCTTTCTCTTCTTCTCTCTCTTGGTTGTTTTGATCGGATGGCTGAAAATACACAACTAGCACACGGATCACCAACGTGGCATCCGTTTGTGCTAGTTGTGCTTCTTGGATGCTGATTTGGCCTCCTCTTATTGGAGATTGGGGAATGGTGAGGTGTTTCATCCAGTAATATGGTGCCAGGTAGCTTTGCCTCTCCACTTCTGCCTTCTGAAAACTTGGGGGATTTAATTCCCCCAAGTGTGAATCACACGTGGGACAAAAAGCCCCAATTTAATTTGATGTTTAAGTGAATAAGGGTTTTCATGAACAGTGGATTTACAGGGTTTTTAGGGTTGGGGAAAGAAAAAAGGTGAGTTACCACATAGAATGTATCAAAAGAGTTTTTTATTTATTGTGTGTGAGTGGAAACGTAACACGTGAGTGGGTAATAAATAAAGTATGTGAAGCTTTGACTGACCAAGGATAAACTTCACCAACCGTTTATTTAACAAACCCTAAGGCCCAAAATTCTTCTCAATCGTTTCTTTCATTCCACTATGGGCTATGTTGGGCTTGGACCTAATTTTATTCAAATCCGTCTAATAAATGTTGCTTTGGGCCTATTGGGCTTTTGACCCAATAAAACAAACAACACTTCCTTAATCAGCCCAATAATTAAGCCCATCTAGCTAATGTGGGACCCTCTTGGTAAATAATCTTCAATAAATTCCAATCCACTTAAACCGAGCTCGTTTTTGGCTTCACCGATCTTTTCTTCAAACTTCGTGTCAGTTTTGCCGGTTTTCGTGAACTTGGTACCTACACACATCAAACAACAAAATACGCATATACAAGGCAATAATCATGATAATTATGCATTTATTCATTGTTTATAGATACAAATGATATGAGTAAAATCACTCATATCATGCATTAACACAAATTTTCCAAGAATCAAAGGTTTTTCAAAAACATGTTTTGATGTAATTAAATCATTAATTTGTTTAATTGGTGATTGGGTAATGTTAATTAATCCATAAAACAAGATGGGGTATATATTTTTGGTGTTCTACAGCCCCAAAACCCACGAAATGTGGGGGTGTTTGGTGGGTTCATGGTTTTGATGAAATGTGTTGTGGGGTTGTGTTTAGAATGATGTTTCTAGTGTTTTTAAATGATTAAAACCTAGTGCATGTATGATTTAGGATTGGGTTTTGATTAGTATTTGATGTTATTAATGTTATAGGCTGTTTGGGATGATTGGGTATGATCATAAGTGGTTAGAAAAGGTCTAGGTAATGTTGGATTGGATTGGAATCAAGTGTTAGGGTGATTTTGAAGTAGAAAAATTTAGGCACATTGTTCAAGCATATTTTGTTGATCCCAAACTTAGATCGATTTAGCTTTATGTATACGAGATTAGATCAAGTAATACACTTAGAGAAACCTTTGTATATACTTATGAATCTAAGTGTTATGCGGAATTTAACACTTAAACAAGAACACACAATGATATAAACAAACTTTCACTTTGATTATCAATATCAAACTTGCTTAAATGAAAGTAGTTTACAAACGAAAACTTATATCAAACATTAACCTAAAGGTCTTCTTTTATAGACATAAGAAGCCTTGTACAATAATCTACGTATCAGCTATTCTAGGTAAAGATAAATATAGAAAATACATTGTTGTTCCTATCTTTACTAGAAGTATTCTAGAATACAATAAACGCGTAGAGTATATCTTCCTATCAGTGCTTGTCTTCAATGTGTCAACGCTTGACTTTATCTTGTCAACGCTTGAGCTGTCAGCCCTTGTTTTGTTCTTGTCAACGCTTGTATTATTCTTGTCAGCGCTCAAGTGATCTGGCCTTAATTTATTTCCAACAATCCCCCCCTAAACTTGATATCCACTCTTATGATCAAGTTTCTGAATAAGCATTAAGGACTAGGAGGAATCTGACAAACCTTCTCATATTGATAATGAATAAATCTAATCAAATCTTTTGCCACGTCACTTGAATAATCTATTTCCAGCTGCGTGTCCTTCATCTTCTCCAAAATGGCTTTGGATATGAAATACTGACCATCCACAAGTAGATACTCAGCAAACTTTGTAGAACTCAAATGGTAAACACCAGCAGCTGAATATAACCTCCATTGAAGACCACTGAGGTCATCTTCAAGATCCTTCCAAACAGCAGGATCCTCATCTTTTGGTCCACACATTCTTTTGAATGTGGACCAAAGTTTTATTCCATTAGTTGAAGTTGGTGCTTCAGCCTCATACTTGGTCTCCAGCAACCTCCAAAGGTCCACCAAGTCTTCTCTATCACAACTTGCAAACAAAGATATGAGAGTGGTAAAAGTGTGTACCTCTTTGCCATATCTGCCAATCTTCCAAAACCCACATTCATCTTCTTCATAGTTCACAATTGGGTTCCTGGAATCTAATGGTAACACTTGCACCATATCTGAAGCTTCTAAAGGTGAGAGCTTGAGGCTCTTTCTGATGACAGCTTCACTTGGATATAGTGGATCCATATCTTTGGGAAACTCAAATGAAATTCCCTTCTTCACTGGCCTGGGAACAATCATAACTTTCTTGAGTTCCATTTCTTCTGCAAGTTCCTCCTTTCTTTCATCTGAAAGAAGTCTGAGAGTGTTTGCTTCCTGCACTCTCACCCAAATGGGATAAGCCCTGTATTCCAACTCATCAAATGTCAAAGCCCTCAACTTTTGGTAAGTCCATCCAACTCCATGACATCTGAGCAGCATAAAGTATAGCTCCCTTCTATCCCTTTTCAATTCTGAGAGAATATTACTTGCCTTGTGTTTCAAAATTACCTAGCAATCCTTTTGAACTCTAAGAAGAATCTCCAAACCCCATATTTGATATGAAATGGTCAAGTCTGGATTCTCCATGCATCTTTCTTCCCAAGCATTGTACATTTGAACCACCTCTGGCATGTCAAAGTCAACCTGCAATTTCAATTCTCTCAGCTTCTCCTTAGCCAACTCATCCCCATACTCAAGCCTTTCTGGTTCTATAATCATCACACTTGAGTCTGAGCTAGCCCCATCACTTCCTTCTTCTAAAGTCACAACAAATGGTGACTCTTTCATCTCCTTTTTATCCTGTTCCAAGATTTGTGCAGCTAATCTTCTATCAAACTCAATTTGAGCTGCATCCTTTGGAACAATCTCTTCTACCAATATACCCTTACCCTTATCTGATGGTGCAATGGTTGGTAGGGTAGATGGCGATACCTGTGTAGAAACCTCCTTGATGATAGATGATGACTGGGATACATCACCTTCATGTGCAGGTCTGTCAACGCCCAAATTTGTCCTATCAGCGCCCAAAATATTTCTGTCAGCGTCCAACTCTTCCTTGTCAACGCCCAAATATCTTCCCTCAGCGCCTTGTGTAACCTCTCTCAACATAGATGTAAATGATAAATTTAAGTTGGTAGGAGAGACTAAGGACGTATCAAAACCTGTTTGTTTCTTCAAAGTTGTAAGGGCCTCAGCAACATCCACTGATTGACCATCATGACTGCCCTTATCACTTAGATTTATTGGATCTTCCTCCCCTTTGGAAGATTCCTCCATACCCCTCCTTGCACTAGCACTCTCCAAAACAACAAGCCTCTCCCTTAATTGCTTGATTTCAAGGCCTTGTGAGCTGACAACTTGTACTAAGTCTGCATTTTACTTTTGCAAGCTAATGCAGACTGCTGTCAATTTCATAAGAGTCATTGGTTCCAGTATGCCCTCTTCTAAAATGGGGATTTGACCTCCCAAGTCAGATTCATTGGGCAAGGATGAGGACTTAATGATGGTGGGACTGCCTTGGCCAGCATCTAAGCCAGAACTAATAGTCCCAGCCTCATCCAGGTCACCAGCCACACTTGTGGTGGTGGTTCTCTCTGCTACATGGCTAGGACCACCAGAGGAGAACACTCCAGCAGTCCTTTGGCGTTTCATCAACCTATATTCAGGGGGTATGGAAGATGGTGTGGAAGAATGGGTGGATGTGGGTTGGTTAAGGGGTGTTGGGGTTTGTGAAGGTTGTGTGTCAACGTTGGAAATAGGCACATCAACGCCAACATTTGATGTGTCAGCGTTGAAGGAAACTTGGTCAAGTTGCATATGTTCAGGTGAAGGCATGGGTTCAGGTATTGGTTCAAGTTGTGGTTGGGGGTCAATTTGTGGTTGGGGGTCTGGTTGGGGTTGTGCTGCTGCAATAACAGCAAGCATAGCTGGGGTCAAAGGTAGGTCACGATGGGGTGGTGAGTTCATCTTCATAAAAATAGCTTTCTTTTGCTCAGGGATCTTATAAAAATCATTATGATCCCTTGTGCAATAACCTTGGACATCAAAAACCATTTGTAGAAAACGGGGATAAGCTAAAGTCATTTTATTCCCCTTGTTTTTACACATCCCCTCAAAAATCATTTTAAAATAATTAAACTTTTGCCCTGTTGCAATGCACACAATAGCACTGGCAATGGATCTATTGATCTCATTGTGTGCAGTGTATTTGGGACTCAAACATTGAAGGATGACATGTATGAGGTACTTCCAGGCTGGGGGAAATTCCTGCTTATGATACTTGTTTAAGGTACCTTCATCAGGAAAAGGATATCCCAAAGCCCTAAGCCCTTGTTCTATTTCATTAATGGGAAGAATGGCTATACCATCAGCATCATCAAGATGCAAGGCTTGGCGTACCAAAGCCTCAGTAACCACCCAAGGTCTCCCATGAACAATAGAAGTCAATGTAGTCACTCTATTAACTGTTGAGGAACTTATAGTGTTCCAAAACTGTTTAATATGTGTGACTGGAATGAGTGGTGCATGAGAAAGAGCATACCTTAATGGGGATGCATTCAAATACGCCACCATTTGTGTGTATTGAGGAAACAGAGTATCATCAGCTTCAAGATATGCAATCATGTTGTGTTGAGACCTGAACCCCAATTCCAATTCTGATGGTTTAAACTTGGGTTCCATTGATGAAAGCTGTTAAATTTAAGTGAAGAAGATGAAGTTGATGAGAGAAAATGGTGTTAGACAAGAATTATAGATACCCTATTTAAAAATAGGAGCCAAATTTATAGGAGAAGAAAATGCATGTGATTGGCCCAAAAATAGGCAAGTATTTTCAAAAATCAATCATGAATATATTGAAAAAGTATAAGTTTATCTCATGCATTAAATGAAAAGTAACAACTCCCAAAATTACGGCCTAAAAATATGTCAAAAATAACAACTGGGTAGGTCCCATTGAGTGTCAACGGTCAAAAATAACCCATCAACGCCCAACGGCTATAATCTTGTTAACGTTTGCCTATAACCATGTCAGCGTCCAATTTGGTCACAACAACACTTGGAAAATTCTTGTCAGCGTCCAAAAATAAAAATGTTTTAAAATTGAAAAATGACCTAAACAAGTAATTTATCCTAGAGAAGATAACCAAAAGCTGATAATTATTATAGCGCGGCAAGCACTGTCCAGTTATGCACACTTGCTTAAGCAAGATAGACATAACAGTCCTCTAGTGTCCCTTGCTAACCAAAACTCTTAACAACCAAGTTACCTTACAAAATTCCTTGTTACTCCCAGGTAAATCCCATAACAAAATTATTTCCAAGTCTCCCAACAGACCACAACCAATTCTAGGCCAAAAATGTCTTGGTAGCATGCATAGTATATCAACTTTGCATGCTATAGTGCCTCATGATTTAGTAAAACTAACTCATACTCACCTGTGGACATAATCTAGAATTGTGATAAGAGTATCATATGGATACCCAAACATCCTAAAGGTTCCTAAAACCTCCCTTTAAACTATGATACAAAAGTTTGCTAAAATCATGCATGAACATAAAAAATTTATGTCAAGATAGGAATGAAACATTCCAACCATCATCCATAAATAAAAACTTGTCCAAACGCTTCTCCATTGATCCATAAGCAACTCTGTATCTAATGGTATACTGCTAACACCATCTGCACATTTAGATTGAAAACCACAAAACTAACATTGTTGCTGACAACGCCCTGATAACACATGACAGCGTTGAGGGAAGCTTTGTCAGCGTTAGACAATTATATTGCTAACAACGTTGCAAAAACACTTATCAGCGTTCAAGCAACCTTTGTCAGTGTTAGAAAAATATAGTGGAAAATCTAAATCATCAATAAGACCAATAACAATGCATCATCCTGTACATACTTTTACAAAAAGACTCCAAAAGACATATTATGTGAGATTGACCATTCCAATACTTGTTACCAAGTATTGAAATCTCCCAGCATCAAAAGGTTTAGTTAGTAAATCTGACACATTTTCCTCAGTGTCAACCCTATCTGGTTGTATTAAACCTTTCTCAAAGCAATCTCTTATAAAATGGTGTCTAATTTCTATGTGTTTAGTTTTAGAATGATGTACAGGATTCTTAATGATGCACAAAGTACTGTTATTGTCAACAAATATCTTGGTATGCATGAAATTATACCCATAGTCCAACAGCTGGTTTTGAATCCACAAAACTTGGCCACAACAAGCAACTGCAGCCACATACTCAGCTTCAGTTGTAGAATTAGCCACCACTGTTTGTTTCTTGCATTGCCAAGAGATCAACCTGCTCCCAAGAAACTGACATCCACCAGTTGTGGATTTCCTATCAAATTTATCACCTCCATAATCACTATCTGAATATGCAATCAGCTCTAATGGTGAATCCTTTGGGTACCACAAACCAAGACCAGGATAGCATCTTAGATACTAAAGATCCTCTTCACAGCATAAAGGTGACATTCTTTGGGAGTCACTTGATGGCGTGCACAAGCACACACAACAAACATGATGTCAGGTCTGGAGGCAGTAAGATACATCAAGGATCCAATCATGGATCTATAGTGCCTGACATCAACATCTTTCCCATCTCCAATCTTTCCCCAAGTGTGTTCTCTATCCATAGGAGTAGTAGCCCTCTTTTCATGTGGAGAAAAGCCAAACTTCTTCAAGATCTCAGCAACATATTTATCCTGGGAGATGAAGATACCATCTTCTTTCTGCTGAACTTGTAAACCAAGAAAGAAGTTCATCTCCCCCATAGCACTCATCTTGAATTTGTCTGTCATAAGCTTGGAGAAATCCTCACTCATCTTTGGATCAGTAGACCCAAAAATGATATCATCAACATAGACCTACACAAGCAACACATCCTTGCCTTTCTTCTTTGTAAATAGTGTCTGATCTATGGTGCCCCTCTTGAACCCATTGTCCACCAAATAGGTAGACAAAGTACCATACCATTCTCTAGGGGCTTGATGAAGGCCATACATAGCCTTTTTGACTCTATACACTTTATCTGGATGCTCTGGATCCTCAAAACCAGGAGGGTGCATTACATATACTTCCTCAACAATAGTTCCATAGAGGAAAGCACTCTTGACATCCATTTGATAGACTGTGAAGCCCATGCAAGATGCATAGGCTAGAAAAATCCTTATAGCTTCAATCCTTGCAACTGGTGCAAAGACTTACTCATAGTCTATCCCCTCCTCTTGTGTATAACCTTGAGCCACTAACCTTGCCTTGTTTCTGACCACAATGCCTCTTTCATCTCTTTTTTTCCTGAGAACCCATCTTGTCCCTATAGGTCTGACATATCTAGGACAATCAAACAGCTCCCAAACATCCTGAATTGCAAATTGGTGAAGCTCATCCTGCATTGCTTCCACCTAACTTGGTTCTTTGAGAGCATCAAATATTTTCTTGGGTTCCTCTTGTGACAGAAAACAGGCAAACAAACATGCTTGCACAAGAGGGGTATCAACCTTCTTGTGTATATTGGCAATAAACCCACCAAGACCTTGATGAGATCTTCTAGTCTGAACTGGAGTCATAACATCACCAACGATCTGGGAAGGGGGGTGATTCTTCATTGTGGAAGTGAGAACTCCTCCTTCAAAAAGTCTGGTGTCCTCAACCTCACGCTCCATGTTGCCAATATCTTCTTCATCAGACTCTCCTTCATCAACATGAGGATGAACCTCTTCATATAAATTGGAAGGTTCACCTTGTTCAAAATTGGAAGAGAAAAGATGTTCAGTATTGTTGTCAACGCCTGAATCTTGTTTGTCAGCGCTTGGGCTAACAACGCTTGAAGTGTGGTTGTCAACGTCTGAACAATCAACGTCTGAATTGGTCTTGTCAGCGCTAGATTTGCCTTTGTCAACGCTTGAAGGACCATGCATGTTTGTATCTGGTGGTACTTGGAAACCACCATTATCTTGTCCAGCAGCAGCAGCAGCAGCAAAAGCATCTGTCCAAATGGGAATGGTGACATATTCTAGGATAGGAGATGTCTTTTCTGCTTGTGATCCAACCTTTTCATGAACCTGAGTACTTGAAACATCAACAACTTGTTCCTCCATAACATTTGAAGTTACCTTCACAATGTCTGGATTAGTGACAGGCATATAATTTAAAGTTCTAGATAAAGGTTCCAAGTCAAACAACCAATTAGGACCACTTTCAGGATCACTAGGCTTATTTTCTAAAAACCTAACATGTACTCTTTCAAGTATACGTCTTTCTTCTTTAAGATAAACCCTAAAAACCCTTGCTCTGCACTGAATACCCCATGAAGTAACCCTCATCACCTTTTGCACTAAATTTCCCTAAGGCATCACTAGTGTCCAAAACTACTACATGACAACCAAAAGGTCTGAGAAAACCAATATTAGGTTTTCTTCCCCAAAGTAACTCATAAGGTGTTTTGTTCTGAATTTTGTTAACCAATGCTCTATCTTGCATATAGCAAGCTGTATTAACAGCCTCAGCCCAAAAGGCTATAGGAAAGTGAGCATCAGTCAACATTGTTCTGGCTGCTTCAATTAGGGTTCTATTTTTCCTCTCAGCAACCCCATTTTGTTGTGGGGTTCTAGCAATACTAAATTGCCTAGTAATTCCTTTCTTGGCACAGAAATCATCTAGCTTCTTATTCCTAAATTCTCCACCATTATCACTCCTAAGCATTTTAACCTCATTGCCAGACCTCTTCTCAATTTGAGTGATAAAATTAATTAGAATATCAGTTGTGTCACTCTTCATAGCAAGAAAGAATGTCCAAGTAAACCTAGAAAAGTCATCTGTGATGACAAAGCAATATGACTTACCATTCAAACTTTCTATATTGGTTGGACCAAAGAGGTCCATGTGTAGCATATGAAGAGGTCTAGAACTAGTGTGCACCTGTTTGGACCTGAATGAGACCTTGTGCTGCTTGCCTTTAAGACATGCAACACAAGAGTGGTCATTGTGGAAGGCCTTCTCAGGCAAACCATCAACTAAACCAAGTCTCATAAGCCTATTTTTATTTTAAAATTTTATGTGCCCTAGTCTCCTGTGCCACAAATTACTCTCATCTACTGAGGCCTTAGCATAAAAACAAGACATATTATTATTCATTTTAATCCCATTCAAATTCACATTATATATGTCCTTATGCCTAGGTGTTCTATACTCAATATATTTCTCATCAGGGATCTTAAAATCCTTGCTTAACACCAAACACTCAATATCAGTAAACAGAACTTTATTATGGTTATCACAAACTTGTGATACACTAAAAAGGTTGTAATCAAGTTCTTTTACCAGAAATACGTTTTCAAAACGCAAATTCTTGGTGAGAAGGGTTCCTTTGCCTGTGATAGTACCATATCCGCCTCCAAAGTAAACCTTGTCACCATCCTTAATGGGAGTGAAGTTAGTAAGATAATCTTCCTTCCCTGTCATGTGCCATGAGCATCCACTATCCCAATATCCATAATCATTAACCTGTCTTCGAATGCCCTGCACATAAAGAAAACAGATTAGTTTTCTTTGGGAACCCAAGTCTTAAAAGACTTGGATTCATCTGGTTGTTCAATAAGAACAGACTTAGTTCTCACAACAACCCCACTCTCATCTTTCTTAGGATGAAAAACCCAGTTAACCCCAATAGGTTTTGTAATGACTTTTGAAATGTAATTAAATCTATTGCAAGTCATTGAAATCCCATTATCATTAGGGTTTTGATCTTTCTTGGGTCTCCATGTTAAGTTTGAAGAATCTTTAGACCCCTTACCTTGTGGTTGCAAATATTTAGGTCTGGTTACGTTTCTGTCAGTGTTAGAATTTGTCCTGTCAACGCTGAAATTTCCTTTGTCAGCGTTGAACCTAGGGTTTGCTACAGAAACCCATTGCCTATTTGACCAGGTGTTTGTCTTTTGAAATGGTCTTTGTCCATGAGTGTTAGACCCTCTAGTAAAGAATGGGGCAGGTCTAATCACTTGTGGACTTTGCTGCACACAAGGTTTGGGTCTGACAACGTTTGACTTTCTAACAACGTTGACTTTGTTCCTGTCAGCGCTGAAATTGTTCCTGTCAGCGCTGGCTTTGGGAGCGTTGACACACTTGTATGCCAAGTGTGAAAAGCTACCACAAGTGTAACAAGCTTTTCTAGACACAACCTTAGGTCTAGAAGAGAAGAAGCCTGTTCCATGATTGCTAACCTGGCTCTTGGGAGACCTAGTATTCCTATACATCTCTGCATATTTAATGATAGGTCTTCTAACAGTGTTTGAGCCTAGGTCAACAGCTTTACCAGTGATTGGGTTAGTAACCTTAATGGGTGTGGACTCACTGGGACTTTCACATAGTAAGCCACCCTTGACAAATAAAGTAGGGTTAGCCTTCTTCCACTCATTCAGGTCAGTCAGTTTTTGTTGATACTCTTCAACTGGAGTGACAACTCTTGGTGGAGGAATGAATTCCTCCTCTTGGAGCTCTGATAAACCAGTCCAAGATAGGTCCTTTTGTTGGACACCATAGAAGTCACCAGCTGGTGGTGGAACCAAAGAGTAATCATTCATCCTAATCCCAGTCATGTCCTTAGGATCCCTTTGTTTAGCCACACAGTCTCCTAGGGTTTGAGTGGCTCTATCAAATCTTTGAATTTTAAGGCCAACTTTATCTTTATTCTTAATAGCCTCATCTAACTTAGCCTGTATCTCACCATTAACCCTTTCCATGATGTTTCTAATATCCATACTAGCATCTAACTCATGTTTTAAGATACTGATTTTATCTTTTAAGTCAAATTCCATTTTCTTATATTCAGAAACGGTTTTCTCAGTTTCAGTAAGAGCTAGTTGGTAATTAGAAAGTTTACATCTTTCAGTATTCATGTCATCTAATAATCTTAACACCTCTTTGTTAAGTCTTTCAGTATTTAACCTACAACCTTTGCTACAAAAAGCATCATCATATACCTCATTATCAGATGAAGAGGAGGAGTGTGCCATGAGAGCATATTCAACATGCTCTTCTTCTTCAATATCAGCAACCAAAGCTTTGTCCTCTTCAACATTCTTAGCCAGATAACTCCAATCCCATCCCATACCATCAATTCCTAGAACTGCAACCATGGCTTTGGAATCCTGAGCTTTAACAACCTGACTTGAGGGTTTACCAGCATCAGATCTTCAAGGAGATCTGCATTCCCTCATGAAATGCCCCATACGATGACAGTTGTAGCATTCAACTTTGGATTTGTCAAATCCAGCTGTGTCTATAGCATTGATGGTCATTTTCTTCTTAAACCTTCTGTTCCACCTGTTTGCTCTTATACTAGCAAGAGCCATGTTCCACTTGATGTCCATCTCTTCCAAGTGCTCATCACTTATCTGCTCAAGGTCCTCATATGTAATCACTGAACCATTGGGCAAAGAAGCAATGTAAGCACAAACAGTATCCAAATTCAAACCAGCAGGTGTAACTCTTGGGGAGTCACTCTTGAATGTGTCAGCGTCTGAATAGGAGACGTTGACAGGACTTGTTCCAGCGCTGACATATGATGATCCAGTAACTGGATGCACGTAAGAGTCCTTCTGATTGAATTGACCTTCACTATGAGAGAAGAAGGCCATGTTGCTGGTGGTAGACTTGCTTCCATGCTCTAAAAGAGTTTCATCCTCCAACAGCCTTAATTTGTTGTAGATGTCATCAAACGAGGAGGTCTTGTAAGTATTGTTGGCAAGAATAGATCTTGCCTCAATCTTCCATGCCTCACCAAGACTTTTAAGAAAGGTAGCATTAATGTCAACATCACCAACTTGTGTCCCCATGAAGGACAACTTGCTTGTAATGTCAAGCAATCTGCTTCTCACACTACTCAGTTTCTCATTGGGTTGAGCTTTGAAGACAGCATAATCATGCATGAGTTGCTTTTTCTTTTCTTCCTTAGTGTCTGCATTGCCACCATGTGCAACTTCAAGAGCTTCCCAAAGGTCTTTAGCATATTCATAACCTCTGTATTTATGCTGATTCTCTTGTCCCAAAGAGAGCTTCAGAATATTTAGGGTTTTCATGTCAACCCTCTACTTTGCTATGTCTTCAACAAACACAGCTCTACCATCATCAGGTTTTTCCTTCTTGTCAGCTTCTAAACATCCAGCAACAGCTGTTCTTGCAGCAATAGCATTAGCAATCTTTTTAGCCTTATTGAATGTGTTTCCATATTCAATAATCTCCCAGAGTGTGTAGTCATAGATCCCTAGATATTGCTCAAAGTTAAATTTCCACTGATCAAAGTTGGTTGCATCAAGCATAGGAATCTTGATGTTTGGTAAAGGTGAGGAGGAAGAGTTGGTGATTTCTGGAGTTGACATGATGTTGTTAGGTTTTTTGAGAAAATTAGGGTTTTGGTGATTTCTAGGGTTCTTGTGTTCTTTAAGATCAAAACTTTCTCAACAAGCTCTGATACCACTTGTTGATCCCAAACTTAGATCGATTTAGCTTTATGTATACGAGATTAGATCAAGTAATACACTTAGAGAAACCTTTGTATATACTTATGAATCTAAGTGTTATGCGGAATTTAACACTTAAACAAGAACACACAATGATATAAACAAACTTTCACTTTTATTATCAATATCAAACTTGCTTACAATGAAAGTAGTTTACAAACGAAAACTTATATCAAACATTAACCTAAAAGTCTTCTTTTATAGACATAAGAAGCCTTGTACAATAATCTACGTATCAACTATTCTAGGTAAAGATAAATATAGAAAATACATTGTTGTTCCTATCTTTACTAGAACTATTCTATAATACAATAAACGCGTAGAGTATATCTTCCTATCAGTGCTTGTCTTCAATGTGTCAACGCTTGACTTTATCTTGTCAACGCTTGAGCTGTCAGCGCTTGTTTTGTTCTTGTCAACGCTTGTATTATTCTTGTCAGTGCTCAAGTGATCTGGCCTTAATTTATTCCCAACATATTTTTCGTGGGTTTAACTTTGTAAACAGGTCCTAAGCATAGGATGTAGCTGTAGAGCTTTGTCTTAACTTCGTTTCGGTATAAAGTATAGTTTACGACTCCAAATGAGTCAAATGTTATGCGATTTTGAAAATACGTGTACCGGGAGATGAGAACCAACACAATCCGAATTTGTGTTTGGTTTTGGGTCAAATCCCGGGGACCATAGATAGAGTTTGGTAAATGATTGAAAGTTAATTTTTGGTTCCAAACCTGAATTTTTGAGTCTCTTTTTAGACTTAGGTGTGTTTTAAATGGGTCAAACAAGTCCAACATGGTCAAAGTGCAAAATCAGTCCTAAATGTGTACGTCTAGTAATGTGATGTGTAACGAGTCATAGAAGTGAAAACTTTTCATGGGATTAAATATGGGTTTCATACAGGTCATGAGGTATTTTTGTGAATTTTCTTCAAATTTATATAGTTGCTTAAGTCATAGCAAACAGCCCGTACTTTCGTTAAGTACCGGCAAATCTACAAAATGGGAATCGACTTTAATTACGTAGGTAAATGGTATAAGTCTAGTAACAACTACTTGTTTGGTTTTGGCGTGAGTTTTCATAAGCATTAAGTGTTTTCATATGAGTGTGTTTAGTACAATAATGTACACGGAGTGTTGATTTGGTTTACGTACCTTGATTTTTAGGTCAAGTGTTTGATTTTTCCGGGCATCCACGTCGTCGGTGACATTTCTCGTTACGTCTTCGCTAGAACCACTACTACTACGCCAGGTGAGTCTATAGCCTCGCTCTTTACTTATTTCAAACGTTTTACCCGCGAGGGGGATGCATGCTATTTAAATGAAAAGAACATAAGTCATGAATGATTGTTGGACCCGAATGTTGCCTTGAGTTGTGTTGAGTACCTAGTTGTAAAAGTCCCTAACTTCGTGAACTATTACCTATTGTCTTGCCTTTGTGTGGGTTGGAGATAGCCGCTTATACAATTGATAGTACTATGGGGTTGACGACCCTATCCGAGACGAGAGTTAGTACGTTGAGTACCCTCTGCGGACAGATAACTTGTGATAAGAAATAAGGTATAATTACAACTAATTCCTTTAGAAGGGGCACTGGTTTCACTTAAATCATGCCGGTATATGTACGCGGGTGATTGAGTTAACGGATTAGTGTGACGAGCTTAAACACAATTATTAGCTATTGCTAAAGATAATATCCTTGAATAATAGATTGTGAGTACGACAATGCTATTGGATGGTCATGATTGGTTTTAATACTTATGTTCAACTTATGTTTTGATAAACCTATAGATTCGCTCAACCTTTGTGTTGACGGTTTTAAGCATGTGTCTCAGGTAACCAAGAATGATAGCAGCGGAGCATGCGAGGATGGAAGTTGTTGTGGCTTGGCGGTCTACTTTGTTTTTCTCCCTTTTTATCACTTAAAATTTTTATATTATGTCATGTGAAACAAGTAATGTACTTTTGGGTTGAGATTCAGTGGGGACCTAAACGCAACCCTGTTTTGTATTATCATTGGGGTTTGGAAAACAGTAGACTTTGTTGTTTTAAACCATCTTTAATTTATGTTTAAATTTCTTCGTCTCTTTGAGTCGTTCGAAATAACTTATGTGTGATGATAACTGCCTAACACCCAAATGTTGTAGTTCCGCTGCGCATAGCATTTTATGGGGGTGTTATACCAGTACAGGTACTAAAGTCAAGCATCAACAACAACAAACTGGTCAAATCTTTATATAACATTCAACTAAGGACACTCTTAGAGTTTGGTTGTTGAAGAAGCTGATATCTACGAATTAAGTGTTTCAGGGATTTACGATTAAGCTAACAACAATGGCTCCTCGTTAATTGACAGACAATGACCCGGATTTCAAAGAAAGGGAAGTTTATCTGTGCAACGATAACTTACCCTCAAAACGAGAAATTAAAATTTCTCGGACACGAGCTTACATTAAAACTATTCAACTGTTTTAAGCTCGTGTATATGGTTTATCGTTAAATATCAAACGATGACCCAATCTTCAAATAAAGGAAAGTTTATCGCCGATGATAAACTTATCCTCACAACGAGAAATTAAATTTTATCGGACGCGAGCTAAAATTAAAACTATTCCAAGGTTTTAAGCTCGTGTATATGGCGTATAATTATATTTCACATTATGCCCCGGACTTCAAAGAAAGGAAAGTTTATCGCTGATGATAAACTTATCCTCACAACGAGAAATTAATTTTTCTCGAGCATGAGCGTTTATTAAAAACATTCAAAGTTTTTCAAGCTCATGCACAATGACTTACAGTTAAATATCAGACTGTAACTCAGACTTCAATTTTAGGAAAGCTTATCATTAAATGATAACTTATCCTCGTAACGGGAAATTAATTTTCTCGGTCATGAGCTTGTATTAAAACATTCCAAGTTTTAAGCTCATAATGGAAAGTATATGTTTTAAATAAGAGAACTTTTCCTCATAACGAGAAATTCATCTTTCTCGGTCATGAGCTTTACGTTAAAACATTCAAAAGTTTTCAAGATCATGAAAATGACTTCTAAGTAAATATCAACTTAGGACTCGTTCTTCAATTAAAAGGAAATTTTATCGCCGATGGTAACTTACCCTTAACAACGGGAAGTTTACAACTTCTCGGAATTGATCTTGTCTAGTAAGATATTCAAATTCTTAAGCTCAAGTAATTGGTTTTCAAAACGTTGAACACAATTTTCCAAAAGGTTTTTTCTAAATCTTTCAAAATTGTGTGTTTAAAATGTTTTTGATAAAAAGAACATGTCTTCTGGAATCGATAATATTTACGATCCTTGAAATGTTATTCAATAATGACACGGGGTTGTAAATAAAGTTCGAGCAGAAGTTTAAATGATTTAAAACATGCTCAAACTGGCTTGCTATTATTTCAGATAGTAACCTGCTTTTCATATTCAAGTCAAGCATTTCACCAGAAAGCTTTGACTCAACAACGGGAATTGATTTTCTCGGGCATGGTTTATTTTTATAACCATATAAGGGATTGTGTTTACGCAGTAACACAATCTAACACGGATATATGTACGTGTCAGTGCATTTATTTGTTAAAACAAGAGAAATCTTGTTTTTATGAAGTTATCATCTCTACATTCATAGCAATCTATAATTGATATCTACATACTTGGCGGTGCGACTATTCAAAAGACGACTACAGCTCTTTCGATAAAACACGGGTCAACATTGAGGGGGAGCAACATTCGTGAACAAGAACCATGTGATTCAATCATATGATGTTCTCCATCATTCAGGTCCAACCTCGTAAATTGATAATCTTGTGAATACATTATCATATATGATCTTTGCACGTGATAAATACCTTACACTTGTGTTTAAAATGTATTTAATTTACGTTTCAAGTACACCCTCATTAATTTGAGGGGGAGCTTGTGATCTTTTTCTTCCCAAATTTTCTTAAAATGCTATTAAATCAATTGATATTAAAAACATCGATTGGGTTAATACTTTTAATATGGGGGAGAAAATGTGATTTAATATAGAGATCAATAATGGTTTGACTTAACGTGATAGCTCATCCCGACATGTGCGAAATGTTTTCGGATATCGTGGCATATGTTAAAGGGGAGCAAAATGGATTTGGATATCAAAATGGATTTTATGGTGACATACACTTACCCAACACATCTCTATTCATGACGATGAAGATTGTGGTGACATAAGGATGGTAGGATAGTTTAAAGTCCAATGATTCTTCCAGAACCGAATGAATCTTCTCAAGGACATTCCATAGCTAGAAATAGTAGTCCTTAGGAAAGATGGAGAAAGTTTGTGAACGTAGCTGAATGTCGACCAAGTACTTAAGTTAGCATTGGAACAATCATAACAAGGTGCTAGTTATGACGTATTGGTAAGCATTGAAGGGGTTGAAGAATGAAAAAGAAATTTAAAGATAAAGGGTGTAAAGAAAGAAGCCCTCCTTACAACCTTAGGGAGAAACCGGGTCAACACATATGCTATTGAGATCATTTTAATGATGCTTGATATTGAAGATAGACATCATGGACCGAGTGATGCAATGCACAACCCATCCCAGCTAACTCAGATATCTCTCAAAAGGTATTTGTTTTATTCACACGGAGACAACACATTATTAATTGGTTTATTCACTCCGAATATGTTGATATTGAAAAGGTGGCACTCCTCTCCAGCCTCCGATCACTAAAATCCAAAATGCACGATCGAGTCTAGAGCCATTTGAGATCATCAAATATCTCATTAGGACACACTTCCATATTTCCTTGCTTCTTCACACACTGTAAAAAGTAAGAAATATCTTAAGAGTCCTATGAATCTTCATGATCTTGCCTGAACATCCGAGTAATACAAAAGTATTTAAAATGAAGATGCAAATCCTTCTTGAGCGGATATCAAAAAGCTCATGGTAGGTGACTTGTGAGATTCTTTATGTATCAAACTTGTGATAACTGGAAAGAAACAATTGTTTAATTCTTAGTTGAATTTAAACACGTTCCAGGAATCTACGCAATATCTTAATGATCTTTCCAGAACACTTAGAGTGACACCTTAGTGTTCACAGTGATGAGTGGAAATCCTTCTACTGTTAATTTCAAACAGCACTTGGTAGGTAACCTGCAAGATTCTATACGAATCAAACTCGTGGCAACTGGAAAGCAACGATGGTGCGATTCTTTAATAAATCAAACTTGTTCCAAGAATCAGAATTGACGACTTTAATCATGCGGATAATTTAATCCAAATGATTCACTCTTTACGTTCGCAGTCAGCTTTGGACGGTCGAGTAAAGAGAACGGTTTTACCCGCGAAATCTTGTCAAGGAGATTTTTTTTAATTCAATCTACCTTCCACAAGTACGATATTTAATATCGTCCAACGGTCTTCACCGACCGGAGGTAAAATGCTACCGAAATAGATTGAAATGTTTAAAGCCATTTCGTTCGTGTCTACTTATGTTATTACATTTGAAGACGGTGGTGTTGCAGTGTCCGAGAAGAAGTCGTCCCCTCATGCTTATACTTTCTGCACTTAATACTTCAAGAAATTCAAGAAAGCCTAAAAGTCAAGTCTTCCGATGTAACAAACTCTGAAGCTTTCAAGAATTTATCAAGGTATAAGTATGTGGAACATGAAGTCACGAGGAGGCGAGTATCACAAGTGATGAATGCACACGGTCAAGGCAAGAAAACATGCTCAAGACTAATGTCAAAGATCTCATCAGCATATTCACAAGAACAAGATTGAAGACTCAAGCATAGTATGCTAGGTTTAAGATTTTGTAAAATGGTGTGACCTCCCTTAGGGGGGAGATTGTTGGAAATGTGTTTTCCCAACGAAATTCTCGGTCGCATCATTTTTAGCATAGATGACGAGCTATAGACTATTTAGGACATTGTAACTTGGAGTGACCTCCCTTAGAGGGAGATTGTTGGAAATACGTTTTTACGTATTTAGGAAGGATCGGTCACTCCAACGAGATACATCTAGTATGGGCTCGTGATCCAATATGTAACAATATAAACCACAAAGCCCACATATAGGGTGGGCTATATATACCCCCTCCTAGCATGTTAGGAGGCGTGCGTCACACATTTCACACACTTCTAATCTAATCCTCTATAATTCTCTCCAACCTCTCTTTACTTTCTCTCTCTACATCTTCATCTATCTCTCTCTCTAGTAATCATCTCCATAGTTAGATAATCCAATGATTACGAGAAACTAACAGCTGGGATGACGTTTGGAAGGACCTGTGAATTTAGATGAATGTGAACAAAAGGTGAGCACCAAACGGTAAACCCACGGATGGGAAATAATACGCCGTTTGAGTGGTAGGCGTTAAAAGGAAAGGTAACGCGGGGGGGGGGGGGGGGGGGGGGGGGGGGTTAAAAACAAACCCATGAACCGTGCTTGGTTGTCCATTAAGAAAAGGAAACTAACCTGTAGGGGGTCCCGAGGCAGTGCTTGGAACATCAGTTCTAGTAGAATGGTTGGCGGTCCATGCTACGGGTACAGAGGTACTCGGGCCCGCGCCACTCACCGTTTGAGGTGGCGGCATATGGGTACCCCTGGGATGGCGTGTAGAGTGTTGGAAATACGTTTTTCTTATTAAGAAGGATCGGTCACTCCAACGATAGTCCATTTAATAGCTCGTAGTTTAGTTAACCTTCTTTAGTTATCAAACAAGTCCAAGCCTAGCCTACAACATGTGTAGGCCGGCCCAAACATGTAAGCCCAAGCCCATTACAAGGCTTGGGTATATAAACCCTCTCCTTAGATGGAGAGGGTGTGTGGTTTCATAATTTACACATAGTTCTCTTAACTTTCTCTCTCTAAAAGTGTGAAATCCACCATCTCTCTATCTCTTTCTCTCTCTAAAAACATAAGCAAGATTTACATATCCTTCAAATGGTATCAAGAGCCATGGGATGATTGTTTAGTTCTTGTGTTTGTGTTCTTGATTCTCTCGCAATTTTTGATCTATTTTCACACGAACCAAAAGTTTTTTTGTGTTTTTATGGGTTAATCTTTATTTACTTCATCTTATTACTTGTTATAGTGATTTGGTATTGTTATTTGGGTTAGAAACACAAAATTTTTGGTTGTTTGATTCATTTTTTGGCTTAGAATCTTGAATTGTTTGTGTTCGTGTACTGTCCGAGAAAAAAAGGTAAGTTGGTATCCTGTACGATCTGACTTTGTGTTTGCATAAACCCTGGGGGTTTCTACTTGCGATCCATCGTCACGATCTGTTGTTACGATCTAACTGCGATCATTAGTACGATCCAAGTTACGATCTTGACTTCGATAGCTTACTACGATCCATCAATCCGATCAGAGTGCGATCTCTTCAATACGATAGCTTAGTACGATCAAGGCTACAATCAGAATACGATCACTGACTAGGATAGGGGAGTACGATCACAATACGATATGGGAGTCTGGTCTGAGTGTGATCATAGTGAGTGCGATGAGTCGTTGCGATCAGAGCACAATCGTTGGGTACGATCATAGTGAGTGCGATCACTCGTTGCGATCAGAGCACGATCGTTAGGTACGATCATAGGGTGCGATCCACGAGTGCGATCTGAGTACGATCCAACAATTTTTCAAAAATGTGTTTTTGAAAATTTTCGTGTGTAATTTCGTCTTGGAATTTTTTTGTTTATCGAGGACATAATTTAGGGGATTTTAACATTATTTCTCAGTCTTTAACACACAACAACAAATACATTTACTTTCTTTCATTGATCGATCAACTTTGTAAATCTTAACTTATTGAAATGGAGTACACATCTCTTACGGATAAGTCCATCCTCTCGGGTACGGATAATCGTCCACCAATGTTGGAGAAGTCTATGTATGAGGATTGGACTTCCCGAATGGGACTTTACATGTTGAACAAGGAGAGATCTTATTTGGGCATCGGTGCTCAATGGACCATTAGATTATGGTACTTTGACGGAAGGTACAACTACTCGTCCTTGCACAACGGGTGAGTTGACTGGAGAGATATGAAGATTCAAGATAAATGTGATAAGTATGCTACAAACATCATTCTCCAAGCCCTTCCTCCAGATGTCTATAAACTCGTCAGCAAACATAAAGTTGCCAAAGAGTTATGGGATAGAATTCGTGTTCTAATGCAAGGCACCTCGTTAACTAAACAAGAACGAGAGTGTAAGCTTTATGATACTTTTGATAAGTTTGCCTATGTGCCAGGGGAGACTCTCAATAACTATTATCTGAGATTTACCCTATTGTTGAATGAGCTAAATGTATATGGCATGGCAATTCCTACCTTTCAATTGAACACCAAGTATTTGAACACTCTTCCTCCAGAATGGAAAAAATACGTGACAGATGTTAAATTGGCTAAGGACTTGCATAACACCAATGTGGATTGATAGTTGTAGTTTTTAGATATACAAGTCTTAGGAAAGACGAGTATAAATGCGGTAAGTATTAATCGACACGATTTAATAAAAAAAACGTGAAGACGAATAAATGCGGGTTCGTTCTCGAAGGAGGTGTGTGGATTAATGTGCCAATATATATAAAATCAAGTTTGGATTAGTGACGTTTTTGGTTTAGAAGAGAGAAAAATAAAAGACGAGTTACGACTACGATTTAAACTACGACGTTGACGTAAAACGCGAACGTAAATACGTAAAACGCGACATAATTAAAAATTAAACCTAAAAATCAATTAAAAGATTAAACTAAGTCTAAAATAATATAAATAAGAATAAAAATCCAACAAATATATTTTAAAACCTTTTATTAATTAAATATTCAATTTTTAATGCAAATTAAAGCCCTAAAATTAAATATAATTAACAAAATGTCCAAAATATAATTTTATTGAACTAGTAAGTTACTTATATTATTTAAAGACTAAAAAGTATTTTTCCTAAATTTTAAAAACTATTTTTCTATTTTTTAATCACTAAAAACTATTTTTAAATTAAAATAATCATAAAAAATAATAAAATAATGCCAAAAATAATTTAACAATTTTAAAAATCCTAAATTACACTAATGGACAGTATAAAATTGAAAAAGTTTGAAAAATGTAAAATTTTGCACTAAAAGACAAAACAGTTTAATAATTAAACCCTAATTAAACTAATTTGATTCTAAAAATTAATTAAAACAGTGAACAGTAAATATTTTTAAACTAAAAACCTTAAAATATTTTTCTAATTCTAGGAAATTTTTTAAAACTAAAAAATATTGAAATTTTGCACTAAATGCCAAAAACAGAATAATTAAAAGTTAGTTAAATTAGCTATTTAATCTAAAAATATAAAATGAACAGTGAAATAAAAACTAATTAAACAGAAAAATCAAGAATTAAATAAGAAAAAGAATGAAAAAAGTTTCAGGTTATAACTCCTAAAATTTACCACAAAAGACAAAAATTCAAGAAGATGAAAGTGACATGTTGACTATTTCTGTCATTTAGCAAAGCAGTACAAACAAAAGCACTAGCAGGGGTAACTTTCTTCCCCCTGCCTTCAATAAAAACGTGTCTAGTGGCAAATTAGCTTAGGAAAGCTAATTGTGATGATTTTTTCTTGGATACAAGGGCACCCCCACACTCATGGAAGTGTGGGGAGTCAGGATAAACAGAAAAAACACACACTCTCAATACAAAAATCACACAACAATGGCAAAATAAGTGACTGCTATAGCCTATGGTCTACTGATGAACAGTGGACTGAAGCAAAAGGCAATTGGACGAATTTCAGAGCTCAAATTCTCAATCACAAATCCACCAAATCACAAACAATCAATCTAAAACCCTAGACTGACCTAATATCTAACAATATACAGAAAATCAAACCACAAAACACATTGAAACAAGGCAGAAAATTGGTTTAACTGATTTGACTGTTTTCTACCAAAATGAGTATGCAAATCTGAATATTACCCTATGAAACTTAAAACAAGATACTAATATTACCTACCACTAACCAATTGAGTATGTTAAGACTGATTTAAGCCAAGAACTGTCACCAATCTTTCCTTAAACCCTAGTCCCAAACACCCCCTTATAATCAGAAACCTTGATTAACACACTAAATCTATTTCAAAAAGACTTAAACTGATTCAAATCTACTTGAGCATGCATATAATCATCAAATGAGCATAAATAAACCATGAAACAAGCACATGAACACAAAATCCACAAAATCACATAACCACTTAATTAAAAGCATAAAAACTGACAAAAGGGGGTTCAAGCCGTTTTACCTGGCTGATGCCTTCCTTTTGGGGGTCTTAAAGCTTTAAAGGAGCTTATGCTACTAGTAGAGAAGCCCTGTTGGTAGGTCTACAACAGACCTAGGGCATATATGTCTTCACAGATGAAAAAAATGAAAGAACGAAATGATGGAATGATGGATCTTGTTTGTTTTTGATACCTGCACAATCACACACAACAATCAAACAGCAAGTAGCAAGAGCTACAAGCTTTTGGCTTGTAGCTTTTGCTACAGTGAAATGATAAAAAGAATGAAAATATGGAGAAATTGGTTTTTTCAACCAAAGCCATATTAAACAAATGATATTTTACAAACCAAACTTTTGGAAGATGAAAACCCAAGTTACACTTCCACTTTCACTTCCATGTAACTTGGGATTCAAATCCGGATAAGATAAAAATAAAACATGAAATCTGAAAATGCCCTTTTAAACTATTAAACTGAATTTTAAAAACAGTAAAGAGTTACTTAATACAAAACAAGAGATGGAACACAGATTTTATTACTCAAAATTTAAAAGTTTTCATTATCATTAATCACTCAAAGATTTTTACAATAAAAACTGGAACAAAGGGGTTGCTACATGCCAGCACCTCCTTTTATAGTACTAATGGAATAATCTAGAACTTAAAACAATACTGAAAACCCTAGTATATAAAATTCCAATCATGCCCTTGGTGGAGTTTGAAAATTTGGTCAGCAGGGTCTTTGTCAAGCCCATGTGGGTTGCTGAGCTATAGAAAACAAATCTTGGTCGTTGAAGGATTCTTTGGAAGGAAGAAATCACTAGGAGACGTTGATCTTCTGGCTGGTTTTGTTTTCTTGTCAAAAGCATGAACAGAGGATACGTGTGGGGGCCATTGGGTGATGGGGATGGTTGTTTCGAGATGGGGAATGTGATGTAGACATGATTAATTAGGTTTCTGGATGATTCGGGGCAAAACCCCTTTGATTTGCCAGCTTAATCAATTAGGGTTTATGTGACTGATTTGGGGAACTTTTGGAAAGGGTGGGTTAACAGTACATGTTTCCCACTAAAATTAATAATAAAAAACGAGTTTAAAAAGTTAATTATTATTAATATTTAGTGTTAAGGTGGAGATCAGATGTGGAGGATTGGGAGAACGTGATTGGGTGAGGGGAGATAGTGGGTGACGTGTCGTTGTGGGAGTGGTGGGGGTGAGTTGTGATGTTTGGGAAACTTAAGTCCCTGGACTTCCTTGTCTTGTTCATTTTGTGTTTAAACAGCCCATAACTCCTTTTCCCTTTATATAAAAGTTTTCTTTCTTTCATTTTGGCCACAAAAGGTTTCATAAACTTGTTTCAAGGGCCTTTTTTGTAATTTCTTCATATTCCAAGGGCTAAACTTGTATGTACTTGATAATTTAGGGACCCAAATGCAATAAATGAGATTTGCAAGGGTATAAATTGACAAGTCTTCAATTCTTGAGGGACCAATCTTGCCAATCTTCAAAACTTCAAGGGTATTTTTGGACATTCCATATTTGGGCCCGGTTCTTTATGCGGCTTCGTTTCCCGTGTTCGTTTTTGCTTGATTCCTTTGATCTTTTGGTGAATTCACGATATCCGTACCTGAAATACACAATTAACAAACACAGGCATATTTTTGGGTATTTTGACGATATTTTAAGCGTTTTAAGCCCGATTTGGACGATGAGACTATGTATAAATACAGTCTCATCACTCCCCCATACTAAACCATTACCGTGTCCCCACGCAATGCTAGAATTAAGTATCATAGCAATTCCAAAATTCATTTTATGATGACATTTATTAAAGACATAAACTTAAATAAACTACTACACGTGTTTTAGACATAATGTATTGTTTTCATCACGAGAAAGTGACTTTTGGGATCATAGAACAAGAACACGTGAATGCTTCGTTAGAAATAATTTCGTCGTCCTCGATTTTCACCCAATTCCATGCTAAGCGTGTAACGAGATCATTGTTATTATAAGTTAGCAACACGAACACATCTCATGAGTGTTAATTACACACCTAAACTCCCTTATTCCTACTTGGTATCTCTTATATTTTATTTTTGTCTTAATGATCAAGAGGATACATCATCGACTTATGCGTGAATAGAGATTAAGTCTAAAAATAGAAACTTAACGGTGTAACCAAAATCATTAAATCAATAATTCATCCGAATAGACAACGATGTCAAAAAATTAAGTCAACAAGAAGGATCGATAAGCACGGTTTTATAACGGTTTTGAACATGAGACTTATTACCAAGACTTTTATACGCCCCCTAACGGAAGGGCCTTATTATCTTTGGTTTACCTCCATCTTTTATTCAACTTCGCCATGAAGCTTTTATTATGACTTCGGTCTTGCCTTGCCTTTTTTTATCCGCCTCATCGGTGGTTTTATTAGCCAAAGACGTATATCCTCACGCTAAAGCGAATTTTGGATCTTTAAAGCTTCAAAGATTAAGAGTTGATTCACTTTCAATTTGGGCATAGATTTTTCGGCCTTGTGAGCTTCAAATTTTTGCTTAATTTAGGTGAGCACTTGAAATCTTATTATTAGGTGAAGCTTTCGATTATTCGGGTGCCAATACTTCAAAACCGTGGCGATGGCGATACCTTAGTTTTTTCCCAATTTAATTACATGGAAGCTACCAAAACAAATTAGAAACCAACAATAGTGACTAAACCGCCAAATCAATATTTATTAAAAATTTATTATGCAAAAGCGTGGGGAGAATAAGCTAATAATTACTACACATGAGATCGTGACGATTACGAGACTTATAAATAACTCTATCATTTCTCGTCCTCATTTAAGAGACTTAGCCTAAAAGGTTAAGGAATCGAAGCTAAGTGCTTAACACGCACGGTCGAGTCAAAAGTTACTCTCGTTCTCACCATCAGAAAACCTACATTCGTGTCTTAAACACTTATGAAAAACAAGAAAAATTTTATAATTTGGCCATTTTTAGCCTTATTTTGCATAAAACGATAACAAAAAGATGAAACTTGGATTGCGTGTTGACGTAAGCAAGGTGAAGTATCTACTCACCCCCCATACTAAAACTAAACATTATCCTCAATGTTTCGAGTCTAGGGGTGAAAACACCCCCATACTAGAGACGAAGTCGAATGCTTAATCTCGAGCATGGAAAGGGTAAAACGAATAACCTAAAAGCCGTTTATGAATTATGCTAATAAGATAAACGTTAGAAAATAAAAGGATATCATCGGATATCGGAATCTCCAAAGGCAACGATCGAAGCTCGAGTGATCCATAGAACGAACACGCGAGGCTTCAATGATGACGATGAACCTAATGAATCACAATCACAAACAACCACGGAACAAAGGTTGGAAGAGCACAAGTCCCCTCATTACGTTAACTAAGAAAGCAATAATAAATACAATGATAAGCATGAGAATCCCCCACGAGGCACCTTGTTTTTGATAACCGAGTCAAAAGCTCGACTCGGATCCCCATAAATGTGATCATTTAGGGATAATCTTGGTTTGGTCATTTTTAGTGGGGCTTACATGATAAACAAGGCCCAAAAGTACATGGAGTACTTTAAAAACCCGATATACGAATACCGGGGTCAAAGATAGCGTCTTCGTTTTCGGATGAAAGACGAAACAATGCCACTTCAACACAAACCCCAATGGGGTAGAAGAAAAGAGATGAGAAGTAGAAAGGTGGGGCAATGGGTAAGTCACTAAAATGAGCTACTCGAGGTAGACTCACACCAAGCAAATAGATACGATTTCCATTTATTGCATCGGTGGAAGACCGAGATTTCCCTTTACAAGCAATTCCGGGATCGTAAATCTCGTCCTCGGTGGAGAAATGCGAGGGAACATTTGGGGCTTCCCCCACACTAAAACCACACACACCATCGTCAAAAGGAGTAGACGAGGTGGTAGCACTCATATAACGCGGTGATGACGGAGTTAAACATGTAGAAAAATCTTTTAAAACATTTTTAAAATCCTTTCCTTTTTCATCGTTTAAAAACTCTTTATGAAAACCCGATTTGATAATGTCGAAAATATTTGGCGTGTCAAATTCAAAATTAGTCGCGCTAAAAATCCTCACATTTAAGTCTTTGGTGGGAGGGGGTGGCGGATTATATAAGTTCTCAAAACGTTTGTCAATAAAGAACACCGCCCCCTCGGGGTCAACATACTCGTTATCATCATGAACGTCGATCTCATCGATTTCTTCATCAAAGATAGGCTTGTCAAACCATGGTTTGTCATTCCCCTCCTTGAGTATCTTAGAAACTCTCTCGAAGAGATCACGATCAAGCACGCAACCATCATTCTTTTGTGGGGATTGTTGATAAGTTAAATCCTCACGAATGTGGTAAACGTAATTCTCATTTGAGGAGTGTTGATTAGGTAACTCCTCGAGAATTGGATTTTTGGTGGTCACATGAGTTGGTTCGTCATCGAAAATAAGACGTTCCAACTCATTTAGTTCATCCTCGATTTTGGAAAGATCGACCTCACTCGTAGGTGGAAGTGAAGGCATAAGAGCTAGCTCTCGTTCAATGATTTCCTCAATCTCGGGATCAAACTCGTAATCATCGTACTTCACATGTTTCTTTTTAGGAGAATCAAAAATTGCATGTGGATTTCGAAGTACGTGATCAATCTCGGCAAAATCGCCATCGTCATCGTCAAAGAAAGAGTCGATGTGAGCACTCACAACCATGGTCTTACAAGTCGAATGACTATGCTTAGGTGACTTTCCTAGGACGAGAGGATCGATGTCGATAAACCCTTTAGCCTCAACGGGTGTTGGGCTAGGCAAAGGAGGCACTTCGATGGAGTTAGAAGTTAAAGCCTCAAAGACGTGGTCCTTCGAAGGTGGTGAAGACGAGTCCATTTTGGTCTTTGTCGTGATGGCACTAACGTCGCCCTTCGGAATTGGTGGTTCACTTGTTTCGCTAAAAACATCCCAAAGTGAGTTTTCATCCATAAATTTACACATACCCTTTTGAATTAGGTACACGTATTCTTTATCATTAAAATCATCATCTTTAAAACCGTTTTTCTTAATTCTTTCAAAACATGCATTAAGCTTCATTCTTTCCGCTAAAGTGAACATTTTGAAATCATTAGGATTTGAATCATTAGGTTTTGAAACCTCGGTTTTTTCATTCTCATTAAACCCTTGGGATTTTCTAGCGAAAAAGTCTATTTTCTCATCCCCATATCTCATAGTAAGTCTCCCCTCGTGAACGTCGATTACGGTTCTAGCCGTCGATAAGAATGGTCGGCCTAAAATGATTTAGGGTCACACTCGTAATCGGATATAACAAAATCCGCGGGAAAAAAACTTTCCAACTTTGACATAGACATCCTCGGCTATTCCAATTGGTATTAACGGTGTACATTTTGCAAGCTCGATTGTCATGTTCGTGGGGGTAAGTCTAGGCAATCTCATCAATTTCCAAAGAGAATGAGGCATGAGATTGATGCTAGCACCTAAATCGGCAAGGGCTAAGCATCCCTCAATCTCGGAAAAATCACAAGGTAGTAGAAATTGGCCCGGATCCTTTTCCTTTCTCGGCATACGCCTTTTGTGTTTTTTAAGAAGGATCGATGCACAAGTTTCTTCAAGGGTTACTTTTGTAAGGTCGACAAAACTCTCTTTTTGAATCGTAGATGGAATTTGAGGTACACGAGGGTGTGCACTCTTTTCCTTGGTCGCCACGTTCACCCCATCGACTTTAGAACAAGAAGACGTCTTAGAAGTCGAGGGTTGAGAGGGATAAACTACACGGAATCCTTCAAGGTTAGGGGTAATCACACGACCTTTCTCACGAGACGAGGCGGCTTTACATTGTTCCTTCGGATTTGCTACGGTGTCACTAGGTAACGAACTCGATGACACACCCGAGGACTTGTTCATTATGGCCGAAAACATCTTTTTTATGTCAATTTGCCCTTGCTCAATCTTCGTGTTTTGCAATTTCAATGTATTAGAAAAGTCATTTTTCAAAGTACCAATTTCTCCCTCTAATCGTCTCATATTAGCCTCATTCGTTTTCATGTAATTTTGAAAATTGTTTGACGAACTATTTTGATTTGAATTAAAGTTCCCTTGGTTTTGATTGTTTCTTTGAAAATTTCCTTGATTACCACTTGAAAAATTGTTACCTTGATTGTTGTTGTTTGAAAAATTCGAGTTTTGATTATTATCTCGATTTTGCCAAGTTATGTTACGACCTTGATTATAACATCCTTGATTTTGATTCGAAAAATTTCCTTGTTGATTGTTTCCTTGAAAATTGTTTCGGTTTTGAAAATTGTTGCCTTGGTTATAATTGCCTTGTTGTGATGGACCCGCGTTATTTTGATTAGAAAAATTGTTGTTTCCATTTAACGCACTCACATTCGACGTTTGGCCACCCGTAGCCGCACACTCGTAATAATTATGAGGTCCACCACAAAACGTACACGAAACCTCAACCGCTTTCACCGTAGCGGGAGCGTCTTTCTTTTGCATCTCAACGAGAAAAGACGTAAACACATTCGTCAACTTGTCGACTTTCGCATCAACTCTCTCAATGTCGCGATTAGAATTACTAACATTGGTGACATTGGCAACACTCGGTGCGTTGCGGAGTTGGTAAACCTTGGATCGGTTTTCGATAATTATCAAAGCATCTTTCGGAGTCTTACACAAAAAGTTGCCACCGGCGGCGGAATTCAACGAGTCTTGTTCGTGAAAATTAAGACCGTTGTAAAACGTATCGATTTGGTGCAACTCAGAAAAACCATGGTGAGGACATTGCCTAAGCAATTCCTTAAAGCGATCCCACGCGTCTCTAAAAGATTCATTCGGTTTTTGCTCAAATTTCGTAATTTCATTTTTGAAAAACGTTGTCTTAGACGGTGGGAAAAAATAATTAACGAACTTGGAAACGAGATCCTTCCACGTAGTTATCGAATTAGGTGGCTCTTTCTCGTACCAATCCTTGGCGGCACCATCGAGCGAGTACGGAAAAAGCATAAGCTTGACGACATCGGTGTCGACGTTCTTAAACTTGCTCGTGGCCAAAAGACGATCAAAATTCCGAATATGGTCGTGAGGATTATCGGCTTCACGACCTCGAAACTTCGTAGCTTGGATTAACGAAAGCATTCCGCTCTTTATCTCAAAATTCTCCGCTTCGATAGCGGGAATTACGATCGCGTCTCCATAACCCTCGGTGGGCGCTTGGATCAATTCCATCATCGAACGATTGTCGGCCATCTCCTCTACGGTTTCTTCAACAACGATATTAGGAACGTCGGTTTCTAATTCTCGTCTACGTCGTCGATTCCTTCGATTACGATTGTGTCGATTCGAAGCTTCACTAGAATTGGAATAATCCTTTGATCGAGTGCGCATGCACTAAGCGTAGAATGGGTGGTAGCAAAGAAGATTCTTTTTGCGATTTTTCGATTTTTTTAATTTTTTTTTTTTTTGGTTTTTGATTGTTTTTTAATTTTTTTGGATTTTTGAATGTATTACGTAGACACAAATCTACAAATCTCCCCTCGAATCGACTTTCTCGATAAAAGGAGCCTCAAAGAATGAAAACGATCACGTGGAGTGAACGTTCTCGATGACTTTAGAACGTTGGTGGAACACCAAAACGTTCAAGAGGGTTTAATCTTGAAAACACAAGCAAATATAATATACGTAGATAATACTTGGGCGGCAAACCCTCGATTAGCCTTCTTTCTCAAAACATGCACAAGCAAGCGAAGGAAACGAGGCGGCGCGAAGCACTTAAGAGCCTTTTTCCTTTAGGTCGTGAAATACAACCTCCTTATACCCACCTTATAGTTTGTGTTAATTGAAATTAAGCCTCACGAAATTATTTATCTATTTTGCCTTTAAACTTTTGCTTTGGATTCGAATACAATGATCGAGTGATGAAATCCCGAATCAAGGTTGTGTTTTCACGCTTTTGGAGTACTTGTGTATTTATTGTTCTTACGTAGATACAATATAGTAATAACATATTCACAAGAAAAACGAAAACCCAATATATCTACAATATAGTAAAATATTGTTGTGTGTTTAATTTAGGAAAATTAAACACGATTTATTTGGATACTATAATATAGTAATGAAAAATAACAAAAATGAGTAAGTGCGATATTTACGCTTTCCAAAAAATGAAAAGCTAAAACGCACTACTCACACAAACACGATACTAATAATGGCACACTAAACACCTCTCCGGCAGCTGCGCCAAATGATAGTTGTAGTTTTTAGATATACAAGTCTTAGGAAAGACGAGTATAAATGCGGTAAATATTAATTGACACGATTTAATGAAGAAAACGTGAAGACAAATAAATGCGGGTTCATTCTCGAAGGAGGTGTGTGGATTAATGTGCCAATATATATAAAATCAAGTTTGGATTAGTGACGTTTTTGGTTTAGAAGAGAGAAAAATAAAAGACGAGTTACGACTACGATTTAAACTACGACGTTGACGTAAAACGCGAACGTAAATACGTAAAACGCGACAAAATTAAAAATTAAACCTAAAAATCAATTAAAAGATTAAACTAAGTCTAAAATAATATAAATAAGAATAAAAATCTAACAAATATATTTTAAAACCTTTTATTAATTAAATATTCAATTTTTAATGCTAATTAAAGCCCTAAAATTAAATATAATTAACAAAATGTACAAAATATAATTTTATTGAACTAATAAGTTACTTATATTATTTAAAGACTAAAAAGTATTTTTCCTAAATTTTAAAAACTATTTTTCTATTTTTTAATCACTAAAAACTATTTTTAAATTAAAATAATCATAAAAAATAATAAAATAATGCCAAAAATAATTTAACAATTTTAAAAATCCTAAATTACACTAATGAACAGTAGAAAATTAAAAAAGTTTGAAAAATGTAAAATTTTGCACTAAAAGACAAAACAGTTTAATAATTAAACCCTAATTAAACTAATTTAATTCTAAAAATTAATTAAAACAGTGAACAGTAAATATTTTTAAACTAAAAACCTTAAAATATTTTTTTAATTCTAGGAAAATTTTTAAAACTAAAAAATATTGAAATTTTGCTCTAAATGCCAAAAACAGAATAATTAAAAGTTAATTAGATTAGCTATTTAATCTAAAAATATAAAATGAACAGTGAAATAAAAACTAATTAAACAGAAAAATCAAGAATTAAATAAGAAAAATAATGAAAAAAGTTTGAGGTTATAACTCCTAAAATTTACCACAAAAGACAAAAATTCAAGAAGATGAAAGTGACATGTTGACTATTTCTGTCTTTTAGCAAAGCAGTACAAACAAAAGCACTAGCAGCGGTAACTTTGTTCCCCCTGCCTTCAACAAAAACGTGTCTGGTGGCAAATTAGCTTAGGAAAGCTAATTGTGATGATTTTTTCTTGGATACAAGGGCACCCCCACACTCATGGAAGTGTGGGGAGTCAGGATAAACAGAAAAAACACACACTCTCAATACAAAAATCACACAACAATGGCAAAATAAGTGACTGCTATAGCCTATGGTCTACTCATGAACAGTGGACTGAAGCAAAAGGCAATTGGACGAATTTTAGAGCTCAAATTCTCAATCACAAATCCACCAAATCACAAACAATCAATCTAAAACCCTAGACTGACCTAATATCTAACAATATACAGAAAATCAAACCACAAAACACATTGAAACAAGGCAGAAAATTGGTTTAACTGATTTGACTGTTTTCTACCAAAATGAGTATGCAAATCTGAATATTACCCTATGAAACTTAAAACAAGATACTAATATTACCTACCACTAACCAATTGAGTATGTTAAGACTGATTTAAGCCAAGAACTGTCACCAATCTTTCCTTAAACCCTAGTCCCAAACACCCCCTTATAATCAGAAACCTTGATTAACACGCTAAATCTATTTCAAAAAGACTTAAACTGATTCAAATCTACTTGAGCATGCATATAATCATCAAATGAGCATAAATAAACCATGAAACAAGCACATGAACACAAAATCCACAAAATCACATAACCACTTAATTAAAAGCATAAAAACTGACAAAAGGGGTTCAAGCCGTTTTACCTGGATGATGCCTTCCTTTTGGGGGTCTTAAAGCTTTAAAGGAGCTTATGCTACTAGTAGAGAAGCCCTGTTGGTAGGTCTACAACAGACCTAGGGCATATATGTCTTCACAGATGAATAAAATGAAAGAAAGAAATGATGGAATGATGGATCTTGTTTGTTTTTGATACCTGCACAATCACACAACAATCAAACAACAAGTAGCAAGAGCTACAAGCTTTTGGCTTGTAGCTTTTGCTACAGTGAAATGATAAAAAGAATGAAAATATGGAGAAATTGGTTTTTTCAACCAAAGCTATATTAAACAACTGATTTTTTGCAAACCAAACTTTTGGAAGATGAAAACCCAAGTTACACTTCTACTTTCACTTCCATGTAACTTGGGATTCAAATCCGAATAAGATAAAAATAAAACTTTAAATCTGAAAATGCCCTTTTAAACTATTAAACTGAATTTTAAAAACAGTAAAGAGTTACTTAATACAAAACAAGAGATGGAACACAGATTTTATTGCTCAAAATTTAAAAGTTTTCATTATCATTAATCACTCAAAGATTTTTACAATAAAAACTGGAACAAAGGGGTTGCTACATGCCAGCACCTCCTTTTATAGTACTAATGGAATAATCTAGAACTTAAAACAATACTGAAACCCTAGTATATAAAATTCCAATCATGCCCTTGGTGGAGTTTGAAAATTTAGTCAGCAGGGTCTTTGTCAAGCCCATGTGGGTTGCTGAGCTGTACAAAACCAATCTTGGTCGTTGAAGGATTCTTTGGAAGGAAGAAATCACTAGGAGACGTTGATCTTCTGGCTGGTTTTGTTTTCTTGTCAAAAGCATGAGCAGAGGAGACGTGTGGGGGCCATTGGGTGATGGGGATGGTTGTTTCGAGATGGGGAATGTGATGTAGACATGATTAATTAGGTTTCTGGATGATTAGGGGCAAATGCCCCTTTGATTTGCCAGCTTAATCAATTAGGGTTTATGTGACTGATTTGGGGAACTTTTAGAAAGGGTGGGTTAACAGTACATGTTTCCCACTAAAATTAATAACAAAAAACGAGTTTAAAAAGTTAATTATTATTAATATTTAGTGTTAAGGTGGAGATCAGATGTGGAGGATTGGGAGAACGTGATTGGGTGAGGGGAGATAGTGGGTGACGTGTCGTTGTGGGAGTGGTGGGGGTGAGTTGTGATGTTTGGGCAACTTAAGTCCCTGGACTTCCTTGTCTTGTTCATTTTGTGTTTAAACAGCCCATAACTCCTTTTCCCTTTATATAAAAGTTTTCTTTCTTTCATTTTTTCCACAAAAGGTTTCATAAACTTGTTTCAAGGACCTTTTTTGTAATTTCTTCATATTCTAAGGGCTAAACTTGTATGTACTTGATAATTTAGGGACCCAAATGCAATAAATGAGATTTGCAAGGGTATAAATTGACAATTCTTCAATTCTTGAGGGACCGATCTTGCCAATCTTCAAAACTTCAAGGGTATTATTGGAAATTCCATATTTGGGCCCGGTTCTTTGTGCGGCTTCGTTTCCCGTGTTCGTTTTTGCTTGATTCCTTTGATCTTTTGGTGAATTCACGATATCCGTACCTGAAATACACAATGAACAAACACAGGCATATTTTTGGGTATTTTGACGATATTTTAAGCGTTTTAAGCCCGATTTGGACGATGAGACTATGTATAAATACAGTATCATCATGGATCAACTTCAAGCCTTTCTTCAGCAACACGAATGCCATGTGATCGAGGCCCGGTTATCTACACCTCAAGTTCATGATCCACTTGCAATGTATGCTTCTCAACAAAACATGGCTTATACTTATCAACAACCATCATACT
This sequence comes from Glebionis coronaria, assembly GCA_025667525.1. Classification (NCBI taxonomy): domain Eukaryota; kingdom Viridiplantae; phylum Streptophyta; class Magnoliopsida; order Asterales; family Asteraceae; genus Glebionis; species Glebionis coronaria. The sequence goes on from CM046875.1 coordinate 194,911,094, forward strand.
TGCAGCAGACACCACCACACAACTATCAGCAACCACAGCAACCATCTTATCCACCACTAATGATGCCACAACAAGCATTTCAACGAAGTGTTCATCAACAATCTTTTTCACCGCAACTACCATATCAGACATCACCATCACAAGCCAACACTTATCCAATGGGCTATACCCCTCAACAAGGATACTTTCGTATTGAAGCACAACCAGCACAAGCTTTCTACTCCAATGAACTTCCACCAATCCAAGCACCGGTCTTTACTCTAAATGATACGCCAGCTGATGTACTAAACCATCTCACTGTTTACTTGTCAAAACTTGTTGCAACTAGAGGATTTCCGCCAACAAACAATCAGCTCTGCACCTCTTCAAATCCTCGACAACAAGCCACTGTTCAAGATGGTCAAGTGACGGTGCAACCTATTCAGGGAAGGCAAAATTCATATGGACTTCCTACAAGGACTGGGAACAATCAAGCTGTGACTTCTCAAGCTAGTGGAAATGGAAGTCCTATTGGTCCTAAAAAGGTTGTGACTTGCTACAATTGCCGAGGACAAGGTCATATGGCTAGGGAATGCACTCAACCAAGGAGGAGAAGGGATGATGCATGGTTTCGTGAGAAGATGTATTTGGTTGATGCTCAGTCTAAGGGGAAGATTTTGGATTCAGAGGAGTTGGCATTTCTTGCAGACCCAGGGGCAGCAGATACTGAAGGCATTGCAGTCATTTCCACTTCTAATGCAGCTTATCAAGCAGATGATCTTGATGCATATGATTCGGATTGTGATGACATTCACTCTGCCCAAGCTGCTCTCGTTGCTAATCTCTCTCACTACGGTTCTGATGTCGTCAGTGAGGTACCAACCACATCTAATAATATTCATGATCACCAACATCAAGTTGGGCATGAAAAGGACAACCTCAAACAGCATTCGGGAACTAGTAACTCAAATGATGTGGTACCCAACCCTACACATTTGAGTGAACCTCAACCAAATGCTATGACGGGTATGGAATCTTATGCTCAACATGATTTGGTCATGGTGCCTAAACATATTATTGATCAAATGCATATGGCCCTCAGACAATCCGTAGATACCAATTTCACCCTAACTACTGAGCTTGCATTGCATAAAGAAAGTTCAAAACTTTTGAAATGGTCCCTCAAGTAGAGAAAATAACATGTTTAGAATTTGACCAATTTTGTTTTGAAAAGATTGAACACTTGAATGAAATAGAATCATTAAAAGCTAATCTTTCTAATGAATTAAAAGAAAAGGAGTCGGTTGTCAATGATTTTCAGAAACTTAAAATGGATTTCGAAACTCTCGAGTCTAAAAAGGTTGAATCAGAAATTAATGCTACCAAACTTCTTAAATTCAATAAACAACAGCTTTTAAAACAATACGCTTCCACAGAAAAGGTTCATCTTTTAACTAAATCATTTAAATAACTCGAACTTAAGCGTCTTCAAGATTTACCACCTAATCCCGGTTATGCAAAACAAGCTCAGGAACATATTCCCGGTCTTTATGATATGACCATAATTGGCAAATCGAAAGAAGCACCTTTTGTTCGTAGTGCTGAGGAGACACAATCACTTGCGGCTGAAACTCATTCTAAAATGCTTTCAAAATTCCATACAATTGATTATGATCAACATAACAAAGATCAATTTTCTAAAAATACCCGCATTCGTTTACAAAAGGAATTAGCTGAATTTACAGTTCTTGTGCACCCAAGTTTGTCAAATGAAAACCTTTCTAGTACGTCTCCTACACTTGTCAGAACGGATTTAACAAAGTTAATTCCCCGGTAAGTAAGGCGTCCGTTAACTTAAATGCGGTACACCAACACTTAGCCGATTTTGACAAGGTCATTTTGGAACGTACGACGGCTTCGGCCATAACGGAAGGTGAATGGAACTTTGAGCACACTAGAGCTGCGTTCCGAAACGAAATTGTTCCGTTTGTAGAAAATGTTAAAGCTTGTCTTAGTAATCTTGATCAAGATTTGCTTTTGGAAATAGAAGAAGTTAGACGTGTTTTTAATGAAATGAATGATGCCTATGAAAACAGTTTACTTGCAATAGAACGGGTTTCACGCATAAATGATCAGCTTCTGAAGCAAGTGATGTCTCATGATATAGTCTCTGTCTGTGTGAATAAAAGTATTGATAATGATTCTATTGTGCATAATGTTGAATCTGTGGATAATGTGGTAGATAGTACTTGTCACGAATCTGACGCTGAATTTTTAAAGCTTCAAGATTCATATTCTTCGCTTTCAAAACGTTTTGATGAGATTCAAATACATTGTATTTCGCTTGAATGCAAGCAACAATTTATTCAAGAAATCTTTGAAACGTCATTCGAAGGTGTTAATATCGATGATGCAAACTTTGAAAAGAATTTTCGATTGAATTTATAATCAAAACAGCGTCAGCCAAGTGACAAAGTTGCTACATCTTTGCCGATAGAAATCGAGAAATCTAAGGAGCTTAACTGTGTGCACGTACTTGAGGCTGCTGAGAATTTGAAACTGGATCTTGATAATCGAGTTTCCAAGATTTTGTCCAAAGTTGATAACTTAAAACAGAAAAATACACGACTCTTCGATTCAGTAAAGCCCGCATGTGCTAATACCACTGCACAGAATCAATCGTTGATTGAAAAATTGAATCGAAAGTCGGTGGAAATATCTGATTTGAGGGAACAAATTTGTGATAAAAATCTGGCCTTGGCTGAGTTAAAGGAAACACTTCGTACTCTAAAAGGTAAGAATGTTGTGGATAACGCAGTCACTGTCTTAGCATCGTCCTCTAGTGAAATCAAAAGGAACCTTATAGCCGTCACACCTCTTAACAAGGGCCCTAGGACTAAACCATCTCAAACTTTGGTCACTAAAGATAAGGCGGAATCAAAACCAGCTTCTAATATTCCTGTGTTGCCTTCTATAGGATTAAGCACCACTACTAAGGCTCAAAGATCTAAGCTTAAAAGAAACTAGAAGAATGATAGGATCTTGCCCCATCTAGTAGTCAAGTGAAGAAGAAAGTAGAAGCCCATCCTAGGAATGTTATTTCTGTTTTGAATAAAAAGAATCATGTAGCTAAACCTAAAGGCTCTGCGGTTGTGCAGCGTTCTAAGTCTACTGTGAATTCTAATTTAAAATGTTGGAATTGCAATGAATGTATGTTTTCTAGTTGTCATGATTCTTGCCTTATTGACCATGTGAATGAGATGTATGCCCGGAAAAATGGATTAGAATGGAAACCGACTGGGAAAGTGTTAACCCAAGTTGGTTGGATGTGGCGCCCCACTGGTAGAACTTTCACTATAGTAGGAAATACGTGCCCTTTGACTAGGATCACTCCCACTAAAGCGAAGAAAGCGTGCCCTTTAACTAGGAGTACCAAGGCAACCAAAACACAAGCGTGTCCTTTAACTAGGAACACCAACACTAATGTAGGAACAAAGTGCCCTTTAACTAGGTCTACTCCCACTGTAGTGCCCGCGGATAATCCAAAACCTAAGAAAGTTGGAACTGTAAAACCTGTTAGTGCTAAAACTCACATTAGAAAACGCAGGAAATCCAAGGGTCACAAACATGTTAGCAATTCTGATAATCTTATATCTGTATCTGCTAACACTCCGGAACCAATAGTTTCCAATGCATTGTCTACTGTTGTTGTTGAAAACAGGTGGTCCAAATTGTTCTCTGGTATTTGGACTCTTGTTGCTCCAAGCATATGACCGGAGATCGCTCTCAGCTCAGAAATTTCGTCAGCAAGTTTCTTGGTACGGTTCGATTTGGAAATGATCATATTGCAAAGATAATGGGTTACGGTGAATATCATATTGGGAATGTTATAATTTCAGAGTGTATTACGTGGAAGGTCTTGGTCACAACTTATTTTTGTGGGACAATTTTGTGATGCAAACCTATAAGTTGCTTTTCGAGAGCATACCTGCTTCATACGCAATTTGGAAGGGGTTGATTTATTGAAAGGTACTCGAGGAAATAATTTGTACACTTTGTCTCTACAAGACATGATGGCCGCTTCTCCCGTATGTCTTCTCTCCAAAGCATCAAAGACTAAGTCATGGTTATGGCATCGACGGTTATCTCATCTTAACTTTGACGCTATTAATCATTTGGTGAAAAACGAACTTGTTCGTGGTCTTCCTAAACATTCATATCACAAGGATCATTTGTGTTCCGCGTGTACAATGGGGAAAAGCACTAAGAAATCTTACAAACCCAAGACGGAAGACACCAACCAAGAGAAACTTTATCTGTTGCATATGGATCTTTGTGGGCTAATGCGTGTTGAAAGTCTTAGTGGCAAAAAGTACATCCTCGTTATTGTGGATGATTACTCTCGGTTTACATGGGTGAAATTTCTTAAATCCAAAAATGAGGCACCTAAATTCATCATCGGATTTCTCAAGATGATTCAAGTGCGTCTCAACACTACTGTCCGACGCATTCGTACAGATAATGGAACCGAATTTGTGAATCAAATTTTGCGTGATTATTATGAAGAAGTTGGCATATCTCATGAAACATCCGTTGCATGCACTCCACAACAAAATGGTGTTATTGAAAGGCGAAATCGCACACTTATGGAAGTTGCTCGAACGATGTTAATTTACGCAAAGGCTCCATTGTTTTTATGGGTAGAAGAAGTATCTACAGCAGTGTACACCCAAAACCGGTCACTAATTCGTAAACGCCATGGTAAAACACCTTATGAGCTTCTCCATGGTAAAGTACCAGATTTATCATATCTTCATGTATTTGGTTCTCTTTGCTATCCAAATAATGATGGTGACCATTTGGGAAAACTTCAACCAAAGGCTGATATTGGTATTTTCATTGGTTACGCACCCGCAAAGAAGGCATACCGAATCTACAACCGTAACTCTCGCAAGATCCTCGAAACTATGAATGTTGATTTTGATGAGCTGACAGCTATGGCTTCTGAGCAAAGCAGCTCTGAACCCGCACTTCATGAAATGGGACCCAGTAACATTAGTTATGGTCTTGTCCCAAACAACCCTACTTCATCATCATTTACACCACCTTCTAGGACTGAATGGGATACGTTGTTTCAACCGTTCTTTGATGAATTCTTTACTCCTCCAAGTATTGTTGCTCCAAAACCTGAGGTAATAGCTCCGGTAACCGAAGTTGTCGCTCCAGCAACCGTTGCACAATCAGACACATCTGCACCTACAATTGGTCAAGATATACCTTCAACGAGTAATTCTCAACCAACACATGTAACAACTACCCACATCATGCCTATTGATGATGAAGAGATGATGATGATCACGATTTCGAATTCGCTCAAATGCGTGAACTTCCATTCTTTGGTGTACCTATTCCCGTCCCTAATCAAGCCGGGTCGTCCACCTCAGAGGAAGCTCCTAGTACGGTTTACTCCAATCCACGGATTCGTGAACATGACAGTAAGTGGACAAAGGATCATCTTATAGATTCTATTATTGGTGACCCTAATCGTCCGGTATCCACACGAAGTCAGTTACAAGAAAGTGCAATGTTTTGTCACTTTGATGATTTTCTCACTGAAGTTGAACCTAAGACATGGCAAGAAGCTTTTACTCAATCTTGTTGGAGAGAAGCTATGCAAGAAGAACTTAATGAGTTTATACGTCTTGAAGTATGGGAACTTGTCCCATGCCCGGATCAAGTGCAGTTACTCACTTTGAAATGGGTTTACAAGGTGAAACTCGACGAGTTAGGCGGAATATTGATGAACAAAGCTAGACTAGTAGCTCGTGGATACAAGCAATTATTGGGCATCGACTTTATGGAATCCTTTGTGCCTGTTGCACGTTTGGAAGCTATTCGACTATTCCTTGCTTATGCAGCCCACATGAACATGATCGTCTATCAGATGGATGTGAAGACGGCATTTCTGAATGGTGAAATCAAAGAAGAGGTCTATGTTAAACAGCCGGATGGTTTTGTGAATCCTAATTATCCTAATCATGTGTACAAGCTTAAGAAGGCTCTCTATGGGTTGAAGCAAGCTCCACGCGCATGGTATGATCTATTATCACAATTCCTCATTACGTAAGGCTTCGCTAAAGGCAAGGTGGATCCCACGCTGTTCATTCAGAAATGAGGTAAAGATATGATTATGGTACAAATATATGTTGATGATATTATATTTTAAGCCTCGACCCAAACCTTATCGGATGAGTTTGGGACACTCATGTCTTCCAAGTTTAAGATGTCAATGATGGGCAAGGTATCATTCTTCTTAGGTCTTCAGATATCTCAGAGTCCCAGAGGCATCTTTATCAATCAATCCAAGTATGCCCTTGAATCGCTTAAGAAATATAAGATGGAATCTTGCGACCCCGTGGATACTCCAATGGTGGAACGAACTAAGCTTGATGCAGATCCACATGGAGTTGGCGTTGATCCAACACTTTATCGTGGAATGATCGGTACTCTTCTGTATATCACAGCTAGTCGACCTGATCTTCAATTTGCTATATGTATGTGTGCTCGGTATCAAACTAGGCTTACTGAGTTACACTTAGCTATTGTTAAAAGGATCTTTCGATATCTTAAAGGAACCATTAATCGGGGACTTTGGTATTCGAAGGACTCTTCTATTGCACTAATGGCATATGCAGATGCGGATCACGCGGGTTGTCAAGATACAAGGCGTAGCACGAGTGGAACTTTGCAACTCCTAGGAGATCGACTAATCAGTTGGGCATCGAAAAGGCAAAAAAGTGCTGCAATTTCAAGTACGGAAGCAGAATACATAGCTATGTCCGGTTGCTGTGCTCAAATTCTTTGGATGAGACCGAAATTAACCGACTATGGTCTAGGTTTCAACAAAATTCCGATGTATTGTGACAACAAGAGTGCGATTGCCTTATGCTGCAACAACGTTCAATTCTCTCGGTCGAAGCATATTGACATTCGCTACCACTTCATCAAGGAGCAAGTGGAAAATGGAGTAATCGAGCTTTACTTTTTCCGATCTGAGTATCAATTGGCGGATATTTTCACAAAGGCTCTAGATCGCGCTCGAATTGAATTTTTGGCCGACAAGCTAGGAATGAGAACCTTCTCGCCCGAGACTCTAAAGGAATTGGCAGATGAAGCGAAAGAATAGTGGTGGTAAAACTATTCTCCGTATCCTTGGTGATCATCTGTATATATTGGTTATATTTTTATCCACAAAAAAAAATACAAAAATATAAAACCATATAAAAACCATAAAAATTGAAAAATTCATAAAAATCCAAAAATATTTTTACTTTATTTTTCAAAGGCATGTCTTTTGGTACGATAATATTTACGGCCTTAGAAATGTTGATTAATATCGACACGGCGCCATAAATAGAGTTCGTACAAAAGTTGTAAATACTTCATAAAACATGCCAAAATCGCTTGTAGTTATTTCAGACTGCAACCCGGTTTTCACATTAAAGTCAAGTATTTCTTATGAAAGCTTTGGCTCACAACGGGAATTAATTTTCTCGGGCAAGGTTTACTTTAAAACCTTGTAAGGGATCAAATTTACTTTATAACTTGGTCTAACACAAATATATGTACGTTTCAGTGCATTTATTTGTTAAAACAAGAGAAGTCTTGTTTTTATGAAGCTATCATCTCTACAACCATAGCAATCTACAATTGGTATCTACATACTCGACGATGCGACTACTCAAACGACGACTACAACTCTTTCAATAGAACACGGGTCAACAATTGAGGGGGAGCAATTGTCAAGCATTCAGAATCTTTGATGCCGAAAGTGCCAAGTTCACAAGTTGGTGTCAAGACAACAATACCAATCGTACAAGTAGTGTCAAGAGATGACTTCAAGACGTGACGAGGCGACCAACATATGCTGACAAGAACCATTTGATCTTATCATATGATGTTCTCATCAATCAGGTCCAACCTTGTCAATTCTTTTCTAATATGGTGAATATGTGATCATGTTACAAATCGGTATCATCTCTCATACATTTGATATCGTGAAGATTAAACGGACTCGCATTTTTCTTCCCAAAACCTTTGTTAAAACTTCATTAAATCAATTGATATTAAAAACATCGATTGGGTTAATATTTTTAATATGGGGGAGAAAATGTGATTTAATATGGGATATTATCACAAATGGTTTGACTTAATGTGTTGGCTCATCCCGACATATGCGAAATGTTTTCGAATATCGTGGCATATGTTAAGGGGGAGCAAAATGGATTTGCTATATCAAAATGGATTTTCATGGTGACATATACTTTCCCAAAACCCATTTATTTCACGACGATGAAGATTGTGGTGACATAAGGATGGTAGGATAGGTTAAGTCCTATGATTCTTCCAGAACCGGAGGAATCTTCCCAAGGACATTCCATAGCTAGAAATAGTAGTCCTTAGGAAAGATGGAGAAAGATTGTGAACGTAGCTGAATGCCGACCAAGTACTTAAGTTAGCACTGGAACAATCACAACAAGGTGCTAGTTATGACGTATTGGTAAGCATTGAAGGGGTTGAAGAATGAAAAAGAATTTTAAAGATAAAGGGTGTAAAGAAAGAAGCCCTCCTTACAACCTTAGGTAGAAACAGGGTCAACACATATGCTATTGAGATCATTTTAATGATTCTCGATATTGAAGACAGACATCATGGACCCAGTGATGCAATGCACAACCCATCCCAGCTAACTCAGATATCTCTCAAAAAGTATTTGTTTTAATCACACGGAGACAATGCATTATCTATTGATTTATTCACTCCGAATAAATTTGTATTGAAAAGGTTGCACTCCTCTCCAGCCTCCGATCACTAAAATCCAAAGTGCACGATCGAGTCTAGAGCCATTTGAGATCATCAAATATCTCATTAGGACACACTTTCATAATTCCTTGCTTCTTCACACACTGTGAAAAGTAAGAAAGATCTTAAAGAGTCCTACGCAAAATCTTCATGATCTTGCCTAAACATCCGAGTAATATGAAAGTATTTACAATGAAGATGGAAATCCTTCTTTAGCGAATATCAAAAAGCTCATGGTAGGTGGCTTGTGCGATTCTTTATGAATCAAACTTGTGATAACTGGAAAGCAACAACTGTTTAATTCTTAACTGAATTTAAACACGTTCCAGGACTCTACGCAATATCTTAGTAATCTTTCCAGAACACTCAGAGTGATACCTTAGTGTTCACAGTGATGAGTGGAAATCCTTCTAGTGTTAACCTCAAATGGCACTTGGTAGGTAACTTGCAAGATTCTATACGAATCAAGCTCGTGACAACTAGAAAGCAACGATGGTGCGGTTCTTAATTGAATTTCACTTGTTCCAGGAACATGAATTGACGGCTTCAAATCATGCGGATATTATTATCCAAATGATTTACTCTTTAGGTTCGCAGTCAGCTTTGGACGGTCGAATAAAGAGAACGGGTTTACCCGCGAAATCCTGTCAGGAAGTTACTTAATTGAAACTATCCGTCACGGGTACGATATCTAATATCGTCCAACGGTCTTTACCGACCGGAGGTAAAATTCTACCGATTTAGAATGAAATGTTCAAAGCCATTTCGTTCGTGCCTACTTATGTTGCGGCATTTGAAGACGGTGGCGTTGCGGAATCCAAGAAGAAGTCGTCCCCGCATGCTTATACTTTATGCACTTAATATCTCATTTAATTCAAGAAAGCCTAAAAGTTAAGTCTTCCGCTGTATCGAACTCTGAATCTTTCAAGAATTACGAAGGTATAAGTATGTGGGACATGGTGTCACGAAGAGGCGAAGATCACAAGTGATGGATGCACGAGATCAAGGCAAGAGATTGATGCTCAAAGATTGATATCAAATATCACATCAGCATGTTCACCAGAAAAGAAAAAGAAAAAGAAAGACGAAGACTACGAGCTCAAGACAATCATAGTATGCTAGGTTATTGTAACTTGGGTAACGCCCATGTTTGGAGTGACCTCCCTTAGGGGGAGATTGTTTGTTGGAAATATGTTTTACGCATTTAGAAAGTCTCGGTCACTCCAACAATGTAGTTATAGGCTCGTAGTTAAGTTTAGTTTCATTTATTAAATAGCCCGACCCATGAGCATGTTCATGGGCCGGAAGCCCAAGTCCATTAAGGACTTTAGGTATTTAAACCTCTTTCCACCATGGAAAGAGGTGTTGGTTGTTTTTATTTCTTTCATTTCATTATACAAGTTTCTTTCATTTCTCTCTCTAACTTTCTCTCTCTAGAAAAACATCAACCCCCTTGTTTCACAAAGATTATCATTGTTCTACAATTGGTATCAAGAGCATGGGATGACACATAGGTTTGTTTTTGTGTTGCGTATTGTTTTCTAAACAATTCGTAGAGTATAGGTTTGTTTTTGCCGAAATCTTCAAATTTTTTTGTGTTTGATCGTAGTTTAAAGTAGTGTAACTTAGGATTCGTGTTTAAAAGTGTTCTTGGTATCTTGGTTTTCATCAAAACATCATCTTTCTTGGATCAAAAGTGCAAAAAAGTTTGTGTTCTTCATTCTGAAATTCTAGCAGAAACCTCCATCGGAAAGTACAAGTGAAACGTGGGCTTCCATCGCAATAACCATTACCATCGGAAAGGGTTTGGTTCTACATTGCGATAGTTGGATTTTATTACTTATTCCGATCTGGAAATTCCGATCGTACTTTGCGATCTAAGATTCTGACGGGTATAAGGAAGGTTTTTAAGTCGTTACTCTGCTTAAATTTTGTCAGCTACTTTGCGATCTGAACATTCCGATCTGAATCATTCCGATAGGCTTTGCGATCTGAGCATTCTGATAGACTTTGTGATCTGAGTATTTCGACAACTTTGCATTGCGATCTAGGCATTCCGATACCATCATCATTCCGACAAGGTTACATTAAGATCTGAGCATACGATCTGAATCATTCCGACAATACTTTGCGATCTGAATCATTTAGATAGCTTTGCATTACGATCTAAGCATTCCGATAGTAAGATTTTCCGATCTGGGTATTCCGACAGAAGGAACATTGCGACAGAACTTGTTTTAGATACTTAGTGGATTTTCTTCTATTTGGCATTTAATTTGGTAATTTGGAAAAGTTCAAAAGCAAACACTACAACAAGATAACAATATCTTTTAGTTAACAACACAAAAAACTCATAACCTTATCTCATTGTTCGATCATCTTTGATAATCTTTTTTCAAGGGATCACAAAATGAATTCACATTCATTTATGCCAACTATGACTTCACTCACCGATATATCGATCATTTCGGGTACCGATACTCGCCCGCCTTTGCTCATCAAAGATCTATTTGAAGCATGGCAAGGCCGTATGAGAACATATATCATGGGCAAACAAAATGGTCGACTTATGCTTCAATCAATTGATAAAGGACCATTAGATTGGGGAGAGGTTACCGTCAACAATGTGACAAGACCAAGGGAGTATCATGAGTTAACCGATGCCAATAAAATCATTGCAAATGCCGATGAAAGGGCTGTTCAGACAATTCTTCAAGCCCTTCCGCCCGATATCTTTCGAATGGTGAGTGAACATACAGTAGCAAACAATCTTTGGGATCGACTTGTGGTTTTGCTACAAGGGACATCTCTCACAAAGCAAGAACGAGAGTGTCAACTGTATGATTTGTTTGATAGATTCACATACATTCCAGGGGAGACACTTCATGATTTTTATTGGTGTTTTACCACTTTGATGAATGACATGAATGTCTATAATCTAAGGATTGAACAGTTTCAGTTAAACACCAAGTTTTTGAACACACTACCCCCTGAATGGAGTCAATATGATACTGATGTCAAAATGATTCGTGATCTACACAAGTCCAATTTAGATCAACTCTATGCTTTCTTACAACAACATGAGAAGCATGTGATCCAAAACCGAATTTCTCAAGGACCTTATCATGAACCAATGGTATTATTGGCAAACCATCCTACACAGTCATACCACAACTCTCAGCTTGCTTTGGGACACAAATCTTCATATCAACCTGTGTATCAAACACCAAGCTTTCCACAGTACTCGATTCTGCCACCGCCGCCAACATCTTATCACCAATCAGCAACATCATCATCACAAGAAAGATTCACACCCATCACCTTATGCTTCACACCAGTTTTCACTGTATCAACCTCCTACCAATCTTGCTAGTACCTATCCACAACTCGAGGCTCCTCAACCTCATTACTCACATCAAGTAAGTGCTCCAACCAATCAGTTTGTTGCTCAACCAGCATCAGCATTGTACTGTGAAGATGACATCCCTGTCCCTGAATTTAGACAAGGAGATAGCACTACTGAAATCCTTGCTCTGATGTCTGCATATTTAAGTCAAACTTTTAACAAACGAGGTTACCGAGGTTCAACAACAACTAACAATCAGTTAAGGAACTCGTCTAACTCTCGACAATAGGCAACAATTCAGGACGGAAGGGTCATGGTGCAACCACTTCAAGGGAGATCAAATTCGTCTACTGCTGGTGCACATTCATCCAATACTACTGGTACAAGGGCTAACAGCACTGGTAAAATGAAGGTGGTTATTTGCTACAACTGCAAAGGGGAAGGGCACATGGCCCGAGAATGCAAGCAGCCTAAGAGGAGAAGGGACGACACATGGTTTAAGGAGAAGATTTACCTGGTGAATGCTCAAGCCCAAGGTCGTGAGCTTGATGAAGAAGAATTGGCATTCCTTGCAGATCCAGGAGTAGCGGAAACTGATGGTCTCACAACAGTCATCACCAACAATGCTGCATATCAATGTGATGATTTGGATGCATATGACTCTGATTGTGATGATCTTAACACCGCCAAAGCAGTTCTTATGGCAAACCTTTCACTCTATGGAACTGATACCATTTCTGAGGTACCAAATACTGCTACAGATACTAGCATTGTACCTTATCAAGTTGAGCAAATGTCTGAGTATTCGGAACAGCCTCCGGTGGTTAGTAACTCAATCGACGAGACAAACAATGATAGCAATAACATTGCAAGTCCTCAGACTTTGAGTGAACCACAACCGGGAGCTCTTACGACTATTAATTCGTCTGCTCAACCTGATTTGGTTAGGGTCCCGGCATCTTTGCTTAGCAGAATGAATAGTACAATCCTTGAAACCCTTAATGCTAATCAGACCTTATATGCCGAGCTTGCTTTGCATAAGGACAAGGTTAAAACCTTGGAAATGACTCCTGTGTCCACTTCCTTAACCAATCCTGAATTTGATAGGTTTAGGAAAGTTCAAATGGATAATCTGCTAGAAATTGAAAGTTTAAGAGCAAATCTTTCGAATGAGCTTAAAGAAAAAGAGTCAGTCGTTACTAATTTTCAACAACTTCAAACGGATTTTGAAATTCTTGAGTCCAAACAGCTTGAAATGGAAATTAAGACGTCTAAAAGAATAAAAGAAACGAAAATTAAGCTTTTAAAACAATATGCTGCTTCACATCTAGTACACTTGTTTCATGCATCATTTAAAGAGTTCTATCTATCGCGTCTTATAGACTTACCACCTAACCCGGGGTATGCAAAGCAAGCGCTTAACCACAACCCACGACTTTATGATGCAACAAAGTTAGGATTGGTATTAGATCCGATAGTGTTCTCAAGTGATTCTATGACACTATATGATGAAAAGCAGTTAAAATTACTTTCTACATATCCTGAATATGATTATGCTTCAATGAATGCAAAAAATGCCACAATAGATCTTAGAATTTGTTTTAATATGAAAAAGAGAACTCTCCAAACATCCACTTTCATGCCGACTAGAGAATGCCTTAGTATAATTCCTACACTTGTCAACTCGGACAAACCAAAGGAAATTCCTAAGAATCTTCCCCCGGTTAGTATGGTAAAGCTCAGCTTGGAAGAGATTGGGCAATACCTTACCGATTTTGACAAGGTCATCTTGGAATGTACGACTTCAACGGCTCAAACCGCTGGAGAATGGGCGTTCGAACACATGAAAACGATGTTTGAAGAAGCGATCGTTCCGTTTGTGGACCATATTAAACAAGGAGTCTATGATCTAGCGTGTAATTTAAGCTTTGAAATTGGTGAAGCTCAAAAAGTTTTCAATAAAATGGATGATGCTTATGAACAACACTTAATTGAAAAGGAAAAGATTTTATCAGAATATGACCGCTTTTTAGAACATATGGTGTCTCTCGAAGTGATGCAAGTTGTTACTGTTGAATATACTCATGATATTTCATCTACTGTGAATATTTGTGATGATGTGCATGAATCTGTGAATACTGTTGAAAATGTGAATACTGTAGAAAATCATTCTTGTCATGAATCCAACGCTGAATTTTTAAAGCTTCAAGATTCGTATAATACACTTTCAAAAAGTTTTAACGAGCTTCAACAACATTCTATATCTTTTGAAATTGAGAATCAATCTAAAAATGAAACTCTTTCAAAACTAAATGATGGTGGAAACTTCGTTGAGACAAGTGACAAGATGATTCAGATGGTTCAGAATTTAGAAGAAGAGATGATGAGACTTAAGAGAGAATTACTAGAAACAAAAACGGAACTAGAGGCTGCAGAGACTAAGAATCATGTCCTAGAAAATAGAATTAATTCTATACTAGGAGAGCGTGAACAAGTAAGGCAGGGAGACTCACAAATTTCTGGTTCAATAGAAGAACACCTCGCGTTTAATGCGACAGAGCAAAAGTCTTTAATTGACAAACTGAACAAGAAATGTGAGGAAACCTCTGACCTAAAAATTCAGCTCATAGAAAAAAAACATGGTTTTGGCCGACTTAAAGGAGACACTTCTTCTCACCCGACAAGAAGTTGTTAATAACTTAGCTACCAACTCTGCACCGTCCTCTAGTGCTCCAACAACCAATTCAGTAGTGCTTTATAAGAACCCGCTCCATAAGAAAAACCCGGTTACCTATGATGATTATATGAGGAATGCAACTAAGCATGTAGATCTTGTTAGGGATATTTTAGATGATTTGTATGCGTTAGATCCCTCAAGCAGTTACTACTATTCAGCTCATGAATATATTAAGCGTGTTCAATATTGCTTAGCATATTTGCAATACATAGGAAAACCGGGTTCTGCACTACTCACTAATCGACCCATTGCTGTCACTCCATTCAATAAGACCCCGGGAGCAAAACCGTCATTGGCACCATCAAGTAAGGCACCTTTAAAATCTTTAACTAATGTTCCCTTGGCTTCTACAGGAGTAAATGTGTCCACTAAGGCTAAAGGATCTCAAGAAAAGAAAGATAGGATCAAGCCTTCCACTAATAGGACTGAGAAGAAGAAAGTAGAAGTGCACCCTAGGAACGTTATTTCAGTTTTAAATAAAAAGAATCATGTAGCTAAGACAAAAGGTCCTCTTTATAAGTGGAAACCTAAGCAAAATGTGAATTCTAATGCGAAATGTTGGAATTGTAATGAATGCATGTTTTCTCAGCGTCATGAATATGCCTTGTTGATCACGTGAATGAAATGCATGCTATTAAGAACAATCTTGAATGGACTCCAACAGGGAAGAAATTTACCCAAGTTGGGTGGCAATGGAAACCCACTGGTAGGACCTTTACTGCAAATGGAACTAAGTGCCCTTTAACTAGGATCACATCCACGGAAGTTAGTTCTAAGCGTCCTTTAAATAGGAACACTAGTACTAAGAAATGGAAAAAGCGCCCTTTAACTAGGTCTGCCCCCACTACTGTGCCTACCAGTGGTAATGTCCCCAGTCAAAAAGTACCTCAGAATACTAGACAACTAGAATCTAAGCCAACCACTAGTAAGAAAATCTGGAAACCTAAAGTTTCGTCTTATAGCAAATCTAAGATAACTCTATCTGTACCTGCTAACTCAGAAGAACAATTAGAATCCGATACATCGTCTGTGTTTGGTAATATTTTCAGGTCGTCCAAATTATTCTTTGGTATTTGGACTCGGGGTGCTCCAAACATATGACTGGAGACCGCTCGATGCTCAGAAATTTCGTCAGCAAGTTTCTAGGAACGGTAAAATTCGGCAACGACCATATTGCAAAGATTATGGGTTATGGTGAATACCAAATTGGGAATGTCACGATTTCAAGGGTTTATTATGTGGAGGGACTTGGTCACAATCTATTATCAGTAGGACAATTCTGCGATTCTAACCTTGAAGTGGCCTTTCGACAACATACTTGCTTCATTCGCGATCTTGCAGGAAATGATTTCTTAAAGGGTTCTCGAGGGGATAATCTCTACACTTTGTCTATTCAAAACATGATGGCCGCCTCTCCTGTTTGCCTACTCTCCAAAGCATCTAAGACCAAGTCATGGTTGTGGCATCGACGGTTATCTCATCTTAACTTTGATGCTATTAACCATTTGGCTAGAAACGAACTTGTTCGTGGTCTTCCAAAACTTAAGTTCGACAAGGATCATTTATGTTCCGCGTGTTCATTGGGGAAAAGCACCAAGAAATCTTATAAACCTAAAGCAGAAGACACCAACCAAGAACCACTGTATCTTTTGCACATGGATCTTTGCGGGCCAATACGTACAGCTAGTGTGAGTGGTAGAAAATACATCCTCGTTATCGTGGATGATTTCTCAAGGTTTACATGGGTAAAGTTTTTAGCATTCAAGGATCAAGCACCAGAGCATATCATTACTTTCTTAAAGTTGATCCAAGTACGTCGTAATGCTACTGTTCGCCGCATTCGGACTGATAACGGCACTGAGTTCGTTAATCAGACTCTTCGAAATTATTATGAAAAGGTTGGTATCTCTCATGAAACATCTGTGGCTCGCACTCTACAACAAAATGGTGTCGTTGAAAGACGTAACCGTACACTTATGGAAGCTGCTCGAACTATGTTGATTTATGCGAATGCTCCTTTATTCTTATGGGCTGAAGCAGTGGCAACCGCATGTTATACCCAAAACCGCTCCATCATTCGCAAACGTCATGGTAAAACTCCATATGAGCTACTTCATGGACACAAACCCGATATTTCATATCTTCATGTGTTTGGTGCACTTTGCTATCCAAATACAAATAGTGAGAATCTGGGAAAACTTCAACCGAAGGCTGATATTAGAATTTTCATTGGATACACGCCTGCAAAGAAAGCTTACCGGATTTATAACCGTCGTCTTGGAAAGATTGTAGAAACTTTGGATGTCGATTTTGATGAGCTGACAGCGATGGCTTCTGAGCAACACAGCTCTGAACCCGCTTTACACGAGATGGGAACCGGTACAATCAGTTCCGGATTAATTCCCAACAATCCTACTTCTCCATCATTTATACCACCAACAAGGTCCGAGTGGGATAAGTTATTTCAACCTATGTTTGATGAATTCTTCGATCCACAGAGTAATGATTCTCCAGCAACTGCAGCAGTAGCTCCGATTCCTGCAGTTGTTGCTCAGGATAATGGAAATCTATCCGAGGCATCTACTGTTACTCTAGAACAAGATGTCCCATCCACCACCAATTCTCAAACAACACCTGAATCATCACCCCCACTCGTTCCTAATGATGTTGTAGAGGACCTATATGATCACGATCTGGAATATGCTCACTTACAAGAGCTTCCCTTCTTTGGTTCACATATACCTGATGACCCTACCGGTGCGTCTACCTCCGAGGAAGCTCCTGTAATCGTTCACTCCCGACCACCACGGATTGAAACTCACAACACTAAATAGACAAAGGATCACCCAATCCGCAATATTATTGGTGACATCGATCGACCAGTCTTAACACGCCATCAACTCCAAGAACATGCATTATTTTGCTATTTTGATGCATTTCTTTCAGACACTGAACCTAAAAACTGGCAACAAGCCATGACCAAATCATCATGGATTGAAGCCATGCAAGAGGAACTTAATGAATTCCAACGTCTTGAAGTGTGGGAATTAGTTCCGTTACCCAACAACGTTGAAATCTTGACATTGTTGTAGGTATACAAGGTTAAGCTCGATGAGTTAGGAAATGTGCAGAAAAACAAAGCTAGATTGGTTGCTAGAGGTTACAAACAAGCTTTGGGTATCGATTTTGAAGAATCCTTTGCTCCTGTCGCACGATTGGAGGCAATTAGACTATTCCTTGCTTATGCTGCTCACATGAATATGATCGTCTACCAAATGGATGTTAAGACGGCATTTCTCAATGGTGAATTAAGGGAAGATGTCTATGTAAGCCAGCCGAGTGGATTCGTCAATTTAGAATATCCTAATCACGTGTACAAGCTCAAGAAGGCTCTTTACGGGTTGAAACAAGCTCCACGCACGTGGTACGATCTCTTATCGTCGTATCTCATCTCCAAAGGCTTCTCCAAAGGCAAAGTGGACCCAACATTATTCATTCTCAAGGAGGACAACAACATGATACTGGTACAAATTTATGTTGATGATATAATATTTCCTGCTACTAATCAACGTTTGTCTGACCGTTTTGAGAAAATTATGTCCACACGCTTTAAGATGTCGATGATGAGAAAAATTTCATTTTTCTTAGGGTTGCAAATTTCTCAGAATCCCAGAGGCATCTTTATTAATCAATCCAAATTTGCTCTTGAATCTTTAAAGAAATATCACTTTGAAAACTGTGACCCCGTGGATACTCCAATGGTGGAGAGATCCAAGTTAGATGAAGATAAGGAAGGGATAGCTGTCGATCCTAAACTTTACCGTGGAATGATCGGCACCCTTCTCTATCTGACTGCTAGCAGGCCTGATTTGCAATTTGCTATAGGCATGTGTGCCCGGTATCAGGTCGGCCTACCGAAAAGCACTTACATGTTGTGAAAAGGATCTTTCGGTATCTAAAAGGAACACTTAATCGTGGTATGTGGTATCCGAAGGATTCCTCTATTGCACTAATTTCATATGCAGATGCAGATTATGCCGGGTGTCAAGATACCAGATGTAGCACTTCTGGCAGTGTGCAACTTCTTGGAGATAGACTTGTTAGTTGGGCATCAAAAAGGCAGAAAAGCGCTGTGATATCAAGTACTGAGGCTGAATACATTGCTATGTCTGGTTGTTATGCTCAAGTTCTTTGGATGAGGTCACAATTGACTGACTACGGTCTTGGATTCAACAAAATCCCGATGTACTGTGATAACAAAAGTGCAATCACTCTATGCTGCAACTACGTTCAACACTCTCGAGCAAAGCACATTGACATCCGCTACCACTTCATCAAGGAGCAAGTGGAAAATGGAGTGATCGAACTATACTTCGTCAACACTGAGTATCAGCTGGCAGATATATTCACAAAGGCCTTAGATCGAGGACGCATCGAGTTTTTATCGAAAAGCTAGGCATGAAATCCTTTTCACCAGCGACACTTAAGGAGTTGGCAGAAGAATCTGAAGAATAGTACTGGTAAACTATTCTCAAGTATCCTTTGATCGTGATCTTGTATAATATCGTACATACTTAAACCATCAAAAGCAAAATACAAAAATAGAAAACATAGAAAATCCATAAAAATATAAAACATAGAAAATCTATAAAAAAATATAAAATCAAGAAAATCCAAAAATATTGTTATTTTTATTTTTAAATCGGGCATGTCTTTTAGTACGGTAATATTTACGGCTTTAGAAATGTCGATTAATATTGACACGGCGCCATAAATAGAGTCCGTATAAAAGTTGTACAAGTTTTAAAACATGCCCATTATGGCTTGTAGTTATTTCAGACTGCAACCCGCTTTTCGTATTAAAGTCACGTATTTCTTTTGAAAACGTTGGCTCACAACGGGAATTAATTTTCTTGGGCAAGGTTTACTTTACAACCTTGTAAGGGACTAAGTTTACTTTATAACTTGGTCTAACACAAATTTGTGTACGTTTCAGTGCACTTATCTTGTATAAATAAGAGAAATCTTATTTCCACCAGAATCGTTCTATAAAATCACTTAACCGGCAAATGTCCTCATTAATAGTTGTGTCCTTAATATCTTTGATTACTGCTCTTTAAATAGAAAACGGGTCAGTGATTAAGAGGGAGCAAATATTAATTCTTCGTGGTAACAAATTTGGTCGTTAAAAATGATTGTCAGAAAATATTTGCTACCCTTCATCTTCAGTTATGCCATGTGTGCCTTGTGTGATATACGTATTTCTTGCATAGGTCATTAAAATGTTGGCGTTAAGTATTTGTGTTCGTGTTTGGGAGCGGGTTAATTGTTAACTAATTCTCTAAAACAGGGGGACCAGTTTTGCACTTTTTGCAAAAGTGGTGGGTGTTTGATCAACTTTGACCAAGTCAAAACTCCACCCCCCCCCTTCCTTCCCGTCTTTACTGAAAAACACACAAACACATACTCTCTCCGCCATTAACGACCTTGAGCATCTAGTTGATTGTTGATTCTTGACTTCTCACCTGCTGCATAAACATCTAGGTATTATATCTTAGTTAAGTTAATCTCTTTAATGCATTTCATCTCAAAACATCAAAACATAAACTTTAGATCATATCCACGATTTAGGGCTTCATGATTTTTGCTATGAATATGCTTTTTAAGTGGTGGGATTTGTTAAGGATGCATAGTTACACATTGGTTTTGCCCAGAATCTATTAAAACATTGTCTAAGTTCCAGATCGAGAAGTCAAAGTTTGAGATCGAATCCCTGTCACGGATTTTGATGCACATTACGATACATCGTTGCGATGCCTATCATTGCGATGAGTCATTCCGATGACTCATTGCGATGGGCTATTACGATGAGTCATTTCGATGGCTCATTGTGATGGCTCATTGCGATGTGTCATTGCGATGGTTCATTGCGATGGGTCGTTGCGATGGGACATTCCGATGGCTCGTTGCGATGGCTCATTGCGATGGCCATTACGATGGCTCATTGCGATGGCGTGTTGCGATGGCGCATTTCGATGTGTCATTGCGATGGCTTCGCACTAAGTATTGTGATGGGTAATATTGCGATGAGTTCTCATATTTCGATGGAAATGTACTAATTGCGATAGCCTTAGATATTGCGATAGGATGTTATTTCATTAGGATTCCGATGATTGCTTCATTGCGATGGTTTGGTTAGGATTCCGATGGTTTGCTACATTGTGATGGAATTAGGTCTCTTATGATTATGCAATTGCCTTAGAATATCTAATGAGTTCGGCCTAGCTTGCACTAATTCTTCCTTAGGTTTAAGTACTTTAGGGCCATTTAAACGAAACCAAGTGTTATTGAAACAAGTTAATTTTTATCTCATAAGAATACTTGAACGGTTTCTTATTACAGAAGTTCATCTTATTTAATATGTTGATTCCTATGTAAACAAAAGAGATACAAATTACTTAGTCAATGTCTTGTGTTTTGTTTCCAGGCCATGGCAGACAAAGCTTCATCTTTGTTCAAGCCCACTATCTTTTGGGTTGAGGATAATCCTACAATTCCTGACGTAGTGGTTGAAACTAAATCCAAACCCACTGAAGTTTTGGTTGAAATTAAACCTAAACCTACTGAGGTTTTGTTCATGACCTCCAAGAAATCCAAATATTTTAAGAACTAATGCTAGGTCGGTATCTCTTTAGAATAAAAATATCACTGGCAGTCATGTCATTATCCTAAGTGTATTGCTAAATGTAAGGACCTTGTTCATCTGATGTATGTGTGAATGTTGTGGTAATAATTGTAATGACATTTTCCCTATGTTTCAACTTGGCATAGACTTAATACATCTATATATGTTGTGTATATCATTTGTGAGTATGTCATCAAAGCAGGAAAATGTCAATCACCGAGGAAGAACAACGACTTCATGATCTTGAACTTGTCTCGCTCAGTAATAGGCTTCCATATGCTATGAACAACTTTCGATTACAAGATGATTTTGATCCGGCTTTACCAGCTTTCAAAATAGCCACGAATATCCTAGACATATCACCCATCAGAGACACACTCAGACGTACTGCATATGTTCCCGAAGTATACATGCATGAATTCTGGAACACTTCATCTTTCTCTAAAAAGACTATCTCTTTCGAACTAAACAAAACACCAAAGGTACTCAACTTGAGCATTTTTCAGAAATAGTTTAAGCTTCCTAGGTTGGCACAAGGAAAACAATTTGTGGCTAACCCAAAGAATGATGAAGTGCTTCTAGTCATTCGTGCCATGAATTATGAGGGTGAAATTAACAACCCATCACAATTTAACACCTCACACATTGGGCAACCCTGGAAAGCAATTATCACCATCATCGTCAAGTGTCTCACTGAAAAAACTAGGGGCACCGATGCTATGAGACCACCACATGCTCACTTATTTTGGGGATTGTATACTGAATCCAAAGTCGACTATGCACTTCTTCTCTGGCAAGAATTTTGTTATCAATTTACTGGAACGAAGAAGAAATCCGTGCATCTTCCATTCCCGAGATTCACCAAGCTCATTATCCACCATTTTATGAAGAATGACCCAACTATTGACACTCGCGTGAATTTCTTCTATCACACCAAAGATGATGATTATGTGATTCTCTCAATGAATGCAGACACTAATTCCACAAAGTATGCTTTACTTCCTGCACTAGTACCCGACACAATGATTAATGATGGAATCAAGGAGAGTGATAAATACCAAGAGATGCTTAATGATATTGACGCATAATTTAAGTGGGCAAATTTACCACCCTCAGAGAAGCAAAAAGGTAAACGCAAGAAACGAGTTTCACAGCGTCAATCAGCTGCTTCTAAAGATAAACGCCCAGGAAAAATGCAAATTGTTGATGAAGATGATGAAGATGAGCTGATCCAAACTGAAGAAGAACATGAAGAAGTACCACTCCGCAGGCCTAAGAAAGCAAGGAAAGCTAAAGGAAAAGAGGCAAGTGTTGCTCCAAATGATCCTGCTCAACAAGAAATTTCTGAAGCCAAAAGACTTCGTATTATTCTTCAACAAAGCCGACAGGAAGCCTTTGGCGGATTAGGCTCAAGGGTATTTGAAGACTTAGCAGATTTTTGTAATCCTGATGGTGATACGGAATTTTTCGACGAAGAAGATACTTATGAAGATGAGTATGAAGATGCTGCTAACTTTCACCTTGAAAGTCGGGAACAAAGTGAAGAACGTGAGAGCAGTGCTGACACTGATACAAGTATGATGTATCGAGATGCAAATATCACCACATCTTTGCCTGAACCGACTCACATGGTACTAAATGAAGATGCTCATGCAACTTTCATACCAGACACGCAACTTCAAAGTAAGTCTACCTCAAACTCTGATGATGTGTTGAAATATCTCAATTTAGAAGGGGAGGATGTTGAGGTCACCAACACTGATCCGTCAACAAATGAACAAATGGTGGATGTCCCTATAACCACGATTACATCGACCACCACTTCACTACTATCAACCCCAGTCATCAGTGAGGTCACAACCACCACTATTACACCCGCAATTGTTGAGCAACCAGTATCAACCACCACCATTACCACTGAATCTACACCGGCACCCACAGCTGAACAACCTGTATCAACCACCGTCCTAACCACTGTATCTACATCAACACCTATCCCGGTACAACCAGTATCATCCACGACCACCTTAACGGTTTTGGTTACACCTCCACCAACAGAACCACAAGTATCATCCACATCAAATCCCTTTCTCACAGTCAATGATCCGTTGATCCAGTCTCTTCAACAACAGCTAGAGGCTCAAGCTACACAAATAGCTACGTTGACTGAAAGGTTTGCTACTCCTCCCAAGGAACCGCATCCTGATGAGCCTACTCTTCAAAAACTAACAGACAGAGTGTCCAAGCTCAAAGAACAACATAAATAATTTCTTAAAGAGAAGAAAATTCGGGATAAAGAAAATGCTGCTTTTCTCAGGTCAATTGACGAGCAGATGACTGCGATCATTCGACGCGAAGTCAAGTCTTATGTTGATCAACAAATACCACATCTTGTCGGTAATGGTTTATCTACTCTTCAATTAATGACATTGCTTCAGACACGTCTGCTAGATTTGGGAGCTCATAAATCAAGATACAAACGCAAAGTTCTGCAATATCTCAACAAAGCAATTGATGAAGAGAATCATGCAGACACTACCGACTCTGAGTCTGATAATGATAATGAGTTAGAAGAGGAAGATGAGGAGGAAAACGGTGAAGAGAATGAGGGTAATGAGGATAAGGATAAGGAAGGAGATGAGGAGGAAGAAGACGATGAACAAGGAAAGGATAAGAATGGAGATGAAGATGAGGACGAGGACGAGGATACAGATGATGATCAGGATGACGATGATGATAATGAAAAGGGTAATGAAATCAACAAGGGTGATAAGAACGACGACACCGGTACAAATGCCGAAGAGTCAAACAAGGATACGGCCACTGAGAAAGGTTTAGAGGAAACTGCAGAAAAGACGGCTGACACCACAGAAAAGACACTCGAATCGACAGTCTCAGAAACTCAGCAGGTTGCTACAGGAATATCTACTGCACCAGAATTCACTACTGATTCTCACATTGAATCTGTAGAATACATGCAAGCAGAAGAACCGACCGAGACAATGCTTGAAGAAGATCCTCACGATGATATACCGGTGATGCAAATTCAACCTTCAGCATCATCAATAGTTCAGCATGACGATGATATGGAAGTTGAAGATTTAAATGTTCCATAACCGACATTTGCTGAATCACTTATCATCGACGATACTGTACAAGAGCAACTTTGGCTGACAAATGCAGCAACGCAGCATCCATTTGACACTGCAACTGAAATGGAGATGACTCAATTCCTCAACAACCCTATCGACTTCTCAGCTTTTCTAAGGTATTCTCATGGGAAACTGACGATGACCCTGGATTTGATTAAAATGGCAGCTGCAAACGTTAACTTCTTTGACACGTTAAAGATCAGTCATAATGAAGCAGAATATCACCTGAATGAGCTTACAAAAGAAATGAGAGTGACAACTACAGGAATTCAGACTCCTGTATTACGACCTCTCACACCAACGGTCATCACCGGTTTTGCTACAATCCCATTAGAACATTTTGTCTCACACGATCTTGAATACCTTGAAAATGGAGCAATGAAATATGCCACGTCACTAACAATGCTCAAGGCTGTCAACTTGGAGAATGTTACATGGATAGAGGATAAAGTGCCTGAGTCAATATGGAGAAAGAAGTCGCTCAAGTTTTATGATATATATGCTTCACTTGGCAAATCTCACTGGGACAAAAAGAAGAAGTTAGCCTATAATCACTTCCATCGTCCCAAGAGAGGTGCTTCTATTGTCTCATCTCACAGAATCAAAAGCATCCTAGGAGCAACCACTCAGACTGTCTTCGGTTATGATTACTTAAATGTAATCTTGTTCAAACGTACCGATGAGAAAGAATACCGCATTGACGAAAGTGATCTCCAGTACCTTCAACTTGAAGACATAGAAGATCTTTTGTTGCTCTTGGCTCAAGAAAAAGTTGACCATCTATCACCTGATATTGTCATAGCCTTGAGTTCAAACTTTCGTCAATATGCCAGGAAAATAGTCATTCATAACCGGGTGGAAGACTTTCAACTTGGACTAGAAAGCTATCAGAAGAAGCTAAACCTGGAACGTCCCCATACGACTCCACTCAGTAATTTCCATAAGAACAAGAAGGTTTACATGGGGACTACCAAGTCGGAAGCAGGAATCTTTTATCCGAATGAGACTGGCATCATGCAATATATGAGATTCTCAGAACTGCACAAATTCAGTGATGGAACGCTAAAGAATGTTCGAGTTGATCTGTCGGTTCTCAATGCCAACTTACCTCTTCCGGCAGTCACATACACCTGGACAACCCAGTGCAGAAAGGGGTCTTCGTACGCAATCAGGAAGATTGAGGAAGTTCTAAGGAAGCGCCGGTTGCTACGAAGTATAGAACGATTCGTCGGTGGACGACCATATGGAGCTCACCATCGGTTCACGGAACGAACCAATTAATTTTGGTTCGTCTCATTACAGGTCAACTCCATATGTTTATTATTGTGAATATGTTATCTTTTTACTTTATCAGCTTTTGTGGCTTGTTGTAGTGTAAAAGTATGATATTTTTCAAGAATTTCTCTCGAGATTCTAAATCTTTCAAACAAACCATACTCAAGCACTACAACTTACCCTCATTAAGTTGAGGGGGAGCATTAATATGTTCTTTGGCCAAAATCTAATTTCATTTTATTACCCAAAGACCGGTTAATCCATTAATATCCAAAATATTGATGGTTAACATTTTGGAAAGGGGTGAAAATGGGATTAAGGAGACTTAATGATATTTGGCTAAAACAATGAAAAAGACTTAAAAGATAAACCAACTTAACATGTGTAATGCACGTGTTAAGGGGGAGCGTTTTTTATGATCAAAACACTTAAGGCACAAAATCTTTGATTCTAATATCACAAGTGCTTTAAGTGATTTTTCAAGGATTCTTCATGGTGACTATATCAACCCAAAACACACTTAACTCACGACGAATGTGGTGACAAATGTTGGGAATAAATTATGGGTCAGTTCACTAGACGCTGATAAGAAGAATTCAAGCGCTGATAAGATGACATTAGACGCTGACAGCCAAGCGTTGACGTTTGTATAAGTCAACGCTGACAGCCTTGAAGATTGACACTGATGGAATATATCTTCATACGAATCTTTTTGTTTATTTGTTTCTTTATTTGTGTATGGTAAAGATAAGCTCGACATTGTATTTTCTATTATTATCTTTACCTAGAATAGTTGATTCGTATCTTATTGTACAAGACTTCTTAATCTATAAAAGAAGATCTTTTAGGTTAATGTTAATCATCAGTTATCATAAGTTTTCACAAGTTAAACCTCTTTCATTGTAATCAAGTTCGATCATTCTAATACAAGTGAAAGTTTGTTTAACATCTTTGTGTTTTAGATTAAGTGTTAATTCCGCATAACACTTAGTTACTTTATTCATAAGCAAAGGTTTCTCTACGTGTAGTACTTGATCTAATCTCGTATACACAAAGCTTAATCGATCTAAGTTTGGGATCAACAAGTGGTATCAGAGCTTGTTGAGAAACTTTTGATCTTTAAGTAACGCAAGAACCCTAAAACACCAAAAACCCTAAAAACCCTAAATTTCTCAAAACCCTAAAAACATCATGTCTGGCACAGATCAACCTGCTGCTCCTGCTTTGCTACAAAACAACTCCACAAACCCTAGTATCAAAATTCCCATGTTTGATGCCAGGAACTTCGAGCTTTGGAAGTCTAATTTTGAGCAATATATAGCTATTCATGACTACACTCTTTGGGAGATTGTTGAATATGGGAACACATTCGACAAAGCGCAAAAGATTGCTAATGCTATTGCCACAAGGATAGCTGTTCCTAATTGTCCTGAAGCTGATAAGAAGGAAAAGCCTGAAGATGGAAGAGCTGTATCTGCTGAAGATATAGCCAAGAAAAGGGTGGACATGAAAATCTTGAACATCATGAAACACGCCTTAGGTCATGAGAATCAGCACAAGTACAAACGCTTTGAGTCTGCAAAAGAGCTTTGGGAAGCTCTTGAAGTAGCACATGGTGGCAATGCTGACACATAAGAAGAAAAGAAGAAGCAACTCATGCATGAGTATGCTGTCTTTAAGGCTCAACCCAATGAGAATCTCAGCAGTGTGAGAAGTAGACTGCTTGACATCACAAGTCAACTTTCCTTCATGGGAACACAGATTGATGACCCTGACTTGAATGCTACTTTTCTCAAAAGCCTTGGTGATGTATGGAAGATTGAGACAAGATCCATTCTTGTCAATAACACCCACAAGACCTCCAGGTTTGATGACATCTTCAACAAACTAAGACTGTTGGAGAATGAATGGCTTTTGGAGAGTGATAATAAATCTTCCAGTAGCAACATGGCCTTCTTCTCACAAAGTGAAGGCCAATTTGATTCCATGAACTCCTATGGACATCCAGTCACTGGATCTCAATGTGTCAACGCTGGATCACAGCCTGTCAGCGCTGGATCATATCCTGTCAACGCTTCATACTCAAGCGCTGACACTCACAACTTTGGCGCTGATAGAATTAAACCTGCTGGTTTAGATCTAGATACTGTGTGTGCATTCATTGCTTCTTTGCCCAGTGATTCAAGGATTACATATGAAGATCTTGAGCAGATAAGTGATGAACAATTGGAAGAGATGGACATCAAGTGGACTATGGCTCTTGTAAGTTTAAGAGCAAACAGGTTTAATAAAAGGTTCAAGAAGAAGATGACCTTTAATGCTAAGGATGTTGCTGGATTTGACAAATCCAAAGTTGAGTGCTACAACTGTCATCGGATGGGGCACTTTATGAGGGAATGTAGATCTCCAAGAAGATCTGATGCTGGTAAGCCTTCAAGCCAAATGGTTAAGAGCCAAGATCCCAAGGCCATGGTTGCTGTTCAACAAATTGATGGTGTTGGATGATGGGACTGGAGCTGGAACTTTTTGGCTAAGGATGAGGAAGAGGACAGAGCCTTGGTTGCTGAAGTTAAAGAAGAGCATGTTGAATATGCTCTCATGGCACACTCCTCCTCTTCATCAGATAATGAGGTATATGATGATGCTTTCTGTTCTAAGGGTTGTCGTTTAAATACTGAAAAACTAAATCAAGAGATAGTAAAATTATTAGATGAGGCAAGTGCTGAAAGATGCAAAGTATCTAATTATCAAATTGCTCTTACCCAAACAGAAAAGACAGTAGCTGAGTATAAGAAAATGGAGTTTGATTTAAAGGATAAAATAAATATCTTAAAACATGAGTTACATCAAAGTAAAGATATTCAGGATATCACAAACAGGGTTAATCTTGATTTGTTAGCTCAGTTAGATGAGGCTAACAAAAATAAAGATAATGTGAGTCTTAAAATCCAGAGATTTGATAAGGCCACACAATCCCTAGGAGAGTGTGTTAGTAAACAAAGAGACTCTAAGGACATGAGTGGGATTGGGATGAAAGATTATACTGGTGTTCCACCACCAGCTGGGGATTTCTATGGTGTCCAATCAAAGGACTTATCTTGGACTGGCTTGCCAGAACTCCAAGAGAAGGAATTCATTCCTCCACCTAGAGTGACTTCCCCAGTTGAAGAATACAAACAAAAACTGACTGACCTAGATGAGTGGAAGAAAGCTAACCACACTTTGTTTGT
The DNA here is from genome assembly GCA_025667525.1 of Glebionis coronaria. NCBI lineage: Eukaryota > Viridiplantae > Streptophyta > Magnoliopsida > Asterales > Asteraceae > Glebionis > Glebionis coronaria. The sequence continues at coordinate 194,940,360 of CM046875.1, forward strand.
TAAGGGAGGGTTGTTGTGTGAAAGTCCAAATGAGCCCACACCAATCACGAGCCATGATCCTACACCTATTAAAATCACACACCCAACCACTGGCAAAGCTGTTGACCTTGGCCCACAAACTGTTAGAAAACCTAGTGTTAAGTATGCAGAGATGTATAGGAATACTAGGTCACCAAAAAGCCAAGTTAGTAACCAGGGAACAGGCTTCTTTGCTTCTAGACCTAACATTATGTCTAGAAAAGCTTGTTACTCTTGTGGTAGCTTTTCACATTTGGCATACAAATGTGTCAACGCTTCCAATGTCAACGCTGATAGGAACCATTTCAGCGCTGACAAAAGACAACATAGGTCAAACACTGACAGACCCAATACCTTTGTGAACAAAAGTTCACAAGTTGTTAGACCAGCCCCATTCTTCTCTAGAGGGTCTAACACACAAGGCCTAAGACCTTTCCAAAAGTCAAACACTTGGTCCAATAGGCAATGGGTTCCTGTAGCAAACCCTAGGTTCAACGCTGATAAAGGCAATCGGGGCGCTGACAAGAACAATTTCAGCGCTGACAGACACACTACCAAACCTAGGTATTTGCAACCACAGGGAAATAGGTCTAAAGCTTCTACTAGCTTAACATGGAGACCAAAACAAGACCAAAACCCTAATTCTACTGGTATTTCTATGACATGCAACAGGTTTCATTATATTTCAAAGATCATGTCAAGACCAATTGGGGTTAACTGGGCTTTTCATCCAAAAAGGGATGAAAATGGGGTTGTTTTGAGAACCAAGTCTGTTCTTGTTGAACAACCAGATGAATCCAAGTCTTCCAAGGCTTGGGTTCCCAAAGAAAACTAATGTGTTTTCTTTATGTGCAGGGCATTCAGAAGAAGATCAATGATTATGGATATTGGGATAGTGGATGCTCAAGGCACATGACAGGAAAGGAAGACTATCTGACGAATTTCACTTCTATTCAAGATGGTGATAAGGTATACTTTGGAGGGGGCTATGGCACCATCACAGGAAAAGGAACCCTTATCACCAACAATCTACGGTTTGAGAATGTCTTCCTGGTAAAAGAACTGGATTATAATTTGTTTAGTGTATCACAAGTGTGTGATAACAAAAATAAGGTTCTTTTCACTGATACTGAGTGCTTGGTGTTAAGCAAAGATTACAAGCTCCCTGAGGAGAAATACATAGAATTTATAACACCAAGGCATAAAGACATATATAATGTGAATCTTAATGGAATTAAGATAAATAATAAAATGATGTCATGTTTTTATGCTAAAGCCTCAGTATATGAAAGTAATCTTTGGCACAGGAGATTAGGGCACATAAACTTTAAAAATATCAATAGACTTGTGAGACTTGGTTTAGTTTATGGTTTGCCTGAAAAGGCTTTCCACAATGACCACTCTTGTGTTGCATGTCTTAAGGGCAAGCAGCACAAGGTCTCATTCAAATCTAAACAGGTACACTCTAGTTCTAGACCACTTCACTTATTGCATATGGACCTCTTTGGTCCAACTAATATAGAAAGTTTGAAGGGTAAATCATATTGTTTTGTCATCACTGATGATTTTTCCAGGTTTACATGGACTTTCTTTTTAGCCAAGAAAAGTGAAACTGCCCAAAGTCTGATTAATTTCATTACCCAGATTGAAAAGAAGAATGGTAATGAGGTCAAAATTCTTAGAAGTGACAATGGGGGTGAGTTTAGAAATCAGTTGTTAGATGATTTTTGTGCCAAGAAAGGGATTACTAGGAAGTTTAGCATAGCTAGAACTCCACAGCAAAATGGGGTTGCTGAAAGAAAGAATAGAACCCTAATTGAAGCAGCCAGAACCATGTTGGCTGATGCCCACTTTCCTATAGCCTTTTGGGCTGAAGCTGTTAACACAGCTTGTTATGTTCAAAATAGGGCATTGGTCAACAAAATACATAATAAGACACCTTATGAGTTACTTTGGGGGAGGAAGCCAAATATTGGCTTTCTCAAGCCTTTTGGTTGTCATGTAGTTGTTTTAGAAACTAGTGATGCCCTAGGTAAATTTGATTCAAAAGGTGATGAAGGCTACTTCATGGGTTATTCAGTGCAGAGCAAAGGATATAGGGTTTACATTAAAAAGGAAAAACGTATACTTGAAAAGGTACAGGTTAGGTTTTTAGAGAGTAAACCTAGTGATCCTGAAAGTGGTCCAAATTGGTTGTTTGACTTGGAACCTTTATCTAGAGCTCTAAATTATATGCCTGTTACTAATCCAGACATTGTGAAGGTAACTTCAAGTGTTTTGGAAAAGAGAATTGGTAATTTTTCAGGTATACAGGTTGCTAAGAAGGATGGACCACCAGCAGTTGAGTCATCTCCCACACAAGAATATGTTACACTTCCTATATGGACAGATGAGTATTATGCTGCTGCTGCTGCTAGAAAAGATAATGGTGGTTTCCAAATACCACCAAATACAAACATGCATGGTTCTTCAGGCGCTGACAAAGGGAAATCAAGCGCTGACAAGACCAATTCAGACGCTGATGGCTCAGACGCTGACAACAACAGTTCAAGCGTTGTTAGCCCAAGCGCTGACAAACAAGGTTCAGACGTTGATGACACCTTTGCACATCTTTTCTCTTCACACTTTGAACAAGGTGGACCTTCCAATGTCTATGAAGAGATTCCTGTTGATCAAAGAGAGTCTGATGAAGAAGATATTGGCAACATGGAGCGTGAAGTTGAGGACACCAGACTTTTTGAAGGAGGAGTTCTCACTTCCACAATGAAGAATCACCCCACATCTCAGATCATTGGTGATATTATGACTCCAGTTCAGACAAGAAGATTCCATCAAAATCTTGGTGGATTTATTGCCAATATACACAAGAAGGTTCATACCCCTCTTGTACAAGCATGTTTGTTTGCATGTTTTCTGTCACAAGAAGAACCCAAGAAGATTTTTGATGCTCTCAAAGAACCTAGTTGGGTGGAAGCAATGCAGGATGAGCTTCACCAATTTGCTATACAGGATGTTTGGGAGCTAGTTGATTGTCCTAGATATGTGAGACCAATTGGGACAAGATGGGTTCTAAGGAACAAGAAAGATGAAAGAGGTATTGTGGTCAGAAACAAGGCACGTTTGGTAGCTCAAGGATATACACAAGAGGAAGGTATAGATTATGAAGAAGTTTTTGCTCCAGTTGCAAGAATTGAAGCTATAAGAATTTTTCTAGCTTATGCCTCTTGTATGAACTTCACTGTTTATCAAATGGATGTGAAGAGTGCTTTCCTTTATGGAACAATTGTTGAGGAGGTATATGTCATGCAACCTCCTGGTTTTGAGGATCCTGAGAATCCAGACAAGGTTTATAGAGTGAAGAAAGCTATGTATGGACTTCATCAGGCCCCAAGAGCATGGTATGGTACATTGTCCACTTACTTGGTGGAAAATGGTTTTAAAAGGGGCACCATAGATCAGACATTGTTCACAAAGAAGAAAGGTAAGGATGTCTTACTTGTTCAGGTCTATGTTGATGATATCATTTTTGGATCTACTAATCCAAAGATGAGTGAAGACTTTTCCAAGCTTATGACAGATAAGTTCAAGATGAGTGCAATGGGTGAGATGAACTTCTTTCTAGGGTTACAAGTTCAGCAGAAAGAAGATGGTATCTTCATCTCCCAAGACAAATATGTAGCTGAAATCTTGAAGAAATATGGTTTTTCTCCACATGAAAAGAGTGCTTCCACTCCTATGGATAGGGAACACCCTTGGGGAAAAATTGGAGCTGGAAAGGATGTGGATGTTAGGCACTATAGATCAATGATTGGTTCATTGATGTATCTTACAGCCTCAAGACCTGACATCATGTTTGCTGTGTGTGCTTGTGCACGCCATCAAGTGACTCCCAAAGAGTGTCACCTTTTTGCTGTGAAAAGAATTTTTAGGTACCTAAGATGTTATCCAGATCTTGGCTTATGGTACCCAAAAGATTCTCCATTGGAGCTTATTGCATATTCAGACAGTGACTATGGTGGTGACAAGTTTGATAGGAAATCCACAACTGGTGGATGTCAATTTCTTGGGAGTAGATTAATATCTTGGCAATGCAAGAAACAAACAGTGGTGGCAAACTCTACAACTGAAGCAGAATATGTTGCAGCAGCTGCTTGTTGTGGACAAGTCTTATGGATTCAGAACCAGCTGTTGGATTATGGGTATAATTTCATGCATACCAAGATTTTTGTAGACAATAACAGTACTTTATGCATTATTAAAAATCCTGTACATCATTCTAAAACCAAACACATAGAAATTAGGCATCATTTTATAAGAGATTGCTTTGAGAAAGGTTTAATACAACCAGATAGGGTAGCCACAGAAGATAATGTGGCTGATTTATTAACTAAACCTTTTGATACTGGAAGATTTCAATATTTGGTAACAAATATTGGAATGGTTAATCTCACTTAATATGTCTTTTGGAACCTTTTTGTAAAAGTATGTACAGGATAATGCGTTGTTATTGGTCTTTGTGATGATTTAGATTTTTCCACTTTATTTTTCTAACACTGACAAAGGTAAATGTAACGCTGATAAGTGTTATTTTGCCGTTGTTAGAGATATTATTGTCTAACGCTGACAAGAGTTCCTTCAACGCTGATAAGTGTTGTCGGGGCACTGTCAGCAACAAATGTTAGTTTTGTGGTTTTCAATCTAAATGTGTAGGTGGTGGTAGCTTTATGCCATTGGATACATAGTTGCTTATGGATCTTTGAAGAGCTATTTGGACATGTTTTTGTTTATGGATGATGGTTGGAATATTTATATTCCTATCTTGACATAAATTTTTAATGTTCATATATATTTTGAGAAACTCATGTATCATAGTTTAAGGGGAGGTTTAAGGAACCTTTAGGACTTTTGGGTATTCTTACAATACTCTCATCACAATTCTAGATTGTGTCCACAGGTGAGTATGGGTTAGTTTTACTAAACCATGAGGCACTGTAGCATGCAAAGTTGACAAACTATGCATGCTGCAAAGACATTTTTGGCCTAGAATTGGTTGTGGTCTGATGGGAGACTTGGGAATAGTTTTGTTATGGGTTTACCTGGGAGTTACAAAGAATTTTATGAAATAACTTTGTTGGTAAGTATTTTGGTTAGCAAGGGACACTTGAGGACATTTGTGTCTATCTTGCTTAAGCAAGTGTGCATAAATGGACAGTGCTTGCCGCCCAGTAATTATTATCAACTTGCAAGATATTTCCCTTAGGATAAATTACTTTGTTAAGGTCTTTTTCTTTTTAAATTTTTTTATTTTTATTTTTAGACGCTGACAAGTTTTTCTCCAAACGCTGTTACGTCCAATCGTGACGCTGACAAGGCTTTAGGCAAACGCTGACAAGAAAATATAGCCGTTGGGCGTTGATGGGCTATTTTTGACCGTTGACACCTAGTGGGCCCTACCCAGTTGTTATTTTTGACTAATCTTTGGCAGTAATTTTGGGGAGTTGTTACTTTTAATTAATGCATGAGATAAGTTATATTTGATTCAATATTTTCATCATTGCTCTTTGAATATAACTGCCTCATTTTTGACCAATCCAAATCATGCATCTCTCCTATAAATTTGGCTAAACTTTTTGTTCTGGGTATTCATATTTTCTTGTCTAACATTTTTCTCCTAGATTTTTCACACATCACATAACCTAAACAGTTTTCAACATGGCACCAAAGTTCAACTCAAAGAAATTAACATTGGAGTTCAAGAGCCAACATAATATGGTAGCTTACTTGGCCGCTGATAATGATTTGTTCCCTCAGTATTCACAAATGGTGGCATTTTTAAATGCATCCTCCTTAAGGTATGCACTTTCTCATGAACCATTGGTCCCTGTCGCACACATTAGACAGTTTTGGAATAATGCTAGTTCCACAACAGCTAATGGAGTGACCACATTAACATCTACTGTTCATGGAAGAACATGGGTGGTCACTGAAGCCTTGGTTCGCCAAGCTTTGCGTCTTAATGAAGTTGATGGTGTGACTACCCTTGCCATTGCAACAATAGAACAAGGTCTTAGGGAATTGGGTTATCCTATTCCTGCTGATGTCACTTTAAATAAATATCATAAGCAGGAATTTCCCTTAGATTGGAAATATTTGATACATGTCCTTCTCCAATGCTTAAGTCCAAAATGTACTTCTTTTAATGAAATAAACAGGTCAATTGCAAGTGCTTTGGTTTGTATAACACGTGGGCTTAAGTATAATTTTTCAAAAATGATTTTCGAAGGGATGTGTAAAAATAAGGGAAGTAAAATGACTTTGGCTTATCCAAGATTTTTGTAAATGGTGTTTGATTTACAAGAATATTGTACTAGGGATCATGACACTTTTTATGAGATCCCTAAGCAAAAGAAAACCATTTTTGACAAGATGAGCTCCACAAACAGATCCATACCTCTTACCCAAGCCATGCTTGAAGTAATCCAGGCTGCTCAACCACAACCAGACCCTGCACCTCAACTTGAGCCTATCCTTGAACCATTACCTTCACCTGATCACATGGACGTTGACCAACCCAATGTCAACGCTGACACTCAAAATGTTGGCGCTGACACAGCCAATCCCAACGCTGATGCCATCCCTGAACAATCCCAAACACCCCTTAACCAACCAACATCCACACAATCTACCTCATCTTCCACCCCATTACAATCTAGGTTGAATAAACGCCAAAGGACTACTGGAGTGTTCTCCTCTAGTGGTCCTAGCCTTGTTGCAGAGAGAACCACCTCCACAAGTGTGGCTGGTGCCATGGATGAGGCTGGGGCTATTGACACAAGCTTAGATGCTGGTCAAGACAGTCCCAACATCATTAAGACCTCATCCACGCCCTATGATTCTATTTTGGGAGGTCAAATCCCCATTTTAGCTGAGGGCAGATTGGAACCTATGACATTGATTGAATTGACGGCTGCTGTCATTAGCTTGCAAAAGCAAAATGTCAGCCTTGTACAAATTGTCAATAATCAGGGCCGTGAACTCCAAGTATTGAGGGAGCGGGTAACTGTTTTGGAGAATCCAAGTAGCAGGAGTAGAATGGAGGAATCTTCCAAAGGGGAGGATGAAGAGGATGAGCTGATTCATACAGCCAGTGAGAAGAGTTCACAATTTAGTGAATCTTTAAATGTTGCTGAAGTACTCACCAACTTGAAGAAGCACCCAATTATTGATACATCCAAGGTAACTCCATTGAACTTGGAAGGATCTTTCACAGCAACAATGGGCGCTGATACAGGTTTGAACGCTGAGACATCCAGCGCTGACAAAGGTAATCGGGGCGCTGATAAAGGTAACTTGAACGCTGACAAAGTTGCAGGTGGTGTTGATGTATTCCAGTCATCAGCAATCATCAAAGATGTGTCCACACAGGTTTCTTCTTCTACCTTACCTATTATTGATCCAAAAGACAAGGGTAAGGGGATTCTGGTTGAAGAAGATGTTCCAAAGAAAGATGCAGCACAAATTGCATTTGATGAACAGTTGGCTGCACAACTTTTGGAAAGAGATTTGAAGAGGAGTGGTAGATCACCATTTGTTGCCACTTCTGAGAGTGAGGAAGAAAGTGATGATGAAAAAGGAGACAGCTCAGATTCAAGTGTTCAAATTATTGAAGATCCAGAAAGACTTGAATATGGGGATGAGTTAGCAAAGGAAAGATTGAGTGATTTGAAGAATCAGATTGATTGGGACCTTCCAGAAATCACCAGAATGTACCATGCTTGGGAAGACAAGGTAATGGACAACCCAGGGATGAGTTTGTCAGATCAAATTTGGGGGTTGGAAGTTCTTCTCAGGGTACAAGATGATATAAAGGTGATTTTGAGGTTTAATGCACAAGAGGTCAAGACTTGGCTTAAAAGAGATAGAAGGCAGTTGTATTACAAGTTGCTTAGATGCCATCAACCTAGATGGACATACAAGAAGTTGCTGGCTTTATCTTTTGAGGAGCTAGAGTATAGGGCACATCCTATTTGGAGGAATGTGCAAGAAAATAATGTCTACCAGTTTCTTTCAGAAGAAAGGAAACAAGAGCTTGCTGAGGAAATGCAGATTCAAAAGGAGATGAGGATTGCTCAAAGACCAGTGAAGAAAGGAGATCCTCTCCAATTTCCCAAAGATATGGATGTGTATTATCCAACTGAAAGTGTCATAAGGAAGTATCTCAAGCTTTCTCCATTGGAAGCTTCAGATTTGGTTAATGTAGTACCTCTAGATGACAGAAATCCAATCATTAGTTTTGATGAAGATGAGTGTGGATTTTGGAAGATTGGCAGGTTTGGAAAGGAGGTACACACTTTCACTTCAATTATTTCTATCTTTACAAGCATAGACAGAGAAGACTTGGTGCATCTATGGAGATTGATAGAGGCCAAGTATACAGCTGAAGCACCTACTTCAGCAAATGGAATAAGACTATGGCAAACATTTTTGACTTTGTGTGGTCCAAGGGAAGCAGATCCTGCCATATGGAAGGATCTTGAAGATGACCTCAGTAATCTTCATTGGAGGCTTTATTCTACTTGTGGTGTATTTCATTTGAGCTCTACAAAGTTTTCAGAGTATCTACTTGTGGATGCTAACTATTTCTTGTCCAAAGAAGTATTGGAGAAGATGAAGGAGACACCCTTGGAGATTGATTATACTAGTGACGTGGCCAACATAAGAAGTTTTTGTAAGATTCCTCCTAAGCCTTAAGTTTTTATTCAGAAACTTGATCATTGGAATAGATATCAAGTTTAGGGGAGGATTGTTGGGAATAAATTATGGGTCAGTTCACTAGACGCTGATAAGAAGAATTCAAGCGCTGATAAGATGACATTGGACGCTGACAGCCAAGCGTTGACGTTTGTATAAGTCAACGCTGACAGCCTTGAAGATTGACACTGATGGAATATATCTTCATACGAATCTTTTTGTTTATTTGTTTCTTTGTTTGTGTATGGTAAAGATAAGCTCGACATTGTATTTTCTATTATTATCTTTACCTAGAATAGTTGATTCGTAGCTTATTGTACAAGACTTCTTAATCTATAAAAGAAGATCTTTTAGGTTAATGTTAATCATCAGTTATCATAAGTTTTCACAAGTTAAACCTCTTTCATTGTAATCAAGTTCGATCATTCTAATACAAGTGAAAGTTTGTTCAACATCTTTGTGTTTTAGATTAAGTGTTAATTCCGCATAACACTTAGTTACTTTATTCATAAGCAAAGGTTTCTCTACGTGTAGTACTTGATCTAATCTCGTATACACAAAGCTTAATCGATCTAAGTTTGGGATCAACAACAAAAGGGTGGTAGGTATAAGTATTAGTCCAATGATTCATCAGAACCGATGGAATCTTCCCAAGGACAACTCCCTAGATAGAACTAGAAGTCCTAGGAAAGATGGAGAATGAATGTGAACGTAGCTGAATGCCGACCAAGTACTTAAGGTAGCACTGGAACAATCACAACAAGGTGCTAGTTATGACGTATTGGTAAGCACTAAAGGGGTTGAAGAATGAAAAAGAATTGTAAAGATAAAGGGTGTAAAGAAAGAAGCCCTCCTTACAACTTAAGGCAGAAACCGGGTCAATACATATGCTATTGAGATCATTAGTTAATGATTCTCGATATTGAAGAAAGCCATCATGGACCCAGTGATGCAATGCACAACCCTCCCTAGCTAACTCAAATATCTCTCAAAAGGTATTTGTTTTAATCACACGGAGATCAACACGTTATCTATTGGTTTATTCACTCCGAATAGACTGATATTGAATAGGTGGCACTCCTCTCCAGCCATCGATCACTAAATCAAAACGCACTATCGTGTCTAGAGCCACCAGATCATCAAAAGTCTCATTAGGACACTTTCCATTTATTCCTTGCTTCTTCACACACTGTGAAAAGTAAGAGATCTTTTATGAGTCCTACGTAGTATTCTTGTAATATTGCCAGAACATCCGAGTGATACGCAAGTATTACAGTGAAGATGGAAATCCTGCTTGAGCCAACATCAAACAAGCTCATGGTAGGTAACACATGCGGTTCTTTACGAACTAATCTTGTGACAACTGGAAAGAAACAGTAGTTTAATTCTTAATTGAAATTAAACTCGTTCCAGGCCTCTACGCATTATCGTATGATCTTGCCAGAACACTCAGAGCGACACTCTTTAGTGTTCACAGTGACGAGTGGAAATCCTTCTAGTGTTAACATCAAACAGCACTTGGTAGGTAACAAGCAAGATTCAAATTTGAATCAAGTTTGTGACAACTGGAAAGCAACGATGGTGAATATCTTAATTGAAATTCACTTGTTCCAGGTTTCATGAATTGACGGCTTCAATCATAAGGATTTTTAATCCAAATGATTCACTCTTTATGTTCGCAGTCAACTTTGGACAGTAGAATAAAGAGAACGGGTCTACCCGCGAAATCCTGTCAGGAAGTTACTTAATTGAAACTATCCGTCACGGGTACGATATCTAATATCGTCCAACGGTCTTCACCGACCGGAGGTAAAATGCTACCGAATTAGAATAAAATGTCAAAGCCATTTTATTCGTGTCGTTGCTGTGTACCTGTTAAAGACGGTGGCGTTGCTGTGTACCTGTTGAAGACGGTGGCGTTGCTGTGTACCAGTTGAAGACAGTGGCATTGCGGTGTACCTGTTGAAGACGTCCTCACATGCTTATTCCTTCAGCATCAAATACTCCTGCAAATTCAAGAAAGTATGACCTTAAAGTCTTCCGCTGTATCGACTCTGAAACTTTCAAGAATTCAACAAAGGATAAGTGTGTGGGACATGAAGTCACAAAGAGGCGAACCTCACAAGAAAAAATAAAGACTGCACGTGAAAGGCCAAAAGAACGTGTTCCAAGCAAAAGGCTGATATCATTCAACACATATTCAAAAAAAGAAAAGAAAAAGAAAGATAAGAAGACTACGAGCTCAAGAACAAGATCTAACATGCTAGATTAGGACTTTGTAAATTTGGAGTGACCTCCATTTGGGGGAGATTGTTGGAAATACGTTTTACGCATTTAGAAAGTCTCGGTCACTCCAACAATGTAGTTATAGGCTCGTAGTTAAGTTTAGTTTCATTTATTAAATAGCCCGACCCATGAGCATGTTCATGGGCCGGAAGCCCAAGTCCATTAAGGACTTGGGGTATTTAAACCTCTTTCCACCATGGAAAGAGGTGTTGGTTGTTTTTATTTCTTTCATTTCATTATACAAGTTTCTTTCATTTCTCTCTCTAACTTTCTCTCTCTAGAAAAACATCAACCCCCTTGTTTCACAAAGATTATCATTGTTCTACATTGTTAGAAATACGTTTTTTGTATTAAGAAGGATCGGTCACTCCAACGATAGTCATGTAATAGCTCGTAGTTTAGTTAACCTTCTTTAGTTATCAAACAAGTCCAAGCCTAGCCTACAACATGTGTAGGCCGGCCCAAACATGTAAGCCCAAGCCCATTACAAGGCTTGGGTATATAAACCCTCTCCTTAGATGGAGAGGGTGTGTGGTTTCATAATTTACACATAGTTCTCTTAACTTTCTCTCTCTAAATGTTTGAAATCCACCATCTCTCTATCTCTTTCTCTCTCTAAAAACATAAGCAAGATTTACATATCCTTCATAGAGGAACCTGTGCATTGAGATCAGTGTTGACAAAAGGTAAGCAATAAACGAGAAGCATACATATGGTAAACATCATGTTGGTTGAGTGCCAGGTCTTAAAAGGAAAGCTTACCAACAGATGTTAAGAGGAGAGGCCGATTAGCAGCCGAAGGAGTACTTCTAAGGCCATGTATCATAGAACGACGTCCTACCTGCGACCCAACCATGGCCACAGCTATGGAAGAAGCAATAGCCTTTGATTAGGCGAGTTAGCGGAGCTGGTGGGTCGTTGCGCCAAGGAACCTAGACACGCACATGGATGGGTAACATAGTATATGTAAAAAATCAAGAAAACGCAAGCACCAAATGGGATTTGCCGTGGCAGGCATGTGTTATCAGAAAAACTAACCAGTTGGGTGGCCTGCTGCAGCGTTTTAGGCAGGTGAGAACAGCAAACGGCGGCGGGCATTTTGCCTTGGCCGCCTTTCCACGGGGGCCGGCTAACCACTTGGCTCATCCGGAAAAAAAACTGGGAGACCAGCTTGCAATGAAAGCACATGGTGGGCTATAGGCTCGTCTGAGGCAGGTAAGATAGGCACCGTGGGACGTTGGGAAGTTTATGGCCCTTTGACAACAGCATAAGGCTTTCCCATTCTATCAGCCCTTAGCCTTGGTTGAGGGAGGAGCCTAAGGCCATGTTCAGCGATATACTGGTGAGCGGCAGCTGCAAAAAACAGGCAAATAAATAAAAAACCAAATAAGATGGATAGCACCATACGTTAGGCTATTAAACGAGCAAAGGGAATAGAGAAACAACCTCTTATTTTTGGGTTCTGTCCACCATGGACACGGTCTATCACACAACACTTAGAACAAGCAGGAATAGGTACAACAGGTCCATTGGAGCCACACACACCACACACTTCCGTCGCGGAAAACGGCCAAATATACGTTTCACAAGAAAAACCTACTATCAACAAACAACAGGAAATGAAATGTGACAATCTGACATTTTCAGGTAAAAATTTATCCTCGTATATTATTTCAAATTTTTATTTTTTGTGATAGTTCATGAACTCACTAATTACGGGAAGAAATTAGGGTTTACGTGCATAATTTAACGTCTTTTACGTTTAAACCGGAAACCCTAGGTTTACGTATTTACGCTTTTATGCTCCGTTTTTTATGAGACAAATTTTATTAGAGTCGTTTTGTGTCGTAGTTTCATATTTTACAAAAACGTTTTCGTAAATCGACACGAGGGCACGTAAATCGAGGAAACTAGAATCGAGGAGTACCCATAAAATATTAGAGGTGAGACAAATATTACACTTGTCCCACCCCCAATACGGGCGGATTCACCAAAGAGGGGTTGCCTCTTTGGTGTCAAAATTTTAGAAGTGCATGAGACACTTGTCCCATTGTTTTGACTAAATACATAAACCAAGTCTTCTCACACACAACTCATTTCTTAATGTGTTAGCAAAAAATATTCTCAATCTCTCCTCCCTCCTCTCTTGTAGCCATCCACCATCACCACCACTTTACCATTTTCATAAAATTATAACCTAAAACCTAAGCTACATTCAAGATATTGTGAAACCTACATAAAATAAAGATGATTTGAGGTGATTTCAAGTAGTGAAAGAAGGTTTTCTATGGAGTTTGGGGCTAATTTCTAAAGAAAAGTTTACACATTTGAAGATCACAAAAAGTTGATTTAAAAGGTTAAAGACTTGGGTTAAAGATCAAGACTTGGGTGTCACTTTTCCATCATTTGTTGGTATAAAAATTGTTTCTTTTCTATCATCTTCTTATTTTTGTAAAAATAAATGTTTATTTTCTTTCCAATATATATATAAGAGAGCTATGAATGATGATCAAAGTGTTTTATGGGGATTTTGTGTCATTAGAATAGGTTGATGAGGCTAGATCTACAAGTAAAAGATGATAAAAACATAACTAGATAAGTAGGCTGTGAAAAACAGTAAGTTTCAACATTTTTAGTTGATTAAATGGATTAGATGATTTTATATAAGGATAGATAAATGAATTATAAACAAGTGGTTAATTGGCCACACAATGGAATATTAAAAATGACCAAGTTATGGTCAAAATACTTTTGATGTGCAAATCTGACTAGTCTGTCTTGGACGAATTAAAAGTCATTTTAGGGGCTGTTTGAGAAGGAGCCACAGAAGAATTAATTATATAGCATTATAGAACTCAAGTTATGCTAAAAATGATGGACATAAGTTTTTACATCAGAATTCATATAAGAGTTTGGTACATAAAATGGTAATACAAGGTAAATTTATATATAAGTAAATATGAAAAAAGGTAAATATTTTATTATAACCATTATGAAAATATGTTTATATACTAAAATAAATAAATATCACATTTTATTTAAATAAAACTTAAATAGTTTTCTAACTACAAACTATATACATGACTTTTACGTCTTTTCGACTAAAACCTAAAAGATGGTGATTTCACCAAATAAAACTTAGATGGTCGGACCCATTCAATGTAAGATTTTTATAAGACACCTAATGATAAAGAAACACTATTAACAAGCAAAAACCGACAAACCCGAGCTATGTGACTTATGGACCCGTAATGGACCAAATTAGCCTTGTTGGACCACTAAGTCCAACTAGTTTGGTTTAGAACTATTGGACATGCTCATGGGCTCAACCCACTTGTGCCCAAAATATGAGTAAAGAACTGATCCTAAGTGGACAAATGGACTAATAAAACATATTGGACCCTTGGTGGGCCTATTGGGCTTTAACATATAAATGGGCCAAACTTTGTGTAGTTGAACTAAGCTAACTAGATGCTTAACAACTAATAATATTGAGTAAAGTAATAAAATCCCACTTGATCATCATGTTTATGACTTGATTACATATACATAACAACATAGTCTAAGATCGAGTATTATTTGTTTAGGTATCCCGTGATCGCGACGCGCGCCGTACGCCTTAGTTGCCGATAACCCGTCTTCCAAACTAACGTGAGTTCATAGCCTCGCACTCTTTTAAATGTTTTATGAAATGTTTTTTAAACCCGCGAGGGAGTAACATGCTAGTTTTAATAAAAATAGAACACAAGTGGTCCCGATTGTATGCTTATTGATATGGACCCGATTGATTTGATGACCCAATGAAGGATTGAAATGGATTATTATTAGTTAGGTTATGTCACTATAAGTCCCATTAGCATGAATTTTGAACTACCGGGAGTTGGTAGACGCTTATGCATATAATAGTACTATTTACGAAAGATCACCCCAGTTCGCGTCTTGACGGCTGATCCCCGTCGTGTCACATTGATTAGCAAGCGAATTTATGTATGAGAGGGATATATTTAGCGTGATTTTTGTGACAACACGCTGTTTTAAATGGGAAAAATGGATTCCGGGCTAGCTACCCGATGTATATTATAGAAAGGTAACAATGTCACGCGGCTTATAATAATCCGATAATAATACCGATAATGGTAATAGAGGGTGTGGTCTCAGGAATAGTGTATCATATATGATTTAAATTATAATATATTGTATGAATATCAATATGGGGTCTTATTACTGATATTATGCTTGTGTTCTGCTTTTCATAACTGATCTTACATAACGGTTTTTACTAAACTCTATGAATTCACTCGGCATTCGCTGATTTATTTTTCGCATTTTTTATCTCAGGTGCTTGAAGGAAACTTGGACGGAGATCGACTCTGATGGCCCACCTATTAATAATATTCATTCGAAAGATGTTTTGTAACTTCATGATTGTAAAACTGGGGACCTTGTGTAAACTTTAAACTCTTATTCGAATGAATGTACATTTGGCTTTGTACAACCCTTTTTATGCGTTGTCTATGATTTGAGTTATTGTACTATCCCGTAACACTCTATTGACCCTTCCGCTGTTCCGATACAAAATTTTAGAGTGTTACAGTTTGGTACCAGAGCTCACGTTATAAAGAACAAAATATTTTAAAACCAAGGTTTTGAATAAAACATTTCAAAAATCTTTTAACTATAAATATTTTTAAATAAATATTTTGAGTAAAATGTTTAAAAATCGTTTTACTATAACGGTGCCGAAGATCTCCGATGTTACCAACAAGCCTTATTGAGAAGATATATTTTTGGATGTATAATCTAATTTACATATGTCGCAATTTCAGTACATAATTATTTAATAATTATTCTTACGCTAATACGAGATATATAATATAATGCAGATTTGTCATGGCAGACCGTAACATTCCCGTAGAGAACCCCGCTATTCCTGAACCTAACCTAGATGATAACCCTTACCTAGACTTAGTGGATTATAATGAAGAAGAAGATATGGAGGAAGAAGAGGATGAACCATTCGAGGATCCAAAACCCCAAATAGGACTAGGAGATCAGATTGTCCCACATGTTGATATTGAAGAGGATGGTAATGTTGGTGTCGAGGAAGATGAAGAGGCTGATATAGATGTTGTAGGTAATGAGGATGACGATGAGGATGTCGAGGAGGAGGTAGATATAGGTGATGGGATTGATGATGATGAGGCGGAGCTTATTTTTCCTTATGATGTAGAGGATGGTGAGCTTTTACCCCCTCCAATTGAGTGGTCTGATTCTGATTCTGAGTTACCTAGTGATGAGTCGTCTGAGTCTGAGTCGGATGATGATGAGGACGATGATGCACCTGATGGCACTAATGGGACTACTACCCGAAGGCCGATTGATATGGATGACTTTCCGAGTAGTGTGCATGTGATAGGAGAGTCGTCGAGTGTTCGAGAGGCGACTCATGTTGATGGACTTTCACCTTGGGCTTTGAGGCATGATTTAGATGCTTCCCGAGTCCAAGGTAGTATGGCAGAGATTGGTTTAGGTGTTTGTCAGACTCATGTCACTCTAATGGAGTCGAAGGCAAAGATTGGCGAGAAAGAGTGAGACTTGCTTGATTTGGGTTTGAGTGATGTGGAGCGTAATTTGAAGAAAGTGTTTAGGAGATTGTCTGTGTTGGAGAGTGGGGAATATGCGGAGATGAAGAAAAAGGTGAACTCGATGGAGATTCAGTTGAATGTGGCTCGCGTAATGCGTGAGAAGGAGGAGAGAGAGTTACATGTGTCTGTTGGTTGGAACAATAGGTTTTATGCTGAGATGGTTGAGAGAGGAGTGGTTCTTAGGCGCCCAACTGATGATGATGAGTCTCGTGGTCGTCCGAGGAAGAGACCAAAGAAGAAGGATGATGGACCCTCTAGCAGTTCTTAGTAGACTAGTTTATCCTTAGTAGTATCTTTAGTATCTTTTGTAAAACCTTAACTAAACCGGTATGTCGGTTAGTAGATCTAGCACAAATTTTGGACTTGTATAGTGCTAGCATTATGATGTGAAAAGATAACTAAGACGATGTAGTTGTTTATGATCTAATGAAATATGTATCTTTTGTCTTAAATGCCATGTCGTGCCTTATTTATATTTTTCTTCCTTGATTATCAATTCAATCCTTTTATTTAATTCCATGATTTAGTGAATGCTTATCATACGTTAAATTGTGTGATAATAGAATCATACCGCCCAAGAAAACCACGACTAAGTGAGAAATGCGCAAGATCATTGCGGAACAGGTTGTCGCATCCATGGTTGAGTTTATGGCAAATGCTAGATTTGGAGCTGGCGGTAGTGGAGCTGGCAGTAGTGGAGTTAGCGGTAGTGGAGCTAGCGGTAATGGAGCTGGCAATGGGGCCGGAAACGGTGTGAATGTTAATGGTGTGAATGGAAATGGTGCGAATGATAATGGTATGAATGGTGGAGGAAATGTTGGAGGACCTGGACTTAATGCACCCGAAGTCGGTGGTTGTACTTATGTGACATTCATGAAATGTGACCCACTCCCTTTTAATGGAACTGAAGGTGCGGTGGGATTAAGTCAATGGATTGAAAAGATTGAGTCTGTGTTTCGCATCAGTAAGTGTAAGGAGGAAGATAAGGTGACTTTTTCTATGGCTACTCTTAGAGGCCGTGCATTGACTTGGTGGAATGGGAGGATTGCTTCTATGAGCATTGATGCTGCTAATGCTACTCCATGGGCTGAAATTAAAAAGTGGACGACTCAGGAGTTTTGTCCTCGTAGTATGATTATAAGGTTGGAGCAAGAGTTGACTCATTTGAAAATGAAAGGAGTGGACATTGATGGATACACCAATCGATTCCATGAGTTCTCTTTGTTGTGTCCTCGGTTGGTTGAACCTAAGGAGATAAGAATTAAGCAATACATTAAGGGGTTGATCAAAAATATCCGAGGGGATGTGACATCGTCAAATCCATCAACCATTGATGATGCGGTACGAATAGATTATCAGCTCATTGGACAAATCATTCAGAATAAGGAGGATGAAGCGCACGTTGGTGAGAAGAGAAACGATGAAGGCGATCGCGGAGGTCAAGGTGAAAATAGGCCAAGTTTCAATCGTCGTCAAAATCAAAGAAGGGGAATGCAAATGCTCTGACCAACAACGCACCACGTAATGATGAAAAGTGTCCAATTTGTGGTAATAAGAGGCATACTGACGATTGCTGGAAGTGCAAAAATTGTGGGAAGCTAGGTCACAAAGCGGAAAAGTGCAAGAGGGGAGTCATTTGTTACAATTGTGGGGTAGAGGGCCGTATGAAGCCAGATTGTCCAAAGTTGAAGAAGAATGGTTAAGGAAGAAACAACCA
This sequence comes from Glebionis coronaria, assembly GCA_025667525.1. Classification (NCBI taxonomy): domain Eukaryota; kingdom Viridiplantae; phylum Streptophyta; class Magnoliopsida; order Asterales; family Asteraceae; genus Glebionis; species Glebionis coronaria. The sequence continues at coordinate 194,958,777 of CM046875.1, forward strand.
GGGTGGTGCTTATCAGCTTGGAACAGTTGATGTTAAGAAGGATCTGAATGTCGTTACTGGTACGTTTTTACTCAACAATCATTATGTTGTTGCTTTATTTGATTCGGGTGCTGATAGGAGCTTTGTATCTACCAAATTTAGTGCCCTTATTGATATTGAACATGTTGAGATAGATACCAGTTACGAAGTAGAAATGGCTGATGGTATTGGTAAGAACTAATAAGTTATTGAAAGGATTCTCTAGAAATCTCTTGAACCATTCCTTCCCGATTGATTTAATGTTAACCGAACTAGGCAGTTTTGACATTATCATTGGGATGGATTGGTTATACTTGAATGATGCTACAATTTTATGTGGCGAAAAGAAGGTTAAAATTCCCTTAAGAATAAGACGTTGGTAATTGATGGTACTCGAGGTGAATCCCGTCTGAAAATCGTTTCATGTATTAAAGTCCAAAAGTACACCAGGAACGGTTGCGAGCTATTCTTAGCTCAAGTAATCCAGAATGAGTCTAAGGAGAAATGATTGGAAGACACTCCTATTATCTGTGATTTTCCCGAGGTATTTCCCAATGATTTGCCCGAACTTCCGCCGATAAGACAAGTTGAGTTTCGAATCGATCTTGTTACTAGTGTTGCACCGGTGGCGCGTGCTCCTTACCGGCTAGCACCATATGAAATGAAAGATTTATCCGAACAACTCAAGGAGTTGTCTGATAAGGGTTTTATCCGACCGAGCTCGTCAGCCCGGGGAGCTCTAGTCTTGTTCGTTAAAAAAAGATGGATATTTCCGTATGTGCATCGATTACCGTGAGCTAAACAAGTTGACGATTAAAATCTATATCCCTTACCAAGGACTGATGATCTAATTGACCAACTACAAGGCTCTAGTGTATATTCTAAGATTGATCTACGGTCTGGATATCATCAAATTTGTGTTCGCGAAGAAGATATTCCTATCACTGCATTTAGAACTCGTTATGGACACTACAAATTTCAAGTAATGCCATTTGGGTTAACTAATGCACCGGCGGTATTCATGGATCTAATGAATCGAGTGTGCAAACCCTATTTGGATAAATTTATGATCGTGTTCATTGACGACATTCTAATCTATCCCAAGAATAAAGAAGAGCATGAAGAGCACTTAAGGACTATCTTGAAGTTGTTGAAGGACGAAAAGTTGTACGCAAAGTTTTCAAAATGTGATTTTTAGTTGGACTCTTTTCAATTTCTTGGTCATGTGATTGATAAAGATGGAATTCATGTTGATCCGGCAAAGATTGAAGCCATTAAGAGTTGGTCTGCACCGACAACGCCAACGGAGGTGCGACAGCTCTTACGATTGGCTGGCTATTATAGACGATTCATTAAAGAATTTTCTTTAATAGCTAAACCCCTGACCAAGCTTACTCAGAAGAATAAACCTTTTGTATGGGGAAGTGAAGAAGATGGAGCATTTCAGGTATTGAAGCAAAAATTATGTAGTGCACCTATTTTATCATTACCCGAAGGAAGTGAAGATTTTGTGGTATTTTTTGATGCATCTCTTAGAGGTTTTGGAGCTATCTTAATGCAGCGAGAGAAGGTGATAGCTTATGCTTCAAGGCAATTAAGGAAAAGTGCGGAAAATTATACTACTCATGATCTAGAGCTAGGAGCTGTAGTCTTTGCTCTTAGGTTGTGGAGACATTACCTGTATGGCACCAAATGTATGGTATTCACCGATCATAAAAGCCTATAATATATCCTCGACCAAAAAGAACTACACATGAGGCAACGTAGATGGATAGAACTGTTAAGTGATTATGATTGTGAGATAAAGTATCACCCAGGAAAAGCAAATGTTGTTGCCGATGCATTAAGTAGAAAGGATAGAGAACCGATCAGGGTGCGTTCTATAGTCATGAGTGTGTACAATAATTTTCCCGATCAAGTCAGAAATACACAAATAGAAGCTTGCAAGAATGAAAATTTTGATAATGAAGGGTTTTGAGGTGAAGGAGATCCTTTAGAGGTTAGAACAGACGGAGTGAAATGCTTAAGAGGTCGTATGTGCTTACCTAAGTATGGAGGCTTAAGAGACTTATCATGTCCGAATCCCATAAATCTAAATATTCCATTCATCCTGGTTCTGACAAAATGTATCTTGACCTGAAGAACTTATACTGGTGGCCAAATATGAAAGCTGATATTGCAATGTATGTTCGTCAATGTTTGACATGTGCAAAAGTCAAAGCTGAACATCAAAAGCCATCAGGACTACTTTAACAACCCGAAATTCCTGAAAGGAAGTGGGAACGAATCACGATGGTTTTCATCACTAAGCTCCCTATAACATCTTCTGTAAATAACTCGATTTGGGTCATTGTCGACAGACTGACCAAATCGGCTCATTTCATTCCTATTAAAGAGCAGTTCCCACTGGAGAAGTTGACTCGTCTTTATCTTAAGGAGGTTGTATGTAAGCATGGAGTGCCTGTATCAATTATTTTTTATCGAGGCCCTCGATTCGCATCGAAGTTTTGGAGATCCCTCTAAAGATCTTTGGGAACGAATCTAGATATGCGCACAGCTTATCACCCCCAAACTGATGGGCAGAGTGAAAGGACGATACAGACACTGGAGGATATGTTAAGAGCATTTGTGATTGATTTTGGTAAAGAGTGGGATAAACATTTTCCATTGGAAGAATTTTCATATAATAACAGTTATCATGCTAGTATTAAGGCTACACCGTTCGAAGCTCTATATGGTAGGAAGTGTAGATCTCCTGTATGTTGGAGTGAAGTTGGAGATACCCAGCTCACCAAACTAGAATTGATTCAGGAGGATACGGAGATGATAGTTCAGATTAGGAAACGGTTGTTGACAGCCCGAAATAGACAGAAAAGTTACGCGGATGTGCGGCAGAAACTGATGGAGTTTGAAGTGGGGGACCGTGTGATGTTGAAAGTATCGCCATGGAAAGGCGTAATAAGATTTGGAAAGCGTGGGAAATTGAATCCCCGCCATATCGGACAATTCAAGATTTTATCCCGAGTTGGTCCAGTGGCTTATAAATTAGAGTTACCCCAAGAACTTCATGGTGTCCACAATGCATTTCATGTATCTAATCTAAAGAAGTGTTTAGCTAAGTGTGATGAGAAAATTTCGTTGGATGAGGTCAGAATTGATGAGAAGTTGCATTTTATAAAAGAACCCGTAGAGGTTATGGATCGTGAAGTAAAGCAACTTAAGCAAAGTCGAATACCTATCGTTAAGGTTCGGTGGAACTCTAAGCGTGGGCCAGAATTTACTTGGGAGAGAGAGGATGAAATGTGGAAGAAATACCCACACCTTTCGACTTCAATAAGAAACGGGCAACGAAAAAAATGGATCTACGAGGGCGTAGATCCCTTTTTAGGAGGGAATGCTGTGACGATCCGACATTTTCAGGTAGTAAATTTATCCTCGTACATTATTTCAAAATTTTATTTTTTGTGATGGTTCATGAACTCACATAATTACGGGAAGAAATTAGGGTTTACGTGCATAATTTAACGTCTTTTACGTTTAAACCGGAAACCCTAGATTTACGTATTTACGCTTTTCTGCTTCGTTTTTGATGAGAAAATTTTTATTAGAGTCGTTTGTGCCGTACTTTCATATTTTACAAAAACATTTTTCGTAAATCGACCCGAGGGCACGTAATCGAGGAAACTAGAATTGAGAAGTATCCGTAAAATATTAGAGGTGAGACAAGTATTACACTTGTCCCACCCCCAATATGGGCGAATTCACCAAAGAGGGGTTGCCTCTTTGGTGTCAGAATTTTACAAGTGCATGAGACACTTGTCCTATTGTTTTGACTAAATACATAAACCAAGTCTTCTCACACACAACTCATTTCTTCATGTGTTAACAAAATTTTTTCTCAATCTCTCATCCCTCCTCTCTTGTAGCCGTCCACCATCACCACCACTTTACCATTTTCATAAATTTTAACCTAAAACCTAAGCTACATTCAAGATATGATGAAACCTACATAAAATAAAGATGATTTGAGGTGATTTCAAGTAGTGAAAGAAGGTTTTCTATGGAGTTTGGGGCTGATTTCTAAAGAAAAGTTTACACATTTGAAGATCACAAAAAGTTGATTTAAAAGGTTAATGACTTGGGTTAAAGATCAAGACTTGGGTGTCATTTTTCCATCATTTGTTGGTATAAAAATTCTTTCTTTTCTATCATCTTCTTATTTTTGTAAAAGTAAATGTTTATTTTCTTTCCAATGTATATGTAAGAGAGCTATGAATGATGATCAAAGTGTTTTATGGGGATTTTGTGTCATTAGAATAGGTTGATGAGGCTAGATCTACAAGTAAAAGATGATAAAAACATAACTAGATAAGTAGGATGAGAAAAATAGTAAGTTTCAACATTTTTTGTTGATTAAATGGATTAAATGATTTGATATAAGGATAGATAAATGAATTATAAACAAGTTGTTAATTGGCCACAAAATGGAATGTTAAAAATGACCAAGTTATGGTCAAAATACTTTTGATGTGCAAATCTGACTGGTTTGTCTTGGATGAATTAAAAGTCGTATTTAGGGGCTGTTTGAGAAGGATCCATAGAAGAATAAATTGTATAGCATAATATGTAGTTTCTATAGAAAAAATTAGGGTTCTAAGTCATTATAGAACTCAAGTTATGATAAATATGGTGGACATGAGTTTTTTACATCAGAATTCATATAGGACCTTTGTACATAAAATGGTAATACAAGGTAAATTTATATACAAGTAAATATGAAAAAGTTAAATATTTTATTATAACCATTATAAAAATATGTTTATATACTATAATAAATAAATATCACATTTTATTAAAATAAAACTTAAATAGTTTTCTAACTACAAACTATATACATGACTTTTACGTCTTTTCGACTAAAACCGAAAAGATGGCGATTTCACCAAATAAAACATAGATGGTCGGACCCATCTAATGTAAGATTTTTATAAGACACATACTGATATAGAAACACTTTTAACAAGCAAAAACCGACAAAACCCGAACTATGTGACTTATGGACCCGTAATGGAACAAATTAGCCTTGTTGGACCACTAGGCGCAACTAGTTTGGTTTAGAACTATTGGACTTGCTCATTGTCTCAACCCACCTGGGCCCAAAATATGAGTAAAGTACTGGTCCTATGTGGATAAATGGACTAATAAAACATATTGGACCCTTGTTGGGCCTATTGGGCTTAACATATAAATGGGCCAAAATTTATGTAGTTGAACTAAGTTAACTAGATGCTTAACAACTAATAATATTGAGTAAAGTAATAAAATCCCACTTGATCATCATTTTTATGACTTGATTACATATACATAACAACGTTTTATAAATATTACTCAAGATAGTCTAAGATCGAGTATTATTTGTTTAGGTATCCCGTGATCGCGACGCGCGCCGTACGCCTTAGTTGCCGATAACCCGCCTTCCAAACTAACGTCAGTTCATAGCCTCACACACTTTTAAATGTTTTATGAAATGTTTTATAAACCCGCGAGGGAGATAACATGCTAGTTTTAATAAAATTAGAACACAAGTGTTCCCGATTGTATGCTTATTGATATGGACCCGATTGATTTGATGACCCAATGAAGGAATGGATTATTATTAGTTAGGTTATGTCACTATAAGTCCCATTAGCATGAATTGTGAACTACCGGGAGTTGGTAGACGCTTATGCATATAATAGTACTATTTGGGGAAGATCACCCCAGTTCGCGTCTTGACGGCTGATCCCCGTCGTGTCACATTGATTAGCAAGCGAATTTATGTATGAGAGGGATATATTTAGCTTGATTTCTGTGACGACACGCTGTTTTAAATGGGCAAAATGAATTCCGGGCTAGCTGCCCGATGTATATTATAGAAAGGTAACAATGTCATGCGGCTTATAATAATCCGATAATAATACCGATAATGGTAATACTGAGGTTGCGGTCTCAGGAATAGTGTATGATGTATGATTTGATTCATAATATATTGCCTGACTAGAAATATGGGGTCTTATTACTGATATTATGCTTGTGTTCTTCTTTTCACAACTGTTCTTATATAACGGTTTTTACTAAACTCTATGAATCCACTCGGCATTCGCTGATTTATTTTTCGCATATTTTATCTCAGGTGCTTGAAGGTAACTTGGACGGAGATCGACTTTGATGGCCCACTTATTAATAATATTCATTTGAAAGATGTTTTGTAACTTCATGACTGTAAAACTGGGGACCTTGTGTAAACTTTTGACTCTTATTCGAATGAATGTACGTTTGGCTTTGTACAACCCTTTTTATGCGTTGTCTATGGTTTGAGTTATTGTACTAACCCATAATACTCAATTGACCCTTCCGCTGTTCCGATACGAAATTTGAGAGTGTTACACAAAAAACATGGGAAACAAAGCACGTACACTTTGAGGCACGATCTAAGCGGGCAGCTACAACACGCACATCAAAATGCAACCTAAACTATTATGAGTAACTAACATATGAACTCCTATTATCAGCCAAGGACACCTATATATAACTATTATGGGGGTGTTTGGTTTGGCTTACATAATGTAAGCCCATTTTGGCATATTTAACATAAGCCCCAATTTTGTGACTTATTTGGATGCTAATACAAGGTTTTTACACCAAGTATAAAATCTTATCGTCCGATCTCTTCGAATTGACTATTGGTAGAAAGTGCGACTCAATTGTATTTTGGTGAACAAGAGAATGGTTTGGTTTAGTTATCTAACTAAACTACAAGCAAGTATTGAAATGTCGTTGAGTGAAATTAAACCGTTATTAAACTAAAAGCTATTTAGAAAAACTTTAAGTAAAACTTTAAAACTTTAAAACATGTTCTATCGGAATATTTCAACTCATATCTATCGGAATGCACCAAGTCATAACCATCTGAATACAACTAAAACAAGCCATCGGAATAATTCATGTGAACCATCGGAATATTAAGCTGAATACCCATCGGAATGTCAAATACAAATCTGTCGGAATGATGCTTATCGGAATGAGTTAGATCGCAATGTTTCAGATCGGAATAACCAAAATGCCTTTGTCGCAAATTGGTTCTGATAGGAATGTTGTAAAGTAAATTTGGGCAGAGTTTCGTCTTAACAAGGACCTTAGTCCCGTCGGAATATGTAATCGCAATGAGCGATCGCAATCCAGATCGGAATAAGGGAGAATGACCAAGTTATCGCAAAGTAAAACCCTTGATGGGTTATTGCGATAGAAACCAAGTAATCCGTCAGAATGTGTAGAATCCCCAAGATTTTGATGGAAGCAATACTTAATCCGAAATTGGTGGTAAGCTTAAAACTCAATAAGCACAATCAATAAGCTATTTTATCCGAAACTTAAACACTTCAAAAAGCTTAAATTTGACAACTTCTTAAACATAAAAGATCATAAACTTTATGAAAGGAACTTTAAAGTGACTAAAACCTTTGAGAAATCCAAAAATCAATAAGCTAAACCTTGAAATAAGCCAATAAGCATAGAGAGCTTATAGCTTATACATGTAAGAGCTTATATGTAAACGAAGAAGATTAACTTTTAACCACGAAAACATCAATTCATACGAATGAAGAATGCAATTCGGATCAAAAGATAAAGTAAACCAAGAAATGTAGAAGGAATTAAAGAATACAAAGCTTAAACTTAAACTTTTGATTAAAGAAACTCAAATACAAAGCTTAATGAAAGCTTAAAAGAAAGGAAAGATGAAAAACTTAGTGAGAGAAAGTTTAGAACTTTCTCTCTCTAAAAACTAGAAAGAAAACTAAAAAAAAATAAAACTAGCTAACCACCCTCCTAATGTGATTAGGAGGGTATTTATAGGGAAATGGGAAGTGCATGTGTGGTGCTTCCTTCTTTCTTTTCTTCTCGACTCGATTTAATTCTTTGTCTTTCTCGATGTCGTCTCGGGATTCGAACTTGTCTTCATAATTTTCTTCTTTAATTTAGACTTAAGTTCTTCGACTTCATTAAACTTCCGTCTTTAGACTTTTTCTTCGATAAATCTTCAGAATAGGTCTTGGACATCCGTTCTTTAAGCACTCTTGATCTTTTGACTTCGTATTTTCTCGTTTTCTTCGATAAAAGCCCGTGAAAGCCCGTGTTTTCTTCCTTTTTCATCATTTGGTCCTAAAACACAATAAAAACACAAAACACGCATAACTCCGACTTTTACGACATAAAATACACATTTTGGTCTTGTTATTATTGGAAATAAGTGGTAAAAGGATAAGTGTTTTCACACTTATTAAATACCCTACACTTGACCATTGCAATGTCCTCATGCAATGCATTAATTTTAAAGCACGGTTTACATTTTCCATCATAAATAACCTACACTGGCCTTTATTCAGCACTAAATAAAAAGATAAAAAAAAGTTAAGAAATTAAAGACTTACATTGGGTTTTGGCTGCCGTGAACGTTTTTCATCCTCAAGTTTCACGTTCCCCATACCAAGCTTAAAAACGAGATCATTGCTATTATAAGTTAGCAAACTAACACGAATTCATGTGGGCCAATTATTCACTTAGACTCCCTTATTCTTATGTGTATCTCTTATATTTTATTTTTGTCTTGAATGATCACGAGGATGCATTGTTTGAATTATTTGGATAGTTATTTAGGCCAAAAATAAAGTGAACGATTTAATCAATAGTTAGCTAAAGGACAAAATATTTTAAAACTGCTTCTCGGGACCTCATAAAGTTCATATCTTGGCATAACTCGCTTCGCGATTTGAGACCTTTCTCGGACCGATGTTTGGCAGCGACTTCATACTTCAAATCTTGAGAGACGTTCTTGAAATTATGGTCTTCTCTTCATAATAGGAATTTCTTCACTTGAAGTTTAGAGAGATTCTTCATATTTGGACCACGGCTTCATCATTTTTGTCCAATCTTTATTTTGGACTTTGATATACAACGATCCGCCTCCTTTTAGGACTTGGATCTATTTATCCTCATACCTTGCTAGGGTCTTTTCGGATAGACTTCTCCATGATCTTTAGGGGAGTAATTGCTTTTCGTCGTGTGTCTCGATCCTTCATATTGATTTTCGATAAATGATTCTTCACATCACTTTTGGATCTTTAACAACAAAATGTAGCCCTCATGCCTTATTAGGTCCTTTTCGGACTCGCCAATCTTCGCATCCCGCTTCAATAAGTTATGCCTTGGCTATGAACTCTAATTAATACCGAGCAACTTTTAAACGATCTTGGGCTAGAAGCTAAGTAAATTTTCAAATCGTACAACCTTATTTATTGCAGATAGGTTTATTAACAAGCGATGGGAGAATAGGTGTAAAACCCGCATGCTTTTACCATGAATAGTACCCTTAAGATCGTACGTACTAGATTAAAAATTTCCTAATATAGCACGATTACGATTACGTGTTAGGATTTTACGTATTACGTACGTGTTAAAACACGATAAGTATTTACTACGCACGAGCACGTAATATTTATTTGACAATAATTAATCACGAACATGCGATCATGAAATCATGAGCGTAATTAAAACACGAACTAATATTAATTAAGTATATATATTTATTACGGGCGTAAATAAATATATTAGATCACGATAATTACGTAACGAGAACACATAAAACGCGAACACAAATAATCATGAACGAATAACTAAACGTCGAGACACGGAAAAAGGTACGGGTACCCCATGTGGGGCCCCCTACCCGCAGCTACAAGGAGGAAATGGGCCAAGCCCATTTGTATTTTTACTAAAGGAGGGTTATGGTAAAAACACTACTCATTTTTACACTACATAAGATTTTAACAAAAACCTAAAAACCCTCCTCTCTTCTTCTTTTTGGCCGCCACCTTCAAAACACCACAAGGGGGTGTTTGTTGATCTTGGATCTTGGAATTCTAGTTGGTGTTCGTGTTTGTTCTTCGTTCTTTTGATCCACGTATTCGGTAAATCCTTTTTAAACCTTTTTCTTTTGATTTGATCTTTTATTAATTAAGAACGTGTTATGTTTTTATAAAAACCTAATTAAAATCATAGATCTAACATGAATTGGGGTTTAATAAAATCAAAAGTAATGTTTTAAGGGGTGTTTGTTTTGGCCGCAACCTACACCGAACCCGAAGGGGGTTTCGGTTTGGCCATCCGACCACCACCGAGACCATATGGTCCCGGTTGGTTGGTGTGGGTCCCACGGCAGCATCAAGACAAGGGGTACCCCGATTCAGTTTGGGGTACGGTGGCGATTTCATGTCCGGTTCATGGTTTGAGTCTAGATCCGGTTCATGGTGTATGTTTAGTTTTTACTTTTTTATGATCTTATGTTAAAATTAAATTAATAATATGACATGATTAATTTAATAACATGACTTAGGTTATTTTAATTATAATAATCATGAAATTAATTAACCTAAGTATTTTTATATTTTAGACTTATAATTAATTAATTATTTAAAAACCATCGTTATAATTAATTAATTAACATGACTTAGGTTATATTATTAATAAATAATAATAAATGTTTTAACCTAAGTATTTAACTTTATTTAATTAAAAACATGTTATACTTTAATTAAATATTTTAACCTATAGTTTAATTTAATTACATGAAATAATTATTAAACTATACATTATATCATATGACTTAGAAAATAATCATGAAAACACTTAGGCTTATATACTTAGCTTATTTAACCAGCTTATTTCTAATTACGGAAACTTTCTATTTTTAGAAACTTAATTAAATAAGGCAGCTAATCTATTTATGGAAACCTTCTATTTTTAGAAACTTATTTATTTCAGGCAGCTAATCTATTTATGGAAACTTATTTAATTAAGGCAGCTGATCTATTTTTGGAAACATTCTATTTTTGGAAACTTTCTATTTTTGGAAACTTTCTATTTTTGGAAACTTTCTATTTTTGGTAACTTTCTATTTTTGGAAACTTTATTTTTTAGAAACTTTCTATTTTAGGAAACCTGCTGTTTTTGGAAAGTTACTTATTATTACACAGTAAGTATAATAATACATGAAATACCAGAAATACTTAATCAGATTAAACAGAATATAAGATAGACACAATTTAAGGCTTTAAACAATAAAACATGGTAAGAACACATAAAATAAGCTAAGACATGACATAAAATCAGCTACGTATTGAGTAAGAAGATACTTATTCATGTATGTATTTATGTAGCACTAGTGATACAGAAGTAGGATTCCTCTCAGTTCATCTTCTTCGTTCACTGGACATAAGGTACGGATTCCCGTCCTTTCAGTATGGACATTCTTTCCTTATTAGGATTTCCCCGTATGCAGCCAAATGTTTTCCCGTAGTATAAGTTACGTGTTTGATTCCTTATGTTTAATTAAGAATACCTATAGCCATATACATGCATCCAGTTTCACCTAGTTATGGAGGTACCATAACCATAACATTAGAGGCACTGATGTTATGACTTCACCACGGCGGAATGATTGCTCGTGGCGTCCCTTCAGCTTTTGGCTATTTATTTATATTTATCATGTGGGGCGTATGGGTGCATCCTAGTTACATGTTTTTATTCAGGATTTCATGGTGAATGTGGTGTGTGCCTTGCATCCTTCACAAGGAGCTGATCCCTCCTACCCAAAAACCAGTATAATAAATTAGACGCAGCCCCTCTAATTTGCATGATGAGGTCACCCCTCCAAGTATTCATGCACGATGGATTTTCATGACCTATATTGGCTAATGGTAAAATATGACAAACAGTTTTTATAAGATAAACATAAGACTTTTCAAACTATATGTAGAATCTTGATAACCTATGAATCTATGAAGTGGGTTGATGTTTTCTAGAGAGAGAAACTAGAGAGATAAAGTGAGAGAAAACTATGTGATATTTTATTGAGTGAAACTAGAAAGTGAACAACAACCAACCCCTTTCCAAGGAGGAAAGGGGTATTTATACTTCCAAGCCTTATGTGGACTTGGGCCGGCCCATGACAAGCCCATGGACCGGTTCTTACTTGACTAAATAAGTAACTATTAACTACGAGCTATTACAACATTAATAATATTGTGGAGTGACCGATACTTTTAATATACGTAAAAACGTATTTCTAACAATCTCCCCCTAAGGGAGGTCACTCCACGTTACAAAGTTCTAAACCTAGCATACTATACTAAGTCTTCGTTCTTTAGCTCGTAGTCTTTTCTTCTTTCTTTTTGTTGTGAATATTTTGATTTGATCTTTTAGGCTTTGGCTTGAGAGCATTGTTCTTTTGGCCTTTCACGTGCGATCTTTGCCTTCTTGTGAATTTTGCCTCCTCGTGACTTCATGTTCCACACACTTATGTCTTTTTGTTGAATTCTCGAAAGCTTCAGAGTTTGGTACAGCGGAAGACTTCTTCTTGTACTTTCTTGAATTTTTGCTGAACTTTGATGCAGAAAGAACATAAGCATGTGGGAACGACTTTTACAGGTACACCGCAACACCACCGTCTTTAACTGGTACACAGCAACGCCACAGTCTTCAACAGATACACAGCAACGCCACCGTCTTTAACAGGTACACAGCAACGACATGAATAAAATGGCTTTGAACATTTTATTCTAATTCGGTAGCATTTTACCTCCGGTCGATGAAGACCGTTGGACGATATTAGATATCGTACCCGTGACGGATAGTTTCAATTAAGTAACTTCCTGACAGGATTTCGCGGGTAAACCCGTTCTCTTTATTCGACCGTCCAAAGCTGACTGCGAACATAAAGAGTGAATCACTTGGATTAATTATCCTTGTGATTTGAAGCCGTCAATTCATGAAACCTGGAACAAGTGAATTTCAATTAAGATTTTCACCATCGTTGCTTTCCAGTTATCACGAGCTCAATTCATAAAGAATCTTGCACGTCACCTACCAAGTGCTGTTTGATGTTAACACTAGAAGGATTTCCACTCGTCACTGTGATCAATAAAGAGTCACTCTGAGTGTTCTGGCAAGATCGTATGATAATGCGTCGAGGCCTGGAACGAGTTTAAGTTCAATTAAGAATTAAACCACTGTTTCTTTCTAGTTTTTCACAAGATTGGTTCTAAAAGAACCGCACGTGTAACCTACCATGAGCTTGTTTGATGTTGGCTCAAGCAGGATTTCCATCTTCATTGTAATACTTGCGTATTACTCGGATGTTCTGGCAATATTACAGGAATACTGCGTAGGACTCATGAAAATCTCTTACTTTTCACAGTGTGTGCGAAAGCAAGGAATAAATGGAAAGTGTCCTAATGAGAGTTTTGATGATCTCTTGGCTCTAGACTCGATAGTGCGTTTTGATTTTGTGAGCGATGGCTGGAGAGGAGTGCCACCTTTTCAATACCAGTCTATTCGGAGTGAATAAACCAATAGATAACGTGTTGATCTCCGTGTGATTAAAACAAATACCTTTTGAGAGATATTTGAGTTAGCTGGGAAGGGTTGTGCATTGCATCACTGGGTCCATGATGTCTTTCTTCAATACCGAGAATCATTAGCAAAAATGACCTCAATAGCATATGTATTGACCCGGTTTCTGCCTAAAGTTGTAAGGAGGGCTTCTTTCTTTACACCCTTTATCTTTACAGTTCTTTTTCATTCTTCAACCCCTTCAATGCTTACCAATACGTCATAACTAGCACCTTGTTGTGATTGTTCCAGTGCTAGCTTAAGTACTTGGTCGGCATTCAGCTACGTTCACATTCTTTCTCCATCTTTCCTAGGACTTCTAATTCTATCTAGGGAATTGTCCTTGGGAAGATTCCATCGGCTCTGATGAATCATTGGACTAAACCTATTCCTACCACCCTTTTGTCACCACATTCGTCGTGAATTAAGCGTGTTTTGGGAAGGAATTGCCACCATGAAAAATCATTGAAAATCACCTAAAGTACTTGTGATATTGAAATCAAAAGTTTCGTACCTTAGGTGTTTTTGATCATCAAAACGCTCCCCCTTAACACGTGCTTTACACATATTAAGTTGGATAATCGTTAGGTCTTTTTCATCTTTTAGCCAGGTATCATTTAAATCTCCTTAATCCCATTTTCTCCCCTTATCCAAAATGTTAACCATTAATATTTGGGATATTGAATGGATTAACCGGTCTTTGGGTAAAAATGAAAGCGATGGTTGGCCATAGAACATGTTAATGCTCCCCCTTAAGTTAATAAGGGATAGTTGAAGTGCTTTAGTATGATATATTTTGAAAGATTTAGAATCTCGTGAGAAATTCTTGAAAAATTATCATACTTTAACACTACATCAAGCCGTACAAGCACAATATTCACAAATATACATATTCACAGTTGAAAACCAATATAAAGTGGACCTGAAATGTACGACCCATTAGATGGATCGTTGCAGTAACTTGTGGTGCACTCCATATGGTCTTCCACCAACGAATCTTTCTAAACTCCTCATCAATCTACGTTCACGGAGCTTTTGATCAATCTTCTTGATCACATACTTCGCCATCTGCCGATAACCCTGATGCCAATCCTCAGTCATCTCTGGTAAAGTCCCACCCGAATTGAGATGATCCAACTTTCCTCTGACGTAGATGAGAGTCCCATCACTGTACTTATAAAGCTCACCCACCCTCATAAACTTCATTAACCCTCGACTGTTCAAGTAGAAAATCCCACAATTCGGAACAGAAATGCCGGTATAGGGACATTTGTTGACATGTTGAGGTAACACTTGATTCACTGGACGGGTTAGGTTAAGCTTCCTTTGGTAACTTTCGACTCCCAACTGAAGATCTTCAACTCGTTTCTTGATAACAACGCTTCGTGTGAACATACGAAGTGCTGTATTCAAGGCAATGAGGTCTTCACGAGGAATATGTGTGAGTTGATCACGGGTCATCAGAAGCAACATATCTTCGATATCCTCAAGGCGAATGATAGAAAAATCTCCCTGCTGGATTTTGTATTCTCTGTCATCCTCCCTTTTCAAACGAATCTCCGTCACATGATAATAGCCATTCTTGGCTTCAGTATTCAGCCCTAAAATACTGGAGATGCGGATATCGGATCTAACGTTGCTTCCAGAATTGACTAGGCAGCAACCCTTGTACGCCCTTCGGACTCGTTCGTCCCAATGAGATGCACCTATTACAGCATACATATCATAATTACGAGTTACCCTTGGGACCCAGAGTCAGTTTACCTTTTCCTCGATCCAGGGTATTGTCCCCCAGTTGGCAGCTTTCAACAAGGTCAAGGAGGTTGCGTACTTTGATGAACCCTTCAGAAGATACTCAAGATCATAGGTGACGAAGAAGTCGAGAGCAATCTGATTATCTTGAGTAGGATCAAGTGGAGGTGGAGCTCTTTCTGAATCATGAAGACCTGGCCGTTTAACGGTATTCAGAGCTTTCAGGATCTCATCAGCATAATACTCGAACTCCATTCGGGTTAACCTGGTTTTGGCGCGAAGTCTTTTATCCTTTAATGCTTTCTTCACCAAAGACGGAGTAACCGAAGTCTTATACTCGTGAGCCAGAAAAGCGCACAAGTCAATCGGACTACGGATACGGAGATATAAAACATCTCTGTCAGCGTCTGTGATTGGATCATATTGCGCCGCTGCCGTGATCCAAGCCTGTGGCGGTGCAGTCTCGTCAATCTCCAACGTGTCTGCCCAGTCCCGTGTGCTTGACTCAGGAACAGTAGATTGTGGATCTTGTTGTAGAGGAGTAGAAACGTGAACATCTGCTGGTTCTGATTCAGGTATCTCGGCGGTGTCATGAACGGGTGAGTGTTGTGCAGCTTCAGGTTCAGTTACCGATTCTGCAATCACAGGAGCAACAACAACATAACTAACAGGGTTAGTGGTAACAGGTATAGACACAGCAATAGATGTACCAGGAATTGATGATGCTGTAGTAGCATTCACATCATGACGCCACTTGGTTCGTCTTGATTCCGTGGAAGTAGATTTTTCCTTTGCTGCTGCATCTTTCTTTGACTTGGTTCCAGACTTGGCAGGTTTCTTTGAGCTGGCAACCTTATCCCCCTTTTCAGGCTGTTTACCCCCATCATCATCCTCATCTCTGTCCTCGTTGCTCCCCTTAGCACTCTCCTCATTACCGTCACCACCATCATCACCATCATCATCATCATCATCCTTATCATCATCCTCATCATCATCGTCATCATCATCATCCTTTTCTTCTTCTTCTCCTTCTCCTTCCTCTTCTTCACCAGTACCCTCTTCTTCTTCACTTTCTTCCCTTTCTTCCTCAGGCAGAATGTGGTATGGTACCACACTTCCAAACGTTTTAAATAACCTATCATCCTCCATGATAGCGTCATTCAGGGATTTGTAAAGAGCCCGTTGAATCCTAGATTTATCAAACGATCCAAGTTCCCTCATTCGAGCTTTCAGGATCTTCTTCAATTCAAAATCCGTCAAGTCATACGCAATTTTGTAGGCGGATTCTGAAGGATTGGATGACTTGATCATCAACTTATCCGCCGCGAGTGTCTTCAACTCATCACGCAGTTTAGGCATAATGGATTCAACGGATTCTTTCACTCTTTCTTCAACAGAAGCTTCAAGTGCTTCTTTTTGCTCCTTGTATTTATCCCTCATCGCTTGAAGTCTGGTTATACGTGCAGCATGCTTATCAGCTTCAGCCTGCTTAACCTGAGCTAGTTCTTCTGCATGAGCTTTTTGTGTTAACTCCATCTCTGCAGCGAACTTAGCAAGCATCTCTTCTTGGGCTTTCTTAGATGCTTCTTCACTTTGAGCTCGTCTTTGTAGCTCTTGGCGAAGTTCATCCATCTCTCTCTTGTGATTATCTGTATGTTTATCCAACATTTCGGCCATTACAAATACAGCCATTGAAGACGTTGCAGAGCTGCTCTGGGTTGAGTGAAGAGGCTCGGTTGTTACTACGGTACTAAGGATGGGAGTTATTGGTGGTGGAAGGAATGGTGTTGAAACCAGTTTTATCAAGACTTAACCAGGTTACTCGAGACTTATTTTTCTTCCGCTATTATATGTTATATGCTTATCCTATTCATCCTTTTCTATGTTCCCAAAACGGCAGGTACCCAGGGACGCTCGTAGACACTAAGAGTACGTGCATATGGACTGGAAGCTGTCTAGCCTTCTTTACATTATGCATTTCCTTCCTTATGATACTTATGCTTTGGACATAGTTTAGTCCTTTCCTTTATTATAATATGTTTGTGTGTGATAAGATTTACTTTTGGACTACCGATGTTTGATTCCGGTATTTTCCTTTTATGGTCAAGTAATGTTTAGACATTTTTCCTTGTATGCTTTGATGACACGCCATAATTTCTGTGATATTTCCATTTCCAAAATGGGGTGTTACAATTATGGTATCAGAGCCAAGGCTTCGACCTGTAGGCTCTCAAATATGACCTATGATTAGTGGGTAGTCACTACGGTCTTCCTAGAACTGACAGTTGTTTTCATGCATTCATCATTTTTAAGCATACATATACATGTCATTATCGCAGATTTTTGACTAAGTAATGGTTGGTACAGGACTGGCCCTATTTAGTCGCATGTGTTTTATCGAAACTTTTAAATTTGGGACCGACCCATAGGCGTCCCCTCGCTATGTCTTTTGTTTTGGGTGAACTGACTAGTGGCGTTCACTCTCGAGCATACAAAAGTATTCATAAAACTGCATCATGCATTCATACACAAAATTTTCTTGCATAAAATTTTT
Organism: Glebionis coronaria; assembly: GCA_025667525.1. Taxonomy (NCBI): domain Eukaryota; kingdom Viridiplantae; phylum Streptophyta; class Magnoliopsida; order Asterales; family Asteraceae; genus Glebionis; species Glebionis coronaria. Next base: position 194,976,586 of record CM046875.1, read on the forward strand.
CTCGTGAAATTTTGGTATAAATTTTTTCATTTATATATAGATTTTATGTTTCGATCTGTTTAATCATATGTTTTATTTTATACTGTCAGATGGTTCTCACACGCGAACAGGAGCAGCTCAATGCTGCAATTCAAGCTACTATGCAAGCTTTGCTTCCTCAACTGAGAAATGACACCAGGGCTGAAGTTCAAGCTGCCAACAATCAGCAGCATAATCAGGCACCTCCTCCTCCTCCTCCAGTGACATTAGGGTATGGCTGGAGAGATTCAACAAGCTCCGCCCTCGAGCTTTTGAGAAGACAGATAGCCCAAGCGATGCTGAAAGCTGGTTGGCTCACATCGAGAAGATTTTCAATGCTATAGGTTGTGACCCCGCATACAAGGCAAGGTTGGCATGTTATCGATTCGAAGGCGATGTGCTAAACTGGTGGTTAGCATTGATGCAGTCGGAAGGTGGTGACGAGTGGGTTGCTGGTTTGACTTGGGCTCAGTTCAAGGACAGGGTGATGGAGCAGTTCTTCCCCAAGGCTGAGCAGGACAAGCTCAAGAGAGAGTACCATGGGATCCGACAGAGAGCTGGGGAGAATAGCAACGAGTTTATGCAGCGCTTTCTTCGCTTAGCTGGTTTCCTTGGTGCGGCAGCAGGAACTCCTGAAGAGCAGGCACATCACTTTAGATGGGCTCTTCGCTCATTGGTCGCAGACAATCTGGTGTGTGCTACGTTCAACACTGTAGCACAAGTGGACGATGCATCAAGTAAGCTGGAGATGCTGCAGGATAGAGATGAGTCCGGGGAAGCTGAAAGACCCAACAAGAGGTAAACATCCATATTCAAGCGGTGATTAATCCGTATATTTTTCATATGTCAATTATTCATCTCTTAAATGTATCTTCCAGGTAGAAAACTGGGGACCGGTCTCAGCCGGCTACTCAGCAGCAGCCTCATCAGCCCAAGGGAAACGGTCAGACTAACGACCGTTCTGCTACGGATAGGCGTGGCAGTAATGATAATTACCGTAACAACGCTGGGCACTCCAACAACAGCAGGTCCTAATACTTACGTAATTCCTTATGATTTCATGTTATAACTCATATTCTGACACTTTAGAAAAACTTCTACTAGGAACCATGGAAACGGTAGGGACCAGAACCAGAGAGGTTCGTAGCCTAGCCGTCCAGCTATCACTGTATTCAATCTTACGATTATCCGCTTTTTCCTTTGTACCCAATTATCATGTCTTATGTAATATGTTTTATCAGGTTCCCAGCCAGCCAGAGCAGCTGTTGGAGGATTCACTCATCCTCTTTGCTCTACTTGCCACCGTAGGCACCCAGGACCATGTCGCCGTAATACTGATGCGTGCTTCAAGTGTGGTCTTCCTGGACATATTATGAAGGATTGCCGTAAGGGCGAGATGGAGGGTACATCGGGACATGCTGATACCAAGCCGCCCCTACTACCGGGCGTGTCTACACGACATCTCGAGACCAGGCCAACAAGTCTACGAGTACCATCACTGGAATCTTGTATATGTATGGTCAAGCTGCATGTGTTCTTTTCGATACGGGTGCTACTCACTCGGTTATTTCTACTGCTTATGCTAAGAACATTAGGATGCCTCCCTTTCCATTAGAAAATAGGCTTACTATTTCCACGCCTTTGAGAGACTCTGTATTAGTCACCCATGTATACAAGAGTCTTCCCCTAGAATTTGATGATAAGGTTCGACCTGTCGACGCACTTCCGCTGGACATGAATGACTTCGACATGATTTTGGGCATGGATTGGCTATCCAAGCATCATGCTACCATAGACTGCCATTCATATCGAGTTATCTTAGGTGATGTTAATGAACCAGAATACATTCATAATGGGTTCATACCCGTACGGTTTGTAAAAATTATATCTACACTTCAAGCGCGTGCACTACTGTCACATGGTTATGAGGGTTGTTTAGCTACGGTTCACGACATGGATGCTGAATCTCCATCAATTCAGGATCGACCTATAGTGTCGGAATTCCAAGATGTTTTTCCAGTAGAACTTCCAGGCATACCACCTGCACGAGAAGTGGAATTCAGTATCAAACTGGTTCCAGGAGCTGAACCAATCTCCAAGGCTCCTTATCGCATGGCTCCTATAGAGCTGAAGGAGTTGAAGGATCAACTGCAACAACTTCTTGAACGAGGTTTCATTCGACCGAGCGCATCTCCATGGGGCACACCGGTCTTGTTTGTTAGGAAGAAGGACGGAAGTATGCGTCTTTGCATAGACTATCGCGAGCTCAACAAGATTACCATTCGGAATAGGTATCCACTTCCACGCATCGACGATCTGTTTGACCAACTACAAGGGGCCAAACATTTCTCCAAGATTGATCTTAGGTCAGGCTACCATCAACTACGGGTCAAGGAGCAGGACATCGCTAAGACTGCTTTTCGTACCTGTTATGGCCACTACGAGTTTGTAGTTATGCCATTTGGTCTGACAAATGCTCCAGCAGTGTTCATGGATTTGATGAACATAATCTTCCATGAATTTCTGGACAAGTTCGTCATTGTCTTCATCGATGACATCCTGATTTTCTCAAAGTCCAAGCAGGAACACGAAGACCATCTTTGTACAGTACTACAGATTCTTCGCCAGAAGCAGCTGTATGCTAAATTCTCCAAGTGTGAGTTCTGGTTTGACAAGGTGGCATTCTTAGGTCACATTGTATCAGCAGAAGGAATCACTATGGATCCAGCGAAGGTTGAGGCCATTACTAAGTGGCCAAGGCCGACATCAGCGACGGAAGTCCGCAGTTTCTTAGGCTTAGCTGGCTATTACCGAAGGTTCGTGGAGAACTTTTCCCGCCTAGCACTACCATTGCCCAAACTGATGCGGAAAGGGGAAAATTCGTGTGGACGGAAGATCGAGAGAAGAGCTTTGAAGACCTGAAGCAGAAGCTAGTATTTGCACCTATTCTTACTTTACCATCTGGTACGGGTGGATTTCAAATCTACAGCGATGCATCGGGGAAAGGACTTGGCTGTGTTCTCATGCAACATGGGAAAGTGATCGCGTACGCTTCACGGCAGCTTAAGCCTTATGAAGAAAATTACCCCACGCATGACCTGGAACTTGCATCTGTGGTGTTTGCATTGAAGATATGGAGGCACTACTTATATGGAGAATCATGTGACATTTTCACGGACCACAAGGGCTTGAAGTATATCTTCACTCAACATGAATTGAACATGAGGCATAGGAGATGGTTAGAGCTGTTGAAGGATTATGACATTAATCTACAGTATCATCCCGGAAAGGCAAATGTAGTAGCAGATGCTCTTAGCAGGAAGTCCGGAATGATCAACGACATTAAAATCGAAGAGGAAATCATAAGAGACTTGGAGCGACTAGACATCAAGATCATGGTACGTGGACAGCACGGTTACTGGGATAATCTTAGAGTAGAACCCGAGTTACTCTCTAAGATCAAGGATGCTCAGGAGGATGACGGAGAAATATGGGCGATAGTACAGAATCTGGAAAAGCATACGGAATTCAGAGTAGATGCAGATGGTATCGTATGGCAGGGCACGAGACTTTGTGTTCCTGATGACCAAGAACTTCGGGAAGCTTTGTTAGTTGAAGCTCATAGCTCCCCATTCTCTATACATCCTAGTTCGACTAAGATGTACCATGACATCAAGCAGTACTTTTGGTGGAGTGGTATGAAACAAGATGTGGCCACTTACGTCTCCAAATGTCTTACCTGCCAGCAGGTTAAGATCGAGCATCAGCGATCTGGCGGTCTCCTTCAACCGTTAGATATTCCAGAGTGGAAGTGGGACAAAATCACCATGGATTTTGTTACTGGTCTTCCGCCTACCAAGAGGAAGCACGAGGCAATTTGGGATATCGTAGATCGACTTACCAAATCATCTCATTTCTTACCGATCCGCAAGGAAGATCCGGTAAGTAAACTCGCAGATACGTACAGAAGAGAGATCATGAGACTCCATGGTGCACATCCAGCATCGTCTCAGACAGAGATCCTCGATTCACTTCGCGCTTTTGGAAAAGTCTGCAGAAAGCTTGGGGTACACAACTTAAGCTTAGCACGACTTTTCATCCTCAAACGGATGGACAGTCGGAGCGAACCATTCAGAAATTGGAAGATATGTTGAGGTCATGTGAGTTGGAATGGACGGGTGATTGGGACGATTACGTCTGTTTGGTGGAGTTTGCATACAACAACAGTTGGCACGCAAGTATCAAGTGTGCTCCTTTTGAGATGTTGAATGGCAGAAAGTGTCGCACCCCAATCTGCTGGGATCAGGTTGGTGAGCGAACACTTGAAGGACCGGAAATCATAGAGATGACCAATGAGAAGATCGCAGTAGCTAAGCAGAAAATTCAGGAGGCACGGTCACGTCAGAAGATTTACGCCGATAAGCATCGTAGGGACATACACTTTAACGTAGGAGATCACGTCTTCCTTAAGGTTTTGCCGGCACGTGGTGTTAGACGCTTCGGGATTAAAGGGAAGCTCAGTCCTCGTTTCATCGGACCGTTTGATATCATTGAACGAGTTGGTGAAGTATCTTACCGATTGGCGTTACCTCCGCAGCTTTCGCATGTGCACAATGTGTTTCATGTGTCCTTACTCAGAGGGTACCAGTATCATCCCCTTCACATGGTTCAGTATCCACTGGAACAGATACGTGAAGATCTCACTTTTATAGAAGAACCCGAACGAGTTCTTGACAGACAATGATTACGAGAAACTGACAGCTGGGATGACGTGTGGAAGGACCTGTGAATTTAGATGAATGTGAACAAAAGGTGAGCACCAAACGGGAAACCCACGGATGGGAAATAATACGCCGGTTGAGTGGTAGGCGTTAAAAGGAAATGTAACGCGGGGGAGGGGGGGGTTAAAAACAAACCCATGACCCGTGCTTGGTTGTCCATGACTTAGGTTATTTTAATTATAATAATCATCAAATTAATTAACCTAAGTATTTTTATATTTTAGACTTATAATTAATTAATTATTTAAAAACCATGGTTATAATTAATTAACTAACATGACTTAGGTTATATTATTAATAAATAATTGATGAGACTGCTTTTATACATAGTCTCATCGTCCAAATTGGGCTTAAATGCATTAAATATCATTAAAACTGCCAAATATATGCTCGTGTTTGTTGCTTGTGTATTTTAGGTACGAATATTGAGGAAATGACAAAAACATCACAAGAATCAATTAAAAACAAACACGGGAAACGAAGCCGCACAATGAACCGGACTCAAATCCTGAATTTCCAAAATGGTCCTTGAAGAATTGAAGAAATACAAGTTTGGTCCCTCATCTTTGAAGACTTGTCACAAATGACCCTCCAATAGTCATTTGTATAAGAAAAATCCTTAAAGTTTGAAGAAATGTCAAGAATAGCCCTTGGAATTGGATAAAATTGCATTTGTAGTCCTTGCCTAAAGTTTAATTAAACAAAAGGACTGAAAGTGTAAACTGCCCAAAGATGTTTACAAAGGGAAAAAGATTTTTTGCTGTTTAATGGGAAGTGAAAAGATGAAGAGGCTTTGGGGACCATTTGTGCCCAGACAACCAAACTACCATCCACCACTCCCTACCTTACACGTCACCCACTCACACAAAACAACCAATCACCACGTCCTACTCCTCCACGTCACAACCCACCAGTTATACTTAATATTAAAACGAGTTTAATATTAATTCCCACCAAAACACTAATTTGAATTAATATTTCCCAAAATCAGATTAAACCCCACCCCTAATCCCTTATAAACCCTAGAACAACCCAGGATCAATTAACTTAAAAACAAAGGGTTTTGCACCCAATCTTTCCAGATCATTAATTAAACCTACCTTAAACCAATCCCAACTCCCAAAAAACCCGTCACCCTCATCATGGAACCCACCCATTGGTCCCCTGCTACACACTTTTGACTCTAAGACAAAAAAATGCCAGGAAATCAAAGGCTCTTATTTATTTCTTGTTCCCAAAGATAGATTGAACGTCCAAGATCAAGATTTACAGCTGTGCATCACATGTTGCTAACTTTTGACCAAAAGTCCAAGATTCGTCTAAGGGCATAATTGGAAGTTCATACATTTAGGGTTTATGTTATTTGCTTTTCTAGAATATTCATTGTGACCCTATATAAAGGGCATATAGGACTTAGTTGATAGCTGTTCTTTTTCCTTTCTCTGGTTGTCACAACCTTGTAAATCCTGTTTTTTTTTTTGGAATGAAAAAAGGGTTAAGTGTTTGTTGATGAGAAGAAAAGAGCCAATTTACATTTCTTGTTTAAAGTTTCATTAATTTTGTGTGACGTTTTATTTTGGTTTGACACAAAAGATCCAGTTTTCAAAGATTTTTCTCAAAATCTTATTTTTTTATTTGCTTATAGCTTACTGTTTGAATAAGCTAAACCATTAAGCCTGACAAGCTTGTGGTTTGAGCTTATCCAAACTTGAATTTTGGTCCTGGTTGTGTGGTGATTGTGCATAACAAGAAGGAAGCAAGTCTCCATATCCACCATTTATTTTCCATTTTTTTTGTACCAAGTGAACCCTACACCAGCAGTCCATCTATTTCAGCTCAGGCCCCAGCCTGAAAGCAGGTGGCTTTTCAGCCATTGTGGGACCTGGATTGTAGGTCCCACAAGGTAAATCCCTTGTGTGACAAATCTAACATTTTCAGGTAGTGAAATATTTTCTCGTATAATATTTTGAAACTTATTTTTGTGTTGGTTGACGAACTCACAATTTACGGATTTAAATTTGGGCTTACGTGCATAATTTGGCGTCTTTTACGACTAAACCGGAAACCTTAGGATTACGTATTTACGTTTTTAAACTCCGTTTTTGATGAGACAATTTTTATTGGATTCGTTTTGTGACGGTGATTCATAATTTATAAAAACGTTTTTCGTAAAACGACCCGAGGGCACGCAAATCGAGAAAACTAGAATCGAGAAATACCCGTAAACTAGTGAGATGGGACAAAACACTTTGCCCCACCCCACTAGCTTATATGGGACGGCAATATTGACACCACCACACATAGGTGGCATCAAGTTAGCAAGTTTACACAAGTGTAAGCTTGTGCTTACTTGTTAAGCTAACCATTTCCCACTTACAACAAAACTAGCAACTTGTTTCATTCTAACCATTTCCTTCCATGCAAACCACTCTAAAACTCTCTCAACTCCTCCCTCCTTGCCGTCCCAAATAAAGCAACAAACACCATCGTTGATCTTTTCTAGCCACAAACCACATGTTTAATAGTCCTATTAAGGTGTTTCCTTGAAGCCTTGATCATTTGGTGACCATAAAAACATCTTTGGAGGTGATTTGCTTGTGTCCTAGGGATGTTTTTCCAACATATGTTCTTGATATTTGATGGTTGAGGAGATACTTGTTGTGTTCATCAAGTTCTTGCCTTCCTAAAACAAGAAATCCACTTGGATTGGTAAAGAAGATCATCCTCTAAATTTTTCTCTTATTATTTTGTAAAGAAAAAATGTATTTTCTTTCATTTTGTATATGTATATGATGATAAAATGTTGTGTGGGGATCAAATGTTGATAAACATGCTTAAAAATGATGATAACTATAAGAAATGAAGCTAAAATCTTGACTAATTAGTTGGCTGTATAAAAACAGTAGATAACTAAAAGATGAACTGATAAAATTGCATGGTTTGATCTATTTATAGTAAGTAGATGATGTTATACACATGTGAGAGTTGGCCATGCAATGGAATCAAAATAATGAGTGAGATATGATCAAAACAAGTTAGGTGGTACAATCTGAATAAGCAGTTTTGTAGGGACTGTTAAGGCAACTTAGACTCAAAATGGGCAGTAGCTATAACTAAGTTATATGTAGCAAATATTATGAAGAAGTTGTCATCCAAAAATGAGCTTCTAAGTTATTGTAGAACTATAGATATGATAAAAATGGTGAATGTGAAGTTAAAAATCAGATTTTGGAAATAATGTTTATTATTATTATATAAGCACTCACATTATAATCTATAAAATGTTAAATGTAAACCCAATAACTTATAAAACTTATTTATATAAATGTATAAAAGGTTAATTAAATGGGTAAATTATATAAATGGTGGTAAAATAATATTTATAAGTAATAAAAACTATAAACTTGATTTTTACGACTTTTTCGGCTATCGCCGTGAAATTAACGTTTTTCGCCAAATAAAACTTAGACGACCAAACCCGTCTAATGTAAAGTTTATAAAAGTTATATACTGATGTATAAGTAACTAATACAAGTAAAAACCGATAAAACCCGAACTATAAGAATTACGGACATTTACGAGCTAACAAAACCTATTGGACTAATAATTAGACTTAATAAGATAAAAACTTGTAAAAAGATATATTGGGCTTAACCCATTTGGGCCCAACATGAAAGATATATATATACTGATCATATAGGTATAAAATGGGTAAAAACAAGTAAAAGAACTTATAAAAGACTTAATGAACTTAAAATAGGTAAAATCGGTAAAACTAGTGAACTAGTAAGACGATACTAAAACGTAAACGCTAAAATGAGTAAATGAGGATTTATAAACCCACTTGATCATCATCATATGTACAAAATCATCATATGTATATTGTTATTTTGATAAAAGTCAATGGACCGAGTCTAAGACCGATTATTATTTATATAGGTTTCCGTGACCGAAGCACGCCCGTAGCCGATAATCCGCCTTTCATCAACAACGTGAGTTCATAGCCTCGCACTCTTTTAAATGTTTTATAAAATGATTTGTAAACCCGCGAGGGAGATAACATGCTAGATTTTTATAAAAATAGAACACAAGTAGTCCCGATTGTATGCTAAATAATATGGACCCGAATGATGCTATGACCCTATATTCGAGACTAAAAGGATTATTAGTAGTTAGGTTATGTCACTTAAAGTCCCATTAGCATGAATTGTGAACTACCGGGATTTGGTAGACGCTTATGCATTTGATAGTACTATTTGGGGACGATCACCCCAGTTCGCGCCTTGACGGTTGATCCCCGTCGTACCACATTGATTGGTAAGCGAATTTATGTATGAGAAGATTCCATAGCGTGATTTTTGTGACGACACGCTAACTTAGATGGGCAAATTGTTTGTCGGGTTCGCGGCCCGCTGTTTTCACAGTAAGGTAACAATGTCATGCGGCTAATAATAATCCTATACAATATACAACGTATGCTATAAGACATAAATAATAAACGATAACGACGCTATTACGATGAATATATTACCTAACATGGTAATATAGAGACTACGGTCTCATGGACGGTTTCAGATGTATGCTTGATTTATATATTGCCTGACTAGCAATATGTGGACTTACTTCCGATATTATACTTGTGTTCTGATTTTAAATGAATGTAAATGATTGTTTTATATAACGATTTTCATTAAACTCTATGAATTCACTCGGCATTCGCTGATATGATTTTTGCATGTTTTCTATCTCAGGTGCTTGAAGGTAATCCGGATGGAGATCGACTCTGATGGCCCACACTTAATATTAAAAATGTTCATTCGATCTGTGTTTTGTAAACTTAATGACCTGTATAATTTGGGACCTGTTGTACACTTTTGAAACTTTTTATCGAATGAATGTTTGTTAAACCTTGTACAACCATTTTTATGTGTTGTCTATGATTGGAGTTATTGTGCTATCCCGTAACACTCTGAAAGACCCTTCCGCTGTACCGATATGAAAAATGAGAGTGTTACAGTTTGGTACCAGAGCTCTCGTTGTAGAGAACAAAAGATTTTAAAAACCAAGGTTTTGAACAAAACTTTTCAAAATCTTTTGACAATGAACATTTGAGAAAATATTTGAAAAATCTTTTGACTATAACGGTGCCAGAGATCTCCGACGTTACCAACAAGCCCTATTGAGAAGATATATATTTTGATATATATAATTTAATTTATATATATGTATATATCGTGATTTCATTATGTAATTGTTTAACTAGTATGTTATCCTAATACGAGATAAATATATATAAATGCAGATTGTCATGGCTGGCCCTAATATTCCTGTAGAAAACCATGCTATTCCCGAACCTAATATAGAAGATGATCCTTATTTAGACTTAGTAGATTTTGATATTGATGATGAGGAGGAACCATTTGAGGATCCCGAGCCCGAGTTAGGACTAGGAGATCAGATTGCCCCTCAGGTTGACTTAGTAGAGAATGAGATTGAGAATGTGGGTAATGAGAATGTGGATATTGAGAATGTGGGTAATGAGAATGTGGATATTGAGAATGTGGGTAATGAGAATGTGGAGATTGAGAATGCTGATATTGATAATGAGGATGAGATTGGGTTAGATGAGTTAGATGACGAGATTGACGACGAGGATGTCGAGGAGGACGTAGGTATAGATGTTGAGGTTGATGACGATGAGGAAGCTGAGCTTATTTATCTGTATGATGTTCCAGAGGGCGAGCCTTTGCCCCCACCAGTTTGTTTGTCTGATTCTGAGGATGAGTTACCTAGGGATGAAATGTCTGAATCGTCTGAATCTGATTCAGAATCAGAGGAGGATGAGGATGACGATGCACCTGACGGTACTGATGGTATTGATACTCGTAGACCTGAGATAGGAGAGTCGTCTAGTACTCGAGAGGCTATTCATATTGATGGTCTTGCACCATGGGCCTTGAGACGTGATCTAGATGCTTCCCGTGTTAAGAGTTGTGTGACAGAGGTTGGATTAGGTGTTGTTCAGACTCAGGTTGCTTATTTGGAGTCGAAGACTAAGGTTGGTGAGAAAGAGCGGGAATTGCTTAGTTTGGATTTGAGTGATGTAGAACGTGGTTTGAATGAGGCTTTTAGGAGGTTATCGGTGTTGGAAAGTGGTGAGTATGCTGCTATGAAGAGAAAGGTGAATTCTATGGAGATTCAGTTGAGTGTGGCTCGTGCGATGCGTGAGAAAGCTGAAAAGGAGTTGAATATATCTGTGGGTTGGAAAAGTAGATTTTATGCCAACATGGTTGAAAGAGGAGTAATCCGTAAGCGCCCAGCTGAAGATGTGTCTAGTGATCGTCCAGCGAAGATCCAGAAGACGATGGATGATGGACCATCTGGCGGTTCTCAGTAGACCAGTCTGTATTTAGTAGTGACCTTTATATCTTTTGTGTTTGTAGCTTTGACTGAACCGACTTGTTAGTAGTAGACTTGGCACGAATTTTGAGTATATATAGTGTTAGAACTTTGATATGGATGTACTAAGACAATACTTTTGTTTCAGATCGAATGAAATATGTATCTTGTCTTGAATTCCATATTGTGCCTTATTTGTATCTTGATTATGAATTCGATCCATATTATATGAATCCTTTGTTGGATGAATGCTTAATACTTTGAAATTGTGGAATTATAGAACTATGCCGCCCAAGAAGGCTGTGACTGAGGATGATGTACGTAGGATTATTACGGAGCAAGTTACCGCATCTATGACAGAATTTATGGCAAATGCTAGAAATGAAGCTGGCGGTAGTGGAGCTGGCGGTAGTGGAATTGGCGGTACTAATGTGAATGTGAATGCTAATAATGTGAATGCTAATGCTGGAGGAAATGTAGGAGGACTTGGAATGAATGCACCTGAAGTTGGTGGCTATACTTATGTGACGTTCATGAAGTGTGAACCTCTACCTTTTAATGGAACTGAAGGTGTTGTAGGACTAAGCCAGTGGATCGAGAAGATTGAATCGGTGTTTAGGATTAGTAAGTGTAAGGAGGAAGATAAGGTGACTTTTTCTATGGCTACTCTTAAAGGTCGTGCGTTGACTTGGTGGAACGGGAGAATTGCTTTCATGGGTCTTGATGCTGCTAATGCTACTCCTTGGGCTGAAATCAAGAAGTGGATGACTTTGGAGTTTTTTCCTTGTAGTGTGATTATTAGGTTAGAACAGGAGTTGATTCATTTGAGAATGAAAGGTGTGGAGATTGATAGTTACACGAACCGATTCCATGAGTTGGCCTTGCTATGTCCTCGATTGGTTGAACCCGAAGAGATCCGAATTGAGCAATATGTGAAAGGGTTGACCAGTAATATCCGGGGGGACGTGACATCATCGAAACCACTGACCATTGATGATGCTGTTCGAATGGCTTACCAAATCATTGGACAGATAATTCAGGATAAGGAAGATGAAGCCCGTGTTGGTGAGAAAAGAAAGGGAGACGGTGAGCGTGTAGATAGAGGTGATTATAGGAAGAATTTCAATCGCCGTCAGAACAAGAGAAAGGGGAATGCAAATGCTCTTACTAACAACACACCGCGCAACGATGATAGATGTCCTAAGTGTGGCAACAAGAGGCATCCTGGAGACTGCTGGAAGTGCCGAAATTGCGGAAAGCTTGGACACAAGGTTGAAAGGTGTAAGAAGGGAACCATTTGCTTCAACTGTAATGAAGAAGGTCATAGGAAATCGGAATGCCCCAAGTTGAAAGCGATTGTACCTGGAAGAAACCCCCAGGGTGGTATCTACCAACTTGGAACAATTGAGGTGAAGAAAGAGGATCTGAATGTCGTTACCGGTACGTTTTTACTCAACAATCATTATGCTGTTGCTTTATTCGATTCGGGTGCCGATAGGAGCTTTGTATCCACTAAATTTAGTGCCCTTGTTGATATTGAACCTGTTGAGATAAGTACCAGTTACGAGGTGGAAATGGCTGATGGTAAATTAGTGAAAACTAATAAGCTATTAGAAGGATGCTCTCTAAATCTCTTGAACCATTCCTTTCCGATTGATTTGATGTTGATAGAATTAGGTAGTTTTAATATTATTATTGGTATGGATTGGTTGTCGTTGAATAATGCTACTATTTTATGTGGAGAGAAGAAGGTTAAGATTCCTCTTAGGAATAGGACGTTAGTAATTGATGGTAGTCGAGGTGAATCCCGTTTGAAAATCATTTCATGTATTAAAGTCCAAAAGTACATCAGGAACGGTTGTGAGTTATTCTTAGCTCAAGTGACCGGGAATGAGTCTAGGGAGAAACGATTGGAAGATGTACCTATTATTTGTGAATTTCCTGAGGTATTTCCTAAAGATTTACCCGGACTTCCACCGATAAGGCAAGTAGAGTTTCGAATCGATTTAATTCCTGGTGCTGCACCGGTGGCACGTGCGCCTTACCGATTAGCCCCTTCTGAATTAAAGGAGTTATCTGAGCAACTTAAGGAGTTGTCTGATAAAGGTTTTATTCGACCGAGCTCGTCGCCTTGGGGAGCTCCAGTCTTGTTCGTTAAGAAGAAGGATGGATCTTTTCGTATGTGCATTGATTATAGGGAACTGAATAAGTTGACAATTAAAAATCGATATCCTTTACCTAGGATTGATGATTTGTTTGATCAACTGCAAGGATCTAGTGTGTATTCTAAGATAGATTTGCGGTCAGGATATCACCAACTTCGCGTCCGTGAAGAAGATATTCCTATAACTGCATTTAGAACTCGTTATGGACACTATGAATTTCAAGTAATGCCATTTGGGTTAACTAACGCACCTGCGGTTTTCATGGATTTAATGAATCGAGTGTGCAAGCCCTACTTGGATAAATTTGTGATTGGGTTTATTGACGATATTCTAATCTATTCTAAGAATGAAGATGAACATAGAGAACATTTGAGGATTGTTTTGAAGTTGTTGAAGGATGAAAGGTTGTATGCTAAGTTTTCAAAGTGTGATTTCTGGTTGGATTCTGTGCAATTTCTTGGTCATGTGATTAACAGAGATGGAATTCATGTTGATCCTACAAAGGTTGAAGCTATTAAGAATTGGTCTGCACCGACAACGCCAACGGAAGTGCGACAGTTCTTAGGATTGGCTGGCTATTATAGGCGATTCATTAAAGAATTTTCTTTGATAGCTAAACCCTTGACTAAGCTTACTCAGAAGAATAAACCTTTCGTTTGGGGAAGTGATGAAGATGGAGCATTTCAGACATTGAAGCAAAAATTATGTAGTGCGCCAATCTTATCATTACCCGAAGGGAGTGAAGATTTTGTAGTGTATTGTGATGCATCTATTAGAGGTTATGGAGCTGTTTTGATGCAGAGAGAGAGAAAGTGATAGCTTATGCTTCTAGGCAATTAAGGAAGAATGAGGAGAATTATGCTACTCATGATCTTGAGCTAGGAGCGGTGTTCTTTGCTCTTAGGTTATGGAGACATTATCTGTATGGCACCAAGTGTACGATATTCACCGATCACAAAAGCCTACAGTATATTCTCGATCAGAAGGAATTGAACATGAGGCAACGAAGATGGATAGAGTTGTTAAGTGACTATGATTGTGATATAAAATATCACCCAGGAAAAGCCAATGTTGTTGCTGATGCGTTGAGTAGGAAAGATAGAGAGCCTATCAGGGTGCGTTCTCTAGTCTTGACCGTGCACAATAATTTGCCTGAGCAAATTAGAAATGCGCAAAAAGAAGCTTGTAAGAAGGAGAATTTTGTTAATGAAGGGTTCCGAGGAGAAGGAGATCCTTTGGAGGTTAGAGCTGATGGAGTGAAATGTTTAAGAGGTCGTATGTGGATACCTAAGTTTGGAGGCTTAAGAGATTTGGTTATGTTAGAATCCCATAAATCTAAGTATTCCATTCATCCGGGATCTGATAAGATGTACCATGATTTGAAGAAGTTGTACTGGTGGCCGAATATGAAAGCTAACATAGCTATGTATGTTCTTCAATGCTTGACTTGTGCTAGAGTTAAGGCCGAACATCAAAAGCCATCAGGACTACTTCAACAGCCTAAGATTCCTGAATGGAAGTGGGAGCGAATTACAATGGACTTTATCACCAAGCTTCCTAGAACATCATCTGGAAACAATTTGATTTGGGTTATTGTCGATAGACTGACCAAATCAGCACACTTCATTCCGGTTAAGGAGCAGTTCTCACTGGAGAAGCTGACTCGAATATACCTTGATAATGTTGTATGCAAGCATGGAGTGCCTGTATCGATCATTTCAGATCGAGATCCTAGATTCGCATCGAATTTTTGGAAATCTCTCCAAAGATCTTTGGGAACGAATCTCGACATGAGCACTGCTTATCACCCCCAGACTGATGGGCAGAGTGAAAGGACGATACAAACACTTGAAGATATGTTGAGAGCTTGTGTGTTAGACTTTGGTAAGAATTGGGATAAATATTTGTCGTTAGCAGAGTTTTCGTATAATAATAGTTACCATTCTAGTATTAAGGCTGCACCGTTTGAAGCTTTGTATGGTAGGAAGTGTAGATCTCCTGTATGTTGGAGTGAAGTTGGGGATACCCAGCTCACGGGACCGGAATTGATCCAGGAGACTACGGAGATGATAGTTCAGATTAAGAAGAGGTTGTTGACTGCCCGTAGTAGACAGAAAAGTTACGCGGATGTGCGACGGAAGCCAATGGAGTTTGAAGTGGGTGACCGAGTAATGTTGAAAGTATCGCCATGGAAAGGCGTTATAAGATTTGGAAAACGAGGAAAATTGAATCCCCGTTATATTGGACCATTTAAGATTTTATCTACAGTAGGTCCGGTGGCTTACAAACTAGAGTTACCCCCAGAACTTCATGGTGTTCACAACACATTCCATGTATCTAATCTGAAGAAATGTCTAGCAGTGAGTGATGAGAAAATTCCGTTAGGTAAGGTTCGAATAGATGGGAAGTTGCATTTTATCGAAGAGCCCGTAGAAGTTATGGACCGTGAGGTAAAGCAACTGAAACAAAGTCGGATACCTATTGTCAAGATCCGATGGAATTCAAAGCATGGACCGGAGTATACTTGGGAACGAGAGGATGAAATGTGGAAGAAATATCCGCACCTCTTTGATTTCAATAAGAAACGGACATCCAAATGAAATGGATCACGAGGACGTTGATCCCTTTTAGGAGGAAAAGCTGTGACAAATCTAACATTTTCAGGTAGTGAAATATTTTCTCGTATAATATTTTGAAACTTTATTTTTGTGTTGGTTGACGAACTCACAATTTACGGATTTAAATTTGGGCTTACGTGCATAATTCGGCGTCTTTTACGACTAAACCGGAAACCTTAGGATTACGTATTTACGTTTTTTAACTCCGTTTTTGATGAGACAATTTTTATTGGATTCGTTTTGTGACGGTGATTCATAATTTATAAAAACGTTTTTCGTAAAACGACCCGAGGGCACGCAAATCGAGAAAACTAGAATCGAGAAATACCCGTAAACTAGTGAGATGGGACAAAACACTTTGCCCCACCCCACTAGCTTATATGGGACGGCAATATTGACACCACCACACATAGGTGGCATCAAGTTAGCAAGTTTACACAAGTGTAAGCTTGTGCTTACTTGTTAAGCTAACCATTTCCCACTTACAACAAAACTAGCAACTTGTTTCATTCTAACCATTTCCTTCCATGCAAACCACTCTAAAACTCTCTCAACTCCTCCCTCCTTGCCGTCCCAAATAAAGCAACAAACACCATCGTTGATCTTTTCTAGCCACAAACCACATGTTTACTAGTCCTATTAAGGTGTTTCCTTGAAGCCTTGATCATTTGGTGGCCATATAAACATCTTTGGAGGTGATTTGCTTGTGTCCTAGGGATGATTTTCCAACATATGTTCTTGATATTTGATGGTCTAGGAGATACTTGTTGTGTTCATCAAGTTCTTGCCTTCCTAAAACAAGAAATCCACTTGGATTGGTAAAGAAGATCATCCTCTAAATTTTTCTCTTATTATTTTGTAAAGAAAAAATGTATTTTCTTTCATTTTGTATATGTATATGATGATAAAATGTTGTGTGGGGATCAAGTGTTGATAAACATGCTTAAAAATGATGATAACTATAAGAAATGAAGCTAAAATCTTGACTAATTAGTTGGCTGTATAACAACAGTAGATAACTAAAAGATGAACTGATAAAATTGCATGTTTTGATCTATTTACAGTAAGTAGATGATGTTATACACATGTGAGAGTTGGCCATGCAATGGAATCAAAATAATGAGTGAGATATGATCAAAACAAGTTAGGTGGTACAATCTGAATAAGCAGTTTTGTAGGGACTGTTAAGGCAACTTAGACTCAAAATGGGCAGTAGCTATAACTAAGTTATATGTAGCAAATATTATGAAGAAGTTGTCATCCAAAAATGAGCTTCTAAGTCATTGTAGAACTCTAGATATGATAAAAATGGTGAATGTGAAGTTAAAAATCAGATTTTGGAAATAATGTTTATTATTATTATATAAGCACTCACATTATAATCTATAAAATGTAAAATGTAAACCCAATAACTTATAAAACTTATTTATATAAATGTATAAAAGGTTAATTAAATGGGTAAATTATATAAATGGTGGTAAAATAATATTTATAAGTAATAAAAACTATAAACTTGATTTTTACGACTTTTTCGGCTATCGCCGTGAAATTAACGTTTTTCGCCAAATAAAACTTAGACGACCAAACCCGTCTAATGTAAAGTTTATAAAAGTTATATACTGATGTATAAGTAACTAATACAAGTAAAAACCGATAAAACCCGAACTATAAGAATTACGGACATTTACGAGCTAACTAAACCTATTGGACTAATAATTAGACTTAATAAGATAAAAACTTGTAAAAAGAATTATTGGGCTTAACCCATTTGGGCCCAACATGAAAGATATATATATACTGATCATATAGGTATAAAATGGGTAAAAACAAGTAAAATAACTTATAAAAGACTTAATGAACTTAAAATAGGTAAAATCGGTAAAACTAGTGAACTAGTAAGACGATACTAAAACGTAAACGCTAAAATGAGTAAATGAGGATTTATAAACCCACTTGATCATCATCATCATATGTACAAAATCATCATATGTATATTGTTATTTTGATAAAAGTCATTGGACCGAGTCTAACACCGATTATTATTTATATAGGTTTCCGTGACCGAAGCACGCCCGTAGCCGATAATCCGCCTTTCATCAACAACGTGAGTTCATAGCCTCGCACTCTTTTAAATGTTTTATAAAATGATTTGTAAACCCGCGAGGGAGATAACATGCTAGATTATTATAAAAATAGAACACAAGTAGTCCCGATTGTATGCTAAATGATATGGACCCGAATGATGCTATGACCCTATATTCGAGACTAAAAGGATTATTAGTAGTTAGGTTATGTCACTTAAAGTCCCATTAGCATGAATTGTGAACTACCGGGATTTGGTAGACGCTTATGAATTTGATAGTACTATTTGGGGACGATCACCCCAGTTCGCGCCTTGACGGTTGATCCCCGTCGTACCACATTGATTGGTAAGCGAATTTATGTATGAGAAGATTCCATAGCGTGATTTTTGTGACGACACGCTAACTTAGATGGGCAAATTGTTTGTCGGGTTCGCGGCCCGCTGTTTTCACAGTAAGGTAACAATGTCATGCGGCTAATAATAATCCTATACAATATACAACGTATGCTATAAGACATAAATAATAAACGATAACGACGCTATTACGATGAATATATTACCTAACATGGTAATATAGAGACTACGGTCTCATGGACGGTTTCAGATGTATGCTTGATTTATATATTGCCTGACTAGCAATATGTGGACTTACTTCCGATATTATACTTGTGTTCTGATTTTAAATGAATGTAAATGATTGTTTTATATAACGGTTTTCATTAAACTCTATGAATTCACTCGGCATTCGCTGATATGATTTTTGCATGTTTTCTATCTCAGGTGCTTGAAGGTAATCCGGATGGAGATCGACTCTGATGGCCCACACTTAATATTAAAAATGTTCATTCGATCTGTGTTTTGTAAACTTAATGACCTGTATAATTTGGGACCTGTTGTACACTTTTGAAACTTTTTATCGAATGAATGTTTGTTAAACCTTGTACAACCATTTTTATGTGTTGTCTATGATTGGAGTTATTGTGCTATCCCGTAACACTCTGAAAGACCCTTCCGCTGCACCGATACGAAAAATGAGAGTGTTACACCTTGTATCTCAGTTTTCAGTTTTCTAAATTTGTGATCTATATGCTTTATGTGATTTTGTGAAAAAATTGTTTAAGTGCTTGTTGAATGGTTTGATATTGCTCACTTTAGGTTTGTATGCATGCTAGAAGCTTTGTCGATCAGTTTGAGTAGAGTTTGAATATAATTGGTTTGATAATTTTTAGTTTCTGAATATAAAGGGGTGTTTGGATTAGGGTTTAAGTTGGATTGAATAACATAAATCTTGCCTAAAAACCTGTTTAACACACTTATTAGGTAGTTATTATGTGATATCAGTATTTGGATTTCAGTTTGGTAGAGTTTAAAACACATTTGCAAGTTAATAACTGGTAAACTGCCTAAAAAACAGTAAGTGCTTCATTTGACTATTTCTTTGTAAGAATTTCCTGAATTTTTGCATGATTGATAGTAGAACTGCTTATCTAGGGTTTTAGATAGGTTTCAAGTGATTTGGTGGATTTGAGTGCAAGTTTTTGGGGTTTAAAATTCGTGTTTGTGCATGTAAACAAATTACTTTTCATCAAAAACTAGCATTAGCATCCAGTGACTGATTAGGACTCATTGTGCTTGATTTGTGTGTAGAACTTGTATGTTTTTATGATTCAATAGACTCCCTACACTCCACTGAGTGTAGGGGTGCCCCATTGTCCAAGCAAAACTCAAGCAAGAGCTTTCCTAAGCTCCTAAGTACACCAGACCCGTTTTTTAACACAGTCAGTGGTAACTAAGTTCCCACTGCTAGTGCAATTGTTACCACTGCCTAGCTAAAAGACAAAATCAGGCACATGTCACTTTCAGAAAGTTGTATTTTTTGTCTTTAGTGCACTTAAATAGGATTTAGGACTTGAAACAAATTTTGTTATTTTTCTAATTTAATTTGTGATTTTTCAGTTTAATTAGTTTTTAATTTATTATTCATTTAATATTTTTTAGATTAAATAGCCATTTTTAATTTACTTTTTAATTTCTGTTTTTGTCTTTTAGTGACAAATTTATCTATTTTTCAGTTTTAAAATTTTGCTTAGATTCAGAAAAATAGTTTAAGACTTTTAGTTCAAAAATTTTTTACTGTTCACTTTTTATTTATTTTTTAGAATTAATTGAGTTTAATTAGGGGTTAAATTCAAACTATTTTTGTCTTCTAGTGAAAATTTTTATATTTTTCAAACTTTTTCATTTTTCTACTGTTCATTAGAGTAAATTAGGATTTTTAAAATTGTCAAATTGTTTCTAGCATTATTTTATTATTTTTTATAATTATTTTAGTTAGAAAATAGTTTTAAATGTTTCAAAAATAGAAAAATAGTTTTTAAAATTTAGGAAAAATACTTTTTATTATTTAGATAATATGAGTAAGTTATTTGTTCAATAAAATAATATTTTGGAAATTTTGTTAATTATATTTAATTTTAGAGCTTTAATTAGCATTTAAAATTGAATATTTAATTAATAAAAGGTTTTAAAATATTTTTATAGGATTTTTATTCTTATTTATATTATTTTAGACTTACTTTTAACTTTTAATTAATTTTTAGGTTTAAAATTTTTAATTTGTAGCTTTTTACGGTTTTACGTGATCGACCTTTTCGTCTTAGTGTAATCTGTCGTCGTAACCGTCATTCTCTTCTCACCCCATTTCTATTTTCTTTTCTCTCAGTCATATAATCACAAAACGTTATTCATCTCTTAACACAACACACTTGCCTCCTTGGGAAACGAACTTGAACTTAATTGGTCATTAGTGATTGGTTTTCCTAAACCGACACTTAATACTTGCCACTTTTGCTCTCTTTTCCTAAAGAGTAGTAAAACCACTACATCATTTTGGCGCCGCTGCCGGGGAGGCGTGTTGTGTTTTGATTTGGCATTGTTGTTTTTATATAATAACCATAATTAGTATTTGTATTAGTAGCACTCTACTAATACGTATTATCGGTTTTCGGTTTTTGTGTGAATACTATTACTATAGTGTATACATAGAACAATAAATTCACAAGTACTCCAAATACGTGAGAAATCACAACCTTGACTTGGGAGGTCATTACCCAATCATTGTATTTGAATCTCAAACCAAAGAAAAAGGCAAAAATAGATAAATACTTTCGTGAAGCTTAATCTTGAAAAATACAAACTATAAGGTGGGTATAAGGCGGATATTATAAAATATATCCTAAGGAAAAAGGCTCTTGAGTGCTTCGCGCCGCCTCGTTTCCCCGCTTGCTTGTGAGTATTTGATTTTGAGAGCTAATCGAGGGTTTTGCCGTCCAAAGTATTACTAAGTATCATATATATTTTCTTGGTTTCATTTGATTAAACCCTCTTGAACGTTTTGGTGTTCCACCAACGTTCTAAAGTCATCGAAGGCGTTCACTTCACGTGATCGTTTTCATTCCTTGAGGCTTCTTTAATCGAGAGATTTGATTAAGGAGGAGATTTGTAGATTTTGGTCTACTTAATACATTCCACAAAATCCAAAAAAAAAGTAAAAACAATCAAAAACCACAAAAAATTGAAAAAGTAAAAATACCAAAAAGAATCTTCTTTGCTCACCCTCTCGTTGTACGTGACGTTTATGCAAACTCGCTCCAAAGCAAGACGTGCACGTAAACGTCGTCAAAAGGAAGGAAACCAAACATCTTCTAGTGAAGAATCTCCTATTGCCGAACCCATCGTAGTGAAAGAAGCACCCATGGCTAATCGAACTATGATGGAGTTGCTTCAAGCACCCACCGAGGGTTATGGAGAAGCGATTGTGATTCCCACTATCCTTGCGGAGAATTTTGAGGTTAAGACGGGTTTGTTGTCCATGATTCAAAACAACAAGTTTCGAGGTGACGAAAAGGACAACCCTCATAACCACATTCGCCAATTTAATCGTCTTACCGCCACTTGCAAGTTTAAGGACGTCTCTAACGACTCGATTATGATGATGCTTTTTTCGTATTCCTTAGCGGGACCCGCAAAAATTTGGTTAGAGAAAGAGCCACCCAATTCTATATTGACGTGGAAGGATCTCGTTTCAAAATTCGTGAACCAATTTTTTCCGCCCTCTAAGACTACGCATTTGAAAAACGAGATTTCAAAGTTTTCACAAGAGTATAATGAGAGTTTTTCAACGGCTTGGAATAGGTTTAAGGAAATGTTGCACGAATGTCCTCATCATGGTTTTTCCGACTTGCATCAAATTGACACGTTTTACAATGGATTGAACGATCATGAGCGTGATTATCTTAATGCCGCCGCGGGTGGTAATTTTTTGTGTAAAACGGTCGAGGAAGCCTTGTTAATCATTGAAATAGGTCTAAGGTCTATAGTCCTCGTAGCACGTCGAGTGTTCGTAAGACTTCGTCTTCACCTTCGCCTTCATTGTCACATACCGTTGATGCTTGCCAAATCGAGGCTAATTTGGAGAACAAGATTTTTGATAAGCTTAAAGGATTGTTAATTGAGTTCAAAGTTGGTGAACAACCCACTCCCGCTACGGCTAAAGCGGTTGAGGTTTCTTGTATGTATTGTGGTGGAGCTCACGATTACTCCGAGTGCATTACCAACGGTGGTAACACTTCGAGTGCCTACGCGGCCGCAGGAACTTATAACCAAAACGGTCAAGTTCCCCGCACTAATCAATTGACTCCACCGGGTTTTCCACCAAATCAAAATGCTAACAATTATCGAAACAATCAAGTTGGTTACCAAAACAATCAAAGAAACAATTACAAGGGTAATAACAACTATGGGAATCAAGGAAGTAGTAGCCAATTGCAAAATCAAAACCAAAACCGTAATTTTCAAAACACAAGTCAAGGTCTTCAAAATGTTTACATTAAAGAACTTCCAATGGACTTTTTGAATTACGCTACGGCAATTGATAAGATTTTGGAAAACTTTCAAGAGCAATTGGCTAGTCAAGCTAGGGACACGGCTAAAAACACTAAGGAGTTAGCCAATTTTGTTAAGGAAAATGTTAACATGAGAAAATGAGTTGAAAAATGATTTTGCTAATCAAATTAGAGGACAAAACAATAAAATTGAGCGGCTAGGCTTGAACAAAGGATAGACCAAAAAGCCGCTAGTCAAGATGTTAAGCTTAATGCTATTTTAGAAGCGGTCATGGGAAACAAAGCCTCTACTTCGGGTAGTTTACCTAGCAACACCGTATCAAACCCGAAGGGAGAGATGAAAGTGATTACCACACGAAGTGGTAAGGCACTTAAAGAACCGACTCCTCAACCAATTACTCCAACGGTGGAGGAAATTGAGGAAGAACCCGAGGTGGTGGTCGAAAAGGAGCATATCTCAAGCCCATAAAGTACCGCTCATGCCACACCTACGGTCGACACTTTACCAACATTGGAACCCGAGATTCCAAAGGCTATGCCTATGCCCCAACCCACACCACCCTTACCTTACCCATCGAGACTTAGGAAGGAGAAACGACAAGAGCGCGATAATTATCAATTTGAGCTTTTTATGAAAATGTTTCGTGATTTGCACCTTAATGTGATTTTCGCCGATGCTTTGGTCATGATGCCTCGATTTGCCGCTAACTTTAAGAGTATGTTGAACAACAAGGAGAAATTGCAACAATTGTCTAGTTGTTCATCGGTTTATCTTAATCGCATACCTCAAAAAGTCAGTGATCCCGGTAAATTTTTGATCCCTTGTGCAATCCAAGATATGGAAGAATGATATGCCTTGGCCGATCTTGGTGCTAGCATTAACTTTATGCCACTTGCAATCTTCAAGTCGCTCAATCTTCCTAATCTTACTCCTTCACTAATGTCTATCGAGATGGCCGACCATTCTACAATTCGTGCATGTGGATTGGCGGAAGACGTTTTTGTGAAAGTGGGAAAGTTCTACTATCCCGTAGACTTTATCGTTGTCGATATTCCCACGGATCCTCAAGTTCCTCTCATTTTAGGTCGTTCGTTTTTAGATACGTCTATGGCTTTAATTGATGTGCATGCTAGAAAGATCACCTTACGTTTCAACGACGAGGAACTTGTTATAAACGCAACTCAAAATTCTCAACTTTCTCATGTTTATTCCGTTGCTACCATAAACCTCGTTGATATGATCGACGTGGTTTGCGAGGAATTTTCACAAGAAGTTCTAGGGTTTGGTGATGAAGAAACTAGTGGCAATCCCACTATGTTAGATCCAATTCTTGATAATTCGACACCAACCTTCACTCCATTTGAAGGTGGTGGTTTTACGTTGGAAGAATTCAATGTTCCACGTACTTGTAACGAAGACCTCGACAACGATGAGGACTTCTCGATTATCAAGGATTTTCTCAACGATTTCCCATTTCCTCCACCCGAGGAGGTTATGAGTATCGAGCCCAAATCTTCACTTGAGGAACCACCTATCCTCGAGTTGAAAGATTTACCTTCTCACCTCGAATATGTCTATTTGGAGGAGGACGACAAGTTGCCGGTTATTATTGCGAAGGAACTTTCGAATGATGAAAAAACGCACTTGTCGATGTTCTAAAGGATCACAAAGGGGCAATTGCGTGGAAATTATCCGACAATAAGGGAATCGATCCCAAGTTTTGTACCCACAAAATCTTAATGGAGGAGGATTACAAGCCCGCAATCCAATTTCAAAGAACGGTGAACCCCAAAATTCACGACTTCATCAAAAAGGAGGTCCTTAAACTCCTTGACGCGGGAATGATTTACCCTATTTCCGATAGCCCTTGGGTGAGTCCTATTCATTGTGTCCCTAAGAAGGGAGGAATGGCCGTTGTGCCAAACGATGCCAATGAGTTAATTACCACTAGACTCGTGACCGGATGGAGAGTGTGCATTGACTATCGTAAGTTGAATGAAGCCACTCGAAAAGACCATTTTCCCTTGCCCTTCATGGACCAAATGTTGGAGCGTCTTGCGGCAAACGATTTCTAATGCTTTTTAGATGGTTTTTCCGGTTACTTCCAAATTCCCATCGATCCTCGTGATCAAGAAAAAACTACGTTTACGTGTCCTTATGGAACGTTTGCCTATCGTAGAATGCCATTCGGACTTTGCAATGCATCGGGAACCTTTCAACGCTGCATGATGGCTATTTTTCATGACATGGTCGAGAAGACGATGGAAGTCTTCATGGATGACTTTTTCGTGTTTGGTAATTCGTTCACTTCGTATTTGTCGAACCTTGAGAGAATGTTGAAACGTTGTGAGGAAACCAACCTTGTGCTCAATTGGGAAAAGTGTCATTTTATGGTTAAGAGTGGAATCGTCTTAGGGCACAAGGTCTCGAAAGCGGGGATTGAGGTAGATCAAGCTAAGGTAGACGTCATCGCCAAATTACCTCATCCCAAAACCGTTAAGAGAGTTAGGAGTTTCCTAGGCCACGCAGGATTTTATCGTCGATTCATCAAGGATTTTTCAAAGATCTCTCGACCCATTACACATCTTCTTGAAAAAGAGGCACGTTTTGTCTTTGATGAAGATTGTGTACGAGCCTTTGAAATCCTTAAGAGGAAAATTACCGAAGCTCCCATTCTTGTTGCTCCCAATTGGAACCTCCCCTTTGAGCTCATGTGTGATGCTAGTGACTACGCTATTGGGGCCGTTTTGGGGCAACGTCATGAAAAGCACTTCTTACCTATTCACTATGCTAGCAAGACGATGACCGAGGCTCAACTTAAATACACTACAACAGAGAAGGAGTTCCTTGCCGTGGTGTATGCATTTGAGAAATTTCGACCTTATCTCGTCTTGACAAAATGCATAGTGTATACGGATCATTCGGCTATTAAGTATCTCATGGCAAAGAAAGATGCTAAGCCTAGATTACTTCGTTGGATTCTCCTCCTTCAAGAATTTGATCACAAAATCGTTGACAAAAAAGGAGCCGAGAATCTAGCGGCCGATCATCTTTCTCGTTTGGAACATCCTCACCAAAGTGTTTACGAGCCCAAGGAAATCACCGAAACATTTCCGCTCGAGACACTTGGTGTAGTGAATTCTAAGCTTGATTCTTCCACCCATGGTTTGCGGATTTTGAAAATTACCATGCGGGTAAATTCATCATTAAGGGTATGACGACTCAAGAAAAACGAAAATTCTTTCGTGACGTCAAGTTCTACTTTTGGAACGACCCTTACTTGTTCCGAACTTGTGCGGATCAAATCATCCGACGTTGTGTATTTGGCACCGAAGCTTCTAACATCCTTAGAGCTTGCCATTAGGGACCCACGGGTGGTCACCACGGTGCTAATCTCACGGCTAAGAAGGTGTTTGATGCCGGCTTCTTTTGGCCTACTATTTACCGAGATGCAGAAGATCTTGTGAAGTCGTGTGATGCATGCCAACGACAAGGAAAAGCCTCACAAAAAGATGAAATGCCACAAATATCATCCAAGTGTGTGAGATCTTTGACGTTTGGGGTATAGACTTTATGGGGCCGTTCCCATCATCTCGTGGTAATAAGTACATTCTCGTTGCGGTTGACTACCTATCTAAGTGGGTGGAGGCCAAAGCCTTGCCTACCAATGATGCTCGTGTGGTAGTCAAGTTCTTGAAAAGCTTGTTTTCTCGGTTTGGAACCCCTTGTGCGATCATAAGCGATCGTGGAACCCATTTTTGTAACGCCCAATTCGAAAGGTTCCTAAGGAAATATGGGGTTACACATCGGCTTTCTACGGCTTATCACCCACAAACGAGTGGGCAAGTTGAGGTTTCAAACCGAGCTTTGAAGAGGATCTTGGAGAGATCCGTTGGGGAAAACCGACAAACTTGGTCGGATAAGTTGGACGATGCTTTATGGGCCATTAGGACCGCTCATAAGACGCCCATTGGGTGCACTCCCTATAAGCTTGTGTATGGAAAGAATTGTCATTTTCCTATCGAATTAGAACACAAGGCTTATTAGGCCCTAAAGCATTGTAATGATGATATGGAGATCGCGGGAAAACACCGGAAAATGCAATTAAATGAATTGGAAGAATTGAGGGACATTGCTTATGAAAATTCATTGATTTATAAAGAAAAAACTAAAAAGTTGCATGATTCAAAATTAAAAACAGGGTTTTTAACATTGGGGATCAAGTTTTGCTTTTTAATTCTCGCTTGAAAATCTTTTCCGGTAAGTTGAAATCCCGTTGGTCCGGTTCATTCACCGTGACTCAAGTATTTCCATATGGGACCATCGAGCTAGCTCAAGATGATGGTCCTAACTTCAAGGTGAATGGACATAGGTTGAAGCACTACTTTGGCGGGGAAGTTCCATCCTTGAACTACCTCGACCAAGTCACCTTCCCCAATGATAATTAGTATTGAGGGGATCGAGTCGAGCTCATGACTCGGTAATCAAAAACGAGGTGCCTCGTGGGGGAGTCCCATGCTTATCCCATGTACATATTATCGCTTTCTAATGTAGTTAACGTGTGGGGATTTGTTCCCTTCCAACCTTTGTTCCGTAGTTGTTTGTGAATTGTGGACTTTAGATGATCATGATCTTCACGATTGGAACCTCTCGTGTTCGTTTTATGGGAGCACTCGATCGTTTGCTTTGAACACTTTCTCAATATCCATGATATATCCTTGTGATGTTCTAACCTTAGGTTTTTAGCACACTTCATAAACGGCTATTAATTTATTGGTTACACCCTTTCCATGCTAGATTAGGCATTCGACTACATCTCTATTATGGGGGTGTTTGCACCCCTAGACTCGAAACATTGAGGACAATGTTTAACTTTAGTATGGGGGGCGTGAATAGATACTTGCCTTGCCAAACCTTCACGCTTTCCAAAGTTTATCCTTTTGTTTATCGTTTTGTTGCAAAATAAGGCTAAAAATGGCCAAATTTTAAATTTTTTCTCATGTTTTATAAGTGTTTGAAGACACGAATGTAGGTTTTCCGATGGCGAGAATAAGAGTAATTTTTGACTCGACCGTGCGTGTTGAGCACTTAGCTTTGGTTCCTTAACTACACATTAGGCTAAGTCTCTTAAATGAGGACGAGAAATGATAGGGTTAATTATAAGTTACTATGCTAAACGTAGAGTACTCGTATTCTTTCAAAAACTCATGTGTTCTCGTTGTTTGCTTATTCTCCCTTCGCATGTAAATATTTTTTGCTTAATAAATATTGACTTAGCGGTTTAGTTAGGATTGTTGGGTTTCTAGTCTTTTCTAGTAGCTTCCGTGTAATTAAATTGGGAAGACATAAAGGTATCGCCAGCGTCACAGTTTTGAAGTATTGGCACCCTAATAATCGAAAGCTTCACCCAATAATAAGATTTCAAGTGCTCACCTAAATCAAGCAAACAATTTGAAGCCCCACAAGGCCGAAAAATCTATGCAAAATTGAAAGTGAATCAAGCCTTAATCTTCGAAGCTTTAAAGATCCAAAATTCGCCTTAGCGTGAGGATATACGTCTTTGGCTAATAAAACCACCGATGAGGCGGATAATAAAAGGCAAGGCAAGACCGAAGTCATAATAAAAGCTTCATGGCGAAGTTGAATAAAAGATGGAGGTAAACCAAAGATAATAAGGCCCTTCCGTTAGGGGGCGTATAAAAGTCTTGGTAATAAGTCTCATGTTCAAAACCGTTATAAAACCGTGTTTATCAATCCTTCTTGTTGACTTAATTTTTTGACATCGTTGTCTATTAGGAGGGGTTATTGATTTGATGGTCTTAGTTACACCGTTAAGACTCTATTTTTAGACCTAAATCTCTATTATCGCATAAGTCAAACAATGTATCCTCGTGAAACATTCAAGACAATATAAAATATAAGAGATACAACTTAGGAATAATGGGAGGATAAGTACGTGATTAGGGCATATGAGTAGTGTTAGCATTACTAACTTATAATGAAAATGATCTCGTTAAACGCTTGGCTTGGAATTGAGGTGAAAATCGAGGACGATGAAATTATTTCTAACGAAGCATTCACGTGTTCTTATTCTATGAACCTAAACGTCCCGATTTGCGATGAAAATCATACATTATGTCTAAAACATAAGTAGTAGTAATTGTGGTATTGTAGCTAGTTTATCATTCAATAAAGTGAATAAAAATGAATTTTGGAGATGCTACGATACTTTATTCTAGCATTGCGTGAGGGCACGGCAATGGTTTAGTATGGGGGAGTGATGAGACTGCTTTTATACATAGTCTCATCGTCTAAATTGGGCTTAAAATGCATTAAATATCATTAAAACTGCCAAATATATGCTCGTGTTTGTTGCTTGTGTATTTTAGGTACGGATATTGAGGAAATGACAAAAAGATCACAAGAATCAATCAAAAATGAACACGGGAACGGAAGCCGCACAATGAACCGGACCCAAATCCTGAATTTCCAAATGGTCCTTGAAGAATTGAAGAAATACAAGTTTGGTCCCTCATCTTTGAAGACTTGTCACAAATGACCCTCCAATAGTTATTTGTACAAGAAAAATCCTTAAAGTTTGAAGAAATGTCAAGAATAGCCCTTGGAATTGGATAAATTTACATTTGTAGTCCTTGCCTAAAGTTTAATTAAACAAAAGGACTGAAAGTATAAACTGCCCAAAGATGTTTACAAAGGGAAAAAGATTTTTTGTTGTTTAATGGGAAGTGAAAAGATGAAGAGACTTTGGGGACCATTTGTGCCCAGACAACCAAACTACCATCCACCACTCCCTGCCTTACACGTCACCCACTCACACAAAACAACCAATCACCACGTCCTACTCCTCCACGTCACAACCCACCAGTTATACTTAATATTAAAACGAGTTTAATATTAATTCCCACCAAAACACTAATTTGAATTAATCTTTCCCAAAATCAGATTAAACCCCACCCGTAATCCCTTATAAACCCTAGAACAACCCAGGATCAATTAACTTTAAAACAAAGGGTTTTGCACCCAATCTTTCTAGATCATTAATTAAACCTACCTTAAACCAATCCCAACTCCCAAAAAACCCGTCACCCTCATCATGGAACCCACCCATTGGTCCCCTGCTACACACTTTTGACTCCAAGACAAAAAAATGCCAGGAAATCAAAGGCTCTTGTTTATTTCTTGTTCCCAAAGATAGATTGAACGTCCAAGATCAAGATTTACAGCTGTGCATCACATGTTGCTAACTTTTGACCAAAAGTCCAAGATTCGTCCAAGGGCATAACTGGAAGTTCATACATTTAGGGTTTATGTTATTTGCTTTTCTAGAATATTCATTGTGACCCTATATAAAGGGCATATAGGACTTAGTTGATAGCTGTTCTTTTTCCTTTCTCTGGTTGTCACAACCTTGTAAATCCTGTTTTTTTTAATGAAAAAAGGGTTAAGTGTTTGTTGATGAGAAGAAAAGAGCCAATTTACATTTCTTGTTTAAAGTTTCATTAAGTTTGTGTGACGTTTTGTTTTGGTTTGACACAAAAGATCCAGTTTTCAAAGATTCTTCTCAAAATCTTATTTTTTTATTTGCTTATAGCTTACTGTTTGAATAAGCTAAACCATTAAGTCTGACAAGCTTGTGGTTTGAGCTTATCCAAACTTGAAGTTTGGTCCTGGTTGAGTGGTGATTGTGCAGAACAAGAAGGAAGCAAGTCTCCATATCCTCCATTTCTTTTCCATTTTTTTATACCAAGTGAATCCTACACCAGCAGTCCATCTAGTTCAGCTCAGGCCCCATCCTGAAAGGAGGTGGCTTTTCAGCCATTGTGGGACCTGGATTGTAGGTCCCACAAGGTAAATCCCTTGTATCTCAGTTTTCAGTTTTCTAAATTTGTGATCTATATGCTTTATGTGATTTTGTGAAAAAATTGTTTAAGTGCTTGTTGAATGGTTTGATATTGCTCACTTTAGGTTTGTATGCATGCTAGAAGCTTTGTCAATCAGTTTGAGTAGAGTTTGAATAGAATTGGTTTGATAATTTTCAGTTTCTGAATATAAAGGGGTGTTTGGATTAGGGTTTAAGTTGGATTGAATAACATAAATCTTGCCTAAAAACCTGTTTAACACACTTATTAGGTAGTTATTATGTGATATCAGTATTTGGATTTAAGTTTGGTAGAGTTTAAAACACATTTGCAAGTTAAAAATTGTTAAACTGCCTAAAAAATAGTAAGTGCTTCATTTGACTGTTTCTTTGTAAGAATTTCCTGAATTTTTGCATGATTGATAGTAGAACTGTTTATCTAGGGTTTTAGATAGGTTTCAAGTGATTTGGTGGATTTTAGTGCAAGTTTTTGGGGTTTAAAATTCGTGTTTGTGCATGTAAACAAATTATTGTTCATCAAAAACTAGCATTAGCATCCAGTGACTAATTAGGACTCATTGTGCTTGATTTGTGTGTAGAACTTGTGTGTTTTTGTGATTCAATAGACTCCCTACACTCCACTGAGTGTAGGGGTGCCCCATTGTCCAAGTAAAACTCAAGCAAGAGCTTTCCTAAGCTCCTAAGTACACCAGACCCGTTTTTTAACACAGTCAGTGGGAACTAAGTTCCCACTGCTAGTGTAATTGTTACCACTGCCTAGCTAAAAGACAAAATCAGGCACATGTCACTTTCAGAATTTAGGAAAAATACTTTTTAGTCTTTAGATATTATAAGTAAGTTATTTGTTCAATAAAATAATATTTTGGACATTTTCTTAATTATATTTAATTTTAGGGCTTTAATTAGCATTTAAAATTGAATATTTAATTAATAAAAGGTTTTAAAATATTTTTATTGGATTTTTATTCTTATTTATATTATTTTAGACTTACTTTTAACTTTTAATTAATTTTTAGGTTTAAAATTTTTAATTTGTAGCTTTTTACGGTTTTACGTGATCGACCTTTTCGTCTTAGTGTAATCCGTCGTCGTAACCGTCATTCTCTTCTCTCCCCATTTCTATTTTCTTTTCTCTCAATCATATAATCACAAAAAGTTAATCATCTCTTAACACAACGCACTTGCCTCCTTGGGAAACGAACTTGAACTTAATTGGTCATTAGTGCTTGGTTTTCCTAAACCGACACTTAATACTTGCCACTTTTGCTCTCTTTTCCTAAAGAGTAGTTGTAAAACCCGCATGCTTTTACCATGAATAGTGCCCTTAAGATCGTACGTCCTAGATTTAAACTTACCTTATTTAGTATTGATCACATTCATGTGCTATAATCAAGCAAGTGCATACGTGTATGACATGATAAGTATCGATTACGTACGAACCCATGATAAACAGTTGGTAAATATGTCACGTGAACGTAATTAAATCATGATCACCATTTAAAATACGAACTAGAATAATTACGTAAATACATATAATATAATTACGAGCGTTAAGATTACGATAAACTACATGATAAAATAAACAGAAACACTTTAAACACGAACACGTTTAACCACGAACGAACACGAAACATCAGGACACGGAAAACATTTGGGTTACCCCTTGTGGGCCCCATATACACGAATTTAGGAAGAGAATGGGCCTAGCCCATCATTTTTTTACTAAACAAGGGGTTAAGGGAAAAATACATTCATTTTCACTTTTCAAGAAAATAAACATAAAACCCTAAAAGATTTTTCTCCTTCTCCTCCTTGTTCCTCCTTGTGCCGCCACCCATAACAACACCATAGGAGGGTGTTGTTGATTTTTGACATTAAAAAGAAGTGCTAGAAACCGTGTTTGTTCATCATTCTTCAATCTACGTATTGGTATATCATTCTAAACCTTTCTTTTTAATTCTTTTAAATCTTTGATTATTTTCATGAACATGTTATTATTATTCTTATTAAAACATGATAATTAAACATTGATCTAACATGTTTTGGGGTAAATTAAAATCAAAGGATGATATAAGAGGATGTTTGTTTTAGCCGCCTAGCATAACCAACCCGAGGGGGGGTTCGGTTTGCTTATTGCCGCCACCACCAAGACCATTTTTGGTCTTGGTTGGTGCATGTGGGACCCACGACAGCAAGGGGGCACAAGTACCCCGAGTTTGGCTCGGGGTACGGTGTCGAGTTCATGCCCGATTCATGGTTCGTTGGTTAAATCATGATTTATGCTACATGTTAATTTTTATGAATTATGAACTTAGGATATAAATTAATTAATAACATGAGATATTAATTAAATCATGACTTAGGTTATTTTAATTATTAATTTAGCATGATACTAATTTAACCTAAGTATTTTATGTTATAAGTTATAATTAATTAATTATTTAAAACATGCCTATAATTAATTAATTTAGACAAGACTTAGGTTATATTATTAATAATAATAATACACATTTTAACCTAAGTATTTTATTCCATTTTAATTAAAACATGTTATACTTTAATTAAAATGCTTAACCTATAGTTTAATTAAAATACATGAAATAATAATTAAACTATACACTATATCATATGACTTAAGAGATAAGCTTATAAACACTTAGACTTATATGTTAGCTTATGTAACCAGCTTAATTCTAAATATGGAAACTTCTATTTATAGAAACTTAATTAAATAAGGCAACTAATCTATTAATGGAAACCTTCTATATATGGAAATCTATCTATTTCAGGCAGCTAATCTAATCATGGAAACCTTCTATATATGGAAACTTATTTAATTAAGGCAGCTGATCTATTTTTGGAAACTTTCTATTTTTAGAAACTAATCTATTTTAAGCAGTAAATTCTATTTTAGGAAACTTTCTATTTTTGGAAACTTTCTATTTTTGGAAACTTTCTATTTTTGGAAACTTTCTATTTTTGGTAACTTTCTATTTTTGGAAACTTTCTATTTTTGGAAACTTTCTATTTTTGGAAACTTTCTATTTTTGGAAACCTGCTATTTTTGGAAAGTTACTTATTATTACACAGTAAGTATAAAAATACATGAAATACCAGTAATACTTAATCAGATTAATCAGATTTTCTCAAAGTCCACGGAGGAACACGAAGACCATCTCCGTACGGTACTACAGATTCTTCGTCAGAAGCAGCTGTATGTGAAATTCTCCAAGTGTGAGTTCTGGTTAAACAAGGTGGCATTCTTAGGTCACATTGTATCAGCAGAAGGGATCACTATGGACCCAGCGAAGGTTGAGGCTATCACTAAATGGCCAAGACCAACGTCAGCGACAGAAGTCCGCAGTTTCTTGGGCTTAGCTGGATATTATCGCAGATTCGTGGAGAACTTTTCCCGCTTGGCACTACCTCTCACCAAACTGATGCGAAAAGGGGAGAAATTCGTCTGGACGTAAGAACGAGAGAAGAGCTTCGAAGACCTAAAGCAGAAGTTAGTATCTGCACCTATTCTTACTCTCCCATCTGGTACAGGTGGATTTCAGATCTATAGCGATGCATCGGGGAAGGGACTGGGCTGTGTTCTCATGCAACATGGGAAAGTGATCGCGTATGCTTCACGACAGCTTAAGCCCTATGAAGAAAACTACCCTACGCATGACCTGGAACTTGCTGCAGTGGTGTTCGCATTGAAAATATGGAGGCATTACTTATACGGAGAATCATGCGACATTTTCACGGATCACAAGAGCTTGAAGTATATCTTCACTCAACGAGAATTGAACATGAGACAAAGGAGATGGTTGGAACTGTTGAAGGATTATGATATTAACCTACAGTATCATCCCGGAAAGGCTAATGTAGTAGCAGATGCACTCAGCAGAAAGTCCGGAATGATCAACGGCATTGGAATCAAGGAATCAAACATAAGAGACTTGGAGCGGCTAGACATCGAAATCATGGTACGTGGGCAGCACGGATACTGGGCGAATCTTAGAGTAGAACCTGAGTTACTGTCTAGGATCAAGGAAGAGCAGAAGGATGATGGAGAAATTTGGGCGATAATTCAGAATTTGGAGAAGCAGACAGAATTCAGAATGGACGCAGACGGTATCGTTTGGCAGGGCACGAGACTTTGTGTTCCTGACAATCAAGAACTCCGGGAAGCATTGTTAGCTGAAGCTCACAGCTCCCCATTTTCTATACATCCTGGGTCGACAAAAATGTACCATGACATCAGACAGCACTTTTGGTGGAGTGGTATGAAACAGGATGTAGCCACTTATGTCTCCAAATGTCTTACCTGCCAGCAGGTTAAGATTGAACATCAGCGATCGGGCGGTCTCCTTCAACCGTTGGATATTCCAGAGTGGAAGTGGGACAAAATCACCATGGATTTTGTTACCGGTCTTCCGCCTACCAAGAAGAAGCACGATGCTATTTGGGTCATTGTTGATCGACTCACCAAATCAGCTCATTTCTTACCGATACGCAAGGAAGATCCGGTAAGTAAACTCGCAGATACTTACAGAAGGGAGATCATGAGAGTCCACGGTACTCCCTCCAGCATCGTCTCAGACAGAGATCCTCGTTTCACGTCGTGATTCTAGAAAGGTCTGCAAAAAGCTTGGGGTACACAACTTAAGCTGAGTACGGCCTTTCATCCTCAAACGGACGGACAATCGGAGCGAACAATTCAGACATTGGAAGATATGTTAAGGTCGTGTGCGTTGGAATGGACAGGTGATTGGGACGATTACATCTGTTTGGTCGAGTTTGCATACAACAACAGCTGGCACGCAAGTATCAAATGTGCTCCTTTCGAAATGTTGTATGGCAGGAAGTGTCGCGCTCCAATCTGCTGGGATCAAGTGGGAGAGCGAACACTCGAAGGACCAGAGATTATAGAAATGACCAATGAAAAGATCGAAGTAGCCAAACAGAAGCTGAAGGAAGCACGGTCACGTCAGAAGAGTTACGCCGATAAGCATCGTAGGGACATACATTTTAATGTGGGAGATCACGTCTTCCTCAAGGTTTCGCCGGCACGTGGTGTTAAACGCTTCGGGATCAAAGGAAAACTCAGTCCTTGTTTCATCGGACCTTTTGATATCATTGAACGAATCGGTGAAGTATCTTACCGATTGGCGTTACCTCCTCAGCTTTCGCACGTGCATAACGTGTTCCATGTGTCCTTACTCAGAGGGTACAAGTATCATCCCCTTCACATGGTTCAGTATCCACTGGAACAGATACGTGAAGATCTCACTTTTATAGAGGAACCCGAACGAGTGCTCGACAGGAAAGAACGAGTCATGAGAAGGAAGACGATTCCATTCGTCAAAATTCTTTGGAGGGACCATACCGAGCGGGAAGCCACTTGGGAAACAGAGGAGTCTATCCGGGCTTCTTAGCCTCACTTCATATTTTGAGTTCGGGTATGTTACTTCTTTCCAGTTTGCTTTATCTATAATTCGGGGACGAATTATTCTTTTTAGGGGGGAAGAATTGTAAAACCCGCATGCTTTTACCATGAATAGTGCCCTTAAGATCGTACGTCCTAGATTTAAACTTACCTTATTTAGTATTGATCACATTCATGTGCTATAATCAAGCAAGTGCATACGTGTATGACATGATAAGTATCGATTACGTACGAACCCATGATAAACAGTTGGTAAATATGTCACGTGAACGTAATTAAATCATGATCACCATTTAAAATACGAACTAGAATAATTACGTAAATACATATAATATAATTACGAGCGTTAAGATTACGATAAACTACATGATAAAATAAACAGAAACACTTTAAACACGAACACGTTTAACCACGAACGAACACGAAACATCGGGACACGGAAAACATTTGGGTTACCCCTTGTGGGCCTCATATACACGAATTTAGGAAGAGAATGGGCCTAGCCCATCATTTTTTACTAAACAAGGGGTTAAGGGAAAAATACATTCATTTTCACTTTTCAAGAAAATAAACATAAAACCCTAAAAGATTTTTCTCCTTCTCCTCCTTGTTCCTCCTTGTGCCGCCACCCATAACAACACCATAGGAGGGTGTTGTTGATTTTTGACATTAAAAACAAGTGCTAGAAACCGTGTTTGTTCATCATTCTTCAATCTACGTATTGGTATATCATTCTAAACCTTTCTTTTTAATTCTTTTAAATCTTTGATTATTTTCATGAACATGTTATTATTATTCTTATTAAAATATGATAATTAAACATTGATCTAACATGTTTTGGGGTAAATTAAAATCAAAGGATGATATAAGAGGATGTTTGTTTTAGCCGCCTAGCATAACCAACCCGAGGGGGGGTTCGGTTTGCTTATTGCCGCCACCACCAAGACCATTTTTGGTCTTGGTTGGTGCATGTGGGACCCACGGCAGCAAGGGGGCACAAGTACCCCGAGTTTGGCTCGGGGTACGGTGTCGAGTTCATGCCCGATTCATGGTTCGTTGGTTAAATCAT
This sequence comes from Glebionis coronaria, assembly GCA_025667525.1. NCBI lineage: Eukaryota > Viridiplantae > Streptophyta > Magnoliopsida > Asterales > Asteraceae > Glebionis > Glebionis coronaria. The sequence continues at coordinate 195,013,964 of CM046875.1, forward strand.
GATTTATGCTACATGTTAATTTTTATGAATTATGAACTTAGGATATAAATTAATTAATAACATGAGATATTAATTAAATCATGACTTAGGTTATTTTAATTATTAATTTAGCATGATACTAATTTAACCTAAGTATTTTATGTTATAAGTTATAATTAATTAATTATTTAAAACATGCCTATAATTAATTAATTTAGACAAGACTTAGGTTATATTATTAATAATAATAATACACATTTTAACCTAAGTATTTTATTCCATTTTAATTAAAACATGTTATACTTTAATTAAAATGCTTAACCTATAGTTTAATTAAAATACATGAAATAATAATTAAACTATACACTATATCATATGACTTAAGAGATAAGCTTATAAACACTTAGACTTATATGTTAGCTTATGTAACCAGCTTAATTCTAAATATGGAAACTTCTATTTATAGAAACTTAATTAAATAAGGCAACTAATCTATTAATGGAAACCTTCTATATATGGAAATCTATCTATTTCAGGCAGCTAATCTAATCATGGAAACCTTCTATATATGGAAACTTATTTAATTAAGGCAGCTGATCTATTTTTGGAAACTTTCTATTTTTAGAAACTAATCTATTTTAAGCAGTAAATTCTATTTTAGGAAACTTTCTATTTTTGGAAACTTTCTATTTTTGGAAACTTTCTATTTTTGGAAACTTTCTATTTTTGGAAACTTTCTATTTTTGGTAACTTTCTATTTTTGGAAACTTTCTATTTTTGGAAACTTTCTATTTTTGGAAACTTTCTATTTTTGGAAACCTGCTATTTTTGGAAAGTTACTTATTATTACACAGTAAGTATAAAAATACATGAAATACCAGTAATACTTAATCAGATTAATCAGAATACAAGATAAACACAGTTTAAGGCTTTAAACAGTAAACCATGACCTAAAACATACCAAGTAAGCTAAGATGAGACATAAAACCCAGTACGTAATCAGTGAATCGATACTTATACACGTGTGTATTCATGTAGCGTTAGTGATCCAGAAGTAGGAGTCTTTCTTCCGTTCATTCACTGGACTTGAGGTACGGATTCTCGTCCTTTCAGTATGGACATTCTTTCCTTATTAGGATTTCCCCGTATGCAGCCAACTGTTTTCCCCAGTATTTATTTTATTGTTTTGAACTGCTTATGTTTAATTAGCATAATCTATAGCCATATACAAGCATGACCAGTTTCACCTAGTTATGGAGGTACCATAACCATAATATTGGAGGCACCAATGTTATGACTTCCCCACGGCGGAGTGATTGCTCGTGGCGTCCCTTTCAGTTTTGGCCATATTATTATATCATGTGGGGCGTATGGGTGCATCCTAGTTACATGTTTTATTCAGTATATCATGGTGAATGTGGTGTGTGCCTTGCATCCTTCACAAGGAGTTGATCCCTCCTACCCAAACCAGTATATTAATTAGAGGCATCCCCTCTAATCAGCATGATAAGGTCACCCCTCCAAGTATTCATGCACGTGACCTTTTCATGACCTATATGGGCTATGGTATATTTATGTTAAACCAGTTTTCATAAGATAAACATAAGGCTTTTCAAACTATGAAACCAGTTTTCTTAATACTTCAGTTTACTCAGAACTTAGTCTTCCGCTGTTATATGTTACATGTTTATCCTATTTCATGCTATATTGTACATCCGTGCACTGAGCGTCTTGCTCAGCCGTTTTCCTTTTCATGTTCCCAAAACGGCAGGTACTCAGGGACGCTAGTAGATCTCAAACGTACGTGCATATGGACTGGAAGCTTTACTGTCTTTCTTTACTTTATGCATTTCCTTTACTTTGATACAGTTGCTATGGACATTGTTTCGTCCTTTCCTTTTACAATATTTATGTTTGTGTGTGATGAGCTCTACTTTGGGGTTACCGATGTTTGATTCCGGTATTTCCCTTTTATGGTCAAATAATGCTTAGACATTTAGCCTTGTATGCTTTGATGACACGCCATGATTATGCCTAAGATTCCATTTCCAAAATGGGGTGTTACAGTAGTAAAACCACTACATCAATAATAATACATGTTTTAACCTAAGTATTTAACTTTATTTAATTAAAAACATGTTATACTTTAATTAAATATTTTAACCTATAGTTTAATTTAATTACATGAAAAAATTATTAAACGAGTAAAGTGCAAAAATCATCCCTGTGGTTTGTCAAAAGTTTGAATCACATCCCTCGTTAATACTTCGCGCAACATACATCATTGTGGTTGTAAAATAGTACACCATACATCCCTGAGGACGGATGGTGCAAATATTTTTCCGTTAAGGGTTAAAAGTGTTTGTCATCTAGGGGTATTTTAGTCCTTTTACAACCTAGGGATGTGTTTTGCACCAAACTTTTCAAAAAAAAATTTCCAAAAAAAATTTCAAAAAAATTTCAAATTTTTTTTAAAAAAGTTTCGAAAAATGTTTTCTTTTTTCGAAAAATGTTTTTTTTAATGTTTTTTTTTAAGTTTCGAAAATATATTTGAAAAAAGTTTTTTTCAAAAAAATTCAATTTTTTTTTAAAAAGTTTTGAAAAATGTTTTTTTTAATGTTTCGAAAAATGTTTTATTTTTTAAATGTTTTCTTTTTTAAAATAAGTTTCAAAAAAAATTTGAAATTTTTTTTTTCAAAAAGTTTCAATTTTTTTTTAAAATTTTCGAAAAAAGTTTTTTTTTCAAAAGTTTTTTTTAAAAAATAGTTTTTTAAAAAAAGTTTTTTTTTCGAAAAACATTTTAAAAAATAACTTTTATAAAAAAAACTTTTGAAAATTTTTTTTTTCGAAGATTAAAAAAAAATTTGAATTTTTTCGAAAAAAAGTTTTTTAGAAAAGCTTTTTTTTAAAAAAGTTTTTTTTTTCGAAAAACATTTAAAAAAAAAATTGAATTTTTTCGAAAAAAAAAAATTTCAAATTTTTTTTGAAACTTATTTTAAAAAATAAAACATTTAAAAAATAAAACATTTTTCGAAACATTAAAAAAAACATTTTTCAAAACTTTTTAAAAAAAAAATTGAATTTTTTAAAAAAAACTTTTTTCAAATATATTTTCGAAACTTAAAAAAAAACATTAAAAAAAAACATTTTTCGAAAAAAGAAAACATTTTTCGAAACTTTTTTAAAAAAAATTTGAAATTTTTTTGAAATTTTTTTTGGAAATTTTTTTTTTTGAAAAGTTTGGTGCAAAAATCATCCCTAGGTTGTAAAAGGACTAAAATACCCCTAAGATAACAAACACTTTTAACCCTTAACGGAAAAATATTTGCACCATCCGTCCTCAGGGATGTATGGTGTACTATTTTACAACCACAATGATGTATGTTGCACGAAGTATTAACGAGGGATGTAATTCAAACTTTTGACAAACCACAGGGATGATTTTTGCACTTTACTCATTATTAAACTATACATTATATCATATGACTTAGAAAATAATCATGAAAACACTTAGGCTTATATACTTAGCTTATTTAACCAGCTTATTTCTAATTATGGAAACTTTCTATTTTTAGAAACTTAATTAAATAAGGCAGCTAATCTATTTATGGAAACCTTCTATTTTTAGAAACTTATTTATTTCAGGCAGCTAATCTATTTATGGATACTTATTTAATTAAGGCAGCTGATCTATTTTTAGAAACTTTCTATTTTTGGAAACTTTCTATTTTTGGAAACTTTCTATTTTTGGTAACTTTCTATTTTTGGAAACTTTCTTTTTTTAGAAACTTTCTATTTTAGGAAACCTGCTATTTTTGGAAAGTTACTTATTATTACACAGTAAGTATAATAATACATGAAATACCAGAAATACTTAATCAGATTAAACAGAATATAAGATAGACACAGTTTAAGGCTTTAAACAGTAAAACATGGTAAGAACACATAAAATAAGCTAAGACATGACATATAATCAGCTACGTATTTAGTAAGAAGATACTTATTCATGTATGTATTTATGTAGCACTAGTGATACGGAAGTAGGATTCCTCTCAGTTCATCTTCTTCGTTCACTGGACATAAGGTACGGATTCCCGTCCTTTCAGTATGGACATTCTTTCCTTATTAGGATTTCCCCGTATGCAGCCAAATGTTTTCCCGTAGTATAAGTTACGTGTTTGATTGCTTATGTTTAATTAAGAATACCTATAGCCATATACATGCATGACCAGTTTCACCTAGTTATGGAGGTACCATAACCATAACATTAGAGGCACTGATGTTATGACTTCACCACGACGGAGTGATTGCTCGTGGCGTCCCTTCAGCTTTTGGCTATTTATTTAAATTTATCATGTGGGGCGTATGGGTGCATCCTAGTTACATGTTTTTATTCAGGATTTCATGGTGAATGTGGTGTGTGTCGTGCATCCTTCACAAGGAGCTGATCCCTCCTACCCAAAAACCAGTATATTAAATTAGAGGCAACCCCTCTAATTTGCATGATGAGGTCACCCCTCCAAGTATTCATGCACGGTGGATTTTCATGACCTATATTGGCTAATGGTAAAATATGACAAACAGTGTTTATAAGATAAACATAAGACTTTTCAAACTATAAAACAAGTTTTATCAAGACTTAACCAGGTTACTCGGGACTTAGTTTTCTTCCACTATTATATGTTATATGCTTATCCTATTCATGCTTTATTGTACATCCGTGCACTGAGCGTATTTTCTCAGCCGTTTTCCTTTTCTATGTTCCCAAAACGGCAGGTACTTAGGGACGCTCGTAGACACTAAGAGTACGTGCATATGGACTGGAAGCTGTCTAGCCTTCTTTACATTATGCATTTCCTTTCTTATGATACTTATGCTTTGGACATTGTTTAGTCCTTTCCTTTATTATACTATGCTTGTGTGTGATGAGCTTTACTTTTGGACTACCGATGTTTGATTCTGGTATTTTCCTTTTATGGTCAAGTAATGTTTAGACATTTTTCCTTGTATGCTTTGATGACACGCCATAATTTCTGTGATATTTCCATTTCTAAAATGGGGTGTTACAATTATGGTATCAGAGCCAAGGCTTCGACCTGTAGGCTCTCAAATATGACATGTGATTAGTGGGTAGTCACTACGGTCATCCTAGAACTGACAGTTGTTTTCATGCATTCATCATTTTAAGCATACATATACATGTCATTGTCGCAGATTTTTGACTAAGTAATGGTTGGTACAGGACTGGCCCTATTTAGTCGCATGTGTTTTATCGAAACTTTTAAATTAGGACCGACCCATAGGCGTCCCCTCGCTATGTCTTTTGTTTTGGGTGAACTGACCAGAGGCGTTCACTCTCGAGCATACAAAAGTTTTCATAAAACTGCATCATGCATTCATACACAAAATTTTCTTGCATAAATTTTTTCTCGTGAAATTTTGGTATAAATTTTTTCATGTATATATAGATTTTATGTTTCGATCTATTTAATCATATGTTTTATGTTATACTGTCAGATGGTTCTCACACGCGAACAGTAGCAGCTCAATGCTGCAATTCAAGCTACTATGCAAGCTTTGCTTCCTCAACTGAGAAATGACATCAGGGCTGAAGTTCAAGCTGCCAACAATCAGCAGCATAATCAGGCACCTCCTCCTCCTCATCCAGTGACATTAGCGGTATGGCTGGAGAGATTCAACAAGCTCCGCCCTCGAGCTTTTGAGAAGACAGATAGCCCCAGCGATGCTGAAAGCTGGTTGGCTCACATCGAGAAGATTTTCAATGCTATGGGTTGTGACCCCGCATACAAGGCAAGGTTGGTATGCTATCGATTCGAAGGCGATGTGCTAAACTGGTGGTTAGCATTGATGCAGTCGGAAGGTGGTGACGAGTGGGTTGCTGGTTTGACTTGGGCTCAGTTCAAGGACAGGGTGATGGAGCAGTTCATCCCCAAGGCTGAGCAGGACAAGCTCAAGAGAGAGTACAATGGGATCCGACAAAGAGCTGGGGAGAATAGCAACGAGTTTATGCAGCGCTTTCTTCGCTTAGCTGGTTTCCTTGGTGCGGCAGCAGGAACTCCTGAAGAGCAGGCACATCACTTTAGATGGGCTCTTCGCACATCGGTCGCAGACAATCTGGTGTGTGCTACGTTCAACACTGTAGCACAAGTGGCCGATGCAGCACGTAAGCTGGAGATGCTGCAGGAGAGAGATGAGTTCGGGGAAGCTGAAAGACCCGACAAGAGGTAAACATCCGTATTCAAGCGGTGATTAATCCGTATATTTTTCATATGTCAATTATTCATCTCTTAAATGTATCTTCCAGGCAGAAAATTGGGGACCGGTCTCAGCCGGCTACTCAGCAGCAGCCTCATCAGCCCAAGGGAAACGGTCAGACTAACGACCGTTCTTCTACAGATAGGCGTGGCGGTAATGATAATTACCGTAACAACGCTGGGCACTCCAACAGCAGCAGGTCCTAATACTTACGCAATTCCTTATAATTTCATGTTATAACTCATATTCTGACACTTTAGCAAAACTTCTACCAGGAACCATGGAAACTGTAGGGACCAGAACCAGAGAGGTTCGTAGCCTAGCCGTCCAGCTATCACTGGTATTCAATCTTACGATTATCCGCTTTTTCCTTTGTACCCAGTTATCATGTCTTATGTAATATGTTTTATCAGGTTCCCAGCCAGCCAGAGCACCTGCTGGAGGATTCACTCATCCTCTTTGCTCTACTTGCCCCTGTAGGCACCCAGGACCATGTCGCCGTAATATTGATGCGTGCTTCAAGTATGGTCTTCCTGGCCATATTATGAAGGATTGCCGTAAGGGCGAGATGGAGGGTACATCAAGACATGCTGATACCAAGCCGCCCCCTACTACCGGGCGTGTCTACACGACATCTCGAGACCAAGCCAACAAGTCTACGGGTACCATCACTAGAATCTTGTATATGTATGGTCAAGCTGCATGTGTTCTTTTCGATACGGGTGCTACTCACTCGGTTATTTCTACTGCTTATGCTAAGAACATTAGGATGCATGCCTTACCATTAGAAAATAGGCTTACTATTTCCACGCCTTTGAGAGACTCTGTATTAATCACCCATGTATAAAAGAGTCTTCCCCTAGAATTTGATGATAAGGTTCGACCTGTCGACGCACTTCCGCTGGACATGAATGACTTCGACATGATTTTGGGCATGGATTGGCTATCCAAGCATCATGCTACCATAGACTGCCATTCATATCGAGTTATCTTCGGTGATGTTAATGAACCAGAATACATTCATAATGGGTTCATACCCGTACGGTTTGTACAAGTTATATCTACCCTGCAAGCGCGTGCACTACTGTCACATGGCTGTGAGGGTTATTTAGCTACGGTTCACGACATGGATGCTGAATCTCCATTAATTCAGGATCAACCTATAGTGTCAGAATTCCAAGATGTTTTTCCAGCAGAACTTCCGGGCATACCACCTGCACGAGAAGTGGAATTCAGTATCGAACTGGTTCCAGGAGCTGAACCAATCTCCAAGGCTCCTTATCGCATGGATCCTATAGAGCTGAAGGAGCTGAAGGATCAACTACAAGAACTTCTTGAACGAGGTTTCATTCGACCGATCGCATCTCCATGGGGCGCACCGGTCTTGTTTGTTAAGAAGAAGGACGGTATTATGCGTCTTTGCATAGACTATCGCGAGCTCAACAAGATTACCATTCGGAATAGGTATCCACTGCCACGCATCGACGATCTGTTTGACCAACTACAAGGGGCCAAACTTTTCTCCAAGATTGATTTTAGGTCAGGCTACCATCAGCTACGGGTCAAGGAGCAGGACATCACTAAGACTGCTTTTCGTACCCGTTATGGCCACTACGAGTTTGTAGTTATGTCATTTGGTCTGACAAATGCTCCAGCAGTGTTCATGGATTTGATGAATAGAATCTTCAATGAATTTCTGGACAAGTTCGTCATTGTCTTCATCGATGACATCCTGATTTTCTCAAAGTCCAAGGAGGAACACGAAGACCATCTTCGTACAGTACTACAGATTCTTCGCCAGAAGCAGCTGTATGCTAAAGTCTCCAAGTGTGAGTTCTAGTTAGACAAGGTGGCATTCTTAGGTCACATTGTATCAGCAGAAGGAATCACTATGGATCCAACGAAGGTTGAGGCCATTACTAAGTGGCCAAGGCCGACATCAGCGACGGAAGTCCGCAGTTTCTTAGGCTTAGCTGGCTATTACCGAAGGTTCGTGGAGAACTTTTCCCGCCTAGCACTACCATTGACCAAACTGATGCGGAAAGGGGAAAATTCGTCTGGACGGAATATCGAGAGAAGAGCTTTGAAGACCTGAAGCAGAAGCTAGTATCTGCACCTATTCTTACTCTACCATCTCGTACGGGTGGATTTCAAATCTACAGCGATGCATCGGGGAAGGGACTTGGCTGTGTTCTCATGCAACATGGGAAAGTAATCGCGTACGCTTCCCGGCAGCTTAAGCCTTATGAAGAAATTTACCCCACGCATGACCTGGAACTTGCAGCTGTGGTGTTTGCATTGAAGATATGGAGGCACTACTTATATGGAGAATCATGTGACATTTTCACGGACCACAAGAGCTTGAAGTATATCTTCACTCAACGTGAATTGAACATGAGGCAGAGGAGATGGTTAGAGTTGTTGAAGGATTATGACATTAATCTACAGTATCATCTCGGAAAGGCAAATGTAGTAGCAGATGCTCTTAGCAGGAAGTCCGGAATGATCAACGACATTAAAATAAAAGAGGAAATCATAAGAGACTTGGAGCGACTAGACATCAAGATCATGGTAAGTGGACAGCACGGTTACTGGGATAATCTTAGAGTAGAACCCGAGTTACTCTCTAAGATCAAGGAAGCTCAGAAGGATGACGGAGAAATCTGGGCGATAGTACAGAATCTGGAAAAGCAGACGGACTTCAGAGTAGATGTAGATGGTATCGTATGGCAGGGCACGAGACTTTGTGTTCCTGATGACCAAGAACTCCGGGAAGCTTTGTTAGCTGAAGCTCATAGCTCCCCATTCTCTATACATCCTAGTTCGACTAAGATGTACCATGACATCAAGCAGTACTTTTGGTGGAGTGGTATGAAACAGGATGTGGCCACTTACGTCTCCAAATGTCTTACCTACCAGCAGGTTAAGATCGAGCATCAGCGGTCTGGCGGTCTCCTTCAACCGTTAGATATTCCAGAGTGGAAGTGGGACAAAATCACCATGGATTTTGTTACTGGTCTTCCGCCTACCAAGAGGAAGCACGATGCAATTTGGGTTATCGTAGATTGACTTACCAAATCAGCTCATTTCTTACCGATCCGCAAGGAAGATCCGGTAAGTAAACTCGCAGATACGTACAGAAGAGAGATCATGAGACTCCATGGTGCACCATCCAGCATCGTCTCAGACAGAGATCCTCGATTCACTTCGTGCTTTTGGAAAAGTCTGCAGAAAGCGTGGGGTACACAACTTAAGCTTAGCACGGCTTTTCATCCTCAAACGGACGGATAGTCGAAGCGAACCATTCAGACATTGGAAGATATGTTGAGGTCATGTGCGTTGGAATGGACGGGTGATTGGGACGATTACGTCTGTTTGGTGGAGTTTGCATACAACAACAGTTGGCACGCAAGTATCAAGTGTGCTCCTTTTGAGATATTAAATGGCCGAAAGTGTCGCACCCCAATCTGCTGGGATCAGGTTGGTGAGCGAACACTTGAAGGACCGGAAATCATAGAGATGACCAATGAGAAGATCGCATTAGCTAAGCAGAAAATTCAGGAGGCACGGTCACGTCAGAAGAGTTACGCCGATAAGCATCGTAGGGACATACACTTTAACGTAGGAGATCACGTCTTCCTTAAGGTTTTGCCAGCACGTGGTGTTAGACGCTTCGGGATTAAAGGGAAGCTCAGTCCTCGTTTCATCGGACCGTTTGATATCATTGAACGAGTTGGTGAAGTATCTTACCGATTGGCGTTACCTCCGCAGCTTTCGCATGTGCACAATGTGTTTCATGTGTCCTTACTCAGAGGGTACCAGTATCATCCCCTTCACATGGTTCAGTATCCACTGGAACAGATACGTGAAGATCTCACTTTTATAGAAGAACCCGAACGAGTTCTTGACAGACAAGAACGAGTCATGAGAAAGAAGACGATTCCATTGTCAAAATCCTATGGAGGGATCATACCGAGCGGGAAGCCACTTGGGAAACAGAGGAGTCTATCCGGGCTTCTTACCCTCATTTCATATTTTGAATTCGGGTATGTTCTTATTTTAGTTTACTTTATCTATAATTCGGGGACGAATTATTCTTTTTAGGGGGGAAGAGTTGTAAAACCCGCATGCTTTTACCATGAATAGTACCCTTAAGATCGTACGTACTAGATTAAAACTTTCCTAATATAGCATGATTACGATTAGGTGTTAGGAATTTACGTATTACGTACGTGTTAAAACATGATAAGCATTTACTACGCACGAGCACGTAATAATTATTTGACAATAATTAATCAAGAACATGCGATCATGAAATCATGAGCGTAATTAAAACACGAACCATTATTAATTACGTATATATATTTATTACGAGCGTAAATAAATATATTAGATCACGATAATTACGTAACGAGAACACATAAAATGCGAACACAAATAATCATGAACGAATAACTAAACGTCGAGACACGGAAAAAGGTACGGGTACCCCCATGTGGGGCCCCCTACCCGCGGATACAAGGAGCAAATGGGCCAAGCCCATTTGTATTTTTACTAAAGGAGGGTTATGGTAAAAACACTACTCATTTTTACATTACAGAAGATTTTAACAAAAACCTAAAAATCCTCCTCTCTTCTTCCTTTTGGCCGCCACATTCAAAACACCACAAGGGGGTGTTTGTTGATCTTTTATCTTGGAATTCTAGTTGGTGTTCGTGTTTGTTCTTCGTTCTTTTGATCCACGTATTTGGTAAATCCTTTTTAAACCTTTTTCTTTTGATTTGATCTTTTATTAATTAAGAACATGTTATGTTTTTATAAAAACCTAATTAAAATCATAGATCTAACATGAATTGGGGTTTAATAAAATCAAAAGTAATGTTTTAAGGGCTGTTTGTTTTGGCCGCAGCCTACACCGAACCCGAAGGGGGTTTCGGTTTGGCCATCCGACCACCACCGAGACCATATGGTCCCGGTTGGTTGGTGTGGGTCCCACGGCAGCATCAAGACAAGGGGTACCCCGATTCAGTTCAGGGTACGGTGGCGATTTCATGTCCGGTTCATGGTTTTGAGTCTAGATCTGGTTCATGGTGTATGTTTAGTTTTTACTTTTTTATGATCTTATGTTAAAAGTAAATTAATAATATGACATGATTAATTTAATAACATGACTTAGGTTATTTTAATTATAATAATCATGAAATTAATTAACCTAAGTATTTTTATATTTTAGACTTATAATTAATTAATTATTTAAAAACCATGGTTATAATTAATTAATTAACATGACTTAGGTTATATTATTAATAAATAATAATACATGTTTTAACCTAAGTATTTAACTTTATTTAATTAAAAACATGTTATACTTTAATTAAATATTTTAACCTATAGTTTAATTTAATTACATGAAATAATTACTAAACTATACATTATATCATATGACTTAGAAAATAATCATGAAAACACTTAGGCTTATATACTTAGCTTATTTAACCAGCTTATTTCTAATTATGGAAACTTTCTATTTTTAGAAAATTAATTAAATAAGGCAGCTAATCTATTTATGGAAACCTTCTATTTTTAGAAACTTGTTTATTTCAGGCAGCTAATCTATTTATGGAAACTTATTTAATTAAGGCAGCTGATCTATTTTTGGAAACTTTCTATTTTTGGAAACTTTCTATTTTTGGAAACTTTCTATTTTTGGAATCTTTCTATTTTTGGTAACTTTCTATTTTTGGAAACTTTCTATTTTTGGAAACTTTCTATTTTAGGAAACCTGCTATTTTTGGAAAGTTACTTATTATTACACAGTAAGTATAATAATACATGAAATACCAGAAATACTTAATCAGATTAAACAGAATATAAGATAGACACAGTTTAAGGCTTTAAACAGTATAACATGGTAAGAACACATAAAATAAGCTAAGACATGACATAAAATCAGCTACGTATTTAGTAAGCAGATACTTATTCATGTATGTATTTATGTAGCACTAGTGATACGGAAGTAGGATTCCTCTCAGTTCATCTTCTTCGTTCACTGGACATAAGGTACGGATTCCCGTCCTTTCAGTATGGACATTCTTTCCTTATTAGGATTTCCCCGTATGCAGCCAAATGTTTTCCCGTAGTATAAATTACGTGTTTGATTGCTTATGTTTAATTAAGAATACCTATAGCCATATACATGCATGACCAGTTTCACCTAATTATGGAGGTACCATAACCATAACATTAGAGGCACTGATGTTATTACTTCACCACAGCGGAGTGATTGCTCGTGGTGTCCCTTCAGCTTTTGGCCATTTATTTATATTTATCATGTGGGGTGTATGGGTGCATCCTAGTTACATGTTTTTATTCAGGATTTCATGGTGAATGTGGTGTGTGCCTTGCATCCTTCACAAGGAGCTAATCCCTCCTACCCAAAAACCAGTATATTAAATTAGAGGCAGCCCCTCTAATTTGCATGATGAGGTCACCCCTCCAAGTATTCATGCACGGTGGATTTTCATGACCTATATTGGCTAATGGTAAAATATGACAAACAGTTTTTATAAGATAAACATAAGACTTTCCAAACTATAAAACCAGTTTTATCAAGACTTAACCAGGTTACTCGGGACTTAGTTTTCTTCCGCTGTTATATGTTATATGCTTATCCTATTCATGCTTTATTGTACATCCGTGCACTGAGCATATTTTCTCAGCCGTTTTCCTTTTCTATGTTCCCAAAACGGCAGGTACTCAGGGACGCTCGTAGACACTAAGAGTACGTGCATATGGACTGGAAGCTGTCTAGCCTTCTTTACATTATGCATTTCCTTTCTTATGATACTTATGCTTTGGACATTGTTTAGTCCTTTCCTTTATTATACTATGTTTGTGTGTGATGAGCTTTACTTTTAGACTACCGATGTTTGATTCCGGTATTTTCCTTTTATGGTCAAGTAATGTTTAGACATTTTTCCTTGTATGCTTTGATGACACGCCATAATTTCTGTGATATTTCCATTTCCAAAATGGGGTGTTACAATAGGATCATAATTAACTCACATAAACTCATGAAAGAATACCAAACTTATAACTGACTCTATCATCTCTCGTTCTCCACAGTTTAAAATATCAAGGAATGAGACTCGTGGATGCTTAGCCAATTAAATCAAAGTTTTGGGTTTTCGAGTCATCTATAGGATCTTGCAAATTCTTAGACTTTTTTCAAGTTTAGAAATCGCATTTTAAAGTTCCCTTGATAAACGACTCTCTAGGATCAATTATAGGAACTTGCAAAAAGTTCTTGTTCTTAACCCGTGAGAGTTAAGAGTTTCGCGTTTTAATGCTCCCTATATAAAAGCCTTGAAAAACTTGACTTAAACACGTTAAGGATACTAGCTAGACTAAACTTAGATAAGTAAACTCAGGTTGAGTCAAAATATTCACGATTTTGAAAAATAAAACCACTTTATCAAAATTTATTCTAGCAAGGAAAGAAAATAATCATAACAAAGGAAAATACAACTATACAACTAGGCCAAAATAGATTAAAATTTTTGAAAAATGTCGAAAAATCAAGTTTTCCGGTTAAAATGAGGACAGATTTATGGAAAAGACCACTTACTTAGATAGAAGTCCCCCCTACACTTGAGATAAACATTGTCCTCAATGTTTAAGCATGTGGGAGTAAACTCCCCTACACTTATGACATTGTGCACATTGTTTAAATCTTGCTAAGGAAAGGACAGCTATAGTGAATTAAATGTGAACATATAAGATATGAAATATTGAATCACGAGAGTTTAGGATAGAACCGGGAAGATGGGAACACGGGATCACGGTTCGTCAAAAGTCATCAAGATGCTCTTTGAAGCTTGAATCCCTGCACAAAATAAGAAACAAGAGAACCAACACATACGGGGCTCCCCCTACACTTATTATGAAAGCAGTAAAGGATAGATCACGGGTTGCCTCCCGAGAAGCGCTTGTTTTTGTTCACCGAGTCACGAGCCTGACTCGACCCAAATTTAGTTCATGGGAAACGTGGTGAGGGATGGGATCATCTCATGAGAGATGTCCTCACCAAAGTACAGCTTCAAACGCTGGCCATTCTCCTTGAAATTGGGCCCATTTGGCTAAGAAAGCTCAATGGCGCCGTATGGAAAGACTTCGGCGACGGTGAATGGACCAGACTAGCGGCTCTTCAACTTGCCAGAGAAGATCTTTAACCGAGAGTTAAAGAGTAAAACATGATCACCAACGTGGAACTCTCGGTTCTTGATTCTTGCGTCATGGATGATCTTGGTCTTCTCCTTGTATATTAGTGAGTTCTTGTAAGCTTCATTCCTCAGTTCGTTGAGCTCGTTGAGTTGAATCTTGCAAAGATCACCGGCTTTGTTGATGTCGAAGTTAGCCCACTTCAAGGCCCAGTATGCCTTATGTTCCAGCTCGATGGGGAGGTGGCATGCTTTCCCATACACAAGACGGTAAGGGGTACAACCGATCGGAGTCTTATAAGCTGTATGGAAAGCCCACAGAGCATCATCAAACTTATCGGCCCATGCGGCACGATGCTCTCCCACAGTACGTTCCAGAAATCTCTTCAATCCATGGTTAGAAATCTCGGCTTGCCCATTGGTTTGGGGATGATAGGCGGTGGAAAGACGATGATTAACACCATACTTAGCCATGACTCTTGCAAATTGATCATTGCAAAAATGAGTCCCGCGGTTAGTGATTATAGCACGAGGAACGCCGAATCGATCGAAAAGCTGCTTCAAAAAGTTCACAACCACCCTCGCATCGTTCGTAGGAAGAGCCTTAGCTTCAACCCATTTAGAAATGTAGTCAACGGCTACGAGGATGTACTTGTTCCCTTTGGATGATGGAAATGGCCCCATAAAGTCGATGCCCCACACGTCAAAGATTTCACATTCTTGTATGAAATTTTGAGGCATCTCATCTTTATGTGTGATCTTGCCTTGGCGTTGGCAAGCATCACAATGCTTAACCATTTCGTGAGCGTCACGATAAATGGTGGGCCAATAAAATCCAGAGTCAAACACATTCTTAGCGGTGTAGTTGGGACCAAAGTGACCACCGGTTGGTCCTTTATGGCAAGCATCAAGGGTTTGCAAAGCTACCGGCCCATCAACACATCGACGAATGATCAGATCAGCACATTGTTTGAATAGATAAGGGTCATCCCAAAAGTAAGTCTTAACATCTTTAAAGAACTTCTTCTTTTTTTGGGATGTTAACCCTTTGATGAGAATTCCACCCGCTAAGTAGTTTGCAATGTCCGCAAACCACGGGGTGTCATCAATATTGGACTGAATAGACATTAAGGTCTCAAGGGGAAAAGAGTCATTGATATCTTGGTTTGGATGATCCCCTTGATACGGATCCTCAAGTATACTCAGATGATCCGCTGCTAGGTTTTTGGCTCCCTTTTTGTCACGAATTTCAATGTTGAATTCTTGAAGGAGCAAAACCCAACGAAGAAGTCTTGGCTAAGAATCTTTCTTAGTTAACAAGTACTTCAACGCGGAATGGTCGGTATACACGATGGTGGTGGAAAGGACAAGATAGGGGCGAAATTTTTCAAAAGCATAGACAACAGCTAAAAGCTCTTTTTCGGTTGTCGTATAATGCAATTGAGCCCCCGTCATTGTCTTGCTAGCGTAATGGATTGGTTGGAAGTGATTATTCACTCTTTGGCCCAAAACCGCTCCAATAGCAAAGTCGCTAGCATCGCACATCAATTCAAAAGGTAGCTCCCAATTAGGGGTAACCAAGACCGGTGCCTTAGTTAGCTTATCCTTGAGAAGATTGAAGGCTTCAATACACTCTTTGGAAAAGATAAAAGGAGTATCTTTTTCCAAGAGGTGGGTCATCGGGCGAGCGATTTTAGAGAAATCCTGAATGAATCGACGATAGAAGCCTGCATGACCCAGAAAACTTCTCACACCCTTCACGGCTGAAGGTGGAGGTAATTTGGCTATGCCATCTACTTTAGCACGGTCGACTTCAAGACCGGCTTTTGAGATTTTGTGTCCTAGCACAATGCCTTATTTTACCATAAAATGGCATTTTTCCCAATTTAGAACAAGGCGAGTGTCTTCGCACCGCTTAAGCATACGTTCCAAATTGGCAAGGCAAGAAGAGAATGAATCACCATAAACCGAGAAATCATCCATGAAGACTTCCATAGTTTCTTCAACCATGTCATGGAAGATAGCCATCATGCACCTTTGAAATGTCCCAGGAGCATTGCACAAGCCGAAAGGCATTATTTTGTAAGCAAATGTTCCATAAGGACAAGTGAATGTGGTTTTCTCTTGGTCATGGGGATCGATGGGTATTTGAAAATACCCGGAGAAACCATCTAAAAAGCAGTAATAGTCATTACCCGCTAGACGTTCAAGCATTTGGTCCATGAAAGGAAGGGGAAAATGATCCTTTCTCGTAGCATCATTGAGTTTGCGATAGTCTATACAAACTCTCTACCCTGTAACGAGACGAGTAGGAATCAACTCGTTGTTTTCGTTGGGAACAACGGTGATTCCGCCTTTCTTAGGCACACAATGGACGGGACTCACCCACGGTGAATCCGAGATAGGATAGATCAAGCCCGCATCAAGAAGTTTGATAACCTCTTTTTTGATAACGTCATGGATCTTAGGATTCACCCTTCGTTGGCTTTGAATAGTGGGTTTAAAGTCGTCCTCCATGAGAATTTTATGTGTGCAAAAGTGAGGACCAATTACACGAATATCGGAGATCTTCCACGCAATCGCTTTCTTATGATTCTTCAAGACGGCGATAAGTCGGGATTTTTCTTCTTCTTTCAGGTTCTTTGCGATGATGACTGGTAACTTCTTGTTGTCTTCAAGGAAAACGTACTCGAGATGAGACGGAAGGTCCTTAAGCTCAATAGTAGGAGGATCCTCAATAGATGATGTAACTAACGATGGATCATCATTAGTCACCTCTTTAGGAGAAGGAGGAGAAAACGGGTCTTTATTGAGAAGTTTCTCAATTGTACGAAATTCTTCATCCCGATCGGTGGGAGAATCATCATACTTAAGATCTAGAGGACCCAAGCTAGCTTCAAAATCATCCAAGTCACTTTCTCCAAATGGAGTTAATGACGGGGCAATTGAGGCAACGGTCTCAACATTGGGTAGAGAAGAGAGAGTGCTTTTGCAAGCATCATGAAAGTGTTCTTCACAAGCGTCATCGAGAACATCAATAGCATTAACACTCTCATATGAATAAGGCTGCTTAGAAATCTTACCCATGTTGAAGACAATTTTATCGTCACCAACTCTCATGATTATTTCGCCCGCGGCTACATCAATGAGAGTGCGACCGGTCCTCAAGAAGGGACGTCCAACGATTAATGGAACACGAGGATCCATCTCGTAGTCAATGACAACAAAATCCGCCGGGAAGGTGAATTTGTCAACACTAACGAAGACGTCTTCGGCTATCCCCACTGGATAAGCAACCGTACGGTTAGCTAATTCCAAAGTCATTTTGGTGGGGACTAGCTCGGGGAGAGATAATTGCTTCCAAACACTTAAAGGCATTAAGTTAATACTGGCACCTAGATCGGCTAGGGCCATGCAATTCTCTACTCCCGGGAAGTTGCAAGGAATCAAGAAACGACCCGGATCACCAAGTTTGGTTGGCAATTTCCTTAAGAGCACTACAGAGCAATTCTCATTAAGTTGTGTCTGAGCAATGTCAAAAAGCTTCTCCATGTCACTAAGAAGATCTTTAAACATCTTCGCGTATTTAGGCATGTGAGCGAGAGCCTCGGCAAAGGAGATGTTCAAATTCAATTGTTTAAACATTTTGAGAAAGTTTGAAACTTGAATATCATCCTTGCTCTTTTGCTTCTCTTTCCTCAACCTTGAAGGATAAGGTATATCGGATGAAGAGGAAAGCTGTAGGGGAGTAGGATCACTCACAACCGCGGGTGGTGGTGGAATGGGGGTAGAAGGAAAAGGAGGTGAAGAAAGTTACTCTTTTTCCTTGTTCACAATCACGGGTGGATGTGTCGGAAGCTCGGGTTCCGTATAACCTTTGCCACTACGTGTGGTGATTGCTTTCATCTCCCCTCTTGGATACGCAACGGTGTTACTCGGAAGAGTACCCGAAGAAGAGGGTTGATTACCTTGGAGGAGCGAACCTAACATATCACGTAAATTATCCGGTTGGGTGCTGAAAGAGTCTCTCATGTCGGCACGTATATCATTGCTCTGTTTCACCATGTCATTCCTTAGCTCGGCTCGAATATCTCTCCCTTGTTTCGCCATTTCTCCCTTCAAGTTGATGAATTGACTATTAAGATTCGTCACCATCTCTCTATTAGTCCTCATGAACGTCTCGACGTCTTGATTCAATGTCTGTTGATTGAGAGGTGGAGCTTGGTAAGCTTGAGAATTTCCTTGAGGTGGGTATGGGTTTCTTTGGGATTGATATTGATTGTTAGCACGAGGTTGAGTTTGGTTATTTCGGTTATAGATTTGTTGTTGGTTTTGGTTTGGAGGATTAAAACCGGGTGGAGCAAGATAGTTGTTTGAACGATAACTTAGCAAGCTACGGTCTCCTTGAGGACGAGCTTGATAGTCGCCCGTGGGATAAGTACCGTATGCCGCGTTAACGTTTTCAGAAAAATTACCTTGAGTAGAAGGACAATCATTGTAGGAATGAGGACCACCACATGTGTCACAAGAAATAGCAACAACTTTAGCTTGTTAAGTTTGGTTAGAAGCCAAAATTTGCATACTTTTGCTAATTTCAAGAAAAGCACGTTCCATGACGGACATGTCGGTGGTGGAAGAAGTAGATGAAACATTGACTCTCAGATTAGATCTTGAGGATGCGGATGAATCCCAATTCTTGTGGTGAGTTTTAACACCCCCAAAATTTACACGCAGCGGAATACATATTTGGGTGCTAAACAATGATACTACAACACATAATTTATAAAGAACGACTCAAAATGAGACGTTTTAAATTTATCGTTCCCAAAACATTTGTCAGAGTAGCGTAGTCCCAAGACATCGTAACCAAAGTACAAGCAAAACAAAAGATTTAAATTGTTTTGAACAAAAGGAACGACAAATATTCAAAGAGTTTATATACAAAAGTAGTGCACAACATTCATTCCTGTGGCTTCCAAGCTTCAGCCTTCTCGATTACCTGAAATACATGTGAGAAAATCATCAGCAAAAATGCCGAGAGAATCTATAGGTTTATATAATCATTTTGAACACAAGCAAGATTATAAGTTTGTGGCATACTTGAAGGCAACATGCTTCTAATAATAATTTGCATCAACAATAATAATTGTATATAGCATAAATTGCAATAAGCTCATGGAACCGAGCCCTTAGACACTCCCATATCAGTCTAATAAGACGAGAGATTTATTAATTGTCAGTTACCTCCAGATTATTGGTACATTGCCGTATACCTGACTTCTCAATACAATATGCTCAAACAGTGTGGAGGTGGGGCCTAAGCTTCTATGACAAGTCCACAAAAACTGAACCGGGGCGGCTTCCCCCATAGATCTATTAATTGTACTAGCGGTTAACCCATCATAGGTTAATTAACGGTCCATAATTGAGGTT
Source organism: Glebionis coronaria (assembly GCA_025667525.1). Lineage (NCBI taxonomy): Eukaryota > Viridiplantae > Streptophyta > Magnoliopsida > Asterales > Asteraceae > Glebionis > Glebionis coronaria. The sequence goes on from CM046875.1 coordinate 195,033,871, forward strand.
TTGATAAAGGCAATCACTTAATGCAATTTAAAGGCAACCACGGGTCCATTCATAAAGGGACAAGCATACCATAAAAATCTTGTGTTCTAAGTTTACAAACATGTATTCCCCCTCGCGGGTTTTAAAATATTTGAATGAGCTCAAACGAGGCTATAGACTCACCTTAGTACTTATAGTAGTTGAAGACAATCGCCGACGATAGTAGATGCCCGATAATCACGATAACCGCAACCTAGCAAATAAGGTGCGTACTTTAATAATAGACTCGAGAAATAAACGATACTTAATAAAATCAAACTCAACTCATAAACCACAATACACTCGAGAGTAAACGATATAAATAACTTAATTATACCTTACTACCCATTTACTTAACCATTTTATACTTTTAACAAAATCCGCCGATACATACTACATGTACTAGCTTATTTACCCCTTTTAAACTTGTCGACCGTTTATGAAACGACTCGATAAACTAACTTACTATATATAGAAAGTCCCCCTACAAGTTTATCAGATGAAATTACTTTTAAAGTCCTTTACTCGACTCATTTTCAAACCACAAAATCCGGACAGATTTGCGTTAATTTTTCATACGACCGTTTTAACTTATTTAAACGACTCCGTTAACAAAACCGACACTCGGGTTTTAAAGTAAACTCAACCTAATAAATAAATACCTTATTATCAGTAGGTTACACATTTTAAAACATCAATTTAGAGTCCCCGGGATCCAAATATCGACAACAACTATATGTAGTGTCGATACTCGTCTCCCGGTACACGATTATTCAAAACATCATAACTTCGCGCTCGTTTTGAGTTAGAAGCTCTAACTTATATCAAATAGAAGCTAAGGAAATTATCTACAACCCTAGGCTATAAGTTTAGTTATTTTCAAAACATAAAAATTCGGATTTCTCAGTTTACCTACTGCTATAAAATGGGTACCAAAATCTTGTACAAAATCAACTTTTTGACCAAAACCAACCATAGAAATGGTCATTCCTATACTCTAATATCATCATACATCCACCATAACATCAAAAACATAACAAAAATAAAAATCTTTGGATCAAAATATATTTTTTAACAATATTTCTAGCAAAAATCCCCATGGATCATGCTAAAAACACCATGCATGACCATGGCTTCCACCATAACAACATCATAAAAATAAAAAGTGCTTGCATGTATAAAATTTTTATACCTTTGTGATCCTTGATCAAAAATAGAGATGGGTTTATGCTTGGTTTAGCTAGATTCAACCTAAATCTTGAGATAATTGAAAAAAATGTGTGAATTTGGTGTGGGTTTGGGTGTTTCGGCAAAATGGAAGAAAAAGGAGAGAGAAAGAAATTTTGAAAGTGAAAAAAAATGTGTGTGTGTGTGTGTGTATGTTTATTTTATTAAATTTTTGTTAGTGGGGAAGGACTAAAGTGCAAATTGGCTAAAGTTTGGTTAAAATTTATAAATAGCTAGTTTAAAAGGTGGGAAATTGTCACTAGTCAATTTTGAAAATATTTACGGGACTCGGGTTTCGCAAAAATACTAAAAAGTTTAAACGCACATGAAAATAAAAATATAATGACTCGACACGAAATTAAAACGATATCGTCGAAAATATTAAATATCGAAACGATCGATAATGAAATATAAAATAGTGGGCATCCGTCGGTATCGCGATCACTAGTAGTCCTCGTTGCTCGTCAAAATATTAAAATAAAATATTTAATATCGATTTCAACTTAAACCGTTAAACATAATAATATTTAAGATTATAAAATACTTCAAAAATATTTGAAAAGTAAGAATTAAATAATGACCTTATTTTGCGGGTTTTACATCCTCACCACCTTAGGAGAGCACCGTCCCGGGGCTTACTTCTCCTTAGGTCCGTCTACGAATAAATGTGGATACTTGCTCTTGAAGTAGTCCTCGCGCTCCCAAGTGTATTCGGGTCCACGTCGGGAATTCCATCGCACCTTCACTATCGGGATCCGACTTTGCTTAAGCCGTTTCACCTCTCGATCCATAATCTCCACCGGTTCTTCAATAAAATGTAGCTTGTCGTCCAGTTGAATCTCCTCAAGTGGAATTATCAAATTCTCGTCCGCCAAACACCTCTTAAGATTAGAAACGTGAAAAGTATTGTGAATAGCACTTAACTTCTCTGGCAATTCCAACTTATATGCCACAGGACCAACTCGATCAATAATCTTGAATGGACCAATATAACGTGGACTAAGCTTTCCTCGCTTGCCAAATCGAATTACTCCTTTCCAAGGTGATACTTTCAACATAACCATATCGCCAATATCAAACTCCAATGGTTTTCTCCTCTTATCCGCATAACTCTTCTGCCTACTACGAGCTGTCAATAAACGATTCTTGATTTGCACGATCTTCTCAGTTGTTTCTCTAATCAATTCAGGACCCGTCAACTGACTTTCTCCAACCTCACACCAACCAACTGGTGATCTACACTTTCGCCCGTAAAGTGCTTCAAAAGGCGCAGCCTTAATACTTGCATGATAACCGTTGTTGTATGAGAACTCCACCAAAGGTAAGTGTCGATCCCAACTACCTCCAAAATCCATTACACACGCTCGTAACATATCCTCCAAGGTCTGAATAGTCCTCTCACTTTGTCCGTCTGTTTCCGGATGATACGCAGTGCTCATATCCAACTGAGTCCCCAAAGCTCGCTAAAGCGATTTCCAAAACTCAGATGTGAACCGACTATCTCGATCAGAAATAATTGACAAAGGAACTCCATGTTTACAAACAACTTCCTTCAAATACAACCGAGTAAGTTTGTCTAAGTCATCAGTTTTCTTTATCGGCAAGAAATGAGCCGACTTAGTCAATCGATCAACAATCACCCAAATCGTATCATAACCACTAGAAGTTCTCGGAAGTCCCGAAACAAAGTCCATAGTGATCTTATCCCATTTCCATTCTGGAATTTCAGGTTGTTGCAGTAAACCCGAAGGTCTCTTGTGCTCAAACTTCACTTTCGCACACGTCAAGCATTTACTAACATAAGTAGCAATGTTAGCCTTCATATTCGGCCACCAGTAACATTTCTTCAAGTCTTGGTACATTTTATCCGATCCTGGGTGAATCGAATATTTAGACTTATGAGATTCGTGCATAACTAGATCTCTCAGTCCTCCATACACCGGTAACCATACACGATTCTCGAAATACCGAATTCCGTCATCACGAATTTCGAATATAGGTGTCATCCTTCTACCCAAGTCTTCATCTCTCACATTCTCTTCCTTCATCGCCGTAGTTTGAGCTTTAAGTATTCGATTAGATAAATCAGAATAAGTTTTCATAGCTAAAGCTCTAACCCTTTTGGTTATTTCTCTGTCCTTTCTACTAAGTGCATCGGCAACTACATTCGCCTTGCCGGGATGGTAGCAAATTTGAATGTCATAATCACTCAACAATTCTACCCATCTTCTCTGCCTCATATTGAGCTCCTTCTGATCTAGAATATGTTGCAGGCTCTTATGATCGGTATATACCACACTCTTTGTACCGTAGAAATAGTGTCTCCAAAGTCTAAGAGCAAAGACAACAGCTCCTAATTCCAAATCATGTGTAGTATAATTCTCCTCATGCTTCCTCAATTGACGAGATGCATACGTGATCACTTTCTCCCTTTGCATCAACACAGCACCAAAACCCTTACGCGATGCGTCACAATATACCACAAAGTCTTCAGCTCCGTCGGGCAAAGCCAATATTGGTGCAGAACACAGCTTCCGCTTCAAAGTTTGGAATGCTTCTTCTTCTTCTGAACCCCATTCATACTTCTTGTTTTTCTCGGTAAGTCTAGTAAGAGGTTTAGAAATTAAAGAGAATCCTTCTATAAATCGCCGGTAGTACCCAGCTAATCCCAAGAATTGTCTAACTTCAGTCGGGGTCGTAGGCCTATCCCAATCTCTAATAGCTTCAATTTTGGAAGGATCAACATGAACACCGCTACTATCGATCACGTGCCCAAGGAATTGGACCGAATCCAACCAAAAATCACACTTGGAGAATTTCGCATACAACTTCTCCTTCTTCAACAACTCCAAAATAATCTTCAAATGACCTTCATGCTCCTCTCGACTTTTGGAATAAATCAGGATATCGTCGATAAATACAATCACAAACTTGTCGAGATATGGTTTACACACACGATTCATTAAGTCCATGAATACCGCAGGTGCGTTAGTCAACCCAAACGGCATTACTTGAAATTCAAAGTGTCCATAACGCGTCCGAAAAGCTGTAATAGGTATATCCTCCTATTTAACACGAAGTTGATGATAAACCGACCTCAAGTCGATCTTCGAGTACACACACGAACCTTGAAGTTGATCGAACAAATCATCGATCCTAGGAAATGGATAACGATTTTTAATAGTTAACTTGTTCAACTCTCGGTAGTCTATGCACATTCTGAACGATCCGTCCTTCTTCTTCACGAACAATACTGGAGCTCCCCAAGGTGACGAACTTGGTCTAATGAACCCCTTCTCCATTAACTCCTTCAACTGATCTGCCAACTCCTTTAACTCAGACGGTGCCAAACGATAAGGTGCACGCGTCACCGGTGCAGCTCCCGGCACTAGATCAATCTTGAATTCGACTTCTCGCTGAGGCGGAAGCCCTAGCAAGTCATCGGGAAATACTTCAGGAAAATCACGAATAACCGGAACATCTTCCACATGCCTAACCGATAGTTCCTTCTCCACTACTTGAGCCAAGAACAGGTGACAACCTCTTTCTACATATTTCTTCGCCTTGATACAAGATATCACCGTCAGACGAGATCTACCGACATCACCTTTAACTACTAACACCTTACCCTTAACCGGTATGTGAACAACTTTCTCCCCACATACAATTACCGCATCATGAGCAACCAACCAATCCATACCAACAATCACATCAAACGAACCCAACTCAATCGGCATTAAATCAATTTCAAACAAATGATTTGCTAATTTCAAAGGACACTTCTTAAATATAGTGGTAGTACTAACTAATTGTCCATCAGCTAACTCGACCTCATAACTAGCATTTAGGCTTGTTGGCTCAATATCAATTAAACGACTAAAGGAAGTGCTTATAAAGCTCCTATCAGATCCTGAGTCAAACAACACACTAGCATAACGATGGTTGAGTAAGAACGTACCCGTCACAACATTTGGACCTTGTGCCTGATCCACATCCTTAACAACATAAACTGCCCCAGCAGCTTCACCTGTCTTCTTGTTCTTCAACTTCGGGCATTTGGGAGGAACATGATCACGTTCTCCACATTCAAAGCAAGTCCTGATCGGAATAGCATTCGCTCCAGTAGCAGGAATCCATGGCTTGCACTTCTCCGCAACATGCCCAACCTTTCCACATTTAGTGCACCTTGGTGGACAATTACCAAAGTGACAAGCACCACAACTCTTACATTTCTGGGCTGGTCCCCCATAGTCAGCATTACCATTCTTGTTAGTTGCAGCTCTAGCCCCATCATTTCTCTTCTGATTGTACTGCCTATGGCGGTTACTACCTTGATTACCACTCTGCGAATTCTCCCATTTCGTTTTACTACCTTCAGCAGCTCTCTCAGCCCTATCTTGAACTTTCTGCCCCATGAGTGTATGAGCCATTCTTACAGTCTCCACAAAATTCTTGGGTCGAGATGAAGTTGTCTCACCTTTAATGTACCCAGGCAACCCTTTGATGTATTGATCCATCTTTTTCTTCTCAGTAGCAAAAGCATCTGGACACAACAAAACCAACTCATTGAATCGGCTAGTATATGCAGCAATGTTGTTATCTTTCAGCTTCAGGTGCCTCAACTCATCCTCCAAAGCAGATAACTCTTCTTCTGGACAGAACTCCTCCTTCAACAACCTTTTAATTTCATCCCAAGGCTTCCTATTTGCAGCTTCTAAACCAACTGTAGCAACTTGAGTCTTCCACCAGCTTAAAGCTCGATCCTTAAAAGTAGCAACTGCGAACTTAACCTTGTTCCTTTCTGAGCAATCACTAATCTCAAATGTTGTTTCTGTTTTCTCAATCCACCTGAATAATTCCAGTGCTCCACCAGTTCCTTGAAATGTAGTAGGTACACACTTCATGTATCCAGCAAAAGTACACTCTTTAACCACAGCAGCAGCCTGAGCAGCCTCATCCGCAGGATTCTCAGCTGCACCTGCTCCTCCAGCAGCTGCACCTCCAGCAGGTTCACCTTCACCTTCAGCACCCGCACCTCCAGAGCCACCTGCTCCTTCAGTGTTAACACGCGCAGCTCTATCCGCAGCTAATGCTTTCGCAACCTCTTCAGCAACCAGCCTTGCAATGGCATCATTTGTCATTCTCCTAGGTGGCATGATTCTGTCACATCATAAAGAGAGAAGATAAAATGAATGAGTTAGTTGTATTCTTGGTATAATCATATCATGTACAAAATCAATCATCAAATGCATACACATTATCAATACAAGGATTCACAATCATTATAAGGATCAAAGGAAACTATTATCATCGATCAACAAGGAATGATCTTAAAGACAAATAGAGCACAATGACACAAAATAATAGACACTAGTCACGTGGGGATCCACATGGCTTAGTTGACTGTGTCTCGCTTGCAGTAGTGAAACCTACTTCCTCCTCATCGAAGACGTAATTTGACGGTGGTAAATTTCACAAAATAGGTATAAGGTCATAATAAATGAAATATAATAATTTCCAAAAATTTAAATAAATGTAGAGAATCCTTCAAAATAAATACAGGAAAATTCCAGAAATTTATTTAAATAAATCATTAATAAATGATAACTTTTATCGAAAAGTTTAACGATATCAATATATATATCGATAAAGGATTATAGTATTTATTTAGAAATACTTAGCAATAAGGCATACATAATAATGTATACTAAAGTTGTAATCCCAGAAGTAGCTTGAACCTGAAGTCACGCGAAATCATGTGCACCGACTCTTTGAAAAATAAAGACCGACAGTTATAGTTTAGGTTTTTAGAAAAAGACCTAGTTCTCTATAACTCATGGCTCTGGTACCAATCTTTAACACCCCCAAAATTTACACGCAGCGGAATACATATTTGGGTGCTAAACAATGATACTACAACACATAATTTATAAAGAACGACTCAAAATGAGACGTTTTAAATTTATCGTTCCCAAAACATTTGTCAGAGTAGCGTAGTCCCAAGACATCGTAACCAAAGTACAAGCAAAACAAAAGATTTAAATTGTTTTGAACAAAAGGAACGACAAATATTCAAAGAGTTTATATACAAAAGTAGTGCACAACATTCATTCCCGTGGCTTCCAAGCTTCAGCCTTCTCGATTACCTGAAATACATGTGAGAAAATCATCAGCAAAAATGCCGAGTGAATCTATAGGTTTATATAATCATTTTGAACACAAGCAAGATTATAAGTTTGTGGCATACTTGAAGGCAACATGCTTCTAATAATAATTTGCATCAACAATAATAATTGTATATAGCATAAATTGCAATAAGCTCATGGAACCGAGACCTTAGACACTCCCATATCAGTCTAATAAGACGAGAGATTTATTAATTGTCAGTTACCTCCAGATTATTGGTACATTGCCGCATACTTGACTTCTCAATACAATATGCTCAAACAGTGTGGAGGTCGGGCCTAAGCTTCTATGACAAGTCCACAAAAACTGAACCGGGGCGGCTTCCCCCATAGATCTATTAATTGTACTAGCGGTTAACCCATCATAGTTTAATTAACGGTCCATAATTGAGGTTTTGATAAAGGCAATCACTTAATGCAATTTAAAGGCAACCACGGGTCCATTCATAAAGGGACAAGCATACCATAAAAATCTTGTGTTCTAAGTTTACAAACATGTATTCCCCCTCGCGGGTTTTAAAATATTTGAATGAGCTCAAACGAGGCTATAGACTCACCTTAGTACTTATAGTAGTTGAAGACAATCGCCGACGATAGTAGATGCCCGATAATCACGATAACCGCAACCTAGCAAATAAGGTGCGTACTTTAATAATAGACTCGAGAAATAAACGATACTTAATAAAATCAAACTCAACTCATAAACCACAATACACTCGAGAGTAAACGATATAAATAACTTAATTATACCTTACTACCCATTTACTTAACCATTTTATACTTTTAACAAAATCCGCCGATACATACTACATGTACTAGCTTATTTACCCCTTTTAAACTTGTCGACCGTTTATGAAACGACTCGATAAACTAACTTACTATATATAGAAAGTCCCCCTACAAGTTTATCAAATGAAATTACTTTTAAAGTCCTTTACTCGACTCATTTTCAAACCACAAAATCCGGACAGATTTGCGTTAATTTTTCATACGACCGTTTTAACTTATTTAAACGACTCCGTTAACAAAACCGACACTCGGGTTTTAAAGTAAACTCAACCTAATAAATAAATACCTTATTATCAGTAGGTTACACATTTTAAAACATCAATTTAGAGTCCCCGGGATTCGATCCAAATATCGACAACAACTATATGTAGTGTCGATACTCGTCTCCCGGTACACGATTATTCAAAACATCATAACTTCGCGCTCGTTTTGAGTTAGAAGCTCTACCTTATATCAAATAGAAGCTAAGGAAATTATCTACAACCCTAGACTATAAGTTTAGTCATTTTCAAAACATAAAAATTCGGATTTCTCAGTTTTCCTACTGCTATAAAATGGGTACCAAAATCTTGTACAAAATCAACTTTTTGACCAAAACCAACCATAGAAATGGTCATTCCTATACTCTAATATCATCATACATCCACCATAACATCAAAAACATAACAAAAATAAAAATCTTTGGATCAAAATATAATTTTTAACAATATTTCTAGCAAAAATCCCCATGGATCATGCTAAAAACACCATGCATGACCATGGCTTCCACCATAACAACATCATAAAAATAAAAAGTGCTTGCATGTGTAAAATTTTTATACCTTTGTGATCCTTGATCAAAAATAGAGATGGGTCTATGCTTGGTTTAGCTAGATTCAACCTAAATCTTGAGATAATTGAAAAAAATGTGTGGATTTGGTGTGGGTTTGGGTGTTTCGGCAAAATGGAAGAAAAAGGAGAAAGAAAGAAATTTTGAAAGTGAAAAAAAATGTGTGTGTGTGTGTATGTTTATTTTATTAAATTTTTGTTAGTGGGGAAGGACTAAAGTGCAAATTGGCTAAAGTTTGGTTAAAATTTGTAAATAGCTAGTTTAAAAGGTGGGAAATTGTCACTAGTCAATTTTGAAAATATTTACGGGACTCGGGTTTCGCAAAAATACTAAAAAATTTAAACGCACACGAAAATAAAAATATAATGACTCGACACGAAATTAAAACGATATCGTCGAAAATATTAAATATCGAAACGATCGATAATGAAATATAAAATAGTGGGCATCCGTCGGTATCGCGATCACTAGTAGTCCTCGTTGCTCGTCAAAATATTAAAATAAAATATTTAATTATAATAATATTTAAGATTATAAAATACTTCAAAAATATTTGAAAAGTAAGAATTAAATAATGACCTTATTTTGCGGGTTTTACATGAGTAGTCATGTTTTCAATCAACTCTCTACACTCCTCGGTCTCCTTTTCATAAAAGTACCACCGGCGGCGGCGTTGATCTTGTCACGATCACGAAAAGTGAGACCATTATAGAAAGTATCAATGAGAGTGACGGGGAGCATGTTGTGATTTGGACAACGGTCGATCAAATCATTGTATCGTTCCCAAGCATCAAAGAGCGATTCATCATTGTCTTGCATGAATCCACTATTTTGGTTACGAAGGCTTGTGACCATGGATGGTGGGAAGTAGCGCGACAAAAAGCGTTGAGTCATGTCATTCCAAGTATGAATAGAATTCTTTGGGAGACGGTCAAACCATTTTTCAGCATGGTGAGAAAGCGAGTGGGGAAATAGTTGAAGGCGAAGGTCATCCATAGAAACACCGGGTGATTTCATGCTTTGGGTGAAGGTAATGAATTTGTCGAGGTGTTTGTTGGCATCATCATCTGGAATTCCGCGAAATGGGTTAGTTTGCACTTGTTGGATCATGTGATGCTTCAACAAAAACTCCTGAGCCGTGATGTGCATTGGCGCAATCGGGCCTCCGCGTCCGTTCATGGTGGGTTGACACAACTCCTCCATTGTTCGTAAATCAGGTAGGGGAACATTGTTGTTGTTGTTATTGTTATTCAAATTGGGTAGAGGTGAGTTATTATTGTTGTTATGAACACCAGCCATATCTAAATCTACACGAGTCTCGGGCTCAGAATAGTTTGAAGATCTAGTACGCATACACCTGCAGAAGAAAAATACACAGAGAGAATATCTATATAATCTTTTTGGTGCAAAACCTTTGGAAAAGAATTGCTTTTTATGATTTTTCAATGTTTTTGTATTTTTGAAGAATTTTATATTTTTTATGGTTTTTTGAAAATTTTTAAAGCAAGGAAACTAACGTTCAAAGAACGGATCCCAAATTCAATGCGTCTCTCACTAGAAACCGTTAATCTTAACAAAAAGAGCCGGCAGCGGCGCCATTTAATACAAGGTTTTTACACCAAGTATAAAATCTTATCGTCCGATCTCTTCGAATGGACTATTGGTAGAAAGTGCGACTCAATTATCTTTTGGTGAACAAGAGAATGGTTTGGTTTGGTTATCTAATTAAACTACAAGCAAGTATTGAAATGTCGTTGAGTGAAATTAAAGCGTTTAAATATTAAACTAAAAGCTAGTTAGAAAAACTTTAAGTAAAACTTTAAAACTTAAAAACATGTTCTATCGGAATATTTCAACTCATTTCTATCGGAATGCACCAAGTCATAACCATCATAATACAACTAAAACAAGCCATCAGAATAATTCCTGTGAACCATCGGAATATTAAGCTGAATACCCATCGGAATGTCAAATACAACTCTGTCGGAATGATGCTCTTCGGAATGAGTTAGATCGCAATGTTTCAGATCGGAATAACCAAAATACCTTTGTCGCAAAGTGGTTCTGATCGGAATGTTGTAAAGTAAATTTGGGCAGAGTTTCGTCTTAACAAGGACCTTAGTCCCGTCGGAATATGCGATCGCAATGAGCGATTGCAATCCAGATCGGAATAAGGGAGAATGACCAAGTTATCGCAAAGTAGAACCCTTGATGGGTTATTGCGATAGAAACCAAGTAATCCGTCGGAATGTGTAGAATCCCCAAGATTACGATGGAAGCAATACTTAATCAGAAATTGGTGGTAAGCTTAAAACTCAATAAGCACAATCAATAAGCTATTTTATCCGAAACTTAAACACTTCAAAAAGCTTAAATTTGACAACTTCTTAAACATAAAAGATCATAAACTTTATGAAAGGAACTTTAAAGTGACTAAAACCTTTGAGAAATCCGAAAATCAATAAGCTAAACCTTGAAATAAGCCAATAAGCATAGAGAGCTTATAGCTTATACATGTAAGATCTTATATGTAAACGAAGAAGATTAACTTTTAACCACGAAAACATCAATTCATACGAATGAAGAATGCAATTCGGATCAAAAGATAAAGTAAACCAAGAAATGTAGAAGGATATTAAAGAATACAAAGCTTAAACTTAAACTTTTGATTAAAGAAACTCAAATACAAAGATTAATGAAAGCTTAAAAGAAAGGAAAGATGAAAAACTTAGTGAGAGAAAGTTTAGAACTTTCTCTCTCTAAAAACTAGAAAGAAAACTTAAAAAAAATAAAACTAGCTAACCACCCTCCTAATGTGATTAGGAGGGTATTTATAGGGAAATGGGAAGTGCATGTGTGGTGCTTCCTTCTTTCTTTTCTTCTCGACTTGATTTAATTCTTTGTCTTTTCTCGACGTCGTCTCGGGATTCGAACTTGTCTTCATAATTTTCTTCTTTAATTTAGACTTAAGTTTTTCGACTTCATTAAACTTCCGTCTTTAGACTTTTTCTTCGATAAATCTTCAGAATAGGTCTTGGACATCCGTTCATTAAGCACTCTTGATCTTTTGACTTCGTCTTTTCTCGTTTTCTTCGATAAAAGCCCGTGAAAGCCCGTGTTTTCTTCCTTTTTCATCTTTTGGTCCTAAAACACAATAAAAACACAAACCACGCATAACTCCGACTTTTACGACATAAAATACACATTTTGGTCTTGTTATTATTGGAAATAAGTGGTAAAAGGATAAGTGTTTTCACACTTATTAATGCTTACGGGCTTATATATGTTTATCATATCATGATAAACTTATATAAGCCCCTAAATCTGAATATACTAACCAAAATTGGGGCTTAATTTATATAAGCCGAAAATAAGCCATATCTCGGCTTATATTTCATCAAGCTTAATTTTTTAAGGTTGTTGGTGACTTATGGGATTATATAAGTTTATTATATCCTAACAAACTTAGATAAGCTCATAAGCCTCCAAATAAAGCACAAAAGTGAGGGTTATGTTATATAAACCAAAATAGGCTTACCTTATATAAGCTAAAACAAATAGCCCCTAAATATGACTAACTAACATATCAATTTGTATTATCAGCAAAGCACACTTATTTTATGAACACATATGCAAACAGGAACAACAAACTAAACCATTAATAACAGGGTTACAATAAAGAGGGACACAAACATACACCTTGCAACATTTAATCAAAAGTAAAATGTGTAGCATATAACGTAAAGCAAGTAAAGCCATGGGAACTCACAAAGGCTTGTCAACCGGATGAAGAACACAAAGGTTAAGGATGACAACTGATCTGAAAACGCAGGCAACCCAGAAATAATGCAAACCCACAACAAATTAGGTGTTATTGTGGGTATATATATGCCTGGCATGGGAGAAGCATCTATGGTCACCATGGGTACACCTCGTTATGAAACGAACGCACAAGATCGATTTCTTGTAGCAACTACACAATCAAACAATAGCAATTAAGGATTTCCTGTAGCAACTACACAATCAAACAATAGCAATTAAGGATTAGTGACCAATTTAATCTGAAAGGGCAAGGGGTTAATTTGAAAGGGCAAACACAATTAATTAAGTGCACTTACCAATTAATGAGTAACGGGCAAAGGGGGAAACATCCAAAAACTCATCAATGGGGAACAGAGTGACATAACGGTCCGTTGGAACGAACGGTGCATATTTTGTGTGTGTGATTTTGTCAGGGAAGGGAGAAGCTGTGAGAGGGAAAGAAATTATTTATTTATTAACGTGTGAGGGGAATCATTGTTCATTGCGAACCGTGATTCCTCTCTTTAATAGATAGGTTAATGTAATAAAAGTAAGTAATAAAGAGTTTTAAAAATATATTCTATCTATTTTTACTATAAGAAGTCACACAAAATTATTTTTATCAACTTTTACTTTTAAGAAAAAAAATTATAATAAAACAGGCGCTAAAAGTTTAAAGAGTAAACAAAAGTAGGCAAAAGAGTAAATAAAATTATAAAACTTTTAATAACTTTTCTTTAGTATGCAAAAGAATAAGTAAAAGTTGTGGGTTTATTTTTCCTGCTTTTATATCCATCGTGTTTTAGTAAGAAAAAAATATTATAACTTAAATAATTATAAATCTTATTAGTATGCAAAACTTTTATTAATTAAATATCATTTATTTTGTAATGTAAAAATTTGTTCAAAAATATTAAAAAAATAGTCTTTATAAAGAGTAGAGAGGCTTGAGGTAGAATTTAAGCAGACGTTTATATTATTAAATTATACTCCTTTCGTCCTTAAATAAATTTCCATTTTAACTATTTTCGGTATTTCTTTTTTAACTTTGATCATAAATACTTATATTTGTGCTATATAATACACGATGCAAAATATATGAATCCATTGAGTATTAAATAAATTCTAATTGATATAATTTTCATCAAATATTATATAACACAAAAACAATATTTACGATCAAAATCAAATAAGAAAGACTAGAAAAAGTCAAAATAGATATTTATTTAGGGACGGGGGAATAGTAACTTATTATTTTTTGTATTAAAAAACGGAAAAAAGTAAGTAATAAGGAGAGAATTACTAAAAACTTATTTTTATTTTTTTAATAAAAAAGTTAATAAAAATTATTTTTATTAACTCTAACAGACTAAAATAATAAAAAGAATTACTAATAATATAATTTTGTTATTTAATATTTAATTACAAAAATGATTTTTTTAATAACCTTTTGTTTTAATAAACAAAGGATGTTAACTTCTTTTGTGTGCTTTTATATTTAACATGTTTTAATAAGAAAAAGCTATAAATGATTAAACGACTATATATCTCATTAGAAAGCAAAAATTTAGTAAATAAATGACTTTTATTTTATATTGTTATATATAAAGATTAACTTTGTCTTTTATCTGTGTTTATTTTGTAAGAAGTTGGAAAAAGTTTGAAAGATGTCTAAGAGTTGAGCAACTTATGCTGCTAAAGTTTCAATCTTGTTGACTGCCCATATAAAATCTCAAACCTCGTTATTCTTGAATAAATTTCTCCTTATGATCCTATTATATCTTACTTTGCTTTCTTCACTTTGTAATCATATTTGACACAATTGTAATTTGTTTGTGTTATTTTTTCACTATTTTGGTGAACAAGTTTTTTATTCTCTTTGTAACACCCCGCTAAAGCGGAAACGAGGGTATGAACGAACATGAATCATCAAAACACAATGGCCTCACCTAGATAAATACTAAATGACATAACTTCAAATAAAAATAACACAAAATGTTATGGCAATGCCTATATCAAAACATCCAAAACTCATATAGTGGTCCGCAGGGTCCGACAGATATGACTTTTTTTGCCTCATTAATGTTTGTCCAAGATCATAAGCAATGAATATGGCTTGGTTTATATATCTGACAAGAAGGTCAAAGTCAGCATTATTGGTCTATTTTTCATTTCCATTTTATGTTTATATAAGTTGTGTAGACTTTTGTAAAAAGTTTGATAGAAGTTTATTGACCAAAAAGACTTATATGTTGCTAATATTTCAAACATAAAATATGTTTTGATGTTTTGTCGTTAACAAAATTTATGGGAATTATTTGTAAAGTACCAAGTACCGTTAATGCAAGTACAAGTACTGTTAGTGTTGGCAAGTACCGTTAGTGTTAACGCGGTACATAGAAAGTACTGTTAGTTATAATGTAAGTACTGTTATATTGATTAGGACGAATATATCTTTAGAAAAGATATGTCATAGTTATAGTTAGAGGTTATATTATGTGATATACTTAATAGTTTAGAATATTGATAATAGATATACTTATCATAAAAGAATATTCTAAGGTTTCTAGGGTTCCTTACACTATAAAACGAACATAGGTATGATGAGTTTATTGTACCTCATTGAAAGTCGATTAATAGAAGATCAACTAGTTAAAAGTAATTCTGTTCTTCTTTGCTTTATAAGTTAGATTCCGCATAACTTATTTGGTTGAGTAAGAGTTCTCAAGTGCTCTAGTTTGATTACAAGCTATTGTACAAATTCTTAACAGAATATAGATCCATTCAAAGGGATCAACAAGTGGTATCAGAGCTTGTTGAGAAACTCTGAATAAGAAGAACACAAGCCTAAATCTCCACTCATAAAAGAATCCAATGTCTCAATCCGGTGATAACCCTCACTTGGAAGAAATTCCAATACCTGATCCCATACCACAGGGACAACCTCAAATCGTGCATCATGCACCTGCAAATCCACCTACACAAGGTGAACAAGCTACAAATGTTGTAGTTACTCATACAACTACACCTTCTTCCCATACTCTTTCTGTTGTGAAACTCCCTGTTCTGAAAAGTGATAACTATGAGACATGGGAAATACAGATAGAACATTACTTGAATCACACAGATCACACTATGTGGGAGGTTATCAAGAATGAGAATACTCCTAATTGTATTGGTTACCTGATGGTACATGTTATGGTTTTCCTGTTTTCACTGCTGAAGAGGTACAAGCAGAGATCAGAGAAACAAAGGCCATAACTGTTGCTTTAGCTATGGCACTTTCAGAAGACATTCTACCTAGCTTTCATCACTTTAAAGATGAAAAATCTATGTAGGAAGCTATCAAGTTTAGATTTGGAGGCAATGACAAGTCTAAGAAGATGAAAAAGATTGTTTTAAAACAAGAATTTGATAACTTCTCAATTTCCAGTACAAAAGGAATCCATAGTGGTTATGGAAGGTTAAGTAAATTGCTCATTCAATTAGCAGTTCATGGACTAGTAATTCCTCATGAAGAAGCCAATCTAAAATTCTTAAGAAGTGTTCCACAAGAGTGAAAAGCAATGGCCATGCACTTCATCACAAGGGATGATCTGGATTCAACTCCTTTTGATCATCTCTATAACAATCTTAGGGTTTATGAGATAGATGTTAAAGGCATTGAAGTAACCAAAGCAGCAGCAACACCAAAGTCTAACTTGGCTTTTGTGTCAGAAAGAAGCAGCGGTCTTTACTCTTAAAATACCGCTGGTGGATTAAGTAGCGGTACTTACTTCCAAAATAACGTTGGAGGACTAACTAGCAGTACTTATTCTCAAGGTACTGAAGGCAGTCCATTAACGTCTCAGAATTCACAAGGAAGATCCTCATCACTGTTTAGTGACAATGATGCCTTCTCATTCTTTGCTAGACAAGACAACATACCAAGTTTGACCCTTAATGACTTATTCCAAATGGATGATGCTGACATTGAAGAGATGGATCTCAAATGGAAAGCTGCTATGGTCTATGTTAGATCCGATAGACTCTACAAAAGGACTGGAAGGAAGATGAATGTTGATCCTAATGAAACATTAGGATATGACAAATCCAAAGTTTAATGCCAAAACTGTGGAAGTAATGGACACTATGCAAGGGAATGTAATAGGGATAAGGCTGAAGGAAGCAGTCAGAAGTCCAAGAACATTTATAGAACCAGTCCGAAAGCTTTCCAAAAGGAGATAGCAGAAGTCCCAAATGAACTAAAGCATTGGTTACAGTAGATGGCGTGGTTAACTGGACTGAAGAGGAAGATGAAGAAGAGCTTGGTTTGATGGCTCTCTCACATGAAGATACTGAGGGGCATCTAATTGATGAATTTAAAGACAAAGGTATTGTAGATAGTGGATGTTCAAGGCACATGACAGGGAACATAGATTTCTTTGCTGAATTTGACGAATTCAGAGGTGGACCAGTAGCCTTTGGTGGAAGTAAAGGCATGATTACTAGAAAAGGAAAAATCAACACAGGAAAGTTGGAATTTGAAGATATGTTCTTTGTAAAAGAAATGAATGAGTTCAATCTCTTCTTTGTATCACAGATGTGTGATAAAAAGAACAAGGTGCTTTTTACAGATACAGACTGCTTGGTGCTCTCCAAAGACTTTGAGATACCAAAGGAATCTCAAGTACTGCTTAAGGTACCCAGGCAAGAAAATATGTACACCTTCAATCTTCATATTACTCCAACATGTGGCATTACATGTTTGTTAGCTAAAGCTCTAATGATGAGTCTATAATATGGCATAGGAGGTTAGGTCATGTGAATTTTAAGAACCTAAATAAATTGGTTAATGGAAATTTGGTTAGGGGGTTACCTAACAAATCTTTTCAAAATGATCTCACATGTACTGCTTGTCAAAAAGGTAACAAACATAGAGCCTCTTGTAAGACCAAGGCTGTCATTTCTGTGACTAAACCTTTGCAACTCTTACATATGGATTTGTTTGGTCCAGTTTCTGTTAGGAGTATTAGTCACAAGACCTTTTGCCTAGTTATAACTGATGATTTTTGTAGATTCAGTTGGGTTTCTTTTTAGCACACAAGAATGAAACCAATGAATTGCTTAAGGAATTTTCCACTTTAGTTGAAAACAATTCACTAAACAAGTCTTGATCATTAGGAAAGATAATGGGACAGAATTTAAGAATACTGAATTTGATGAATTCTGTAGGTCTAAAGGTATCAAGAGACAATTTAGCAATCCAAGGACTCTACAACAAAATGGAGTAGCTGAAAGGAAAAATATGACACTAAATGAGGCTTCTAGGACTGTGTTAGCTGATTCCCTTTTGCCAAACACATTTTGGGCAGAAGCAATCAATACTGCATGTTATGTGCTAAATAGAGTTTTAGTGACCAAGCCTCAAAACAAAACACCTTACGAACTTTTGACTGGTGTTAATCCAACCATAAGTCATTTGAAACCTTTTGGGTGTCATTTGTCTATTTTGAATACTCTTGATCAATTGGGGAAGTTTGATGGAAAATCTGATTCAGGATATCTAGTAGGATATTCTTTGCAAAGTAAAGCATATAGGGTTTATAATTTGGCATCTAGAAAAGTTGAAGAAAACGCCCATGTCAATTTCTTAGAGAATAATCCCAATGTCCCAGGAATAGGTTATACTTGGATGTTTGATTTGAATTATCTAACTAACTCCATGGATTACTATTCTGTGCAAAAAGATGGTCAAACTAACAATGCAGGAAAAGAGACTCGTACAACAACTTTAGGTACTCAGGAAGGACCTTCTTCATCAGACTCTCAAGATGATGATGTTCATATTTATGTACCCAGTATGCCTACTGTCTCTCCTATGGTTGCCAGCCCCCAACAGAAGCAACCAGTGCCATCCAATGATGATCAAGCCTCACAAGAGCTTCAGAGGCTTAAAGATCAAGAGAATAATGCTACATAAAATAATAAACATTCAGGAGAAGAATCTTTGGAATCACAACACTCAGCGGTACATATTCAACCTAGCGGTACTTCATTTGCAAGTACTATTAAGCCAACTTTTGCAATGTCTATTGATTCATTAGAAGATGTTCTACAAGCAATGGATAGTGAAGATGCCTATACTAGTCCAAATTAAGGAATCTTCTCTAAAGCTTCCTATGATGAGCAGGGTGTAGTAATTGATTTCAATAATTTGGAAACTGAAATACCAGTCAGTTCTATTCCTACTCATAAAGTCAATAACAACCATCCTACAGATAAAATCATTTGTCGACGTATAGTCAGTATTCGTCCCGACCCAACAGGCCCGCAGCCCACACATACCTAACTTAACCTTCAAGAAACCCTAAGCCTATATAAACAGGGGTAGGGGTCTCATAATAACAGGTTCTCTCTCTTAACCACACATCTTATACAATATATCGATCAGTACTAACTTGACCGTCGGAGGTGGACCCCGGGGCTCCGGTCTCGGGTCCACTCCTAACCGGTTTTCTATTGTTTGCAGCATTACTTAGGACCGGAGAAGACGATGAACGGCCCAGGAGAGTCGTCGAACCGGCCTAGCCAAACTATGCTCCAACAAGTTGGCGCCATCCGTGGGACCATGAACAACACATGCTTCGTGTTCTTACTATATCCTACGAAGGTAATTCTAGCGAACCTAGTATGTTTTTTTTTTTTTTCACTCATGACACTCTGCTACGCGTAGATTGTTCATCAGATCTACGGATCGCATGGTATTAAAGAATATACCAGGTTGTATCTATTATGCATCATTGGGTTGCTACGTTATTTTTGTTTTTTTCTTTTTCATCCTATATATTATGCGCAAGGTATTCTGCCATGTGCAAAGCGTTTCTTTCATCGTAAAACTTTCCGGCGTAAAAAAAAACAATATACTGCTACTTCTATGATTAAAAGGTAGATAGACCACACTAATTGTTTTGCATGTGACCCGATTAAAACAAAAGTCCTAGTGGTTAAAAACATCAGAATCTTTTGTCAATCTATATTGTACTTTATATATGCAGTATTACTTGGCAAATATCTTCCATTAGTGAATTATATGCATTTTGTGATTTTTAGTATCACCTTTGTTAAAAAAAAAAGAATCACACCCATAAGTGCAACACTTTTTTTTATGTATATATGGCGTTTATTTATATGATCGCATAGAACAAAATTTATTTTAGCAAAAATACAATGCTTTTTGATGTGTCATATATCCTTTGCTCCAAAATATTGATATCTAAGTTGATACATCATATTCCAATATTTTATTTGATGCAAACGCTATTGTCGAAATTTTCGTATTTTATATCCGCGCGGACGTAGACCTGTTAATCCGTGATAGTTCGTACATTCACACATATTTTATTTACTATCCGCGGTTGTGAGCCGAGTCTTTTTGCGTTAGTCCGCAAGTCTGAATATATCGTCTATATTAATAAAATATTACGTGATCTTTTAAATTTATATAAAGATATTTTTCAGTATCTTATTCTTAAATAGGTAAGGAAATATTACCCATATCTTTTAAAATTTCAGAAAATATATTATTAATATTTTTCATATTAATAAAAAATATTGCGTATATCTTTTAAAATTGTAAAGAAGATATTATATATATCTTTTAATTTAATTTTTCGCATATGTCGCAACCCGACCTCTTTATCCGCGGTCATGGTATGCCCAGCCGCACTCATCCGCACGTTTTTAGAATATTTTTTTTTTTTTAAATCTGGAGTTATGAGCCGCGCCCATTCGTGCTAATATTTTAGTGAATTATAAAATATTTTATTTTTTAAATTTGGTAAGGATATATTCTAATATTTTATTGAATTATAAAATATTATGCATATTTATTTTTCAATAAGGTAACAAGATATTAACTAAATTTTTTATATATTAATAAACGATATTACGTATATCTCTTAACTTGGTAACAAGATCTAATATATCTTTTAGCTTTGTGCGAATTTCTTTTATTACGATAAATGTTCGCATCTTTCAACACATATCTAGATAAATATTTGCATGTCTAGTATTGAGTGATTGTTTATGTTACTTATATCCGCGCTACTCCGTACATTCGGACATCTTTAGCCTACGGGCGTACATGTACTTATCGTTCCCATGCGGAATAAGAGGATTCAGTTGAACCTACTAATTAAACTTGTCGTGTAAGAGGGTTGCAAACCCAACGACCACGGATCATGTATCCTTGTTAGACACCTTGCTATCGAGACGTTTTAGTAAGTTACGCAAACCACATGACTCATGATGGACTTGCAAAAGACACACTGTGCACGTCTAACAATATTTTGTCAAAACTTTGACCGTCCTTATGGTAGTAGCGGTACGCCGCACGTAATGGCATAGGTCATCCCATAAGTTAGTTAAGATACGTCTTATACTATGTGACAATTCGTGGTTATGGCACGACCCATCCGCGTTGGTTTGCACGTTCGAACCCAATTTCTATCTTTCATACGCGGCTATGGTACGTCCATTCGCGCTGGTATACACGACCGTAATTTTTTGAATACTTGATTAAGTTTAATACTACTAATCGAGTATAGCACCATTAAACTTGGGGGGCTACCAGGGTATACTAATACCATTATTTCCGTGCGTGACACGCAAATATCTTTGGATATATTCCTTTGCCGCAGAAGCCCGCCTTCTGCCGGTTTATTCCTTTGCCGTAGAAGTCCGCCTTCTGCCGGTTTATTCCTTTGCCATAGAAGTCCGCCTTCTGCCGGTTTATTCCTTTGCCATGGAAGTATTTCTTCTATTGGCTTATTCCTTCGCCGCGGAAGTACTCCTTCCGCGCGCTTGTTTCTGCGCCATGGAAGTATCTCTTCCATTGGCTTACTCCTTCTCCGCGGAAGTACTCCTTCCGCGTGCTTATTCCTTTGCCATGGAAGTATTTCTTCCATTGGCTTATTCCTTCGCCGCGGAAGTACTTCTTCTGCGCGCTTGTTTCTGCGCCATGGAAGTATCTCTTCCATTGGCTCACTCCTTTGCCACGGAAGTACTCCTTCCGCGCGCTTGTTATTGCGCCATGGAAGTATTTCTTCCATTGGCTTATTCCTTCGCCGCGGAAGTACTTCTTCCGCGCGCTTGTTTCTGCGCCATGGAAGTATCTCTTCCATTGGCTCACTCCTTTGCCGCGGAAGTACTCCTTCCGCGCGCTTGTTATTGCGCCATGGAAGTATTTCTTCCATTGGCTTATTCCTTCGCCGCGGAAGTACTTCTTCCGCGCGCTTGTTTCTGCGCCATGGAAGTATCTCTTCCATTGGCTCACTCCTTCACCGCGGAAGTACTTCTTCCGCGCGCTTGTTTCTGCACCATGGAAGTATCTCTTCCATTGGCTCACTCCTTCCCCGCGGAAGTACTCCTTCCGCGCGCTTGTTATTGCGCCATGGAAGTATCTCTTCCATTTGATTTTTCCTTTGCCACGGAAGCCCTCCTTCCGCGCGTTTGTTCCTTTGCCATGGAAGTATTTCTTCCATTGGCTTATGCCTTTGCCACGTAAGTATCTCTTCCGTTGGCTTATTCATGCGCCGTGGAAGTATTTTTCCACGTGCTCATTATATTTCACCGTGGAAGTATTCTTCCACGCACTCATTATCATCACCGTGGAAGTATTTCTTCCACGTGCTTATTATCTTCGCCGTGGAAGTATCTCTTCCACGTGCTCATTATTTTCGCCGTGGAAGTATCTCTTCCACGTGCTCATTATCTTTGCCGTGGAAGTATCTCATCCACGTGCTCATTATCCTTCGCCGTGGAAGTATCTCTTCTACGTGCTTATTGTCTTCGTCGTGGAAGTATTTCTTTCACGTGCTTATTATCTTCGCCGTGGAAGTAATTCTTCCAATGGCGTATTATCTTTGCCGTGGAAGTATCTCTTCCACGTGCTCATTATCCTTCCCCGTGGAAGTATCTCTTCCACGTGCTTATTATCTTCGCCGTGGAAGTAATTCTTCCACGTGCTTATTATCTTCGCCGTGGAAGTATCTCTTCCACGTGCTTATTATCTTCGCCGTGGAAGTATCTCTTCCACGTGCTCATTATTTTCGCCGTGGAAGTATTTCTTCCACGTGCTTCTTATCTTCGCCGTGGAAGTATCTCTTCCACGTGCTTATTATCTTTGCCGTGGAAGTATCTCTTCCACGTGCTCATTATTTTCTCCGTGGAAGTATTTCTTCCACGTGCGTCTTATCTTCGCCGTGGAAGTATCTCTTCCACGTGCTTATTATCTTCGCCGTGGAAGTATCTCTTCTACGTGCTTATTATTTTCGTCGTGGAAGTATTTCTTCCACGTGCGTCTTATCTTCGCCGTGGAAGTATCTCTTCCACGTGCTTATTATCTTCGCCGTGGAAGTATCTCTTCTACGTGCTTATTATCTTCGCCGTGGAAGTATCTCTTCCACGTGCTCATTATTTTCGCCGTGGAAGTATCTCTTCCACGTGCTTATTATCTTCGACGTGGAAGTATCTCTTCCACGTGCTTATTATCTTCGCCGTGGAAGTATCTCTTCCACGTGCTCATTATTTTCACCGTGGAAGTATCTCTTCCATGTGCTTCTTATCTTCGCCGTGGAAGTATCTCTTCCACGTGCTCATTATCTTTGTCGCGGAAGTACGTCTTTCGTTGGCACATTTATTTTTGTCGCGGAAGTACGTCTTCCGTTGGCACATTTCTTTGTCGCGGAAGTACGTCTTCCGCTGGCACATTTTTTGTCGCGGAAGTACGTCTTCCGTTGGCACATTTCTTTGTTGCGGAAGTACGTCTTCCGCGACGAATTACTTGGCCTGGCTAAGAGTGAATTTCCAAAATTTATATCGTTTAATCCGGAAGAGACGTAAAGAATTTTGGAAAATCATTGTCAAATGTTGTGGCCACAAGACGGATATAATATCCGCATAAACATGCCACAGAAGTACGTCTTCTGTTGGTCTTAAGACGAATGAAATATTCGCGCTATGCTGCATCATTAGTGGGTATATGAAATACGCCTTCAAATGTTCACGATGCAACATACGGGTTCCACCTTCATAAAAACCTTCTTATCGTCCTCATGTTAGAGATGAATAAGAATGATACCTTGCCAATGCCAGTGTTACCCCGGCTATAGAACACGTTTTCTTCTTACGGGGTCCTTACCGTCTAATCACGGGAAACCAAGCATTCGAGCACACCTACCCGTCTTACGTACATGGGTTCCCCATTTCTTTCGACGTAAATACGCTTACAGGTAACGAATATGGTGTAAAGTCTAGTAACCTTGGTGGTGACCTCGCATACTAGACTGGGGGGACATGATGACGTATAGTGGCTACGCTCACTATTCGTAACCCCAGCCCATTATCTTTTCGCTAACAGTAGCCCATTACGAGTGGAGCCATATGTTACGGACGACCCATGAGGATGTCCTAGCATCAAGCCGCACGCGGTTGTTTAGTAAGCGTGATACATGAATGAGTCTAGCATAACATGATCATGAACCATATCATACTAGACTGGGGGACATGTCGACGTATAGTCAGTATTCGGCCTGGCCCAACAGGCCCGCGACCCACACATACCTAACTTATCCTTCAAGAAACCCTAAGCCTATATAAACAGGGGTAGGGGTCTCATAATAACAGGTTCTCTCTCTTAACCACACATCTTATACAATATATCGATCAATACTAACTTGACCGTCGGAGGTGGACCCCGGGGCTCCGGCCTCGGGTCCACTCCTAACCGGTTTTCTATTGTTTGCAGCATTACTTAGGACCGGAGAAGACGATGAACGGCCCAGGAAAGTCGTCGAACCGGCCTAGCCAAACTATGCTCCAACATCATTAGAGACCCAATGCTTGATGTGTAGACCAGAAGACAACTTCAAGCTAGTATTGAAACTCAAACAACAAAAGAGAACTAATCATATGGATACTCAGCATTATTTGTTTTCCTGTTTCTTATCACAAGTAGAGCCTAAGAATATTTCTCAAGCTCTTGATGAACAAAGTTGGGTAGATGTCATGCAAGAAGAATTAATGCAATTTGAACTACAAAAGGTTTAGATTCTTTTGGATCTTCCTTCAGGAAAAAGAGTTATTGGTACTCGGTGGGTTTTCAGGAATAAAAAGGATGAGAGAGGTGTTGTTGTGAGGAAAAAGTCTAGGCTTGTTGCTCAAGGCTATAGACAGGAAGAAGGGATAGACTATGATGAGATTTTTGCACTAGTGGTAAGGATATAAGCCATTAGGTTATTTTTGGCCTTTGCATCATATATGGGTTTTATAGTCTATCAAATGGATGTGAAAAGTGCCTTTCTTTATGGTACTATTTATGAGAAGGTATATGTATCACAACCTACAGATTTTGTAGATCCTAAGTTCCCTAACAGAGTCTACAAAGTTATTAAAGCTCTTTATGGTCTGCATCAAGCTCCAAGGGCTTGGTATGCAACTTTATGCAATTTCCTCTTGGAACATGGATATAGGAGAGGAACCATTGACAAAACTCTTTTCATCAAGAAGAATGCTAAGGACATTATCCTAGTTCCGGTCTATGTTGATGACATTATTTTTGGTTCAACCAAGAAATCATGGTGTGAGGAGTTTGAAGCTTTAATGAAAGGAATATTTAAGATGAGTTCTATGGGAGAACTTACCTTCTTTTTAGGACTTCAAGTCAAAGAAAGGAAGGATGGAATATTTATCAGCCAAGACAAATATGTTGTTAAAGTTTTAAAGAAATTTTCGAGTATGGATACAAGGAGTACAAGCACACCTTTTGAGGGCAAGAACTCTTTGTCAAAAGATGAACATTGTGAAAATGTTGATATTCACCTATATAGATCAATGATTGGTTCATTGATGTATCTTACTACTTCAAGACCAGATATTATGTTTGCTGTGTGTGCATGTTCAAGATTTTAAGTCAATCCAAAGGTGTCACATCTACATGCTGTGAAAAGGATTTTAAGTATCTTAAAAGTCAGCCTAACTTAGGATTATGGTATCCTAGAGATTCTACATTTTATTTGGAAGCTTACTCAGATAGTGATTATGCTGGAGCTAATCATGATAGGAAATCCACAACAGTAGGTTGTCAATTCCTAGGTAGAAGACTCATATCATGGCAGTGTAGGAAGAAAACCATTGTTGTTACTTATACAACTGAAGCTGAATATGTAGCTGCTGCTCATTGTTGTGGACAAGTAATTTGGATCCAAAATCAGTTGTTAGACTATGGTTTCAACTTCATGAACACCAAGATCTACATTGATAATGAAAGTACTATTTGCATTGTTAAGAATCCAGTCTTTCACACCAAAACCAAGCATATTGAAATAAGACATCACTTTATAAGAGATGCTTATGACAAAAAGCTTATTCAGGTTTTGAAGATACATACTAGATAACAATGTAGCTGATTTATTAACCAAGGAATTTGATACAAAGAGATTTGAGTTCTTGGTAACACATATTGGTATGCTCAACCAATAACCGGTGCATATGTTAAGGGGAGGTAACAATTGTACAATTTTTTATGCTAATTATTATTGTATAGTGTTTGTTTGTGTTGTTGATGTGATTGCATGTTATTAGATTAAGATAAAAGAGCTTACAATGATAGTGGAATGCATTAACCGGTCTAAATTTTGAGGTACCGTTTTGAAATCCAGTACCGCTAGGCAAATCTGAAGTATCGTGTATGTTCCATGTACCGCTACATAACCGTTGTACCGTTGAGGGCCTCTTTTGTAAATTTGGTGGTTTCTTCGTGCTTGGGTTTGTTATTCATATAAATACTAACCCCAAGTATACAACTGATTCACCTAATCTTTTATTTTTATACCTCGATTCTAAAAACCTTCTCTCTAATTTTCGATCATCAAAAATACTAATGGCTGCTCTACAAGTGATCTCTAAGCACAACCAGGTTGCTAATCTTACTCAAAATGATGTTTCTCTTAGTTTTCATGAGATACTTGACTTTCTCTCTCGAAGTCATGTACGTTTTTCACTTACTATAAGTCTTGTTGTCTCTATTCCTATTGTTACACAATTTTGGAATACTGCTGTTATAGGTACTCGTCGTAATCAACCTTGAATAAGGGCTAGGGTTAATAATAGAAATATTTATGTGACTGAAGTACTCCATAGGGCTAGTTTAAGACTTGATGATGCAAATGGAACTATTTGCGGAAACCTTGGTTTCCTCGAATCTTTTAGCTATTAGGCATAGCCATTGTTCATATGATTAACAATCAAAGCGGAAAAGAACAATAACTATGTAACAAGGTGTTTGGGCACAAAGAACATGAATTAAAACAAAAGGATTGCTAATTATATTAATAATCAACAATCACTAGACGTGTATGCATTGAATCCCATGTCTAGTCGACACACGCTTTAGGTTTACATTGTATATGAAAGTTATATCTAAACCTAATACCCATGGTTCCTTTTATAGTGTAAGGACTAGGGTTTACAAGAGATAATATCAAATAAACACGTAAATCTTCTATTCAAATATACTTATACATAGAATATTCTGCATACTTATCTAAATAGAAGCTTCCAACAACACTTGTCTACGTTTCTGTCAATGCTTGGATTGCATGTGACAATGCTTGTCAATGTTGACTTTTGTCAATGCTTGATTTGCTCTTGACAATGCTTGATTTGCTCTTGTCAACGCCTGAACAAATGTATTCATGTTTTCTTCGTTTTTGAGTTTCTGCCACATCAACTTTTTGACCCAAAAATCTTCCCCTAGTTGATGTTGGAAAAATTCTTTGTGTATCTCTTGTAAGTTGTACATCATCTTCAAATTTCTTCCCCTCAATTGTAGCATGTATGTCTTCCCCTTTTTGTCACATCAACATGGATGTAAACAATGTATGCAATCTTGAAGATTCTCCAAATATAGGCTCTGTATAATGATTTTGAAGAAAAACAAATATAATATTCTTGATGTAGAAGTAGAGTAACCTAAACCTATGTTCCCTGTCTTGTACTATCCATGTGATGAAGAACTTATACCATGAGAAAATATAAGTAGACCTCAATCCCTTGTCAATATTCTCATCCTATTTGAGACACTGAGCACGATAATGTAACTCCTTCAAGTGTTATGACAAGTCTTCGTCACCAAACATTTAAAGCACGAACAAGTTACCTTTAAAGTCCATGACTGGAAGTGCATGACTTTAAGATATGATAGAACACAAACTCGCGAAAATCTTCTTCAAACATCAAACTTACCATAAGAATTCTTCCCCTTAAGCCAACACCTCTTCATGACAAGTCAATATCTTCATATGTAAAAGCTGTTATCGAATAACTCTTTCACAAGGCTATCCCGATTACATAATCCAATAAATTACTTCACGAATTGTTGCTAACTCGCATTAGAATCATTAATCCCTTCAAAAATATCCGAGCCATAAATATCAATTTGATATTCTGAATAAAAAAGGAGATCCCATGTACCTTTGCGTGTAAATAAATCCTTTTGTGTGCTAAAAACGTATCAATTTCCTCAAACAGCAGCTATTCCTTTTGTTGTCCAATATCTCCCTTTGTCCAAGATATCAACACTGTGTGTTGTACAATATCGGACAACACTTGTCAGCGTTTGAAAATGTATATATCGGACAACAAGTGTTAACGCCTCCTGTCAGCGTCAACTTCATTACTATCAGCGCCAACTTTGTACCTGTTAGCGCCTGGCCATCAGCGTCTCATCCATGCCTTGTCAGTGTTACACCAATATCTATCAGCGTCACACCAACATCTATCAGAGTCTAAATAACATACATCAGCGGCTAATTGATCTAGGGTTTTATAAACCCTAAATCATGATTTTATGTGAAAACCAAAAACAGCAGTGAACTTCGACATCGAACATCTTCTTCTTGAGAGGTCAGATCGAAGATCCCTTCTATAAGATCGTAGACACAAGTTTCAAGAACCTATAGCGCGAATTTCACGACGATCCAATGGTTAACGAAGGAGAAATCACGTTTTTACTATTACTGTTCACAGAAAACAGCATATGACCACTGCTGATTTCGATGCTTAATAACTTTTCTTTGGGGATAGATCTCGACAATCCCTCTGGTGGATATCTAGATATATGTGTGTAGAACACACAAAAAAAATTTCGTGGCGATCCAACGGTTCAATAAAAAGTTATGACCTTCTTAATACTGTTGCGCACACAAAAACGCCCAGAAAAACCTATACGGATTTTTCTTTTCTTCTCAAAACACGAACACCTTGTTGGTCCTAGCATCACGAGCCACGAGGCTCTGATACCAACTGTGGAAAACTTGGTTTCCTCGAATCTTTTAGCTACTAGGCATAGCCATTATTCATATGATTAACAATCAAAGCGAAAAAGAACAATAACTATGTAACAAGGTGTTTGGGCACAAAGGACATGAATTAAAACAAAAGGATTGTTAATTATATTAATAATCAACAATCACTAGACGTGTATGCATTGAATCCCACGTCTAGTCGACACACGCTTTAGGTTTACATTGTATATGAAAGTTATATCTAAACCTAATACCCATGGTTCCTTTTATAGTGTAAGGACTAGGGTTTACAAGAGATAATATCAAATAAATACGTAAATATTCTATTCAAATAGACTTATACAGAATATATTCTGCATACTTATCTAAATAGAAGCTTCCAACAACACTTGTCTACGTTTCTGTCAATGCTTGGATTGCATGTGACAATGCTTGTCAATGTTGACTTCTGTCAACGCTTGATTTGCTCTTGACAATGCTTGATTTGCTCTTGTCAACGCCTAAACAAATGTCTTCATGTTTTCTTCGTTTTTGAGTTTCTGCCACATCAACTTTTTGACCCAACACAAGTATGTTAATTAACACTAAGATACATGATGGCCTTTCAGCCATGGGTTATGAGGGTGGTAGGTAAAGTCTTACTTTCTTTAAAGGTTTATTTTCACAATAATGGAAATTACTTTTTCATGCTATAATTCACTGTTTAAGCTCAAAAAGTACATATTTTGATCAAATCGCTGCTGCTTTGGCATCAGCTGGTATTTGTCTAGCAAACAACATAGTCGTTAACTTTTCAAGATTAATTTTTGAAGGCATGACTAGGAATTTGGAAGGGTCTAAAAATTTATTAATGTATCTAAGGTTCATTCAAGCTTTAGTTAACGACCAAATCCTAAACCTACCAGAATTAACAGATACATGGGATGTCCCCTCTTTCACCAAGAGAACCTTTTCTTTCTTGATAAAGAATGGTATCTCTTTTTCAGGGACAGTAACACCATTATTTGCTAGTATGTTAGCCCAACCGGCTAATCAAGAAGGTGTGGAACCTATCTCTGCTAGTGCTTCTCAGCAAAATCCTTCTAACCAGAGCCCCCAACCATCTGAAGATTCACAATCTTCTTCTCATCATGATGGTAATCACCCAAATTCTGATGAGATGATGCACACACCTGCTGCTTGAATTGCTGCTAGTGGTTCTCCATAGGCAACAACAACAGAGGTGGTGGATGTTGCAAATTTAACTGCTTTATGCACAATGTCACACCCACCATGGCGGAATATGGGGCGCGACGTATGGATATCATCACAACATGGCGTGTCTATAGAGATAACTAAATGAAATAAGAAATGTCATAAATGGCAACACAAATGTCATGACAATATCTCAACATGCAGGAGTCTAGGTAAATAGGTAACAGTACTATCATTTACCCGAGACAAACAAATAACACAAACATATCAAACATATAGGTGCCAACATGCATCACTTATCAAAAAAACATAAAGGTAAACTAAGAAGGAAACGGGGATATCCTTCTATATGCATTCCTACGCTCTCCAAATCCTAGCCACATAAGTTCTCACGCTTAACCACGTTATCACCTGAAAGAGACACTAAAACACATCAACATAAAGTTGGTGAGAGTCATAGGTTTAGACTCCAACGCTAAATCAATTACAAGCTGTGAATAACAACCATCAACACAATAACATATGGACAATGTGCTACAATTATGTATTAACAACTAGCATTCAAGATAAATCATTCCAAACCAAAATCCAAGGCTCCTACCTTGCCAAACAACATGGTACCATAGATGATCACACTATGTACCTATCCCAAGGCCACTACCTTGTCAAACCATAAGGCCACTACCTTGTCAAACCTCAAGGCCACTACCTTGTCAAACCACAATAACTGAGACGTCACGTGTCCCCCGATCTAAATCATACACAATTAAAAATCACATATCAGTTAATCACATAATGTACACAGAAGTCCATCTCAAACCACAAACACATTCACAGCATCAATTTAGAAAATAACTCAACACAGTGTCTCTTCCATCCCATCTGGAAGTCAAAATCGATAGTAAACATGGGACTATGAAACTCACCTGATAGCTTCTTCACAAGTCCTCGCACTAGCAACAAGCTAACAAACCAAAAACACGAAATCAATACACGAACAAATCACTAAGATGGCTCATCAACCTATGATGGACATCTAGTCTATTCCCGTATAATTACCTCATTGTTAAGCTCTAATCACCCCATTACCCTTCCTTAACAAGTCCCTAACTTGGTTAAGTTCAATAGCTATCCCGTTCATAATTTTACACAAAACAGTCCCAGTTTTATGTCTCAAAACTTTAAGTCAAACGTCCACTTAAACATACCCATGGTTTCTGTAAAACGAATATTCACACTTTTATACATGTTATCTAAAACCTCCCACTTGACCTAACCTTAAAGCTACTGTTAAGGCCCAGATATATGTGTATATATTGCTACCTATCCAGAATTCACTGATTTTAAACGTATGAAAAGTTCATTACCATTAGAGAGTCTTACCCTAAACCACAATCTTAGCCCAAGTGCAGATCCTTACTACAATATATAAACCATTTCTCATGTTCGTGAGAAGATCCCAATGCAACCCTAAGTACCCCAAACAACCCAAAACTTAAAAAGAAAACAGGTTGAATTCAAAACTGATTTGACCTCCAAATGTTGTAACCTGTTTTTGACCCACTTCCCGACCTCCAATTTAGTTCTAGTTTCTTGCATTGGAAATCCACTTCAAATACCTTTTTAGGGATACTTGGATAGCATCTTGAATGTTCCTAGAACTCCCGATATGATCAAAACAATTGACTCAAAATTCTGCCCAGTTTTTAAAAAACGGGTTTAATCAAATTAACCTCATTAATTAACCCTAATCCCACTAATTACAAACCCTAATTTATGTAATCATTATGAACTCATTAAATACAGATTTTTATTAAAACCCTAACCTAAATCCATCATAAGATGATTATGTAAACATTAAAAACAATTAAATTAAAAAGGGATTACGAAAGTTTACCTTTGATTTATGAAAACCCTACCCTAAAAGTTCTCCATAAACCGTCGACCATTCTTTTTCTCCAGGGATTTTATGTTTTTTTTAATTTATTAGATAACCTTATATAGTGTGTACATAAAATCCTAGTCCAAGTATAACACCCAACTTTCCTTTTTTTTCCCTTTTTCCCTTTTTCTTTGGTGCGTCTAAACCGACCCAAACACCCCTAAATTCGTTTTTTTTTTATTTTTTTTATTTAATATTATGTTATTAATATTACTTTAATTTTCCTTAATTTATTTCAGCTCCTAAAGCTTCCAAAACCACAAAACCGTAAAACTAGTCAAATTTACGCGTTTTACCGTAAAAGACGTAAAATATACACTTTTATAAAAAATCTCAAATTTTGAAATAAACTTTATAACTAAGTCCTAAATGACTTAAAACCATCCCGAAAAATATTCATATGGATAATTACCTCACCCGAGACCTCTAAATGCTAAACCGTAAATCCTAAAAAAAATACTATTACTATAATACTTATACGTATACGTAAACACCACAATATCATCATTTTCATTTCATAGTCACCACTTGTGAGCTCATGAACATGAAATAACCGTTCCTCGATTTACTTATGAGTACTCTATACTCATAAACGATAACCACACCAACCTCGTTCACACAAAATAAACACGTAAACACAAAATTCAAGTAATCACACATAAAATAACCTAAAAGTAAGACTAAGTGACAAACCCAAAATCACGGTTGTCACTTCACTCCCTCCTAATAGAAATCTCGTCCCGAGATTCACTCCCAAACTCAAACATATTCTCAGCAAACAAACGAGGATGCATATCCCTGATAAAACCTTCACGTTCAAACGTGAACTCAGTTTACACGAAAATAATCTCAACCAACAACACATGAGCCTTAACCGTCCGCGAGGAAACTTATCAAAACCATAAAGTTATGTAACCAACCTAACTAAATCTCGCAACTCATCAAACAAGAACTGTCTTGAAACCAAGTTAGGAGCCGTCACATAACTCAACGGGTTTAAAACTGTCACCCCGATTTCAGTCTTACTCATAAATACCATAAATCAAAACTCATCAAAATATAACCACGTATAATAAGGTCTAAAGAACTCTCAAATTCCTTCCCAAATCATCTTTATGTTAACCCTCTAAGTGTTCATTACCGCAAAATACCGAAAACACGAGTTGAAACCATGTTGTCCGAAAATTAACCTTGAACTCAACACTTGTACAATTAATTCGACCAAGCTACTGACTTCCAATTACGAAACTTTCTGAATATTTGAAAAGTATGTTCTGAGTACAAAATTTTAGGCTTTTGAATCACCCAAAAACCTTTAAAAACGAATAAGTTATGACCAAAACGATTTTTCTCAAAATCTGCCTAGGCATTAGCGACAGTTTCTGACAGTTAGCGACATATTTTGACAGTTTAGCGACAGTTTCTGCCTACTCCGATTTATTCCAAAAAAAAACGATTTTTAAACCCTAAAACCCCCCCCATTAATTACCAAAACTAGAACCTAATTTATTTTAATTCCAAAAAATTAAAACTCTAATAACTACATGATTTTAACATATTTCACTAAATAAGAACAAAATTTTTAACTTAAGAACAATAACTTTAGGTGATCAAAACCAAAATATTTTAAAATAACCGAGTCATGCTTATATGTTAAAGAATTTATATTCCACCTTATTTGAAACATGATCCCGACACTTCCTTATTTCATCGACTACCAACAACTATTTTTTTTTCAATTTGCAAGTTCTATTTTTTTTACCATGTATAACTCGAAACAAAAGACATCGTTACCCCAAAAATAAATCTCCACCATCTCAAAATCATTCACGCCAAAAGTACCGTACAAACAAACACGTGAAATGAGGACCCGAGAAATGCGCTACTACAGAAGTTGAACATCTCAAAGAGAAACGAGCTAGCAACCATCCCAAGAATACAACCGGTAAGTAGAAAATAATTTTACCTACATAGGCATAAGCGTACATACACTCAAATCCATCCAACATATACTATACAAGCATGTATTAACTCTCTTTCATGCAATCATACTTGAAAGTCCAGTGGTGTTGTGGCACATATATAATTATGTAGGCCTCCATAATTATACATGTTCCCTTTCACCAATGTACTCCCTCCTATGATGACACTTATAAGAAATTAATACTACACATAACACATAATCCAACAACTCACAAGCACATAACCACACAAGATAAGATCCATAACCTCATGTATTAAAATAACATAGCCAATGCATGAAACACATAAACTCGTAGTCCAGCTGAACCAGCGTAGACAAAATTTAAAATGTATAAAGAACATGAAAACATAATTAAGCGAAATCCAACAATGACAAGCGTATACGACCATGGTTCCACCCGCACTAATCAAAACTCGTAAAGAAAATAACATGTAGTTAAGTATGAACCATAGTAGTTCATAACCTAACAAATACTGCGAAAATAATATTCAAACACATCAATTACTATAAAATGCACACATACTCCTATGACGCCTATATGCAGGGACCCTAAAGCTATAGACTAGGCTACACGACTAGGCAACCTAATTCTCTATAACCATTGGCTCTGATACCATTCTGTCACACCCACCATGGCGGAATATGGGGCGCGACGTATGGATATCATCACAACATGGCGTGTCTATAGAGATAACTAAATGAAATAAGAAATGTCATAAATGGCGACACAAATGTCATGACAATATCTCAACATGCAGGAGTCTAGGTAAATAGGTAAAAGTACTACCATTTACCCGAGACAAACAAATAACACAAACATATCAAACATATAGGTGCCAACATGCATCACTTATCAAAAAAAATATAAAGGTAACTAAGAAGGAAACGGGGATATCCTTCTATATGCATTCCTACGCTCTCCAAATCCTAGCCACATAAGTTCTCACGCTTAACCACGTTATCACCTGAAAGAGACACTAAAACACGTCAACATAAAGTTGGTGAGAGTTATAGGTTTAGACTCCAACGCTAAATCAATTACAAGGTGTGAATAACAACCATCAACACAATAACATATGGACAATGTGCTACAATTATGTATTAACAACTAGCATTCAAGATCAATCATTCCAAACCAAAATCCAAGGCTCCTACCTTGCCAAACAACATGGTACCATAGATGATCACACTATGTACCTATCCCAAGGCCACTACCTTGTCAAACCACAAGGCCACTACCTTGTCAAACCTCAAAGCCACTACCTTGTCAAACCACAATAACTGAGACGGCACGTGTCCCCCTATCCAAATCATACACAATCAAAAATCACATAGCAGTTAATCACATAATGTACATACAAGTCCATCTCAAATCACAAACACGTTCACAGCATCAATTTAGAAAATAACTCAACACAGTGTCTCTTCCATCCCATCTGGAAGTCAAAATCAATAGTAAACATGGGACTATGAAACTCACCTGATAGCTTCTTCACAAGTCCTCGCACTAGCAACAAGCTAACAAACCAAAAACACGAAATCAATACACGAACCAATCACTAAGATGGCTCATCAACCTATGATGGACATCTAGTCTATTCCCGTATAATTACCTCATTGTTAAGCTCTAATCACCCCATTACCCTTCCTTAACAAGTCCCTAACTTGGTTAAGTTCAATAGCTATCCCGTTCATAATTTTACACAAAACAGTCCCAGTTTTAGGTCTCAAAACTTTAAGTCAAACGTCCACTTAAACATACCCATGGTTTCTGTAAAAGGAATATTCACACTTTTATACATATTAGCTAAAACCTCCCACTTGCCCTAACCTTAAAGCTACTGTTAAGGCCCAGATATATGTGTATATATTGCTACCTATCCAGAATTCACTGATTTTAAATGTATGAAAAGTTCATGACCATTAGAGGGTCTTACCCTAAACCACAATCTTAGCCCAAGTGCAGATCCTTACTACAATATATAAAACATCTCTCATGTTCGTGAGAAGATCCCAATGCAACCCTAAGTACCCCAAACAACCCAAAACTTAAAAAGAAAACAGGCTGAATTCAAAACTGATTTGACCTCCGACTGTTGTAACCTGTTTTTGACCCACTTCCCGACCTTCAATTTAGTTCTAGTTTCTTGCATTGTAAAGCCACTTCAAATACCTTTTCAGGGATACTTGGATCGCATCTTGAATGTTCCTAGAACCCCCGATATGATCAAAACAATTGACTCAAAATTCTGCCCAGTTTTTAAAAATGGGTTTAATCAAATTAATCTCATTAATTAACCCTAATCCCACTAATTACAAACCCTAATTTATGTAATCATTATGAACTCATTAATTACAGATTTTTATTAAAACCCTAACCTAAATCCATCATAAGATGATTATGTAAACATTAAAAACAATTAAATTAAAAAGGGATTACGAAAGTTTACCTTTGATTTATGAAAACCCTAAATATTGATGAAGAACCCTAAAAGTTCTCCATAAACAGTCGAACATTCTTTTTCTCCAGGGATTTTATGTTTTTTATTTATTAGATAACCTTATATAGTGTGTACATAAAATCCTAGTCCAAGTATAACACCCAACTTTCCTTTTTTTTTCCCTTTTTCCCTTTTTCTTTGGTGCGTCTAAACCGACCCAAACACCCCTAAATTCGTTTTTTTTTTATTATTTAATATTATGTTATTAATATTACTTTAATTTTCCTTAATTTATTTCAGCTCCTAAAGCTTCCAAAACCACAAAACCGTAAAACTAGTCAAATTTACGCGTTTTACCGTAAAAGACGTAAAATATACACTTTTATAAAAAATCTCAAATTTTGAAATAAACATTATAACTAAGTCCTAAATGACTTAAAACCATCCCGAAAAATATTCATATGGATATTTACCTCACCCGAGACCTCTAAATGCTAAACCGTAAATCCTAAAAAAATACTATTACTATAATACTTATACGTATACGTAAACACCACAATATCACCATTTTCATTTCATAGTCACCACTTGTGAGCTCATGAACATGAAATAACCGTTCCTCGATTTACTTATGAGTACTCTATACTCATAAACGATAACCACACCAACCTCGTTCACACAAAATAAACACGTAAACACAAAATTCAAGTAAGCACACATAAAATAACCTAAAAGTAAGACCAAGCGACAAACCCAAAACCACGGTTGTCACACACAAGCTTGTCCAAACAAGTACATGTTTTTCAAAAAGAGAAGCTTGCTCAAGATAAAAGAATTGCTGAA
Source organism: Glebionis coronaria (assembly GCA_025667525.1). Taxonomy (NCBI): domain Eukaryota; kingdom Viridiplantae; phylum Streptophyta; class Magnoliopsida; order Asterales; family Asteraceae; genus Glebionis; species Glebionis coronaria. The sequence goes on from CM046875.1 coordinate 195,071,470, forward strand.
TTGGAAGCCAATTTGATAAAGCTAAGGAATAAAGTCACTCCTTGGATGAGGCACCACATGGTAATTCATAAGGCTACTCTTAAGAAGAAAAAGCTAAGAAACTTCAAGAAGAATCAACTGAATGCAACCAAACAGGGGAGGAATGATGAAGAACAAGGACCTTCTTTAGATATTCATACAAGGAACTCTAGCAATGACATCAATTTTGAAGTTGTTGATCGCATTGAATATTTTGAAGCTAATGATGGCATAGATAAAGATGTGGATAATGCAAGTTTGGAGCATATAGATATGGAGCTTCAACATGAAGAACCACAACCATCTGGTCATGAGGAACCACAACCATCTGCTGATGAAGACATGATGGTAACTCAGACACAACCTCAATCATCAAAACTACAAGAAAATTGGAGTAGTTTTTATGAGAAGCTAGAGGAAATAACTGTTATGTTTCATGTGTCTACAACTCCATCACAAAGACAATTTTGGTTTCATGAGAAATAGTCTTTCCAAGTACTGTCAAGATCAAGAATTAATGTGGAATCAGAGAAGACTGAGGAGTTAGATATTGATAAGACAACTTCCAAAGGAGAAAAAGTATCTACAGATACTTTAGTGATAGAAGAAAGAAGTGTCTCTATAACTGGTGAAGTAAATGCTGCTGAATAACCAAGTAATGCTCAGCCAACTGCAGTTACCGCTGGTGAAAAAGCTTCACTACCATTTTTTAAAGAAAGCCAAACTCCATCTTTTGGAGAAGATGAGACATTAGCACACGTGATGCTTAATCTAAAATAGAAGAGCTCAGTTGAGAAAGCAAGGCTAGCAGAAGAAGAGATGAAGACACAACAAGAAAATCTTGCCAGTCAAGGTAAAGACAAAGGTAAGAAAGTTCAAGCTTCACAACCCACTAAAAAAGTTATTATCATTCAAAAACAATTTATGAAGATGAATAAAGAAGATCTTCAAGATTATTGAAAAAATTACCTAAGATAAATTTAAAGGATAAGGGCAAAAAGAAATTACAATCTGATTCTAAAGATGAAAGTGATTCAGATGATGATATAAGCAAAGTCATGAACAAGTGTCATTAATTGGAGCATGATGAAGAGGTATATCTTAGATTGCAAGCACAAATGCGTGAAGAGGAGTTACAAGAAGAACTTGCAGCCAAGAAAAAATTGCTTGAAGCTCAAAGAGTTCAGCAAGAATGGAACATAGTAGAGTATGATAGAATTCAGGCTGAATTGAAGGCAAGTGAACTTCTTACAGAATCAATAATAGCTAAAGAAAGAGATGCTTATGATGAGGAAGAAAAAGATAAGTTGATTAATGATTTTGTAAGGAAGCAACAAAGATTCTTTGCAGAAAAGAGAAGAAGAGAAAGAGTTAATCCTCCAACTACTATGCAAATCAGGAATCAGATGATATCTTATCACAAAAAGGTTAAGCATTTCACCCATGCTCAATTAGTCAGAAAGACTTTTGATGAAATAAAGACTTTGTATGAGCAACACAAGAGGTGCAAACTAAATTTTGTTGAGATAGGATCTGAAAAAGACAAAAAGGACATTGAAGATGTCAAGAAACATCTGCAACAACAAAGACAATTTGGAAGTACCCCCAGACTTAATGTAAGTACTGCTGGACAAAAAGAAGCATCTCCACCTATCAAGACTACACATGATAGAAAGAAGAAAAGGGTGAAGGAAGTTTCAAAATAAGAAAAAACTGATCAAGGGATGGATGAGGGAAATGCAGCTCAAAGTGTTGAAGAGACTAAAAATTTACAAGCAGTACATACACAGTCAACAGTACTTGAAGAAAGGGTATATACAGATTTGGAGGAGGGATCCATTGAGTTTGAAGTAACCTCCAAAGGTACTAAAAGGAAGAGATCAATCAGAAATAAGCAAGAAGCTAAGAAAAAGGTAAAATCTACATATCAAGATAGTGATGATGATGAAAGTTGTAGAAAGCACTTGAAGATAGTCCAATTTGAAGATCAATTTATTGATACAGAAATCATTGGAAAGAAGTCATCAATCATAAGATGGATTGGTGCTATGAAACAAGGATTAGAAGTTCATGGAATAACTAGAACAGATGGAACATTTACAATGTTCAGGTTACTAGAAGATATTCTTCATATCCTTGATAGACAAGACATTCAAGACCTCAACAGATTTGTTCAAAGAGGAAGTGAAGGTCAAGAAGAAACATCACTATTAAGAAATGAATTGAAGTTTATGTATCAGCCACATAATTGTGATCAACAAATGTTGAAGAATTTAGAGAATCAGGTTCCTATTTACTGGAGATATTATAGATCAGGTGGTATACGTACTTTGGATGTAGATGATGTAACCTATATTATGCTTCAAGAGAAGATATATCCTTTTGGAAGAAGGTTGTTAGAAAGAATGTTGGAACAACAACTAGAGATTTCAGAGGAGTCTAATGGTGCTTTTGAGTTGATCAGAATGGTTAAACAGCAACTCAAGGATTTGGAAAAAGAAGAAGAAGCTGAGAAAGAGCCTTAAGTGTTTGACTCTTGGTCACACTTCACAAATGGTTCTCAGTTCACCATGTCTAACAAACATAAGAACTGGTTAGTCCATAAGCAAACGGTTTGTGGTAAATACTTCTCAAATCCGTCGAAAGTTTGTAGTTTGCTAAAAACTATATGGTTCTAACTCACCATGTTTCGAGACAAAGAGTTGGCTAGTCCTACGGCAAATGGTACTAGGCAAAGACATTATCAAATCCGTTGATGGTTGACAATTTACCAAAAATTGCAGGGTTATCAGTACACCTTATTCTTTATGAATAAAGTATTGGCTACTCCAGAGTGTAAGGCTAACTGGTAAAGAATAAATCAAATCCGTTGAAAGCTGATGATTTGCTAAAAATCATGATGCCAATACAGATTGGTTTGTTGTTAACTGTTTTATTTCAGGTAAGAAGATACATGAAAAAATATTGATTCATAAGAAGAATCATATTTGAAGATTCCAAAAAGGGGAAGAAGACATATGTGGTGTATGTTTTAACTCAAGAAACTTACAAAGAAGATGAGTTCAAGGGGAAGTGATCATATATGAAGACAATATTGTTCCTGCAAAAGAATGCTCACAAGACACAAGAAGATCACATTTTGAAGACAAAGATGATATTCATGAAGACTTGAAGATTATCATATCAGAAGAAGATCTGAATAAAGTGTTTGGCTACATTCAGTTGGTACACAGAATCAAGATTACCAAGTTTAATCCAAGTTTGAAGAGAAGACTAAAGACATGTATTTTAATACATTCAGCACACAGAGAAACAAGAAGAAAACAAGTTATCATTCTTGTTTAGGAGAGGGTTGTTGGGAATTATTTGTAAAGTATTAAGTACCGTTAGTGCAAGTACAAGTACTGTTAGTGTTGGCAAGTACCGTTAGTCTTAACACAATACATAGCAAGTACTGTTAGTTATAATGTAAGTACTGTTATATTGATTAGGACGAATATATCTTTAGAAAAGATATGTCATAGTTATAGTTAGAGTATATCTTATGTGATATACTTAATAGTTTAGAATATTGATAATATATCATATGTGATATACTTATCATAATAGAATATTCTAAGGTTTCTAGGGTTCCTTCCACTATAAAAGGAACATAGGTATGATGAGTTTATTGTACCTCATTGAAAGTCAATTAATAGAAGATTGAATAGTTAAAAGTAATTATGTTCTTCTTTGCTTTATAATTTAGGTTTCGCATAACTTATTTTGTTGAGTAAGAGTTATCAAGTGCTCTAGTTTTATTACAAGCTATTATACAAATTCTTAACAGAATATAGATCCATTCAAAGGGATCAACAAAAATGTTAAGTGTGATTAAAACGTAAATATCATTTTAGTGCCATATTTGCATTTACAATCTCCCCCTTTTTGTTGAAGACAAAAATAACTTATTTTTAGTTGGAATTTAAATCAACATATAAGTTTCTTAGAAATATGGACTAATATTTCTCTTCTCCCCTTTTTTGTCAAAAGAAAAAGGGATGGTTTATAATGGAAAATGAGTTTGAGAGAGATGTTGTGATATCGTGATTTAAGCAAGATAGATAGCAAACAATTTTTCCATGATTCCCCCTTGGTTCAAACTCCCCCTAATTTGGAGAACCGGGATCCATGGATTATGAAGATCCTACCAGAGAAGGGTTAGAAAGATACACAACATTTTTACATGTATATGAGGTAGCCCAACATCGGACAATATGAATTTACTCATTTTATACAAGAGAAAATAAAATATGTAAATTGTGTTTGTGAAGATTGATTTAATCTTATGATACTCCCCCTAATTTTATGCCCATATGTATAAGATGAGTCATGCAAAAGAATGTTAGTTTCTCAAGACCAAAAGTTGAGATATAATATAAGCACACAACATTCAAACACATTTAACATAAGTTTATAAATCATAAATTGAATAAAAAGGGTTCATTCATCTTACCCCAAAGTAAAATTACAGCTAGAAGCATATGGAACATTTGGTAAAGAGAATGAATTACAATTGAAAATTTTGAAAAAAATAAAAGGAAAAGAGAACAGTCATATCCACGGACCCTTTTGGGTGACGGACCTTTATTGGAAGGGATCCGATGGGGTCTGGCATGTCTAGAGAAAAAAATAAAAAAGATTAAAAACATGAGCCTGAGAGTATTGTAGAATGAACGTTACTGAGAAGGGGATGAATAAGTGCATTAACACTCTGAAGAATGTTGTTGAGAATGAACCTCATTTCATCACGGAGATTGATACAAGCGTTTTTGTATGGGGGTTCTAGATTCTCTCGATATCCTCTCGAATTGATCTCGGCTCTAAGTGGAATGATTTGTTCTTGGTTAATGAAAAGGTGTTGGTTTGTTTATCTATTTTAAACTAATTAACAAGTAAATAAGTGTCGAAGAGTAAACTTAAGGCCTTAAATGATTAAAGTAAAAAGACAAGTTTAAAAATAAATGCTAGAAAATTTAAAGATCATATTAGAAAAATAAAAGGACATTCAATAAAAACTAACTCTTGGAAAACTTTACAAAAATATGAATTTAGTTGGAAAGTACTAAAAGAAAGTGAGAGCGAAACATAGCAAAAAGTTCCAATCGGAATAAATGAAAGGAGGTTCAATCGGAATGTATTCCGATCTCTTTGATCGGAACAACTAGAAAGTTAGCACCAATCGGAATATTAAAACTTGCAGCAATCGGAATATGGTAAAAAAAGGCAAATCGGAATATGGTTAAACAGGCTACAATCGGAATATGGTGAATGGGGGCAAATCGGAAAAACTGAAACCCTTTTCCGATCTATTGATCGGAATAGGGGTGCCTTGGTCGGAATACCCGATCGGAAAAGGGATTTGCCCTTTCCGCAAACTATGCTAATCCGAAACAAGGGCTAGGGAATAAGCTATTGAATAAGCTCCTCCAAACTAGCACGAATCCACAAATAAGCTGATCAAATAAGCACTAAGAACACTTTATCTAAGCTTCAAATAAGCAAAAACATAAACCAAATGATAAAAAGATGAACTTTTTATAAAAACTTTAAAAAGTAAATAAGCTAAATCAAGAAATAAGCCAATAAGAACAAGGATCTTAAAGCTTATTCGTGTATAAACTTAAGGAAACATAAAAAGAAATCAACTTTTTAAGCATAAATCATTGATGAACAACACGGATCATACGAGATTTGTACCAAAATCAATAAAATCAAAGAAAGGAAGAATGAGATTAGAGATTAAAAGATAAAAACTTGAACTTGATTAATGAAAAATAATACAAAGGTTTGATCTTGAAAGAGAAAAAGATGAAATCTAGTGAGAGAAAGTTTAGAACTTTCTCTCTCTAAAACTAGAGAGAATAAAACTAAAAACTACCTAAAAGAGACTAAGTGTTGAATTTTTGTGAAGTAAGGTCCTATATATAGGCAAGTCTTGTGGGCTTGTGAATGGGCTTGGTTTTGGGCTTCTTTTCTTCTTCCTTCTTTATTCTTCTCGTCTCTTTAACTAAACATTTCCGACTTTGGATTTTTAGAAGTGTCGGTGAATAATTCCAACTCGTCTTATAATCTTTTGTTTAGTAGACTCGAGTTCTTCGACATATACGAATCTTCCATCTTTGGCTCTATTCTTCGATAAATCTTCAAATAGGTACAATGACTTCAAATCTTTTGCATCTCTTGGACAGTAGACTTCGTCTTGAGTCTTTTTCCTCGATAAAACCCGTGCAATCCCATGTTTTCTTCAATATTCATCCGGTTGACTCTGAAAACACAATAAACACAAAAACCACGCATAATTCCAAACAAATGATATTAAATACGTGTTTTGGTCTTGTTTTAGCCATAATTAAGTGGTAAAAGGATGCGTGTTTTCACACCTATCAAATCCCCTACACTTAACCATTGCCATGCCCTCATGCAATGCTTAGTGACAAAGCACATTTACACTTTTCTCATAATCAATCAACCTTGGCCTTATTAATATACTACTAAACAAAAATGAAAGTACTAAGAGAAATTAAAACTTTAAAGTAAACAAAAAGGTGGAAATAGCTTGCAAAGAGATCAAGGACTTACATTAGGGCTTCGGTGCTGCGACGATTCATCACCCTCAAGTTTCACGTTCCCCAAACTAAGCTTAAAAACGAGATCATTGTTATTATAAGTTAGCAATTCAAACACTTACACACATGGCTTAATTATATGCTTAAACTCCCTTATTCCTAGGTGTATCTCTTATATTTTATTTTTGTCTTAGAATGATCACGAAGATGCATTTTTAGACTTATTTCGATAGTTTATTTAGGCTGAAAGCAAAGTAGGACGATTATCATTAGTTAGCTAAAGGACAAAATCTCTTAAAACTGCTTCTCGGGATATCAAAAAGTTCATATCTTGGCATAACTTGGTTCGCGATTTGAGACCTTTCTCGGGCCGATATTTGGCATGTACTTCATACTTCATATCTTGAGAGACGTTCTTGAGATAATGGTCTTCTCATCGTAATAGAGTTTCTTCACTTGGAGACTTTTGAGGGGTACTCCAACTTTGTTGACCACGACTTCATGATTATTTCTTCAATCTCTAATTGGGATTTTGAGATACAACGATCCGCCTCCTTTTCGGACTTGGATCTATTTATCCTCATACCTTGTTAGGGTCTTTTCGGATATACTTCTCCATGATCTTTATGGGAGTTGATTGCTTTTCGTCGTGAGTCTTGATCCTTCATATTGATTTGGAAATAATGCTTTTCACATCACTTTGGATCTTCAGCAATAAAATTGAATCCTCATGCCTTGTTAGGGCCTTTTCGGACTCGCCAATCTTCGCGCCCCGCTTCATAAGTTATGCCTTGGCTATGAACTCTTATCATTACCGAGCAACTTTTAAACGATCTTGGGCTAGAAGCTAAGTAACTTTTCAAATCGTACGACCTTACTTATTGCAGATAATTTATTAGCAAGTGATGGGAGAATAGGCAAATAATTACACCAAGTGAGCTTGCGCAAGAATACCGACTTATAATTGACTCTATCATTTCTCGTCCTCCACAATTTAAAATCTCAAGTAATGAGACTCATGGATGCTTAGCCTAATAAACCAATAAAGGTATATATGGTTAAGGATACTAGCTAGAATAAACTTAATTAAGTCTATTCGGGTTGAGTCAAAATAATCACAACGGGCCTAATATGTCAAAGACTTCTAAACTAGCTACATCACTTTATTAATATTTTTGACTTTAATGCGGGATATATACATATGAAAGCAACGAGAAAAATTTAAAAATTACGACTAAATGGCCAAAGTTAATTAAAAATTTGAAAAATATTGAAAAAGATGATTTTCCGGTTAAATGAAGGCATTTTCATGGAAAAGTCCACTTAAAACTTCGATAGAAGTCCCCTCTACACTTAAGATAAACATTGTCCTCAATGTTTAAGCATGTGGGAAAATTTTCCCCTACACTTAGGACATTGTGCACATTGGTTAACTCAAATTAAGGAAGAGACGACTAAAGTGATCAATTTCCAATGTGAGTATTAAGAAAATTGAATCACGATAGTTGAGAGATAGAACCGGATTTCGGATAACACGGGAGCACGGTTCGTCAAAGGTTCCAAGAGTGCATTCATCCTTGTAATCACATCACCACACAAAAACAAACACCTATACAGGTCCCCCTACACTTAGGAGGTAAAAACATAAAAGTATAGATACTCGGGTTGCCTCCTGAGGAGCGCTTGTTTTAGATAACCGAGTCACGAGCCTGACTCGACCCAAAATTAGTTCGTGGGGAACATGGTGAGGGATGGAATCATCTCCTGAGAGATGTCCTCACCAAAGTACAGCTTCAGACGCTGGCCATTCACCTTGAAATTGGGCCCATTTGGCTGAGAAAGCTCAATGGTCCCATATGGAAAGACTTTGGCGACGGTGAATGGACCAGACCAGCGGCTCTTCAACTTGTCAGAGAGGATCTTCAACCGAGAGTTAAAAAGTAAGACTTGATCACCAACGTGGAACTCTCGGTTCTTGATTTTTGCGTCATGAAGGATCTTCGTCTTCTCTTTGTAGATCAGCGAGTTCTCATAAGCTTCATTCCTCAGTTCGTTGAGCTCGTTGAGTTGAATCTTGCGATGATCACCGGCTTTGTTGATGTCGAAGTTAGCCCACTTCAAGGCCCAGTGCGCCTTATGTTCCAGCTCGATGGGAAGGTGGCATGCTTTCCCGTACACAAGACGATAAGGTGTACAACCGATCGGGGTCTTATAAGCAGTACGGAAAGCCCACAGAGCATCATCTAACTTATCAGCCCACGCGGCACGATGCTCTCCCACAGTACGCTCCAAAATTCACTTCAATCCACGGTTGGATATCTCGGCTTTCCCATTGGTTTGGGGATGATAGGCGGTGGAAAGACGGTGATTGACACCATACTTAGCCATGACTCTTGCAAATTGATCGTTGCAAAAATGAGTCCCGCGGTCACTGATAATAGCACGAGGAACGCCGAATCTAGCGAACAGCGATTTCAAAAAGTTACAAACCACCCTTGCATCATTAGTAGGTAAAGCTTTTGTAACACTCTCATTTTTCGTATCGGTACAGCGGACGGGTCTTTCAGAGTGTTACGGGATAGCACAATAACTCCAATCATAGACAACACATAAAAATGGTTGTTCAAGGTTTAACATACATTCATTCGATAAAAAGTTTTAAAGTGTACAACAGGTCCCAAATTATACAGGTCATTAAGTTTACAAAACACAGATCGAATGAACATTTTTAATATTAAGTGGGCCATCAGAGTCGATCTCCATCCGGATTACCTTCAAGCACCTGAGATAAAAACATGCAAAAATCATATCAGCGAATGCCGAGTGAATTCATAGAGTTTAATAAAAACCGTTATATAAAACAATCATTTAAAATTAGAACACAAGCATAATATCGGAAGTAAGTCCTCATATTGCTAGTCAGGCAATATATAAATCAAGCATACATCTTAAACCGTCCATGAGACCGTAGTCTCTATATTACCATGATAGGTAATATATTCATCGTTAATAGCGTCGTTATCATATATAAGATACATTGTATTTGAATTTATATATGTTTTATATTGTAGATTATATTATTAGCCGCATGACATTGTTACCTTACTATGAAAAAAGCGGGCCGCGAACCCGACAAACAATTTGCCCATCTAAGTTAGCGTGTCGTCACAAAAATCACGCTATGGAACCTTCTCATACATAAATTCGCTTACCAATCAATGTGGTACGACGGGGATCAACCGTCAAGGCACGAACTGGGGTGATCGTCCCCAAATAGTACTATCAAATGCATAAGCGTCTACCAAATCCCGGTAGTTCACAATTCATGCTAATGGGACTTTAAGTGACATAATCTAACTACTAATAATCCTTTTAGTCTCGTTTATAGGGTCATAGCATCATTCGGGTCCATATCATTAAGCATACAATCGGGACTACTTGTGTTCTATTTTTATAAAAATCTAGCATGTTATCTCCCTCGCGGGTTTACAAATCATTTTATAAAACATTAAAAATAGTGCGAGGCTATGAACTCACGTTGTTATTGAAAGGCGGATTATCGGTTACGGGCGTGCTTCGGTCACGGAAACCTATATAAATAATAATCGGTCTTAGACTTTGTCCAATGACTTTTATCAAAATAACAATATACATATGATGATTTTGTACATATGATGATGATCAAGTGGGTTTATACATCCTTGTTTACTCAATTTAGTGTTTACGTTTTGGTAACGTTTTACTAGTTTGCTAGTTTTACCGATTTACCTATTTTAAGTCCATTAAGCCTAGTATAAGTTCTTTAACTTGTTTTTATCCCTTTTATACCTTCATTATCAGTATATATACCTTCCATGTTGGGCCCAAATGGGTTAAGTCCAATAAGTTCTTTTTACAAGTATTTATCTTATTAAGTCCAATTATTAGTCCAATATGTTTAGTTAGCTCGTAAATGTCCGTAATTCTTATAGTTCGGGTTTTATCGGTTTTTACTTGTCTTAGTTACCTATACATCAGTATATGACTTTTATAAACTTTACATTAGACGGGTTTGGTCGTCTAAGTTTTATTTGGCGAAAAACGTTAATTTTACGGCGATAGCCGAAAAAGTCGTAAAAATCAAGTTTATAGTTTTTTATTACTTATAAATATTATTTTACCACCATTTATATAATTTACCCATTTAATTAACCTTTTATATATTTATATAAATAAGTTTTATAAGTTAGTGGGTTTTTATTTTTACATTTTATACATTATAATGTGAGTGCTTATATAATAATAATAAACATTATTTCCAAAAATCTGATTTTTAACTTCATGTTCACCATTTTTAACATATCTAGAGTTCTGTAATGAATTAGAAGCTCATTTTTGGGTGACATGTTCTTCATATTATGTGCTACATTTAACTTAGTTATAGCTACTGCCCATTTTGAGTTTAACTTGCCTTAACAGTCCCTACAAAACTGCTTATTCAGATTAGACCACCTAACTTGTTTTGATCATATCTCACTCATTATTTTGATTCCATTGCATGGACAACTCTCACATGTGTATAACATCTTCTACTTACTGTAAATGGATCAAACCATGCAATTTTATCATTTCTTGTTTTAGTTATCTACTGTTTTTATACAGCCAACTAAATAATCAAGATTTTAGCTTCATTTCTTATAGTTATCAACCTTTTTAAGCATATCTATCAACACTTGATCCCCACACAACATTTTTATCATCATATATACATCATATACATATACAAAATGAAAGAAAATACATTTGTTCTTTACAAAATAACAAGAGAAAAATGGAGAGAATGATCTTCTTTACCAACCAAGTGTATTCCTTGTTTTTGGAAGACAAGGACTTGATGAATACAACAAGTAACTCCAAGACCATCAAATATCAAGAACATATGTTGGAAAATCAGCCCTAGGACACAATCAAATCACCTCCAAAGATGTTAATATGGCCACCAAATGATCAAGGCTTCAAGAGAACTCCTTAATAGAGCTAGTAAACATGTGGTTCATGGCTAGAAGAGATCAAATGGGGTGTTTGTTGGCTTATTTTGGACGGCAAGGGGGATGGAGTTGAGAGAGTTTGATGTTGGTTTGCATGTGAGAAAGATGGAATGAGAAAAAAAGTAGCTAGTTTTGCTAGTTAGTGGAATGGTAAAAGGCTTAAGGTGTAAGCTAGCTTACACTTGGTGTAAGTTAAGCTAACTTGATGCCACCTTAGTGGTGTGGTGTCAAGTTGCCGTCCCAACCAAGCTAGTGGGGTGGGACAATGTGTTTTGTCCCATCTCACTAGTTTACGGGTATTTCTCGATTCTAGTTTTCTCGATTTGCGTGCCCTCGGGTCGATTTACGAAAAACGTTTTTATAAATTGTAAAACCCGCATGCTTTTACCATGAATAGTGCCCTTAAGATCGTACGTTCTAGATTAAAACTTACCTCATGTAGTATTGATCACATTCATGTGCTAATATTCAAGCAAGTGCATACGTGTATGTCATGACAAGTATCGATTACGTACGACCCCATGATAAACAGTTAATAATATATCACGTGAACATAATTAAATCATGAACACCATTTAAAATACTAACTAAAATAATTACGTAAATACTTATAATATATTTACGAGCGTTAAGTTTACGATAAATGACACGTTAAAAGAAACAGAAACAAGTTAAACACGAGCACGTTTAACCACGAACGAACACGAAACATCGGGACACGAGAAAGGTACGGGTACCCCATGTGGGGCCCCCATACCCACGGCACACATGCATGAAATGGGCTTAGCCCATGGACTTTTCAAGTTAAGGGGGGTAAAGTGTTAAACATGTTTTCATTTTCATTTTACAAGAAATAAACTAAAAACCCTAAAAAGAGTTTTCTCCTCTCCTTTTGCCTCCTTTGTGCCGCCACCTATACACCATCATAAGGGGGTGTTTGATTGATTTTGATCTTAAAAACAAGTGTTAGAATACGTGTTTGTTCATCCTTTTTCCAAGCTACATAGTGGTATACCTTTCTAACCCTTCTTTTTAATTCTTTTTAATTCTTTTGATCTTTGATTATTTTCATGAACATGTTATTATTTTTCTTATGAAAACAAGATAATTAATCATTGATCTAACATGTTTTGGTATTAAATAAAATCAAGGAATGATTTAAAGGGGTGTTTGTTTCTAGCCGCCTAGCAAAACAAACCCGAGGGGGGTTTGGTTTGCTATTGCCGCCACCACCAAGACCACAAATGGTCTTGGTTGGCTCATGTGGGACCCACGGCAGCAAGGGGACACGTGTGCCCCGGGTTTGGCCCGGGGTACGGTGTCGAATTCATACCCGGTTCACGGTTCGTTGGTTAAAATCATGATCTATGTTACATGTAATTTTTATGAATCATGAACTTAGGATATAATTAATTAATAACATGAAATATTAATTAAATCATGACTTAGGTTATTTTAATTATTAGTTTATCATGACATTAAATTAACCTAAGTATTTTATGTGATAAGTTATAACTAATTAATTATTAAAACATGCCTATAATTAATTAATTTAGACATGACTTAGGTTATATTATTATTAATAATAATACACATTTTAACCTAAGTATTTCATTTCATTTTAATTAATACATGTTACACTTTAATTAAAATGCTTAACCTATAGTTTAATTAAATACATGAAATAATAATTAAACTATACACTATATCATATGACTTAAGTAGTAAGCTTATGACACTTAGACCTATATGTTAGCTTATGAAATCAGCTTAATTCTAATTATGGAAACTTCTATTTATAGAAACTTAATTAAATAAGGCAACTAATCTAATTATGGAAACCTTCTATATATGGAAATCAATCTATTTCAGGCAGCTAATCTAATTATGGAAACCTTCTATATATGGAAACTTATTTAATTAAGGCAGCTGATCTATTTTTGGAAACTTTCTATTTTTAGAAACTAATCTATTTTAGGCAGTAAATTCTATTTTTGGAAACTTTCTATTTTGGAAACTTTCTATTTTTGGTAACTTTCTATTTTTGGAAACTTTCTATTTTTGGAAACTTTCTATTTTTGGAAACTTTCTATTTTTGGAAACCTGCTATTTTTGGAAAGTTACTTATTATTATACAGTAAGTATATTAATACATGAAATACCAGTAATACTTAATCAGATAAACCAGAAATACAAGATAAACACAGTTTAAGGCTTTAAACAGTGAACCATGACCTAAAACATACCAAATCAGCTATAACAAGACACAGAACCCAGTACGTAATCAGTGAATCGATACTTATACACGTGTGTATTCATGTAGCATTAGTGATCCAGAAGTAGGAGTCTTTCTTCCGTTCATTTCACTGGACTTGAGGTACGGATTCCCGTCCTTTCAGAATGGACATTCCTTCCTTATTAGGATTTCCCCGTATGCAGCCAACTGTTTTCCCCAGCATTTGTTTTATTGTTTTGAACTGCTTATGTTAATTTAGCATAAACTATAGCCATATACAAGCATGACCAGTTTCACCTAGTTATGGAGGTACCATAACCATAGCATTGGAGGCACCGATGTTATGACTTCCCCACGGCGGAGTGATTGCTCGTGGCGTCCCTTTTCAGTTTGGCCATATTATTATATCAGTCGGGGCGTATGGGTGCATCCTAGTTACATGTTTTATTCAGTTTATCATGGTGAATGTGGTGTGTGCCTTGCACCCTTCACAAGGAGCTGATCCCTCCTACCCAAATCAGTATATTGATTAGAGGCATCCCCTCTAATCAGCATGATGAGGTCACCCCTCCAAGTATTCATGCACGTGACCTTTTCATGACCTATATGGGCTATGGTATATATATGTTAAAACAGTTTTCACAGGTTAAACATAAGGCTTTTCAAACTATAAAACCAGTTTTCATGATACTTAACCAGTTTGCTCAGTACTTAGTCTTCCGCTGTTATATGTTACATGCTTATCCTATATCATGCTTTATTGTACATCCGTGCACTGAGCGTCTTGCTCAGCCGTTTTCCTTTTCATGTTCCCAAAACGGCAGGTACTCAGGGACGCTCGTAGATCTCAAACGTAGGTGCATATGGATTGGAAGCTTTACTGTCTTTCTTTACTTTATGCATTTCCTTTACTTTGATACAGTTGCTTTGGACATTGTTTCGTCCTTCCTTTTACAGTATTTATGTTTGTGTGTGATGAGCTTTACTTTGGGATACCGATGTTTGATTCCGGTATTTCCTTTTATGGTTGAATAATGCTTAGACATTTATCCTTGTATGCTTTGATGACACGCCATGATATGCGTAATATTCCATTTCCAAAATGGGGTGTTACAATTATGGTATCAGAGACAAGGCTTCGACCTGTAGGCTCTCAAATATGACCTGTGATTAGTGGGTAGTCACTACGGTCTTCCTAGAACTGACAGTTGTTTTCATGCATTCATCATTTTTAAGCATACATATACATGTCATTGTTACAGGGTTTTTGACTAAGTAATGGTTGGTACAGGACTGGCCCTATTTAGTCGCATGTGTTTTATCGAAACTTTTAGATTTGGGACCGACCCATAGGCGTCCCCTCGATATATCTTTTATTTTGAGTGAACTGACCGAAGGCGTTCACTCTCGAGCATCAAAAGTTTTCATAAAACTGCATCATGCATTCATACAAAGATTTTCTTGCATAAAATTTTTCTCGTGAAATTTTGGCATAAAATTTTTCTTTTATATAGTTTATGTTTGAACTGTTAATCATATGTTTTATGTTATACTGTCAGATGGTTCTCACACGCGAGCAAGAGCAGCTCAATGCTGCGATTCAGGCTGCCATGCAAGCCCTACTTCCTCAACTGAGGAATGACATTCGTGCTGAAGTCCAAGCTGCGAATAATCAGCAGCCGCAGAATCAGGCACCTCCTCCTCCTCCCCTAGTGACTCTAGCAGTATGGTTGGAACGATTTAACAAGCTCCGTCCTAGAGCTTTTGAAAAGACTGATAGCCCCAGCGATGCTGAAAGCTGGCTGACTCACATTGAGAAAATCTTCAATGCTATGGGATGTGACCCCGCCTTCAAGGCAAGATTGGCGTGCTACAGGTTTGAAGGCGATGTACTCAACTGGTGGCTAGCTTTGACACAGTCAGAAGGAGGTGATGAATGGGTCGCTGGTTTGACATGGGCCCAATTCAAGGAGAGAGTGATGGAACAGTTCTTTCCTAAAGCAGAACAGGACAAACTCAAGCGTGAATACCACGGGATACGTCAGAGACAGGGCGAGAATAGCAACGAATTCATGCAGCGCTTTCTTCGCCTTGCTGGTTTTCTAGGAGCAGCGGCTGGTACTCCTGAGGAGCAGGCACACCATTTTAGGTGGGCACTTCGCACCTCGGTTGCGAACAATCTTGTATGTGCTACGTTCAATACGGTAGCACAAGTGGCTGACGCAGCAAGAAAGCTTGAGATGTTGCAGGAACGTGATGAGTTCGGGGAAGCAGAAAGGCCCGACAAGAGGTAAAACATTTCATGTTCTAGCGTTAACCAGACCGCATCCTATCGTAATATGTTCCATAATCATCTCTTCAAACTGTATCTTCCAGGCAGAAAACTGGGGACCGGTCTCAGCCGGCTACTCAGCAGCAGCCCAATCAGCCCAAAGGAAACGGTCACTCTAACGACCGTTCTGTTGTGGAAAGGCGCAGCGGTAATGACCATTACCGTAACAATGCGGGACAGTCCAACAACAGCAGGTCCTACTATTTACGCATCTTCTTATGATTTCATGTTATATCTCTCATGCTGACACTATGTTAATCTCTACCAGGAACCACGGTAACGGAAGGGACCAGAACCACAGGGGTTCTCAGCCCAACCGTTCAGCTAACACTGGTAAGCATCTTACGACGTTTACGTCCTATACTCGTGCATATACCTTATTCTTAACACGTTCTGTCATCAGCAGGCCCTCAGCAAGCAAGAACTCCTGCTGGAGGATTCACTCATCCTCTTTGCAGCACCTGCCATCGCAGACACCCTGGCCCATGTCGTCGTGACTCCGACGCGTGCTACAAGTGCGGCCTCCCTGGCCATCGTATGAGAGATTGCCGTAAGGGTGAAATGGAGGGTACTTCGGGTCATGCTGATACTAAACCGCCTCCTACCACTGGGCGTGTCTACACGACATCGCGCGATCAGGCAAGCAAATCTACAGGTACCATTACTGGAATTTTGTATATGTACGGCCAGGCTGCATGTGTTCTTTTCGACACGGGTGCCACTCATTCAGTTGTTTCCACTACTTATGCTAAGAACATCAGGACACTTCCCTTGCCATTAGAAACTAAGCTTACCATTTCCACGCCTCTGAGGGACTCTGTATTAATAACTCATGTATACAAGAGTCTTCCTTTAGAGTTTGACGATAAAGTTCGTGCAGTAGATGCACTTCCTCTAGACATGATTGAGTTCGATATGATTCTCGGCATGGATTGGCTATCCAAGCACCATGCTACCATAGACTGCCACTCTTATCGAGTGATCTTCGGCGACATTAATGCACCAGAGTACATCCATAACGGGTTCATACCCGGACGGTCTGTACAAGTCATATCTACCTTGCAAGCACGTGCATTACTGTCACATGGCTGCGAAGGTTATCCCGCTACGGTTCATGACATGGATGCTGAATCCCCATCGATTCAGGATCAACCAGTAGTTTCAGAATTTCAAGACGTTTTCCCAGATGAACTTCCAGGCATACCACCTGCAAGAGAAGTGGAGTTCAACATCGACCTTGTTCCAGGAGCTGAGCCAATCTCTAAGGCTCCGTATCGTATGGCTCCCATAGAGCTAAAAGAACTGAAGGACCAATTACAGGAACTTCTTGAACGAGGGTTCATTAGACCGAGCGCATCTCCATGGGGCGCACCGGTCTTGTTCGTTAAGAAGAAGGACGGCAGCATGCGACTTTGCATTGACTACCGTGAACTTAATAAGATTACCATCCGCAACAGATATCCACTGCCACGTATAGACGATCTGTTTGACCAACTTCAAGGAGCCAAACACTTCTCAAAGATCGATCTAAGGTCAGGCTACCATCAGCTAAGGGTTAAAGAGCAGGATATTGCCAAGACTGCTTTTCGTACCCGCTATGGCCATTATGAGTTTGTAGTCATGCCATTCGGCCTGACTAACGCTCCAGCAGTATTCATGGATCTAATGAACAGAATCTTTCATGAATTCCTTGATAAATTTGTCATTGTATTCATCGATGACATCTTGATATTCTCAAAGTCCACGGAGGAACACGAAGATCATCTCCGTACTGTACTACAGATTCTTCGTCGGAAGCAGCTGTATGCGAAATTCTCCAAGTGTGAGTTCTGGTTAAACAAGGTGGCATTCTTAGGTCACATTGTATCAGCAGAAGGGATCACTATGGACCCAGCGAAGGTTGAGGCTATCACTAAATGGCCAAGACCAACATCAGCGACAGAAGTCCGCAGTTTCTTAGGCTTAGCTGGATATTATCGAAGATTCGTGGAGAACTTTTCTCGGCTGGCATTGCCTCTCACCAAACTGATGCGAAAAGGAGAGAAATTCGTCTGGACGGAAGATCGAGAGAAGAGCTTCGAAGACCTAAAGCAGAAGTTAGTATCTGCACCTATTCTTACTCTCCCATCTGGTACAGGTGGATTTCAGATCTATAGCGATGCCTCGGGGAAGGGACTGGGCTGTGTTCTCATGCAACATGGGAAAGTGATCGCGTATGCTTCACGGCAGCTTAAGCCCTATGAAGAAAACTACCCTACGCATGACCTGGAACTTGCTGCAGTGGTGTTCGCATTGAAGATATGGAGGCATTACTTATACGGAGAATCATGCGACATTTTCACGGATCACAAGAGCTTGAAGTATATCTTCACACAGCGAGAATTGAACATGAGACAAAGGAGATGGTTGGAACTGTTGAAGGATTATGATATTAACCTACAGTATCATCCCGGGAAAGCTAATGTAGTAGCAGATGCACTCAGCAGAAAGTCCGGAATGATAAACGGCATGGAGATCAAGGAACAAAACATAAGGGACTTGGAGCGGCTTGACATTGAAATCATGGTACGTGGGCAGCACGGATACTGGGCGAATCTTACAGTAGAACCTGAGTTACTGACTAGGATCAAGGAAGCGCAGAAGGATGATGGAGAGATTTGGGCGATAATTCAGAATTTGGAGAAGCAGACAGAATTCAGAATGGACGCAGACGGTATCGTTTGGCAGGGCACGAGACTTTGTGTTCCTGATAATCAAGAACTCCGGGAAGCATTGTTAGCTGAAGCTCACAGCTCCCCATTTTCTATACATCCTGGGTCGACAAAAATGTACCATGACATCAGACAACACTTTTGGTGGAGTGGTATGAAACAGGATGTAGCCACGTATGTCTCCAAATGTCTTACCTGTCAGCAGGTTAAGATTGAACATCAGCGATCTGGCGGTCTCCTTCAACCGTTGGATATTCCAGAGTGGAAGTGGGACAAAATCACCATGGATTTTGTTACCGGTCTTCCGCCTACCAAGAAAAAGCACGATGCTATTTGGGTCATTGTTGATCGACTCACCAAATCAGCTCATTTCTTACCGATACGCAAGGAAGATCCTGTAAGTAAACTCGCAGATACGTACAGAAGGGAGATCATGAGACTCCACGGCACTCCCTCCAGCATCGTCTCAGACAGAGATCCTCGTTTCACGTCGCGATTCTGGAAAGGTCTGCAAAAAGCTTGGGGTACACAACTTAAGCTGAGCACAGCCTTTCATCCTCAAACGGACGGACAATCGGAGCGAACAATTCAGACATTGGAAGATATGTTAAGGTCGTGTGCGTTGGAATGGACAGGTGATTGGGACGATTACATCTGTTTAGTCGAGTTTGCATACAACAACAGCTGGCACGCAAGCATCAAATGTGCTCCTTTCGAAATGTTGTATGGCAGAAAGTGTCGCGCTCCAACTTGCTGGGATCAAGTGGGAGAGCGAACACTTGAAGGACCAGAGATTATAGAAATGACCAACGAGAAGATTGAGGTAGCTAAACAGAAACTGCAGGAAGCGCGTTCACGCCAGAAGAGTTATGCCGATAAGCATCGTAGGGACATACATTTTAATGTGGGAGATCACGTCTTCCTCAAGGTTTCGCCGGCACGTGGTGTTAAACGCTTCGGGATAAAAGGAAAACTCAGTCCTCGGTTCATCGGACCATTTGATATCGTTGAACGAATCGGTGAAGTATCTTACCGATTGGCGTTACCTCCTCAGCTTTCACACGTGCATAACGTGTTTCATGTGTCCTTACTCAGAGGGTACAATTATCATCCCCTTCACATGGTTCAGTATCCACTGGAACAGATACGTGAAGATCTCACGTTTATAGAAGAACCCGAACGAGTACTCGACAGACAAGAACGAGTCATGAGAAGGAAGACGATTCCTTTCGTCAAAATCCTTTGGAGGGACCATACCGAGCGGGAAGCCACTTGGGAAACAGAGGAGTCTATCCGGGCTTCTTACCCTCACTTCATATTTTGAGTTCGGGTATGTCACTTCTTTTCAGCTTACTTTATCTATAATTCGGGGACGAATTATTCTTTTTAGGGGGGAAGAATTGTAAAACCCGCATGCTTTTACCATGAATAGTGCCCTTAAGATCGTACGTTCTAGATTAAAACTTACCTCATGTAGTATTGATCACATTCATGTGCTAATATTCAAGCAAGTGCATACGTGTATGTCATGACAAGTATCGATTACGTACGACCCCATGATAAACAGTTAATAATATATCACGTGAACATAATTAAATCATGAACACCATTTAAAATACTAACTAAAATAATTACGTAAATACTTATAATATATTTACGAGCGTTAAGTTTACGATAAATGACACGTTAAAAGAAACAGAAACAAGTTAAACACGAGCACGTTTAACCACGAACGAACACGAAACATCGGGACACGAGAAAGGTACGGGTACCCCATGTGGGGCCCCCATACCCACGGCACACATGCATGAAATGGGCTTAGCCCATGGACTTTTCAAGTTAAGGGGGGTAAAGTGTTAAACATGTTTTCATTTTCATTTTACAAGAAATAAACTAAAAACCCTAAAAAGAGTTTTCTCCTCTCCTTTTGCCTCCTTTGTGCCGCCACCTATACACCATCATAAGGGGGTGTTTGATTGATTTTGATCTTAAAAACAAGTGTTAGAATACGTGTTTGTTCATCCTTTTTCCAAGCTACATAGTGGTATACCTTTCTAACCCTTCTTTTTAATTCTTTTTAATTCTTTTGATCTTTGATTATTTTCATGAACATGTTATTATTTTTCTTATGAAAACAAGATAATTAATCATTGATCTAACATGTTTTGGTATTAAATAAAATCAAGGAATGATTTAAAGGGGTGTTTGTTTCTAGCCGCCTAGCAAAACAAACCCGAGGGGGGTTTGGTTTGCTATTGCCGCCACCACCAAGACCACAAATGGTCTTGGTTGGCTCATGTGGGACCCACGGCAGCAAGGGGACACGTGTGCCCCGGGTTTGGCCCGGGGTACGGTGTCGAATTCATACCCGGTTCACGGTTCGTTGGTTAAAATCATGATCTATGTTACATGTAATTTTTATGAATCATGAACTTAGGATATAATTAATTAATAACATGAAATATTAATTAAATCATGACTTAGGTTATTTTAATTATTAGTTTATCATGACATTAAATTAACCTAAGTATTTTATGTGATAAGTTATAATTAATTAATTATTAAAACATGCCTATAATTAATTAATTTAGACATGACTTAGGTTATATTATTATTAATAATAATACACATTTTAACCTAAGTATTTCATTTCATTTTAATTAATACATGTTACACTTTAATTAAAATGCTTAACCTATAGTTTAATTAAATACATGAAATAATAATTAAACTATACACTATATCATATGACTTAAGTAGTAAGCTTATGACACTTAGACCTATATGTTAGCTTATGAAATCAGCTTAATTCTAATTATGGAAACTTCTATTTATAGAAACTTAATTAAATAAGGCAACTAATCTAATTATGGAAACCTTCTATATATGGAAATCAATCTATTTCAGGCAGCTAATCTAATTATGGAAACCTTCTATATATGGAAACTTATTTAATTAAGGCAGCTGATCTATTTTTGGAAACTTTCTATTTTTAGAAACTAATCTATTTTAGGCAGTAAATTCTATTTTTGGAAACTTTCTATTTTGGAAACTTTCTATTTTTGGTAACTTTCTATTTTTGGAAACTTTCTATTTTTGGAAACTTTCTATTTTTGGAAACTTTCTATTTTTGGAAACCTGCTATTTTTGGAAAGTTACTTATTATTATACAGTAAGTATATTAATACATGAAATACCAGTAATACTTAATCAGATAAACCAGAAATACAAGATAAACACAGTTTAAGGCTTTAAACAGTGAACCATGACCTAAAACATACCAAATCAGCTATAACAAGACACAGAACCCAGTACGTAATCAGTGAATCGATACTTATACACGTGTGTATTCATGTAGCATTAGTGATCCAGAAGTAGGAGTCTTTCTTCCGTTCATTTCACTGGACTTGAGGTACGGATTCCCGTCCTTTCAGAATGGACATTCCTTCCTTATTAGGATTTCCCCGTATGCAGCCAACTGTTTTCCCCAGCATTTGTTTTATTGTTTTGAACTGCTTATGTTAATTTAGCATAAACTATAGCCATATACAAGCATGACCAGTTTCACCTAGTTATGGAGGTACCATAACCATAGCATTGGAGGCACCGATGTTATGACTTCCCCACGGCGGAGTGATTGCTCGTGGCGTCCCTTTTCAGTTTGGCCATATTATTATATCAGTCGGGGTGTATGGGTGCATCCTAGTTACATGTTTTATTCAGTTTATCATGGTGAATGTGGTGTGTGCCTTGCACCCTTCACAAGGAGCTGATCCCTCCTACCCAAATCAGTATATTGATTAGAGGCATCCCCTCTAATCAGCATGATGAGGTCACCCCTCCAAGTATTCATGCACGTGACCTTTTCATGACCTATATGGGCTATGGTATATATATGTTAAAACAGTTTTCACAGGTTAAACATAAGGCTTTTCAAACTATAAAACCAGTTTTCATGATACTTAACCAGTTTGCTCAGTACTTAGTCTTCCGCTGTTATATGTTACATGCTTATCCTATATCATGCTTTATTGTACATCCGTGCACTGAGCGTCTTGCTCAGCCGTTTTCCTTTTCATGTTCCCAAAACGGCAGGTACTCAGGGACGCTCGTAGATCTCAAACGTAGGTGCATATGGATTGGAAGCTTTACTGTCTTTCTTTACTTTATGCATTTCCTTTACTTTGATACAGTTGCTTTGGACATTGTTTCGTCCTTCCTTTTACAGTATTTATGTTTGTGTGTGATGAGCTTTACTTTGGGATACCGATGTTTGATTCCGGTATTTCCTTTTATGGTTGAATAATGCTTAGACATTTATCCTTGTATGCTTTGATGACACGCCATGATATGCGTAATATTCCATTTCCAAAATGGGGTGTTACATAAATTATGAATCAACGTCACAAAACGAATCCAATAAAAATTGTCTCATCAAAAACGGAGTTCAAAAACATAAATACATGCATCACCTTTTTCTTTCATCTTATCCAAGTTTTCACCATCTAGAATGATGTAACAAGTACATCCAAAAACATGAAGGTGTTTGAGTGAAGGTTTTCGATCATGAATTATGTGATATGGTGTCTTTTCGTGTCTTGGGATAATTAAGGATCGGTTTTGTGTGTAGCATGCGGTTGACACGGCTTCGGCCCAAAATATAGTGGAAGTTTTGAAGCGGATAATAATGTTCGAGCATCTTCAACCAAAGTACGGTTTCGTCTTTCAACAACGCCGTTTTGTTCGGGGGTTCGAGCAATAGATGTTTCATGTTCAATCCCTTCGGCTTCAAAATACTTTCTCAGATTTGAATTCAAAAATTCTGTACCTCTGTCAGTACGAACCACTTTAACTTGAGCCTGAAGACCACGTTGTATCAATTTAAGGAAGCTGATGAGAACTTCAGGTGTTTCATCCTTGGACCTCAAGAAGTGAGTCCATGTGTACCTTGAGTAATCATCGACAATTACCAGAATATATTTCTTTCCATTGATACTCTGAACACGCATGGGGACCACACAGATCCATGTGAAGAAGATCTAACCGTCCTTTAGAGCTTGGTGTGTTCTTTGTTTTGAAGCTACTTCGTTTAGCTTTACAAAGTTCACAAGAAGAACAAAGATGATCTTTGATGAATTTCAAGCTTGTAAGTCCTCTCACAATATCTTTCTTGGAAAGCAAGTTAATGGTATCAAAGTTGAGATGAGAAAGACGTTGATGCCATAACCATGCCTGAGGCCTTGAAGCTTTTGCCATGAAGCAAATTGGAGTTGATGAAGTTGTGTCTTGAAGTGAAATTGTGTAAAGATCAGTACCCCGTGTACCGGTAAGTAAGTCATTCCCATCATATTCACGAACAAAACATGTCTTCTTTCTGAAAGCAACTTCCAAATCCGCATCACAGAATTGACCAACCGAGAAAAGATTGTGATTGAGCCCTTCGACGTAGTATACCCTTTTAATCGTGATATTCCCCTGAACCAAATCTCCATATCCTAGGATCGGTGCAAATTGATCATTTCTGAATCGGACCGTACCCAGGAACTTCTCCACGAAGTTAATTAGAAGCTTGAGATTCCCCGTCATGTGCTTCGTGCATCCGGAGTCCAGTATAAAGAGAATTATTTGTATCACCTGCAGAAGAGTTAGAACACGATGGAGCATTTTCTAAATTGGATACCACAGTAGTTGTGATAGTAGAATCATTAGTGTCCTTATCAACATTTAAAGGCAAACTAACACTCGTTTTCACATTTTATGTCCTAACTTTAGGCATCCATTTATATCCGGGAGGACATTGATTAGCAAACCACCATTTCCAAGACTTACTGGCAGACTCATATAATTCCTTAATTTTGCTTCTAGGATTCTTAGTGGTAGAGTCTGATGCATTACTTTTCTTAGTGGGGGTTGCACCAGAATGGTTCACTTTGCGTTTGGGTTTACTAGCTCTAATAGGCATTGCAACTTGCTTCTTAGTTCTAGTATCTACGCCTTTGACTTTATTTATAGCACACATAGAATGATTAGCATTAGCACACTTCCCACATTTGACACAAACAAATTTCACATTCATAGCATTCAAATCATTCATAGCATTCAAATCGTCATTACATGCGATTACAGCCTTTTTATTCTTAAAAACATTCAAATTCCTAGGGTGTTCTTCTACTTCCTTCATCTTCCCTTGATTCTTGTGTTTCCAGACCTTATCATTCACATGAGTGCGCTTAAGCTGAGGCCGGCTAACACTAGTAGTGGAAACTATTCCTGTAGTAGAAGACACACGAATATTAGTGTTTCTAGAAGTCTGAGGCGAGTGAGTATCTTTGTTTGTGGGCTTAGTGGGCATTCTATACATCCCTGGTTTAACCACATTTTTGTGCTTAACGCTTGGTGCTATAGGATTCCTTATGGGTTGATTCTGTGGTAACCTTTCCTTTCCATCCATCTTGGGGGAAAACACAGGTTTTGCAAACGAGGAATTTGATAAAGCAGATGGTTTTCCCATGATAGAGGATCTATTCTCTTTAGAGGCATTGGGTTGTCTAATAACATTTTTCTTAATGCTAGGTTCCACAATTTTCCCACCCATTTGAGCAATGAGTTTCTGCAACTCTGCTATCGCTCTGTCCCTGTCTTGTAACTGAGCTTTCAACCCTTTAATTTCCAAATTCTGTTCATTCATTTCTCGAAATGTTTGGGAAAGTTTTTCTTGCAATTTATTATCGTGTGGAAAACTACCAACGTCTTTTTGCAAAGCAAGTTCAAGTGAATGACAATGTTTTTGAAGGAAATCAGTTTTGTGTTGAAGTAACTCAAAAGCCTTTTTATCAACATTTTCTTTACGTTTCGAAAGCTCAATTTCAAGACGTTCACATTCTTTGATCTTATCAAGATATTGGCATGCAACTTCAGAATATTCATCAATATCAGCACAAGATGTAAAATAAGCACACATAACATCTTTAGAAACGCATTCTTGCAAGAGTAAATCATATTCATCTGAGAAATCAGACTTCTCCATTTGAAGATCATCAATGTGTTTCTCAAGAGATTCAACGTATTTTAAATCATCATACATTTCAGTTCGAATGAACTCCTCAAGTTGAAGAACAGTTTCTTTAATCAACGCCGTGTTAGGAATTAAGAGTTCTTTCACAAGCAAGGTAATATCTTGAGGAATCGGACGTGTCCACTCAGCATTTACACGTTTTGCCCAGTCTCTTTCAACAATAGATTTAACATTATCTATGTGGTGTTTAAGAATACCTAATGTTTTCCTACTCTTGCTTTTAGATTCATCTAAAGGGAGGTAGTTTATGTATTTGTAAACATTAGATTTCGTAGGGGCAAATGCTTTCTTCCATTGAATTCTCTTTTGTTTTCATTCTAAGAACACTTCCTCACAAGTTTTCTGAGTTTGTTTGTTGAACAGGCCATAAAAACTATTATCATAAGCATAATTATATGGTTTCACAAACTCCTTATTAACAAGTGGTTGGCTATCAGCATCCCAAAGGGCAGTCTCTTCACTATTGGCACTAACAGGCATGTAGTCAAGATCTGTCCTTTCAGTCTCATCAAGATAAAGATGCGGGTTTGCAGCTTGAGCTTTGGCAAGGTACTCAGGACTTGCAAAGCTAGCTTGACCCTTAAACATCAAAGGAGGTGCCAACATTCTCACAGATTGAATAGAATCATGCGTTTTATAAACAACGTTCTTCAAAAATTCGACTTGTGCTTCTAATTTCGTTACCTTTTCAGTTTCTTTATCATATCTACTTTTGAAGTCTTGTTTTAACACATCTACCTCTTGGTTCTTATCCTCAAGAATTTTAGCAGAATCAGTAGTGGTCATAGAGAGCTTTTGTTCAAGTTCATTAACTTTGGTATTGGCAAGGTACGTTTTTGACGTTCATCCATTAAGAAAACATTATATTAACGCTTCTCTTTAGCTAATAACTCAAGAGTTGTATTATATTTGTTTTCAAAATCGTCCTTTTGACTTTTTAACGCACTTCCCTTGTACACCTCAAGCTCTTTGGTTTTCTGAAGGAGCTTATCTCTATAGCTTTCAGTCATCTCAGTAGATTTGATAAGAGCAGCTTTACATTCTTCAAAACTTTGAGTGAGCGTAGCGTTTGCCTTCTTTAATTGCTTTTGACTCTTTTTATTTTCAGTGACATCTTTTTGTAAAGTAGCAATTAAATTAGCAAGCGCAATACGTTCCTCTTCATCATATTCATTTGCATGTTGATCATCCTCAGACTCATTATTGCACATGTCTGATGAATCGGGTGTGGTATTGCTATCAACCGTTTCCATCATACACGTGTCATTAATGGCATTGGGTAGATCACTATGCTCAGGAATATCACCAAACACATTATATTCATCAGTAGTGTGTACCTTATCGATTGGCTCAGTGTCAAAGATAGGGCCATTGTCATCTTCAGTGACTTTGAGAACTTCTTCAACCTCTGCCATATACGAGTAATGTGCATCGAGCTCTTGATCAAAATCTTCATCATCAGTATCATCAAGCATTGCTCCTTCCTCAGCTGACAATTTAACCCCTGCTTCCATTTTCTTGCATAGCAGCATCTTTTCCTTATGATAACCAGAGTCTCTAACCCGTTTTGGCTTCCTGCATTCCTTTGCCATATGCCCAAAACCTTGGCAATTAAAACATTGAATCCCACTCTGCTGAAGCACTTGACTTCCAACAGTTTCCCTATTCCCAGTAGCAGCAGCAATCCTCTGAGTATCATACTTGGCAGTTTGTCGATCATACCTTGCAGAACCCTCAACATGCGTTGGATTATGTCGATCATACCTAGAAGGACTTTCACCACGTCGACGTGTGTCATACCTTGGAGGACTCTCAACATATCGGTTCTTGGTGTTAGATGATGTGCGAAGATTGTTGTTGGTGGGTTTGTAGATTTTCTTGTAAGTCTTCATTATGTAAGCAATTTGTTGTTTCATCTCTCGGTTCTTTTGAGCTTGGTCTTCATCACTATCTTCTTCAGATGAGGACTCAGATGGTGGTGATGGTGCTCTTGGCGCTTTACCTCGAGATTTTTTGGAAGATGAAGACTTAGATGATGTGGAATATCGTGGTGAGGATGATGTATTTGAGTATGGCTTAGGAGCACGAGAGTGAGGATCTTGAACATGTTGAGTGGTAGTCAGTAAAGCAAGTGGATTAGCCGTCTTGGCAACACGTTCAACTCGAATCTCATTTGCTTCATTCTGAAATTGCTTCAAGATGTCAAAGAATCGATGATATGAGACCTCGTCTAACTTTTCTTGTTGTTTCACCAAAGTGACGAACCGTGTCCACTCGGGTTGAAGTTGTTGAAGAAATTGAACATTGACTTGCATGGTGGAGACTTGCAGATTATTTCTTGTCATGTCATTCATCATCTTATAAAACCTGGAGTAGTAAGATTCAATTGATTCTGCATCCCTTGAAGTAAACTTGCCAAAATTTCAAAACAAGTTTGTTTTGACATCTTGTTTGTTGAGTGATTCTCCTTGTTGCAAGCGTTCAATAGCAGTCCACATTTCATGTGCTGTCGGGCATGCATCAACCGTGGAGTAAATATCATCTCCAATCCCACTTAAAACCATATAGATGGCTTCCTTCTCCGCATCATGCCAAGCACAATTTTCAGGTGTGAGATCAGCTCTTGTTTCATCATGTTCACTTGCAGGTATTGGATCAGTAGTATCTGTGGCTGCTCTTGGAGGAACTGAGATCTTCTTAAATTAAATGGTCCATGAGTAATACATTTCCTCAAGGCATCACCATTAGGTCTTGTATCAAGATATCGTGTGAAACGTGATTGCCATTGAGCATACCGACCAGATACAATCATTGGTGGTCTCTCTTTGTTACCCGCCACCATTATGTTGTTGTTCGTCACACGATATTCGGTAGTAGAATCCATCTCAATTTTCTCTAAAATGATGAAGTGAATATGGATCTTAAGTAGATTTGTTGTGATTATTGTTGTGGTTTAAATTCCGAAAAATTGCAATTTTTCTCCAGTCCGACAATAAATTCTCCAGTCCGACAAAAACGGTAGACCCAAAAATTTTGTATCGCCAAATTTTGAAATTAAGCTAGAAATGTCCTAAAACTAGTATGGAAAAAATTTGAATTTACTTGATAGTGGCTAAGTCTAAAAAATACTCAAACAAAAATTTAGCAAAAACACATCATCGGAATCACTTCGTCAGAATGTCTAATCGGAATGTCCAATCGGAATGTCTTATCGGAATGTCTAATCGGAATGTCTAATCGGAATCCCTTCGTCGGAATGTATAATCGGAATGATGATCGGAACGACCTTGTCGGAATACCAAATCGGAATGATGATCGGAAAGAACTTGTCGGAATACCAAATCGGAATGATGATCGGAAAGACCTTGTCGGAATACCAAATCGGAATGATGATCGGAAAGTCTTGTCGGAATGTTGAAACCCTTTTCCGATGATACTGATCGGAATCACAATCAGAATCAATAATCCCTTTTCCGATTACACCAATCGGAATAATAGTGCTGTTACGAGATTTTGGGGTAAAAAAATGAATTTTTCGACAAGAAATCCGCGATTTTAACCAACCAAATGCGACCAAATCCCTACCACAGCTATGTATAAGATTTATATCAAGATTTAGAGCATAGAAAACACAAAAAGAATCTTGAATTCGAGATGATTATAAGAAAAAATCACACGAACCAAGTAAAATCAACAACGAATCACAAAACTACCCCATGGTGATTGATACCAAATGTTGTCCCTTATATTTGAGATTGATTAAGCAATGAAGAAAGAAAGAAAATAGATGAAGAAGAGATGAATTCCTAGAGAGAGAAAGTAGTGAGAGAAAGAAGAGAGGAGGATGATTAACTTGGTGAATATTAGATTAAGAAAAGATTTGTTACAAATGACCATCCACCCTCCTAACATGCTAGGAGGGTAGTATATATAGTCCACCCACATGCGGGCTTTAATGGACTATATATTAGGCCGGGCTTGTCTTTTGGACTTTAATTAGTTTAAATCCAAGCCCGTGAACCACGACTAAATAACTACTTATTACAAAGTTCTAATAAATATTACAATAGAAACCTATGACCGAACATTCTTGTTTGACTCAATATTTTGAGGCTAACACTTCTTTCTGAAAATGATCAGCTCAAGCCCGAGCTTGATGGAAAAGGCAAAAGCTGCCTTTGTGATCCCTGGATGTAGGGTCACAAGGTAAATACCTTTTTCTTACTTTCTATACTTGCTTGGAAGTTTTTTTTTGAGCTATGATGATTAATAGGATTAGGTTGTTAAGATGTAGACCAAATGCTTGATATTGTTAGTTTGTTGGATTAGAACTAGTTAGAACTGATTTGACTGGATTTAGTTCATGTTAAGATAGATCATCTTTGTTAAAAATCATTTTTCTATTTTAAAGGAGTGTTTAGATTCAGGTTTTAGAGTCAGTTTGTGAGATGCAAATGGTTTAAAATCAGTTTAAATACACTCTTTTCATTAGTTTTGTGTTATATCAGTTAATGTGTTGGATTTTGTAAGTTTGTGAAAGTTTTGCATGCTAAAGACTTGATAAACCTAGTTCAAAAATAAGTAAGCCATCACTGCCTTGATTTTTGTGTAATTTGCTAGTCAAACCTTTGAGCTTGATAGGATTTAGGTTAGGGTAGGATTTGTGTGTGGTTTGGGTAAGCTAGTGAGTGAATTGAGTGAGTTTTGGCCAACCAAAACTCACCCAATTGCACTTTGCATCAGCAAAGCCCCAGTAGACCCCCATTGCCTATATCAGTAACTGTATTGGCCCATTTGGGCTTGAATTTTGTGAACAAGCTTGAGTTTTTCCATTTTATTTGACTCCCCACAACCCAACTGGTTGTGGGGGTGCCCTTGTTTTCAGATAAAACCAAAAAACAAGCAAGTTCTACTCACTTTAGTGCCCAGACCCGTTTGTGGGAACCAAGTTCCCACTTATAGTGTTGGGGTAGGTACTGTTTAGCTAACTAACAAGTGTGTAAACACTTATCCTTTTGCCACTATAATCATGGAAAAACAAGACCTAATCATGTGTTTTACATCTTAAATGTCGGAATTACGCGTGGTTTTGTGTTTTGTGTGTTAAATAGGTACAAATGATCAAAAGAAGAGAAAACACGGGATTTCACGGTCAAATGTCGAAGAAAAGTCAAGAAAGAGTCAAGACAAAGATCAAAAGACAAAAGTGTGCCAAGTTCGCGAAAACCGATGAAAACCGACACGAGAATGGAGAAAAAGATCAAAGAGCCAAAATCTAGTTCGATTTAGAGGATTTCAAGAGAAAACGAGCCAAGTGGGTCCCACAATTGAGTAAATGGGCTCAAAAGCCCATTTATATCTCAAGTTAATAAAATGTGATTTGAAGGCCCAATTTGGATTCTTAATTCGGATGGGAAATATTTTACATTGGGCCTCAAGCCTAAAATGAAATGAGATGAAAACGAATGAAGAAAACATGGAATGGGCCTAGGGTTTTCACTTGTTGTTTACACGTCTACTCCACCTTTTACCACTAACGAATAAATCACTCGTCTCACCTACCCATTTACTTTTGTCACTTCACACAAATAATAAACCAAACCGAAATCCACTTTCTCTCTCACTTCTTTTTTAATATCGATACTACCAAAGCTCATTTTTCTCATCTTCCCCAAACCTTTCAACCCTAAAAACCAGTAATAATCCCACTTTTCACATAAACCCTAATGGGTAAAAAAAAGTTAATTAACATGGGGGTTTTTGATCCCACGTGTTAATCACGTGTGGGGAAATTAATTCCCCCAATTATTCGGAAGAAAGAATGGAAGAGCAAAACTACGTGGCTTCGTTTAATTGGTGTTGACACCTCAATCATCCGATCCAGCCAATCACATGCCAAAGAAAAAGCACAAGAAACACAAATCATTGCCACCCTGGCAATCTGTGTGACCAAGAGCCAATATCCACCCTTGGATCCAAACTGAAAAGAGAGAGAAGGAGAAGAAAGAAGATCAATGGCCAAGATTGTTCTACTTGCTCGCCAAGGAAACCTAGAAGGTTCGGGGGATCCCTATAAAAACCCCCCTCTCTATCATGTAATATATGCTTTTTCTTTTATTTTTATTTTCAGAAAATTAGTTGATAGGTTTTTAATTTTGTAATTTCTCTTTCCAGTCATTGTAATTTGATTTTCAATTAATGAAAAGTTGATATTTAATTTTAATTTAGTCTCAATTTAATTTCTCTTACTGTTTTTAATTTTATATAAATTTGGATCTGTTTTTTTTATATGAATTACTGTTCGTCAGTATTGGTATTATTATAAAAAAATTAAAAAAAAATTAAAAAAAATTTAAAAAAAAATATAAAGAAAAGTTTAATATATATTTCCCCTACTGGGAAGTATATTTCAAAGCTACTGTCATCCGAGTAACTGGTTCGAGAAATGGTTCGATTCAAGGTAGTGTTTGTTCGAATTGGGGTTCGTGAATGTTGTTAGGTTAGAGTAATTTGGTGTAAAATTGTTGATGATTGTTGACGATTTAAAGAGGTATTGTTTCGGTTTAAGCTCGCTCAGCGCGACGCTTCGTCTCAAAGGTTTTCACCAAAAGGTGAGTCTCGTTTTTCTCATTTAATTTTTAGTAGATTAATATTAGTATTACTGCTTGTGTTTTGAGGTGTTTAGATCTGCTTGTATTATTATTCAATGTTCGGATTTGCTTAATCTAATAAGTTTTTGGTTGAAGATAGTTTGTATCTGCTTATTTTGGTTTGAAATTTGCTTATCGAATATATTGAATCTGCTTTAACTGTGATTTAAACCTGCTTGAATTGCGTTGGAATTATTTGCTTTTGTTAGGATTACTCGCTTATTTGATTCCTGCTTATTTTGAAATTAAGCTTAGTCTGTTTCTGCTTATTCACTTTAATCTGCCTATTTAGTTTCAGCTTATAGGTTTCGAGTTTGAATTGATCTGAGTTTGGTTCAATCTGTTTACTTAGCTAGTTGCTTATTTCGATAGTTTGAATTTAGATTTGATTTTCTTTTTGATAGCTTATTTGTTAGCAGCTTTATTTGCTTTAGCTTCTTTTTCGTTTAGATAGATTCTTAGATTAAGCTATTTTAGTAATTAGCTTATTCAGTTTTAATAGATTATTTGGTATTCTGCTTATTTGCCTGCTTCTTTCTATTTGCTGATTAAACCTCAGACCCAATTGGTCTGAGGCTTTTTCTTTGTCCAAAAATCAAAGTAAAAAAAAAAAGAGAAAAAAAATAATTCAAAAAATTCGTCACTTTCGGGACTCGAACCTGTGACCCCTCGCTTGGCAGTCGAACGCCTCAACCATCTCTGCTAGTGCTACTTTTGTTTATTAGTTTGCACTAGGACTTTAATATAGGATCTTTAATTCTGTCAGATTTTAATTAGTTTAATACTAGTTTAAGTTTATTTAAATTTTAATTAAAAGTAATTAAATAGTTTCTTTATATTCAGTTTTTATAAAATATAAAAAGAGAAAAAAAATAGTTTTAATTTTTATTTACTTTTTAGTTTAAATTTTATTAGTTTTAAAAATAGTATTATTAAGTTTTCATTTAAAAATATTTTTAAAAAAAAAAGTTTAATAGGTTTTAATAATTGAATAGTTTAAAAATAGATTTGTTTAGAGTAAAATTTAATTAGATTATTTTTAAAGTTAACTAGAGGTTATTTTTATTTGAATAGATTTGTTTTTATAAATTGTTAGATAAGATTAATTTTAAATAGCTTTTATTTTTTTTAAGTTAGTTTAAAAATACCAAAAAAGAGATTTTACCAAAAACAAGTTAAGTCTTGACGATAAAACCGGAAATCAAATTCGAGTCGAATCGAGGAGAAAACGATAAACGAAAAAGGACTTAAAAATCCCGATATTAAATTGGCGCCGCTGCCGCTTCGCTCGTACGATTGACGATTTTTCGTGAAGACGTTTGGATTTTGGGACCCGTTCATTTTTGAACGTTCCTTTTTCTTGCAACAAAATCAAAAACAACAAAAAAAAAATCAAAAAGCTAAAAATACAAAAAAATTAAAAAAACAACAAAAGCAAATTCTTTCCTAATATTTGCACCAAAAAAATTTAAAAAAAATAAAAAAATCCAAACGTAATACGTTTTCCTAAACGTATTACACCAAAAATATTACGTATTATTGTTATTTTTCTTATTCGATTTCTTTCGCTTTTTATTGTGAATATATATTTTTCTAAAAAATACAAAAAGATTTTTCTTTTACTATAATATATTACGTAGCACAATAATTTACCTACTTTTCAAATAAGCCTTAGTTGGGATTTCATCACCTAACTATTGTAGTCGAATCTTAAACGAAATAAAAAGGCAAAATAGATAAATACTAGTAAGACGTTTGAACTCAAAATATACAAACTATAAGGTGGGTATAAGGCGACGCGCTATAAGAGGCCGTCTAAGGAAAAAGGTTTTTAAGTTCTTTGTGCCACCTCGTTTCCCCGCTTGCTTGTGCGTATATTGAGAGGGACGACCGATTATTGGTTTGCCGACTCAAGTAGTATTTACGTACATATTTTTGTAGATTTTTCATATTGCTCATCGAGAGGGAAAATCCCTTTCCTCTCAAAGTCGACCGACGTCACCTACCTCATTCCTAAGTTTTAATTGTATGCGCACTCGCGCGCGTACATACATACCGAGTGGTGTACCAAATACTTCTAATTCTTCCAAAAAGAATAAGAAGAAAAACAAAAAGACCGTCATTCAAGCCGATCCCGAGAATCGAGCTTTCGACATAACGATGGCAACGGATAATCGACCAATGATTGAGATTCTTCAATCTCACGTTGAAGGAAACGATGATGCGATTGTGGTGCCGACCATTGGAGCTAATCATTTTGAACTTAAACCGGATTTTATTCGAATGGTTTCCGCTACACCATTTTTAGGTCGTACTAATGATGACCCACACGCTCATATCAAACGTTTCATCCAATTAGCTAATACCGTCAAATACAATGGGGTGCCACAAGAGGCCGTTCGCCTCCAACTTTTTCCTTTTTCCCTCGAGGGACAAGCCCGGATTTGGCTTGATAAGGAACCACCCCAAAGTATTACGACATGGATTGATTTAGAGACCAAGTTCATTAACTACTTTTTCCCACCATCACGGACCACGTCTTTAAGGAATGAAATAATCACCTTTGAGCAACAATATGGGGAAACATTTAGTGAGTCTTGGGATCGATTTAAAGAGCTTTTAAGAAAATGTCCACAACACGGTTTCACCAAAGTGCATCAAATAAATACGTTTTACAATGGTTTGACTCTAAATGACCAAGACTCACTTAATAGTGCCGCGGGGGGCAATATTCTTGTGAAAACCATGAACGAGGCTTGGGCCATTATTGAGAACAAGGAAAAAGTGCAAACCAAAAGTGTTAGGGCTAATATGGCAAGTGCTAGTACGAGTAATAATGAGGTGAATGATCAAATTAATAAACTTACTTCACTTGTTGAAAAACTCGCTTTAAGAACCGACGCCCTCACCACTCATGTGCATGCCGTGAAAGATAATAGTGAAACGTGTGAGACTTGTGGTGGACCACATTCATATTTCAATTGTGACAAGGTTTATAATCAACAACAACAAGTTTGTGCTTTTAATACTAATGAAAGGGTTCAATTTAAACCTAATGTTGATGTTAACCATTTATCTTACAATAGTTCTAATTATTTGGCTCCCCCGGGTTTTGTAGCACCACAAAGACCACCCCCACCCGCCCAAAATACCCAATACCAAAATAGGAACCAAGGTCCTCAAATGGGTAATTTTCAAGGGAATGCTAATCAAGGGAATTTTAATGGTCAAAACCAAGGGTTTCAAAATAATAATAAAGGTTTTTATAATAACAACGGTTTTCAATCTCAAAATCAAGGATTTCCTAATCAAGGGTTTAATCAAATGAACATGCAAAATTCTCAAATGGACTTGGTTCTACAAAAATTGACCGAACATGAGAAAATCATGCAAGCTATGCAAGCATCTACCAGACAAATGCAAGAGTCCAATGATAAGAGATTTTTGACTATGTTGCAAACCCTTAGACCCCAAGGTGCCTTACCATCCAATACCGAGATTAACCCTCGTGCTAATGTGAGTGCTATCAATACTCGAAGTGGAGCCACTTTAGTGGGACCTTCCATCTCTTCGCCCATAAAGGAGAGACAAGGCCCAGAGGTCATAAAGAGTAATCCTACTCCCCCTCCGGTGATTCCGTCCACTACCACTCCTAGTTCTAGTCCTCCATTGCCGAAAGAGCCTATTCCTACGGTTGTTCAAGAAGCGAGTCCTTCTCCTTCTCAACCTAAGCCTAATATTCCTTATCCATCTAGGTTAGGCAAGACTAAAGTGCTCAACAAAGATGACATTCATGTCTCTAATTTTTTGAAAATGATTTCCAATGTGAATTTTAACGTAAGCCTTATTGAAGCACTTGCTCAAATGCCAAAATTTGTCAAAATGTTTAAAGATTTGCTGAATAAGAAGGAAAAAATGGTTGAGCTCGTTAACACCCGTTTAAATGAGAATTGTTCTGCGGTTCTTCTCAAAGAGCTTCCCGAAAAGCTAGGAGATCCCGGACGATTCGTGTTACCTTGCTCGTTTCCTCAAATCGATGATTGTATGGCTTTAGCGGATCTCGGCGCTAGCATCAATCTTATGCCACTCTCGGTTTGGAAACAATTGTCATTACCCGAACTTTTACCGACTCGTATGACTTTAGAGCTAGCTAATCGAACTCTCGCATACCCCGTTGGTATTGCCGAAGATGTTTTTGTTCGAGTTGGTACATTCACTTTTCCCGTAGACTTTGTCGTCGTCGACTATGAGATGGATCCTCGTATTCCGTTAATACTTGGTAGACCATTCTTAAGATCCGGAAGAGCCTTAGTTGACGTAGCCGAAGGGGAGTTAATTCTTAGGGTTCGGGATGAACAACAAGTTTTTAAAATGGGAAAAATCACAACAAAATCAAATGGAAAAGAGTCGGTCAATATGATTGATGTTCTTAATTATAATGATGACGAGATTTTTAGAATTGAAAAATCTAATCAAAATGATTTTGTGAAAAATTCATCCCTTCCCTTAGAGCCTCAAAATTTTGAAACTCCTATTTACGACACCGATAGTGATGACACTTCTTCAAGTGATCACACTATCTTCGGCTTAGACGACTCGTCTTTTGACCCACCCACTTTTGACCCACCCATTTATGATCAACCAATCTTTGATACCTACGATGATGACACTTCTTTAAGTGATCTCATTAATTTTGATGACCCACCCCTTGATTTTAATGCACCTCATATCTCTATGTGTGATTCTTCCATGGAGACTCCTTTTGACTTCTATACTCCAATTTTAGAAGTCATGACTATCAAGGAGGATCCTCCACTCTTAGAGATCATACCTAATTTAGAGGTTATTCCATTTGAGGAGGATTTAGATATCTTTCTAAATACATATTTTCCTCACGAGGATGAGTTTTCCTATGACTCTGATGATACTTATGTTTTCACATCGAGTTTGGAAGAGGATGACTTTCCCACTATGGATTTTGATGATATTTTGAGCTTAAATGTCGACACCTCTTGCTATTTTCCCATTAAGGAACCGGTGTTTGATCCGGGAATAGAGACTTTTGTGCTTTCATTGCCATATCTCCATAACACCTTCCCTAGTAAGAGACTTTTGCCTAAGGATACCCCACATCTCTATGACTTGCGTACCACCTCGGGGTTTATTTCCTTTTGTGATGGAAATTATGTGTTTGACCCAGGTGGATTTTCATGGGGTATGCCTTGTATGACTTTGTTTCACCTTTATCATGGAGAGATTTTCCTCCCTTGGAAATCTCGGTTGTTCCATGATTTTCCCATTTGAATGATGACATTCGGGAAATCGAGTCGAGCTAGAGACTCGTGTTGAAAAATCAAGCATCGTATAACTAGGTTAGATTTTTTTTACCCTTTCCACCATTTTTACCTTTCACCCATTTTCACCAATAAGTGTAGGGGGAGCCGAGTAGGTTGTTTGTTTGTGTTGTGATGTTGTGTGCAGGGACATGTGCTTAATGATCCACTTTTGGTACTTTTGACGAGACCCGTGTTCCCGTGTTACCCGTGTACCCGTTTCCTTCGATAAGTTTTTGCTATTGTGATTCTATCTTGTATATAAATAAAACGAATAAATGTAATCACTTTAGTTGTCCCTTCCTTAGCTCGATTTTAAACAACGTACTCAATGTCCTAAGTGTAGGGGAGTTTACTCTCCCACATGCTTAAACATTGAGGGCAATGTTTATCTTAAGTGTAGGGGGGATTTCT
The DNA here is from genome assembly GCA_025667525.1 of Glebionis coronaria. Taxonomy (NCBI): domain Eukaryota; kingdom Viridiplantae; phylum Streptophyta; class Magnoliopsida; order Asterales; family Asteraceae; genus Glebionis; species Glebionis coronaria. The sequence continues at coordinate 195,109,874 of CM046875.1, forward strand.
ATCGAAATTTTAGTGGCCTTTTCCATGAATTTGACCCCATTTTAACCGGAAATTTTTTTAAAATTTTCAACATTTTTCAAATTTTTGATCTATTTTGGCCTTGTAGTTTTTTCTTTTATTTTAACATTGCATCGTATTTATATTTCCTATTTCAAAAATAAAAAAAATAAAAAATAAATAATAAATAAATAAATAAAATGGTTTTAACAAGTTTAGATATCTTTGATATATTAGGCCCGTCGTGAATAATTTGACTCAACCCGAGTTTACTTATCTAAGTTTACTCTAGCTAGTATCCTTAACCATATAGACCTTAATTGGTTTATTAGGCTAAGCATCCACGAGTCTCATTCTTTTGAGATTTTAAATTGTGGAGAACGAGAAATGATAGAGTTAATTATAAGTTCGGTATTCTTTCATTAACTTATGTGAGTTAGTTATGAGCTTTTTCTCCCATCACTTGTTAATAAATATATTTGCAATAAATAAGGTTGTACGATTTAAAAGGTTACTTAGCTTCTAGCACAAGATCGTTTAAAAGTTGCTCGGCATTAATTAGAGTTCATAGCCAAGGCATAACTTATTGAAGCGGGACGCGAATATTGGCTTATCCAAAAAGGCCCTAACAAGGCATGAGGATACCCGAGTCCAAAAAGGCCCTAACAAGGCATGAGGATTCACTTTTTGCTAAAGATCCTAAGAGATTGTGAAGATCATTAATCCAAATCAATATGATGGATCAAGACACACGACGAGAAGCAATTACTCCCCTAAAGATCATGGAGAAGTCTATCCAAAAAGACCCTAACAAGGTATGAGGATAAATAGATCCAAGTCCGAAAAGGAGGCGGATCGTTGTATAGCAAAATCCTAAATAAAGAAGAGGATAAATGAAGAAGTCGTGGTCAACGTTTGAAGCATCTTTCACTCCTTATGAAGATGTATACCAAAATGAAGAGAAGACCATAATTTCAAGATCGTCTCTCAAGATTTGAAGTTTGAAGTACAAGCCAAATATCGGTCCGAGAAAGGTCTCAAATCGTGAAACGAGTTATGCCAAGATATGAACTTTTTGAGGTTTCGAGAAGCAGTTTTAAAAGATTTTGTCCTTTAGCTAACTATTGATTAGATCGTCCCACTTTATTTTCGGCCATAATAAATTATCGAAATAAGTCAAAAATGCATCCTCGTGATCATTCAAGACAAAAATAAAATACAAGAGATACACCATAGGAATAAGGGGGTCTAAGTGATTAACTAAACCACATGAGTAAGTGTTAGTTGTGCTAACTTGTAATAACAATGATCTCGTTTTTATGCTTGGTATGGGGAACGTGAAACTTGAGGGTGATTAATATTCATGACACCAAAGCCCTAATCTAAGTCTTAGATTTCTTTACAAGTTCCTTTCATCAAATAATTTCCAAGTTAAACTTTTGTCTCCTTTTAAATTCCTATCTTTTCATCATAGTAGTATTAGTATATCTTAATAAAGGCCGAGATGGGTTAATTACGAGAAAAACGTAACTTTTTGCCTTAAAACTATGCATTGCATGGGGTCATTGCAATGGTCAAGTGTAGGGGATTTAATAAGTGTGTAAACACTTATCCTTTTGCCACTAAAATCATGGAAAAACAAGACCTAATCATGTGTTTTACATCTTAAATGTCGGAATTACGCGTGGTTTTGTGTTTTGTGTGTTAAATAGGTACAAATGATCAAAAGAAGAGAAAACACGGGATTTCACGGTCAAATGTCGAAGAAAAGTCAAGAAAGAGTCAAGACAAAGATCAAAAGACAAAAGTGTGCCAAGTTCGCGAAAACCAATGAAAACCGACACGAGAATGGAGAAAAAGATCAAAGAGCCAAAATCGAGTTCGATTTAGAGGATTTCAAGAGAAAACGAGCCAAGTGGGTCCCACAATTGAGTAAATGGGCTCAAAAGCCCATTTATATCTCAAGTTAATAAAATGTGATTTGAAGGCCCAATTTGGATTCTTAATTCGGATGGGAAATATTTTACATTGGGCCTCAAGCCCAAAATGAAATGAGATGAAAACGAATGAAGAAAAGATGGAATGGGCCTAGGGTTTTCACTTGTTGTTTACACGTCTACTCCACCTTTTACCACTAACGAATAAATCACTCGTCTCACCTACCCATTTACTTTTGTCACTTCACACAAATAATAAACCAAACCGAAATCCACTTTCTCTCTCACTTCTTTTTTAATATCGATACTACCAAAGCTCATTTTTCTCATCTTCCCCAAACCTTTCAACCCTAAAAACCAGTAATAATCCCAATTTTCACATAAACCCTAATGGGTAAAAAAAAGTTAATTAACATGGGGGTTTTTGATCCCACGTGTTAATCACGTGTGGGGAAATTAATTCCCCCAATTATTCGGAAGAAAGAATGGAAGAGCAAAACTACGTGGCTTCGTTTAATTGGTGTTGACACCTCAATCATCCGATCCAGCCAATCACATGCCAAAGAAAAAGCACAAGAAACACAAATCATTGCCACCCTGGCAATCTGTGTGACCAAGAGCTAATATCCACCCTTGGATCCAAACTGAAAAGAGAGAGAAGGAGAAGAAAGAAGATCAATGGCCAAGATTGTTCTACTTGCTCACCAAGGAAACCAAGAAGGTTCGGGGGATCCCTATAAAAACCCCCCTCTCTATCATGTAATATATGCTTTTTCTTTTATTTTTATTTTCAGAAAATTAGTTGATAGGTTTTTAATTTTGTAATTTCTCTTTCCAGTCATTGTAATTTGATTTTCAATTAATGAAAAGTTGATATTTAATTTTAATTTAGTCTCAATTTAATTTCTCTTACTGTTTTTAATTTTATATAAATTTGGATCTGTTTTTTTTATATGAATTACTGTTCGTCAGTATTGGTATTATTATAAAATAAAAATAAAAAAAAAATAAATAAAAAAAATATAAAGAAAAGTTTAATATATATTTCCCCTACTGGGAAGTATATTTCAAAGCTACTGTCATCCGAGTAACTGGTTCGAGAAATGGTTCGATTCAAGGTAGTGTTTGTTCGAATTGGGGTGTTGTTAGGTTAGAGTAATTTGGTGTAAAATTGTTGATGATTGTTGACGATTTAAAGAGGTACTGTTTCGGTTTAAGCTCGCTCAGCGCGACGCTTCGTCTCAAAGGTTTTCACCAAAAGGTGAGTCTCGTTTTTCTCATTTAATTTTTAGTAGATTAATATTAGTATTACTGCTTGTGTTTTGAGGTGTTTAGATCTGCTTGTATTATTATTCAATGTTCGGATTTGCTTAATCTAATAAGTTTTTGGTTGAAGATAGTTTGTATCTGCTTATTTTGGTTTGAAATTTGCTTATCGAATATATTGAATCTGCTTTAACTGTGATTTAAACCTGCTTGAATTGCGTTGGAATTATTTGCTTTTGTTAGGATTACTCGCTTATTTGATTCCTGCTTATTTTGAAATTAAGCTTAGTCTGTTTCTGCTTATTCACTTTAATCTGCCTATTTAGTTTCAGCTTATTGGTTTCGAGTTTGAATTGATCTGAGTTTGGTTCAATCTGTTTACTTAGCTAGTTGCTTATTTCGATAGTTTGAATTTAGATTTGATTTTCTTTTTGATAGCTTATTTGTTAGCAGCTTTATTTGCTTTAGCTTCTTTTTCGTTTAGATAGATTCTTAGATTAAGCTATTTTAGTAATTAGCTTATTCAGTTTTAATAGATTATTTGGTATTCTGCTTATTTGCCTGCTTCCTTCTATTTGCTGATTAAACCTCAGACCCAATTGGTCTGAGGCTTTTTCTTTGTCCAAAAATCAAAGTCAAAAAAAAAGAGAAAAAAAATAATTCAAAAAATTCGTCACATTCGGGACTCGAACCTGTGACCCCTCGCTTGGCAGTCGAACGCCTCAACCATCTCTGCTAGTGCTACTTTTGTTTATTAGTTTGCATTAGGACTTTAATATAGGATCTTTAATTCTGTCAGATTTTAATTAGTTTAATACTAGTTTAAGTTTATTTAAATTTTAATTAAAAGTAATTAAATAGTTTCTTTATATTCAGTTTTTATAAAATATAAAAAGAGAAAAAAAATAGTTTTAATTTTTATTTACTTTTTAGTTTAAATTTTATTAGTTTTAAAAATAGTATTATTAAGTTTTCATTTAAAAATATTTAAAAAAAAAAAGTTTAATAGGTTTTAATAATTAGAATAGTTTAAAAATAGATTTGTTTAGAGTAAAATTTAATTAGATTATTTTTAAAGTTAAGTAGAGGTTATTTTTATTTGAATAGATTTGTTTTTATAAATTGTTAGATAAGATTAATTTTAAATAGCTTTTATTTTTTTTAAGTTAGTTTAAAAATACCAAAAAAGAGATTTTACCAAAAACAAGTTAAGTCTTAACGATAAAACCGGAAATCAAATTCGACTCGAATCGAGGAGAAAACGATAAACGAAAAAGGACTTAAAAATCCCGATATTACTAACTAAAAAAATCAATCTCACATGTCACTGTCAGATTCTTAAAATTTTGTCTTTAGTGGGTAAAAATAGGATTTAGGACTTGATTTTTGTTTCATTATTTTTCTTATTTATTTTCTATTTTTCCATTTAATTAGTTTTTCAGTTACTGTTCATTTTCCATTTTTTAGATTTAATTGCATTTTAAATGACTTTTTAAGTTTCTGTTTTTGTCTTTTAGTGTGAAAAATTTATATTTTTCAGTTTTACAAATTTTCTTATATTTAGAAAACCATTTTAAGATTTTTAGTCCAAATAGATTTCACTGTTCACTTTTTAATTAATTCTCAGAATTAATTTAGTTTAATTAGGGTTTTAATTATATACTATTTTGTCTTTTAGTGAAAAATATTTAATTTTTCAAACTTTTTCATATTTCTACTGTTCATTAGTGTAATTTAGGATTTTTAAATTAGTCAAATAATTTTTAGCATTATTTTATTATTTTTAATCATTATTTTAGTTTAAAAATAGTTTTTAGAGTTTTAAAAATAGAAATATAGTTTTTAAAATCTAGGAAAAATAATTTTTAGTCTTTAAATAATATAAGTGAGTTATTTGTTCAGTAAAATAATATTTTAGCCTTTTTCTTAATTATATTTAATTTTTGGGCTTTAATTAGCATTAAAAATTGAATATTTAATTAATAAAAGGTTTTAAAATTTATTTATTGGATTTTTATCCTTATTTATAGACTTCGTTTTCATTTTTAATTTGTTTTTATCTTAAAATTTTTTAATTTTTCACGTTTTACGTATTTACGTTCGCGTTTTACGTCAATTCGTCGTAGTTTAATTGTAGTCGTAGCTCGTCTTTATTTCTATTTCTTTTCTCATCCAAAACGACACTAATCCAAACTCTTGATTTTATATAATTGGCATCTAATTCACACACCTCCTTCGAGAACGAACCCGCATTTATTCGATTCGTTGGTTTACCTAATCGTCGAGTTTAATACTTGCCTTATACGCTCTTTTTCTTAAAAGACGTATTTCTATGACTATCAATTCTAAAGGCTATGCCTATGCCTCAACCCACACCACCTTTACCCTATCCATCGAGACTTAGAAAGGAGAAACGCGAAGAGCGCGACAATTATCAATTTGAGCTTTTTATGAAAATGTTTCGTGATTTGCACTTTAATGTGAGTTTCGCCGATGCTTTGGTCATGATGCCTTGATTTGCCGCTAACTTTAAGAGTATGTTGAACAACAAGGAGAAATTGCATCAATTGTCTAGTTGTTCATCGGTTTATCTTAATCGCATACCTCAAAAAGTCGGTGATCCCGGTAAATTTTTGATCCCTTGTGCAATCCAAGATATGGAAGAATGCTTTACCTTGTCCGATCTTAGTGCTAGCATTAACTTGATTCCACTTGCAATCTTCAAGTCGCTCAATCTTCCTAATCTTACTCCTTCACTAATGTCTATCGAGTTGGCCGACCATTCCACGATTCCCGCATGTGGATTGGCAGAAGACGTTTTTGTGAAAGTGGGAAAGTTCTACTATCCCGTAGACTTTATCGTTGTCGATATTCCCACGGATCCTCAAGTTCCTCTCATTTTAGGTCGTTCGTTTTTAGATACGTCTATGGCTTTGATCGATGTTCATGCTAGAAAGATCACCTTACGTTTCAACGACAAGGAACTTGTTATAAACACAACTCAAAACTCTCAAATTTCTCATGTTTATTCCGTTGCAACCATAAACCTCGTTGATATGATCGACGTGGTTTGCGAGGAATTTTCACAAGAAGTTCTAGGTTTTGGTGATGATGAAAATAGTGGCAATCCCACTATGTTAGATCCCACTATGTTAGATCCCATCCTTGATAACTCGACACCAACCTTCACTCCATTTGAAGGTGGTAGTTTTACGTTGGAAGAATTCGATGTTCCACGTACTTGTAACGAAGACCTCGACAACGATGAGGACTTCTCGATTATCAAGGATCTTCTTAACGATTTCCTATTTCCTCCACCCGAGGAGGTTATGAGTATCGAGCCCAAATCTTCAATTGAGGAACCACCTATCCTCGAGTTGAAAGATTTACCTTCGCATCTCGAATATGTCTATATGGAGGAGGGCGACAAGTTTCCGGTTATTCTTGTTGCTCCCAATTGGAACCTCCCCTTTGAGCTCATGTGTGATGCTAGTGATTACGCTATTGGGGTCGTATTGGGGCAACGTCATGAAAAGCACTTCTTGCCTATTCACTATGCTAGCAAGACGATGACTGAGGCTCAACTTAAATACACTACAACGGAGAAGGATTTCCTTTCCGTGGTGTATGCATTTGAGAAATTTCGACCTTATCTCGTCTTGACGAAATGCATAGTGTAAACGGATCATTCGGCTATCAAGTATCTTATGGCTAAAGAAGATGCAAAGCCAAGATTACTTCGTTGTATTCTCCTCCTTCAAGAATTTGATCACAAAATTGTTGACAAAAAAGGAGCCGAGAATCTAGCGGTCGATCATCTTTCTCGTTTGGAAGATCCTCACCAAAGTGTTTACGAGCCCAAGGAAATCACCGAAACATTTCCGCTCGAGACACTTGGTGTAGTGATTTCTAAGCTTGATTCTTCCACCCCATGGTTTGTGGACTTTGCAAATTACCATGCGGGCAACTTCATCATCAAGGGTATGACGACTCAAAAAAAACGAAAATTCTTTCGTGACGTCAAGTTCTACTTTTGGAACAACCCTTACTTGTTTCGAACTTGTGCGGATCAAATCATCCGACGTTGTGTATTTTGCACCGAATCTTCTAATATCCTTAGATCTTGTCACGAGGGACCCACGGGTGGTCACCATGGTGCTAATCTCACGGCTAAGAAGGTGTTTGATGCCGGCTTCTTTTGGCCTACTATTTACCGAGATGCACATGAGCTTGTGAAATTGTGTGACATGCCAACGACAAGGAAAAGCCTCACAAAAAGATGAAATGCCACAAAATATCATCCAAGTGTGTGAGATCTTTGACGTTTGGGGCATCGACTTTATGGGGCCGTTCCCGTCATCTCGTGGTAATAAGTACATCCTTGTCGCGGTTGACTACCTATCTAATTTGCTTTCAGCTTATCACTAAGCCATTTTGGCTTATCCAGACCTGCAACAACTTATTTTTTGTGATAGATCTTCATTATTTGACCCATTTGATTGAACTGGAGCTTATTGGACTTTGACTTTGACTTTTTGCTAGAAAACCAACTTATTTGACTTTTTCATAAGTGCTTATTTGCTTTTTCCAGCTTATTGAGTCAGCTTATTTGAAAACTTTTTGTTGAATTAGCTTATTTAAGTCATTTAAAAGCTTTTGCATTTTGAATCAGCTCTTGGGATAGCCTAGAACTCAAAAACGACTATTTTGTCGTTTTTTGTAGATTGCTTTTTGCATTTTTAGGCTTATTCCTTTGGCTTATTTCAAATTTCTTTTTACAGAAGTCTTATTTAGCTCAAAAGAAGCTTGTGTGTCTAATTTGAGCTTATGGCATTAGCTTATAGCTTAATGGGCTAAAAAGCCCATTAAGAATAAGCTGTTTGGTATAAGCTTGCTTATTTCACATTTTCACCTTTTGGGCCTTTGGAAAAAGTTGTTCAGAATCGAATTTTGAGTCAAGTAGTGCTTTTTGGGCCATTTTTACAAACTTTTTCTTATTGGGCTCAATTTGGCCCATTAAGGTTATTGTTTTGGGTTTAGCCCATTTTCTAGGCCCATTAAGGGTACTTAGGTAATTTCAAGTTCATTTCTGTATTATTTAGGTTAAATTAAGCTAGTTTGTAACTTTTTAGAATTTTTTAGGATTTCTGGATTTTTATTAATATTTTAATATTATTTTATTATTAAAAATTAAAAGTCTGATTTTCTAAGTTTTATATTTTTCCTAGACTCTAGACACTTAATTAGGAATTTTACAACTTTTCAAATATTTTTAGGGTCTTTCAATTATTTTCTAGAATTATTTTAAGTTTTAATAGTTTCTAATTGTTTTTAAATAATTTTAATTAATTTTAAAATTTTCAAAAATAGTTTTAAATTTAGTTAGGGTATTTTAGAGGTTTACAAAGTGATAAAACTCATTTTGGGCTTTTTGTTAATTAAATTGATTTTTAGGGCTTTAATTAGCATTAAAAAATCATTATTTAATTAAATAAAAGGTTTGGGTGATTTTTGATTTTTTATAAACTCTTAATACATTATTTAGGATTTATTGCAATTTTTTTAGGAATTTTTAGAGTAAAGTTTTTATTCTGGTGCTTTTACGGTTTTACGTGTACGACTCCTTCGTCTTAGTGTAATCCGTCATCACACACCAAGCCTCCTTGAGAACGATCCCCACTTTGGGTCATAACTCGTGGTTTTCCTAAATCACTTGTTAACACTTGCCCTATTTTACCTCCTTTTCCTAAAGGTGTGTAAAAACTCCAACCATCAAAGTTCCTCAACCCCACTATTCGTAACATGTCAGCACTCCCGCCAGTGTGTATGCAGCTCCACCAGCACCAGTTTTCTACTACGATGATGAGGTTCCAATTCTTGAGTTCAAACAAGGGGATAATCCTACTGATGTACTAGCATAAATTTCTGCCTATATCACTCAAACGTTGAACAAAATAGGTTACAAAGGACCATCTCCAATAAATAATCAGTTGAGAACTTCTTCTAACTCTCGTCAACAAGCTACAATTCAAGACGGTAGAGTCATGGTGCAACCACTTCAGGGGATACCAAGTTCATCCAACACCGGTGCACGCCCATTTAACACTGCTCCATGAGGAAACACTACTGGCAAAGTGAAGATGATTATCTGCTACAACTGTAAAGGGGAAGGACACATGGCTAGGGAGTGTAAGCAACCCAAAAGGAGAAAGGATGCTTCATGATTTGAGGAGAAGTTCATGTTGGTAAAAGCTCAAGCAAATGGTCATGAGCTAGATGAAGAGGAGTTATCTTTTCTAGCAGATCCAGGAATTACGGACACTGAAGGATCACAGCAGCTTTCACTAACAATGCAGCATATCAATGCGATGATCTTGATGCATATGATTCATACTGTGATGACTACAACACTGCCAAGGAAGCTCTTATGGAAAATCTCTCGCTCTATGGGTCTGACCAAATCTCTAAGGTACCAAGTACTACTAATGATACTACTATTGTACCTTATGAAGCTGGGCAAGAGTCTCAGTATCCGGAAGAGCCTCCGGTGGTTAGTAATTCAAACGAGGAGACAAACAATGATAGCAATATCAATGCGAGTCCCCAGAATTTGAGTGAAACACAACTGGGAGCTATTATGAATACGAATTCGCCTGCTCAACAATATTTGGTCATGGTTTCAGCATCTATGCTTGGCCAAATGAATAATGCGGTCCTTGAAACCCTAAGTGTGAATCATACCTTATCTGCCGAGCTTGCTTTGTACAAGGAAAAGGTTCAAACCTTGGAATTAACTCCATCGACCAATACCTTAACTAATCTAGAGTTTGATAAGTTTAGAAAAGTCCAAATGGATAACCTGCTAGAGATTGAACATTTAAGAGAAAATCTTTCAAAAGAACTTAAAGAAAAATAGTTAGTCGTTACTAATTTTCGAAAACTACAAACGAAATTCGAAATTCTCGAGACTAAAAAGGTTGAAACGGAAATTAATGCGTCTGAGAAAATTAAAAAGACTGAACTTTTGCTTTTAAAACAATACTCTACTTTACATTTAGTACATTTGTTTCATTCATCTTTTAAGGAATTTACTCTATCATGTCTAACAGACCTGTCACCTAACCCTGGTTATGCAAAGCAAGCTTTTAACCATAACCCGAGACTTTATGATGCAACAAAATTAGGTTTGGTCTTAGATCCGATTGTTATTCCGGATGATCCCGAGTAAATACACGAGTTGAAGAGAATCGGTCTTAAATGCTTTTGGAATATCCTAAGTTTGATTATGATAAACTTAATCAAGAGTATGCAAAAAGGGATTTTAGAACTCGCTTTAATATACAAAGGGAATTTATCACTACACCAACTTACATGTTCACTAGTGAAAACCCTAGTACATTTCCTACACTTGTCAGCCCGGATGAACTTAAGGAAATTCCAAAGGGTCTTCCACCGGTAAGTACAGTATTGCTAAGCTTGAAAGAGATTAGAAGATACTTTACCGGTTTTGACAAGGTCATTAAGGAATGTACGACTCCAACGGCTCAAACCGATGGAGAATGGGATTTCAAACACATGAAATCGATGTTTCAAAAAGAGATCGTTCCGTTTGTAGAAAATCTTAAAGAGGGCTTTCTAGATCTCGGAGATAATCTAAATTTTGAAATGGCTCAAGTTCAAATAGTTTTCCATGAAATGGATGATGCTTATGAGGAACATTTAATATAGAAAGAAAAGATTTTGTCCGAACATGACCGATTCTTGGAACAAGTGGTGTCTCTCGATGTGATGCAAGTTGTTACTATTAATTATGCCAATAAGATTACATTTGTTGTGATTAAATGTGATGATGTGCATGATCTCTCTGTGAATATTGTTGAACCTGTAAATGATGTAGATAATCATTATTGTCACGAATCTAACGCTGAATTTTTAAAGCTTCAAGATTCTTATAACTCAGTTTTAAAACGTTTTGACGAGCTTCAACAACATTGTATATCTCTTGAAATTGAACAACAATCTAAAACTGAAACTCCTTCAAGAACAACTGATTGTGAAAACAACATTGAGACAAGTGACAAGATGATTCAGGTGGTTCAGGCATTAGAGGAAGAAATCATGAGACTTAAGAGAGAGTCATTAGAAGAGAAAGTGGAACTAGAGGTTGCAGAGAATAAAAACCATGCCTTAGAAAATAGAATTACTTCTATGCTAGGGGAGTTTGAAAAAGTAAAACAGGGTGTCTCACAAATTTATGGTTCAATAGAAGAATGCTTCGCTTTTAATGTGGTAGAGAAAAAGTCACTTGTTGACCAACTGAACCAAAAGTGTGAGGAGATCTCTAACTTAAATATTTAGCTCATAGAACAAAACATGGTTTTAGCTGAATTAAAGGAGACACTTCAACTCAAAGGACAATAACTTGTTGATAATGCAGCTACAATCTATGCCCCAATCTCTAGTGCTCCAAAAACAAAAGAAGTGGTGCTTTATAAGTACCCGAACCTAAAGAAAAACTCAATGGTTTACATGGATTATATGAAAAAGGCAATTAGGCATGTGTTTCTTACAAGGGATATTTTAGATGACTTATATGAATCTGATCCCACAAACTATGAGTAAAATGTTATCCATTTATATATTGAGCGGGTTTAATGTTGCCTATCATACCTTAACTTCATAGGCCCACCGAGTACTACACCACTTAAACAACAACCCCCACCGTTTCCATGAATCTATTCAATAAGAACCCAGGAGCTAAGCCTACTTTAAACACACCCATCAAGGCTAAATCAAAATCTGCCACTAATGTTCCCTTCTACAGGAGTAACTGTGTCTACTAAGGGTAAAGGATCTCAAGTAAAGAAAGATAGGATCAAGCCCTCCAATAGTAGAACTATGAAGAATAAAGTAGAAGTTCACCCTAGGAATGTTATTTTAGATTTAAATAAAAAGAATCATGTACCTAAGACAAAAGGCTCTGCCTCTATGCAAAAGCCTAAGCGCAAAGTGAATTCTAATTTGAGATGTTGAAATTGTAATGAATGCATGTTTTCTCAGCATCATGATTTATGCCTTGTTTACCATGTTAATGAAATGTATGCTATTAGGAACAATCTTGAATAGACTCCAACGGGGAAGAAATTCACCCAAGTTGGATGGCAATGGCAACTCACTGGTAGGACCTTTACTGCAAATGGAACTAAGTGCCCTTTAACTAGGATCACATCCACTGAAGTTAGGTCTCAGCGTCCTTTAAATAAGAACTCTAGCATTAAGAAATGGAAAAAGCGCCCTTTAAATAGGTCTGCGTCCACTATTGTGCCTACCAGTGACGAAGTACCTCATGATCTTAGACAACTAGAATCTAAGCTGACATCTAGGAAGAAAATTTGGAAACCTAAGAACTCTTCTGATAACAAATCTAAGATAACTATATCAATACCTGCTAACATAGAGGAACAATTAGATTCCGATACATCGTCTTTGTCTGATGATATTTTCAGGTGGTCCAAATCATCCTATGGTACTTGGACTATGGGTGCTCCAAGCACATGACCGGAGATGATCGATGCTCAAAAATTTTGTCAGCAAGTTTCTAGGCACGGTGAAATTTGGTAATGACCATATTGCAAAGATCATGGGTTATGGCGAATATCAGATTGGGAATGCCACGATTTCAAGGGTGTATTATGTGGAAGGTGTTGGTCCCTTGTAATTTGTTGTTACTTATTAACTTAAGTAATAACTCTTACTTCGGCTCAAGTGAGTTGTTTTAACAATAGATAAGAACTATGAAAAATTAAAACAACAATACCAATATACTTTTCAATGTATAGACTTTTATTAGAATCAAATAAAGAATCTATAACACACTTTATTTGCGGAATAACAAAGTGGTTGAATGACAATGGGGTTTGATCTCCTCTACTTAAACGTCTAACCCAAGTTAAAGTCTAAGCTCCAATCTAAACGTTCATATGCATCTTGGCTATATGGTTTAGTTGGTATCGAGAGAGAAAGGTTTTCCAGAGTTTAAGCTCTTGTATTGGTTAACCTTTTCTCTCCCAATGTACACTCCTTATATAGGCAGTGTAATTAGGGTTTGTGTAAAACTCGCATGCTTTTACCACGCATAGTACCCTTAGGATCGTACGTACTAGTTAAAAACTTTCCTAATATAGCATGATTACGGTTACGTGTTAGGAGTTTATGTATTACGTACGTGTTAGAACACGATAAGTATCTTATTTGCACGATCACGTAATAATTATTTAGCAATAATTAATCACGAACATACGACCACGAAATCACGAGCGTAATTAAAACACGAACTATGATTAATTCCGTATATATATTTAATACGAGCGTAATTAAATATATAAGAGTATGGTATTTACGTAACGAGAACATTTAAAACACGAACTTAATTAAACATAAACGAGTACTAAATAACAAGACACGAAACGAGGTACGGGAACCCCACGGGGGAGTCCCTACTCGCGGCCAAAACAAGGTAATGGGCCAAGCCCATTACCAATTTTACTAAGAGGGGGTTAAATAGATTTTTACTACTCAAAATTAATTTTACAGAAGATTTCAAGAAAACCTAAAATCTCCTTTTTCTCCTCTCTTTGTGCCGCCACCTTCAAATCACCAACAAGGTGATTCATTGATCTCGGATCTTGAAGTTTTATTGTTTGTTCGTGTTTGTTCTTCACCCTCTTGATCCACGAATACGGTAAAACATTTTTTTTAACCTTTTTTCTTTTTAATTAATCTTTTATTAATTATGAACACGTGAGGTTTTTTTTATAAAAACACATTAATTAAACATAGATCTAACATGTTTTGATCATTAATTAATCAAAGGGTCGATCAAAGGGGTGTTTGTTTTGGGGCGCAAGGTACAACCGACCCCAAGGGGGGTTCGGTTTGTTTTAGCCGACCACCACCAAGACCTTTTTGGTCTTGGTTGGTGCGTGTGGGTCCCACGGCCGCAAGGGGTACCCCGATTTGGGTCGGGGTACGGTGTTGTTTCATATCCGGTGCATGTTTTTAGGCTTAGATCCGGATCATGATTATGTTAGTTGTTTATGTTATAAACTTATGTTAAAAATTAAATTAATAAAAGATGAGATTAATTTAATAACATGACTTAGGTTAATTAATTATTAATAATCATGAAATTATTTTTAACCTAAGTATTTATATTATTAAGACTTATAATTAATTAATTATTTAAAAACCATGGATATAATTAATTAATTAAACATGACTTAGGTTATATTATTAATATTTAATAATACATATTTTAACCTAAGTATTTAATATATTTAATTAAAAATATGTCATACTTTAATTAAATATTATAACCTATAGTTTAATTAAATTACATGAAATAATTATTAAACTATATAATATATCATATGACTTAGGAAATAATCATGAAAACACTTAGGCTTATTTACTTAGCTTATTTAACCAGCTTATTTCTAATTATGGAAACTTTCTATTTTTTGAAACTTAATTAAATAAGGCAGCTATTTTATTTATGGAAACCAGCTATTTTTAGAAACTTATTTATTTAAGGCAACTAATCTATTTATAGAAACTTATTTAATTAAGGAAGCTAATCTATTTATGGAAACTTTCTATTTTTAGAAACTTATCTATTTTAAGCAGTAAATCTATTTTTGGAAACTTTCTATTTTTGGAAACTTTCTATTTTTTGAAACTTTCTAATTTTGGTAACTTTCTATTTTTGGAAACTTTCTATTTTTGGAAACTTTCTAATTTAGGAAACCTGCTATTTTTGGAAAGTTACTTATTATTACACAGTAAGTATAATAACACATGAAGTATCAGAAATACTTAATCAGATTGAACATAATATAAGATTTAACACAGTTTAAGGCTTTAAACAGTAAAACATAGTAAGAACATATAAAATAAGCTAAGACATGACATAAAACCAACTATGTATTTACTAAGCAGATACTTATTTCATGTACGTATTTATGTAGCACTAGTGTTTCGGAAGTAGGATTCTCGCATTTCATCGTTCTCGTTCACTAGACATAAGGTACGGATTCCCGTCCTTTCAGTATGGACATTCTTTCCTTATTAAGATTCCCCGTATGCAGCCAACTGTTTTCTCGTAGTATAAGTATGAGTTTGATTGCTTATGTTTTAAATATGATTACCTATAGCCATATACATGCATGACCATTTTCACCTAGTTATGGAGGTACCATAACCATAACATTAGAGGCACTGATGTTATAACTTCACCACGGCGGAGTGATTGCTCGTGGCGTCCCTTCAGTTTTGGCCATTTATTTATATTTATCATGTGGGGCGTATGGGTGCATCCTAGTTACATGTTTTTATTCAGGATTACATGGTGAATGTGGTGTGTGCCTTGCATCCTTCACAAGGAGCTGATCCCTCCTACCCATAAACCAGTATATTAAATTAGAGGCAGCCCCTCTAATTTGCATGATGAGGTCACCCCTCCAATTATTTATGCACGGTGGATATTCATGACCTATATTTGCTAATGGTAAAATATGACAAACAGTTTTTATAAGATAAACATAAGACTTTCAAACTATAAAACCAGTTTTATTAAGACTTAACCAGGTTACTCAGGACTTAGTTTCTTCCGCTGTTATTATGTTATATGCTTATCCTATTCATGCTTTATTGTACATCCGTGCACTGAGCGTATTGCTCAGCCGTTTTCCTTTTCTATGTTCCCAAAATGGCAGGTACTCAGGGACGCTCGTAGACACTAAGAGTACGTGCATATGGACTGGAAGTTGTCTAGCCTTCTTTACATTATGCATTTCTTTTCTTATGATACTTATGCTTTGGACATTATTTCGTCCTTATTCCTTACTATACTATGTTTGTGTGTGATGAGCTTTACTTTTGGACTACCGATGATTGATTCCGGTATTTTCCTTTATATGGTCAAGTAATGTTTAGACATTTTACCTTGTATGCTTTGATGACACGCCATAATTACTGTGATATTTCCACTGGAACAGATTCGTGAAGATCTCACTTTTATAGAAGAACCCGAACGAGTTCTTGACAGGCAAGAACGAGTCATGAGAAAGAAGACGATTCCATTCGTCAAAATTCTATGGAGGGATCATACCGAGCGTTAAGCCACTTGGGAAACGGAGGAGTCTATCCGGGCTTCTTACCCTCATTTCATATTTTGAATTCTGGTATGCTCTTCTTTTCCAGTTTACTTTATCTATAATTCGGGGACGAATTATTCTTTTAGGGGGGAAGAGTTGTAAAACCCGCATGCTTTTACCATGCATAGTACCCTTAGGATCATACGTACTAGTTAAAAACTTTCCTAATATAGCATGATTACAATTACGTGTTAGGAGTTTATGTATTACGTACGTGTTAGAACACGATAAGTATCTTATTTGCACGATCACGTAATAATTATTTAGCAATAATTAATCACGAACATACGACCACGAAATCACGAGCGTAATTAAAACACGAACTATGATTAATTACGTATATATATTTAATACAAGCGTAATTAAATATATAAGAGTATGGTATTTACATAACGAGAACATTTAAAACACGAACTTAATTAAACATAAACGAGTACTAAATAACAAGACACGAAACGAGGTACGGGAACCCCACGGGGGAGTCCCTACCCGCGGCCAAAACAAGGTAATGGGCCAAGCCCATTACCAATTTTACTAAGAGGGGGTTAAATAGATTTTTACTACTCAAAATTAATTTTACAGAAGATTTCAAGAAAACCTAAAATCTCCTTTTTCTCCTCTCTTTGTGCCGCCACCTTCAAATCACCAACAAGGTGATTCATTGATCTCGGATCTTGAAGTTTTATTGTTTGTTCGTGTTTGTTCTTCACCCTCTTGATCCACGAATACGGTAAAACCTTTTTTTAACCTTTTTTCTTTTTAATTAATCTTTTATTAATTATGAACACGTGATGTTTTTTTATAAAAACACATTAATTAAACATAGATCTAACATGTTTTGATCATTAATTAATCAAAGGGTCGATCAAAGGGGTGTTTGTTTTGGGCCGCAAGGTACAACCGACCCCAAGGGGGGTTCGGTTTGTTTTAGCCGACCACCACCAAGACCTTTTTGGTCTTGGTTGGTGCGTGTGGGTCCCACGGCAGCAAGGGGTACCCCGATTTGGGTCGGGGTACGGTGTTGTTTCATATCCGGTGCATGTTTTTAGGCTTAGATCCGGATCATGATTATGTTAGTTGTTTATGTTATAAACTTATGTTAAAAATTAAATTAATAAAAGATGAGATTAATTTAATAACATGACTTAGGTTAATTAATTATTAATAACCATGAAATTATTTTTAACCTAAGTATTTGTTGGGCCAATTAAAGTTTTAACTATGGCCCTGTCTAGATTTGTTTAAATTAGACTAAGTGTTGAAAGGTCGCTGAGAAGACCAGCGACAGAGACTAGACCAGTGGAAGGCAAAGCCTTAGCTGGCACACCAGGATCATTCAAGTCAAAGACAACGTCAGAGAAGTCGAAGACAATCTGAAGTCAGACTCACCAGCGATTATGGATAGCTGGGATGTCAAAGGAATGCACTGGTGTTCAAGGATCTCTGAGTTGACAACACTCAGAGATCACTTAAGAACCCTAGAGACTTGGATTAAGCAAAGCTTATCCAACCCTTTATAGTTTAGGCGGGAGAATCTTACAAGTGTTTTGAGCGGGACAAAACAAGAGATTCAAGTCAATGCCTAGTACGACCTAGTGGGACAAAGGTGAACAGTTGGCAGAACTGTTCACCTAAAGTAGTTAAAGGCATGTCTTGATTTGGACATGCATTTAATACGTTGTACTCTTCCAGTCAGAAGATGACACGTATCAACTACTCCCACTAAGGATACAACCTCGTACCACTATAAATAGGGATGAGAAAGAAGTTAAGATTCAACCCTTGTGCTTGGAATCTTAATCTAAGTTCTTTCTCCCACTGGAACCACTGAGCCCTCAGCTGTCCATCAGCGACTCATTGGTTCTCTTGTAAACTTGAGTCTCGAATCAAGTTTACTTGTTCTAGGGTTCATTTCTTGTTGTTATTCAACAGGTGTATTCATAACACTTTGTAATACTTTGTTGATAATAGTTAATAAAGCATTACTCGTTTGAAAAGTATATCTATTGTGTGTTATTGTTTTTCGTGACTTAGTTTCAACAATAGTTGTTATTTGGGACTTTCAATTGGTATCTGAGCGGTTTGATTTATAAAACCTTTCTAAAAACCGTTCTAGTTTTTAAAATCAAGATCCAAATATGACTGAAACTATGCCACCCATCCCACCACCGTTTGGTCAATCTAACCAAGCAAATTCTTCAACAAACGCACCAGCCACCACATCTACTACAATGCCTACACCTGTTGTAAGCACTGGTGTAAATAAGGATGATCTTCCACAACTTCTTGATAATCGTGGAGGGTCACATGTGTCTAATGTTCCAGCGTTTGATGAAGAAGATTTCTCAAGTTGGAAAAGTGAATTTCTTATATACTTAGATGGTCTAGAACCCTTCTTGTTTGAAATCGTAGAAAATGGTCCTTATGTACCACTGGCCATTTCCTCTACACCAGAGAGACCCATTAAGAAACCTGTTAAGCAATGGTCTCCCGCTGATAAACGTCTGGCTAACCAGGACAAGAGACTTAAAAGTATAATAGTCTCTTGCCTACCCAAGAACATTATGAAGTCCATCATCAAGTGCAACACCACACAGGAAATGTGGACTGAGTTGGTTCTAGGGTATGAAGGACCAGAAGAGACTAAAGAGACCAAAATCCAAGCATTAAGACTTAAGTTTAACGCTTTCAAAGCCTTAGAAACTGAAACTGTTTCTCAAACTTACACTAGACTCAAGATCTTGCTGAATGATTTAGGTAACAATGGGGTTGTACTACCCAAGGCTGAGGTTAATGCCACGTTTGTAAACAGCTTGCCTAGGAAATGGCTTAGTCTTAACCAAACCTTGAGAGCAAATAATGCCATAAAAAATGATATTATTGCTCAACTGTTTGGTAGATACAATTATGAAGAAGGACTGATTGACTCTATTTACAAATCAGAGACTGGTAGGTTTACCTCTCCTATATCTGCGTCAAAAGCTCTTGTTGCTAACCACTCTTTTCAGGATAGTGACTCTGACGTGGAAGAAGACACAAGAAGTAGTCAAGAATTCCTTGATGAATTACATGCTGAATTCCATGACAGAGCCCTTTTAGCTGACCAGAAGAGATACTACAAAAGATCTGGTAGAGTTGGTGCTGCCAAGATTGACAAATCCAAAGTGTCATGTTACACTTGTGGAAAGACTGGTCATTTCCAAAAGGACTGTTGGTCAAACAAGACATCTTCTCCCAGCTTTCCATCATCCAGCAAAACCCACAGCAAAAAGAAGTTTTCTTCCTCACCTTTCAAGCAATCCTCTCTCAGTGACTCTGAGGGTAAAAAGGACTACAAGGTAAAATACAAGGCCTTGAAAGCTGAGCTGATTAAACTCAATCTGAAAGCTGATGATGCAGCGAAGAAGAAGGATAACAAAAAGACTGAAAAAGGTCTAATAGCTGCTTCTTTTGACTGGGATGATGAACCCCTCACCTCTGAGGATGAAGGAACCACTACCGTCAGAGCCTTCATGGCTGTTGCTGATGAAGAACCAGCAGTTGGTAAAAGTGAAGCAAGATCAGGTCAATGGGTTGACATCACTATGAAAAAGGTACAAAGATTACTCTCTATGCCTGAGGGTCCTGACAGAGACCATGTCAGTGACTACACTTTAGTTGACCTCCATTTTGTAGAAGAACAAAGAAAAAATCTGTTAAATAAGTTTCAAAATCTCAAAAACGAGTTGAGTCTTTGTCAATCTGAATTAGCTAATCTCAAAGCCTTTGTGAACATCGCTAATCAACTTCAAAATGAGGTCAGCAAGTTGTCCATTGAAAATGAATCTTTAACTGATGAAAAATCTGATTTGAGAAAAACCATTGAAAAATGGAACCTTGGCCAGTCCACTGTGGAAGAAATAGTTGCTGAAACCATTCCAGGGAATGTGGTTTAGGCAATAGGGGGTAAGGGTAGGTTCAAAAATCACATTCCTGTGCCCAGTGTTAAATTTGTCCCATCAGAAGTCTCTTCTCCTCTCTCCACCTCTGTGGTTGAGAAGGACTCTGACAAAGAATCCGACGCATCAGCTACTCCCAAACTTGCTGGTGCTAACCCATCAGATTCCTTGCTTGGCCCAAAACCAGTTCTCAAAACCTCTGGGAACCTCACTTCCAAAGTTGCTGATAAAGCACACAAGAAGGTTTATGTGGCCAAAAACACTGACATACCCACTTCTTCCCACGAAGAGTTATCACCCACCAAGAAACTTCTCCTCACCCTGATGGAAGAGGTAAAAGGGTTGAAAGAAAAAATCAACCCCAAGGATAACAGTCCTTCTGTTAACTCTCTTGGTGAAAGCTCCAGCAGCTCAAAGGGGAGAACGCTATTCAGGCCTTGCAAACACTGTGGGTTCAAAAATCATTCCTCAGATGATTGCTCCAAGAAACCCAAGTGTATCACATGTGAGTCCACTGAACACTCTTCTAGAGAGCATGAGGAGATCATCGCTGTTCAAAGAACTCGAACACATCTTAGATCTAAAACCCCTCACAGGCCCTCTAGAAGACCTGAGCAACCAAAATCCAGAGAAAATTCTCAGGGATACAGGCCTAATCCTCCCTGCAAATATTGTGGCTTTTATGACCACCACTCTGATGAGTGTGAACATTACCCTGGTTGTGACATCTGTGGCAGCATGCATCATGAAACCAGGGATTGCAGCCAAAGAGGGGGAGAAAGGCCCAGAAGACCCAATGTCGCCAGTCAGCGACAGCATGGACCCACTGGAAAGTGGGTTCATCATAGAAACTAATCTGGTTTGTTACATCTATGCAGGCATACCTAAAGAAATCTGTTTGGTATTTGGATAGCGGGTGCTCCAGACACATGACAGGAATTAAACAATATCTGCATAGATATAAGAAGGAGCCTGGTCCAAAAGTAGTCTTTGGGGATGACTCCTCAGGGGCCACTGAAGGATATGGCTCAGTGGATTGCAATGGATTAACCTTCACAAGGGTCGCTTATGTAAATGGTTTGAAGCACAACCTAATCAGCATCAGTCAACTCTGCGATGTTGGGTTCGAGGTTCTGTTCTCTAAGACCCAAGGAACTATCTTCAATCAGAACGATGATGTCGTTCTAATTGCACCCAGAAGAAGGGATGTTTATGTCATTGACATGACGTCATCCCCTGAAGGAGAGAACACCTGTCTCTTTGCCAAAGCATCTGATAGCGAAAATTGGCTCTGGCATAAGAGACTCTCCCATCTCAACTTCAAAAACATCAACAAACTGGCAAAGAATGACTTGGTAGTTGGACTTCCCTCTCTGACCTTCAGCAAGGACAGACCCTGCTCAGCCTGCGAGAAAGGGAAGCATCACAGAGCTTCGTTTAAAACAAAACAATCATTCTCCATTAACAAGTGCCTTCATCTTCTTCACATGGACTTGTTTGGACCAGTTAAACCTCAATCCCTAAATCACAACAAATATACCTTGGTCATTGTAGATGAATTCTCCAGATTCACATGGGTATTCTTTCTTAAGAGAAAGAGTGATGCTGCTGAAAGAATCATGTCCTTCATCAGAGAAATAGAAAACTTCAATGATTGCAGGGTAAAGGCTATTAGAAGCGACAATGGCACAGAATTCAAAAACCATGCCATGGAAGCCTTTTGTGATGAAAAGGGTATATCACAGAACTTCTCAAACCCAGGAACCCCTGAACAAAACGGTGTCGCTGAAAGAAGAAACAGAACTCTCATTGAAGCTGCCAGAACGATGCTCAGCGAATCTAGACTTCCTAAACAATTCTGGGGTGAAGCTGTGTACACAGCATGCTACACACAAAACATATCCATTATTGTGAAGAGACATGGTAAGACCGCCTATGAAGTGTATAGGAAGAGAGCCCCTGATGTAAGCTACTTCCATGTCTTTGGTTGCCCTGTTTTCATTCATAATTACAAAGATCACCTGGGTAAATTTGATGAAAAATCAGATGATGGATTCTTCCTTGGATACTCTCCTACCTCCAGATCATTCAGAGTATTCAATATTCGCAGGCAAGAATTAGAAGAGTCCATTCATGTCACCTTTAATGAAGCTGACGCTGTCATCACACACACCAACTCAGAGGATTGTGACATTGACTTCAATGAAGTTAAATCTTATCCCAAAGATGATTTCTCAAATCCCAAGGAATCATCTCAAAGTCGTCACAAGGATCTTCCATATGTTCAAGCTTTTGATCCTCACTCCATCTCTGACATCATTCCAGAGACTGTTGGTGTTGAATCTCTTACTCAAATCTCTGAAGAACATGCTGATCCAGTCACTTTAAATATTCAATCAGATGAAGAGATCATGGACGAAGAGATTACATGTGATGAACCTCCATCACTCCCTGAACTTGAAGTGACTCCTGATCCCACAGAGACTCCTGCTCCACAATCCAAATGGAGTAGGAACCAAGATATTCTTCTAGTTAATATTCTTGGAGAACCCTCTAAGGGAGTCACCACCAGAGGAAAATTAAGAACTCTGGAAACCGCCTCTGCAAATGAATGCATTTTTGCAAATTTTCTCTCTAAGGATGAACCTAAGAACGTAGCTGCTGCTCTGCTTGATGAAGGCTGGGTTGTTGCCATGCAAGATGAACTCAATCAGATCAAGAGAAACAAGGTGTAGACTCTGGTTAAAGCTCCAGCTGATAAGCAAGTGGTTGGAACAAAATGGGTCTACAGAAATAAAAGGGATGAAGCTGGTATGATTGTAAAAAACAAGGCTAAGCTCGTGGTGCTGGGCTATAACCAATCTGAAGGAATTGATTATGATGAAACCTTCGCACCAGTGGCCAGATTGGAAGCCATCAGAATCTTCCTAGCCTTTGCAGCTTATATGGGTTTCATGGTTTATCAGATGGATGTGAAGAGTGCCTTTCTTAATGGGAAACTTGCAGAGGAAGTATATGTCAGTCAACCCCTAGGGTTTGAAAACAGTGACTACCCCAATCATGTCTGCAGACTTCACAAAGCACTCTATGGGCTGAAACAAGCGCCCAGAGCCTGGTATGAAACTCTCTCAAAATTCCTTCTTGAAAATAAATTTGTCAGAGGTACCATTAACCAAACCTTGTTCACCTATAGGTCCAAGGGTGACGTCATTTTAGTACAGATTTATGTGGATGACATAATTTTTGGTTCACCCAATGTTATCTTGAGCAAACAATTTGCCAAACTAATGACCAAAAAGTATGAAATGAGCATGATGGGGGAACTAACCTTTTTCTTGGGTTTTCAAATCAAACAAAATTTCAAAGGAATTTCTATTTGTCAAGAAAAATATGTTAGAGATTTGCTCAAGAAGTATGATCTGTCTGATTGTGCATCAGTGAAATGCCCCATGCTTCCTCCCAACAACTTGGGAGCTGATGACTCAGGGGTCTCTGTTAATGAGACCTTATATAGAGGCATGATTGGGTCACTGATGTACCTCACAGCAAGCAGACCAGACATACAATTCTCCACTTGTCTCTGTGCTAGGTACCAAGCTAACCCCAAGGAATCCCACCTTGTAGCTGTCAAAAGAATTTTCAGGTACTTAATAGGATCTCCCTCATTGGGTCTCTGGTACCCAAATGGTTCAGGCTTCGACCTTAAAGCCTACTCCGACTCAGATTACCCAGGGTGCTGCCTTGACAGAAAGAGCACCTCTGGTAGCTGTCAAATCCTTGGAGGAAAGTTGGTATGCTGGAGTGCTAAGAAGCAAAACTCTATGGCCATGTCATCAGCTGAGGCTGAATATGTTGCAGCCGCTGGTTGCTGTGCACAAGTTCTCTGGATGAAAAGTCAGTTGGCTGACTATGGAATTAACTATGAGCAAGTTCCCATATTCTGTGACAACACCAGTGCCATAGCCATCTCCAATAATCCAGTACTTCATTCCAGAACCAAGCATATTGACATCAGGTATCACTTTATCAGAGACCATATTCTAAAAGGTGATATTGAGCTACATTTCATACCCACTGAGTACCAGCTCGCTGACATTTTCACCAAGCCGCTGGCTGAGCCAAGTTTTACTAGGCTTGTCGCTGAGCTGGGAATGCTCAATATTGGCAAATAAATCTGATGATGACCGCTGTCTCTGGGCATTTAAGGGAATTGAATGTAACGAGGTAGTTACATTTCAATGGGAATGTGTATATTCTGATATTAAATTCAATGATTGTCTCTTAATGCTACCAACTTTCCCGCTTTCCAAGGGGACAAGTATCCCATGAAAGTTCAAGGGGACCCACGTTTTTCTGAAAAGCTTAACTTTTGCATTTAATGCTCAAATTTGGAAAACAGCTCAACCTTTCAAAACCCTTGACCCAAAATCTGTTTGTCATTTTAAGAAATTTCCTAACACACACATTCCCTTTCATCTTCTTCTATCCTCTCACCACCTTCAATCTCTCAACAATGGCGTCTACTTCACCAAACCAAACCTTCGTTGTACAAGCCGCCACAAACGTTGATTTCGAGGTCTCTGATGGAAAGCTTGCACTTAATAACTGTGTAGCCCTTCTTGAACACAACAATCCCCTCTACCAGCCACTTTTCAACTTCCTCAAGAACTCCACCATCAACGAAGCTATCACCAAGGAACCCTCCACCTGCTACTCCCAATACCTTCGCGAGTTCTGGTATAGCGCTGAAGTTGACCAAACCTCTTCACACATCACCTTCAACCTTTCCACCCATCCTCAACCTCTCACCTTTGATTTCCCAACCTTTGCTAAAGCCATTGGACTCCCTTACAACAATAACATGTCAGCTTTGCCAACCAGTGCTACTGTGAGAAAAGCTCTGGCCACCCTTCAACCTCATGATGATCATGAACAACCTTTCACCGCTGCTGGCTTCCAAAGCAAATCTCTCATCAAGGTGAATTACTTCTCTCCCACATGGAGAACGCTGATGCTGTACATCGTAAAGTGTCTAGGAGGAAACACTGGATCACAGGACCAACTCAATGGCTCCCAGCTAGCCATTGCATACAGCTTAATCTGGGGTTTGGATATTGGAATCGCTCACATACTGTACACCGATCTCATCGCTAAGTTGGAAAACAAAGGAAAGAAGAATCGTGGGGCCACCATCTGCTACACCAGATATCTCTCTCTTGTCTTAGAAGATATTCTTGGTGAATCCTACACCAATGATGCTTTACACTCCTTTCCCTCTCATCACATCACCGCAGCTTCTCTGAAGAATCCCATAGATAATGAAGTGCCCCTTACCAGGCATATGATGAGAGTTGCTGGGCTACTAGCTGAGGATGATGAGCCCTTGATCCCTCAACTTGAGGTGAATGCTGAAAGCACGGTTGATAAGTCTCTGTCCAAGACCTCTGTGCAATCTACTTCTCAGCCCAAGGTGCTTAAGGAAAAAGAAGAAGAAGAGGAAAGACATCCCCCTTTCCTCTGAAACCCCTTCTGTTAATCCTTCTAAGAAGATAAAGACAAAGAAGAACCCATCCCCTTCTCTGGTGGATATGGTAGAAGAGCCCATTGCTGACAAACAACCAGTGTCTAGTGTCTCCAAGTCAGCAAAGACGACTAAGATCCCTCTCCACGCTGATATCACTCAGGTATTAGTCTGTCCTTTTTTTTCTCCTCTCAGAGGTCCACATACATTCACTCTCATTGTCTTTAGGAGAGAGTGATGTAATTTAGAGTTTGCCTCAACTCTTAGCGTGTCTGTGTTAGCACCTAGATCTTTTAGGACTCTCTGTACACTCTGTCTTCACTAGGAAATGATTCACTTGTGCTCCTAACGCACCCCGATGATCCTTCACCCTCTGGACTATGCTCTTGGCAAACAACAACCTGAGCACATATAAGTCCCGACCCAGAGTCTCTGCACTTCTCACTGACTCTGGGTCCCCCTCATTATTAAAAGAGTCCCAAAGAATTTATTCTTTTGGAAAGACTGAATCATCACCCTCAGTCTTTCTAGGGGCAGTGACAAAAGGCCACCATCACCCTCATATTAATTCACAATCAAAAGAGTCCCAGGGAGTAATCCCTCAGGGGGAGCTGGATAATCACACCCAGCTATCCCAGGGGCAGAGAAAGGCGACCATTCCCATATCATGTTTCACAATAAAAGAGTCCCAAGGAGAAATCCTTCAGGGGGAGCTGGATAATCACACCCAGCTATCCTAGGGGCAGCGAACGGCGACCATTCACCTCATAACTTTCACATATAAAAAGAGTCCCAAGGAGTAATCCTTACGGGGGAGCTGGATAATCACACCCAGCTATCCTAGGGGCAGCGAATGGCGATCCTTCCACATATCTATTTCACATTAAAAGAGTCCCAAGGAGAAATCCTTAGGGGGGGCTGGATAATCACACCCAGCTTTCCTAGGGGCAGCGAATGGCGATCCTTCAACATATCTATCTCACATTGAAAGAGTCCCAAGGAGAAATCCTTAGGGGGGGCTGGATAATCACACCCAGCTTTCCTAGGGGCAGCGACTAGCGATCTATAACTGCATTATTATTTCACAACTGGTCAACTAATAACTCTTATCACAGGCTCACAATCTTCATCAGGAACAACTTAACAATGATGATTACTCGATTGCTGATGACGAAACCGCTGAAGTTGCCACCATTGATATTGATGCTCTCTCAGACATTGAATCATTGCTTGATGATGAAGTTTTTGTTGTAGAGGAAGGCACCTTCACCTCTGACTTTGAGGAGATGAGCACTGATGATTACAATCTGTCTTCCATTGAGCTGAAGACTGCCTCTGTTCCATCACTTCCAAATGTTCAGGAATTGGCTGCCAGAAAGCTATGGGAAACAGAGACCTTGCTCACCTACACCTATTCCATTTCCCACCTTGCCAAACGTTTTGGAACTAGGGGCTAAACAACACTTGGAGTATTTACAATCTCGCAAGTCAGCACAAGTTCCCAGAATGAAAAATGTACAGGAATTGGCTGCTAAGGCTTTATGGCAAAAGAGAGGGGATATCAGCACCACAAAGCCCAAAATCACCAATGATGATCTCCTCTCTGAAATCCAAACCCTCACTCATGCTGCTGAGGAGCTCACCACCAATCTAGAGACTTCACTAACTTCATCAGTGGAATCCTCTATGACAGCTATGCTTCCACAACTGCTGAATGATGCTCTGAAGGCACAACTCCCTACTCTACTCAACCAGAGTCTTCAGAAGTATATACCCTCTGTTCTCACCTCAGCGGTGCAAGCAAATGTTGCAGCTATAGCTCAGGCTGCTGAACCCTCAAGGCGTCTTCTTCAGGAACTTCTCAAAGGTGAACTTAAAGAAATTTTCATATTTGTTCACAATGAGTTCCTTCGATTCAATAAGGCAGGTTCAGGCACAGCACCTGCTGGGGCTATGCCTGAGGGGGAGAATTATGCCTCCTCCTCTGAAGAAGATGAATCCACAGCTGAAATTCCAACACCCAAACCACTGAGATCTTTCAAATCCGCTGCTGAATCTGCGAAAGATAAGGGAAAAGGAATTGCTGTTGAGCAACCTGAGATAACCTTACACTCCCTTCAAGCTGAAGGTGGATCCATAGCTAAACCCTCCAAAAACTCTGAACTCAATAAATTCAAGAGCGCAGATGAACCACCACTCACCCCAGAGCAAGCAAAAGCCCAAATCATTGAACATCAAAGATTGGCAAACATCAGGGCTGCTGAACTGAGAAGCAAAGAAGCCCTGGACAAGCTCTCTCCCACTGCTAAGAAAGCTCAGCTTGTCAAGCTCAAGGAACTAGAAGACAAGAGGAACAACCTCTTGAAGGAATATCAAAGACTTGTCAACCATAGAGCTGAACCCGGTCGTATCACCAAGTATACATGTTTCACTGACAAAGACAAAAGGGTGGTAATGACTATTTATAGGGAAAATGATATACTGAACTACAAAGTCTCCACTGACTTTAAACTCAGATATCTGAGCCTCTCTGAGTGGTTGGAGTTGTTGGCTCTTGCCCAAAAGAAGACTGGGCCTGGTGCTGCCCAAATGATGAAAAACATTCAAGCAAAACTTAATTGGGTAAGAGACACAGCAAAGAAGCTGAAGGCACCCCTGCCTCCTCAGCTTTCTTCTCAACCACCTCCTCAGGTGCAAAGGAAAAGGAAAACCCCAATGGGGCCTCTGATAGAAAGGCTGGTCACTGAGGACGTAGTGGTCGATGGGATGCAAAGGAACTTGGTCCTTCCCAAAGAAATCACCAAACCCATAGAAGGCCAAGTATACACAGAACCTGAGGCAGGTATGGTCTTCATAAATTGCAACTGTGCTTATGCTTTTCAGCGGTTGAATGAGCTACCTCTGGCTTCAACCATTCAGCTAATCAGACTCAAGCAGGGCATCCTAAGGAATTGCAAAGAAGCTGATGAGTTCGATTTTGAAATTGAACTTGTCATTAACTCTAGGAGTGACAAAGTCGAAGCCCAGAGACTCTGTGATCAAGGCCTTGATCGCTGAAGAACCTAGTTACTTTTGTTTATGTTTACACCCCAGGGTGTTCTTGTAATAGACTAGGTTTCATTTTGTTTAATAAAACTTTGAGGTATGTTTGTTAAATTATGTGTAAGAAGAAGTTGTGTACTCACTTACAATAATTTTAGACTTAATATAATTTATAAACAAATAGGGGGAGATTGTTGGGCCAATGAAAGTTTTAACTATGGCCCTGTCTAGATTTGTTTAAATTAGACTAAGTGTTGAAAGGTCGCTGAGAAGACCAGCGACAGAGACTAGACCAGTGGAAGGCAAAGCCTTAGCTGGCACACCAGGATCATTCAAGTCAAAGACAACGTCAGAGAAGTCGAAGACAATCTGAAGTCAGACTCACCAGCGATTATGGATAGCTGGGATGTCAAAGGAATGCACTGGTGTTCAAGGATCTCTGAGTTGACAACACTCAGAGATCACTTAAGAACCCTAGAGACTTGGATTAAGCAAAGCTTATCCAACCCTTTATAGTTTAGGCGGGAGAATCTTACAAGTGTTTTGAGTGGGACAAATCAAGAGATTCAAGTCAATGCCTAGTACGACCTAGTGGGACAAAGGTGAACAGTTGGCAGAACTGTTCACCTAAAGTAGTTAAAGGCATGTCTCGATTTGGACATGCATTTAATACGTTGTACTCTTCCACTCAGAAGATGACACGTATCAACTACTCCCACTAAGGATACAACCTCGTACCACTATAAATAGGGATGAGAAAGAAGTTAAGATTCAACCCTTGTGCTTGGAATCTTAATCTAAGTTCTTTCTCCCACTGGAACCACTGAGCCCTCAGCTGTCCATCAGCGACTCATTGGTTCTCTTGTAAACTTGAGTCTCGAATCAAGTTTACTTTTCTAGGGTTCATTTCTTGTTGTTATACAACAGGTGTATTCATAACACTTTGTAATACTTTGTTGATAATAGTTAATAAAGCATTACTCGTTTGAAAAGTATATCTATTGTGTGTTATTGTTTTTCGTGACTTAGTTTCAACAATAGTTGTTATTTGGGAATTTCAGTATTTATATTATTAAGACTTATAATTAATTAATTATTTAAAAACCATGGATATAATTAATTAATTAAACATGACTTAGGTTATATTATTAATATTAATAATACATATTATAACCTAAGTATTTAAAATATTTAATTAAAAACATGTCATACTTTAATTAAATATTATAACCTATAGTTTAATTAAATTACATGAAATAATTATTAAACTATATAATATATCATATGACTTAGGAAATAATCATGAAAACACTTAGGCTTATTTACTTAGCTTATTTAACCAGCTTATTTCTAATTATGGAAACTTTCTATTTTTAGAAACTTAATTAAATAAGGCCGCTATTTTATTTATGGAAACCAGCTATTTTTAGAAACTTATTTATTTAAGGCAACTAATCTATTTATGGAAACTTATTTAATTAAGGCAGCTAATCTATTTATGGAAACTTTCTATTTTAGAAACTTATCTATTTTAAGCAGTAAATCTATTTTTGGAAACTTTCTATTTTTGGAAACTTTCTATTTTTGGAAACTTTCTATTTTTGGTAACTTTCTATTTTTGGAAACTTTCTATTTTTGGAAACTTTCTATTTTAGGAAACCTGCTATTTTTGGAAAGTTACTTACTATTACACAGTAAGTATTATAACACATGAAATATCAGAAATACTTAATCAGATTGAACAGAATATAAGATTTAACACAGTTTAAGGCTTTAAACAGTAAAACATAGTAAGAACATATAAAATAAGCTAAGACATGACATAAAACCATCTATGTATTTAGTAAGCAGATACTTATTTCATGTACGTATTTATGTAGCACTAGTGTTTCGGAAGTAGGATTCTCGCAGTTCATCGTTCTCGTTCACTGGACATAAGGTACGGATTCCCGTCCTTTCAGTATGGACATTCTTTCCTTATTAGGATTCCCCGTATGCATCCAACTGTTTTCCCGTAGTATAACTATGAGTTTGATTGCTTTGTTTTAAATATGATTACCTATAGCCATATACATGCATGACCAGTTTCACCTAGTTATGGAGGTACCATAACCATAACATTAGGGGCACTGATGTTATGACTTCACCACGGCGGAGTGATTGCTCGTGGCGTCCCTTCAGTTTTGGCAATTTATTTATATTTATCATGTGGGGCGTATGGGTGCATCCTAGTTACACGTTTTTATTCAGGATTACATGGTGAATGTGGTGTGTGCCTTGCATCCTTCACAAGGAGCTGATCCCTCCTACCCATAAACTAGTATATTAAATTAGAGGCAGCCCCTCTAATTTGCATGATGAGGTCACCCCTCCAATTATTCATGCACGGTGGATATTCATGACCTATATTGGCTAATGGTAAAATATGACAAACTGTTTTTATAAGATTAACATAAGACTTTCAAACTATAAAACCAGTTTTATTAAGACTTAACCAGGTTACTCGGGACTTAGTTTCTTCCGCTTTTATTATGTTATATGCTTATCCTATTCATGCTTTATTGTACATCCGTGCACTGAGCGTATTGCTCAGCCGTTTTCCTTTTCTATGTTCCCAAAACGGCAGGTACTCAGGGACGCTCGTAGACACTAAGAGTACGTGCATATGGACTGGAAGCTATCTAGCCATCTTTACATTATGCATTTCTTTTCTTATGATACTTATGCTTTGGACATTGTTTCGTCCTTATTCCTTACTATACTATGTTTGTGTGTGATGAGCTTTACTTTTGGACTACCGATGATTGATTCCGGTATTTTCCTTTATATGGTCAAGTAATGTTTAGACATTTTACCTTGTATGCTTTGATGACACGCCATAATTACTATGATATTTCCATTTCCAAAATGGGGTGTTACAGTTTGCATTTTGCATGTAACAATGCATGGGTTTATCCAGTGGGTGGTTGATGCCCATGTTGGATAAACAGTATAAAGTACATATTAATCTATTCTAGAAAAGATAAAGGTTGTACTTATATCTAAGTATACAAGCAACCTACTTTGACTTAAAGCTAACTTTTCCCGCCTAATGCAAACCATCAGAATACTGAAGAGTCTTCAGTATCCTAGAGGAGATCGACATCATTCAGTTTGGTATTGTCAAGCCAAACTAAACTGAAAGCCCTTCTTCAGTCCTTGTTCTTTAGCAATTAGACCGCCTAGTATTTGAAGCGAAGACTCCTTTGTCTTCTAAGTTCGCTGGAAGGGGAGTGCTGAACTTTCTTCAGATATAAGGTCTTCAGTAGGATCTTTTTTCCTCTGGTCATCCTTCAGATGACTGGCCTTACTGCTGAGCATGAAACACTTAGGGGGATTTTATATTCAAATCCTAGAGTTGCTTTAGGGTCAGTAAATATTGACCCAACAATCTCCTCCTATTTGGATATAAAAATATCCTAAGTCTAATGTCAGTAGTAAGTGAGCATAACAACTTCTTCTTACTTGCACTGAACAATTAATAACTTATAAACATCAGATAATCATTTATTCAATAACATTACAAATTACAACAAAAATATTACAAATGAATATTTAGTTTTCCTTTGGTCTAAGTTCTTCAATGACAGGGGTCTATACTGATGGATCAGAGTTTCTAATGTCCAGTATTGATAGTAAGCACTAGGGGTGTCCATTATTTGGATTTGACCCACGAAAACCAAAAATCAAACCGAACCGAACCCGAATTACAATCGAACCGAAAATAGAATTCGGGTTATGGGTCATAACCGAACTGAACCGAACTACTAATTTGGTTTTCGGGTTGGGTATGGGTTTGGCAATCGGACCCGAAAACCAAACCGAGAACCAAAATTGTACAAATATATATGTTTTTATATATATTAAATAATTATTAAAATTAAATATTAATATAAAAATACAATTTTTATACTTGAAAAAAAAAATTTGTTATATATTTAAATAATTATGTATTTTTTTTAGAAAATTTAAATAATTTGGGTTATTCAGGTCAACCCGAGAACCGAACCGAATTCAAATTCGGTTTTCGGTTCGGTTCGGTTTTCGGGTTGATCCAAAAAAAAAATTAACCGAATAAACCGAACAACCCGAGAACCGAACCGAAGGAAACCCCTAGTAAGCACATGCTGAAGGTTTTTGCAGCTTCAGTGAGTCCTGGACCACCATGGTGAGCAAAGAAGATTTTCTAAATGTTTCCAAGAAATTCATTGTTTAGATCATCAAGATCACTAATACCTACAAAGTCTTGTCGTTCACGATGGTTGAACATAATCATTCCCAATTCTGGTTCTTCTAACACATGTCCCATAAGATGATTTTCAAACTGAACAAGATCTTTGTATTTCATGGTGGTGACAAAGATATCACCCACACCAGGTTGAACCAGATTGGCTATCTTGTTCAGTTCCAGAATTGGATCTTGATCCTCCAATGAGATTTGGTTGCTGATGTTCAGATGCCGACCAAGCCTTTCATGATTTCTCACACAGTGTTCAATTCTTGTGCGAACTTCTACCCATCTCCTGGATGTTTTCTTTTCAATGATTCTGCTCATCTCTAGCCATTCAGTATAGGAGAGCTCCTTCCCTTGGAAGTCATCTATGATCTCATCAACCCCATCAGCCCTATAGAACTTTAGATTGATATCTCCCTTGTAGGTCACCATGTCAACATTTATGATTTCTGAGAGACATCTTATGTTCAACCTTGCTATACAGAATTTTTCGTATAACATCTTTTTCTTGAAGAGGCCTTCAACCTCAGATTTTCCAATTCTTTCATATAAGCTCATCTTCAGATCTCTAAGCTTTTCTTCATTTTGAAGATTGTGATTTTTATCAAGTTCTTCTTGAGTGTCCAGCCCAGACTTGATAATTCTTTCATCTAATGTGAATTCACCTTTTCTTTTGGGTTTGATGGGAGGTGACCCATTTTCAGATGATTTAGTTCTGGTGGTAAGGCCATCAATATGAGTGTCCTTAGCTGAAGACTCCCCCTTAGTCTTAGTTGGACTATCTTCACTGAAGGGAGATACATACACCATAGGTTCTTTTTTGGCTTTCTTTTGTGCATGTTTCTTAAAGATGTGCTGAATAGTGACTTTCTCCCCCTCAGCAGAAGATGGCCCTGCAGTTTCTGATGAACCCCTATGTGACAATCTAACATTTTCAGGTAGTAAATTATTTTCTCGTATAATATTTTGAAACTTATTTTTGTGTTGGATGATGAACTCACAATTTACGGATTTAAATTTGGGCTTACGTGCATAATTTAGCGTCCTTTACGACTAAACCGGAAACCTTAGGATTACGTATTTACGTTTTTGAACTCTGTTTTTTATGAGACAATTTTTATTAGATTCGTTTTGTGCCGTTGATTCATAATTTATAAAAACGTTTTTCGTAAAACGATCTGAGGGCGCGCAAATCGAGGAAACTAGAATCGAGGAATACCCGTAAATTAGCGGGATGGGACAAAACTAATTTATCCCACCCCACTAACTAAAAGGGACGGCCAAAAGGGACACCACATCCCTTGATGTGGCACCCTTGTAGCTATAAGCTTACACTTGTAAGCTTAGCTTCACTTTGAAGCTACTCATCTCCACCTAAACTAACAAAACCACTTGCTAAACCATTTACTTACATTTTTACATGCAAACAACTCACACATACTCTCTCCCTCTCATCCTTGTCGTCCCACTTCACCATACCACACCATCATTTGATCTTTTCTAGCCACAAGTTACATGTTATCTAGCCATATTATGGAGAAACCTTGAAGCCTTGATTGATTGGTGGCCATATTAACAACAAAGGAGGTGATTTGCTTGTGTCCTAGGGCTAATTTCTCAACAAACAATCTTGGTGGTTGATGATCTTGGAGATATATTTGGTGTGTTCATCAAGTTGTTGTCTTCCAAAAATAAGATATAATCTTGGTTGGTAAAGAAGATCATCCTTTCCATTTCTCTTGTTATTTTTGTAAAGATCAAATGTATTTTATTTCTTGTTGTATATGTATATGATGAATATATGATGATAAAAATGTTATGTGGGGATCAAGTGTTGATAAATATGCTTAAAAAGTTGAATAACCATAAGAAACAAGGATAAAAACATGCTTAAATTGTTGGCTGTATAAAAATAGTAAGTAACCAAGTCTTAAACTGATAAAATTTCATGGTGGAATCGATTTACAGTAAGTAGAAGATTTCATACACATGTGAGAGTTGGACATGCAATGGAATCATCAATGTGAAATTAAAACCCACTAACTTATAAATTTCATCTATATAAATATGTATAAGGTTAAATAAATGGACACTTTATAAAAATGGTAGTTGAATAAGATTTATAAGTTATAAAAACTATAAACATGATTTTTACGACTTCTTCGGCTATTACCGTAAAATTAACGTTTTTCGCCAATTAAAACTTAGACGATCAAACCCCGTCTAATGTAAAGTTTTTAAAAGTCATATCCTGATATATAAGTATCTAATACAAGTAAAAACCGATAAAACCCGAACTATATGACATACGGACATTAACGAGCTAAGTTAGCATATTGGACTAATAATTTAACTAGATAAGTTAAACACTTATAAAAATTACTTATTGGGCTTAAACCATTTGGGCCCAACATGTAAAGTATAAATACTGATAATACAAGTATAAAATAGATTAATACAAGTTAATGAACTTATAATAGGCTTATTGGACTTAAAACATGTAAATAGGTAAAACTAGTAAACTAGTAAAAAGTTACCAATACATAAACACTAAAATGAGTAAATAAGAATATATAAACCCACTTGATCATCATCATATGTACAAAATAATCATATGTATATTTGTTATTTTGATAAAGTCATTGGACAAAAGTCTAAGACCGATTATTATTTATATAGATTTTCGTGACCGAAGCACGCCCGTAGCCGATAATCCGCCTTTCATTATCAACGTGAGTTCATAGCCTCGCACTCTTTTAAATGTTTTATAAAATGATTTGTAAACCCGCGAGGGAGATAACATGCTAGTTTTTGATAAAAATAAAACACAAGTAGTCCCGATGGTATGCTTAATGATATGGACCCGAATGATGCGATGACCCAATAAAAGAGATAAAAAGGATTATTAGTAGTTAGGTTATGTCACTCAAAGTCCCATTAGCATGAACTGTGAACTACCGGGATTTGGTAGATGCTTATGCATATGATAGTACTATTTGGGGACGATCACCCCAGTTCGCGCCTTGACGGTTGATCCCCGTCGTACCACATTGATTGGTAAGCGAATTTATGTATGAGAAGATTTACATAGCGTGATTTTTGTGACGACACGCTAACTTAGTTGGGCAAATTGTTTGTCGGGTTCGCGGCCCGTTGTTTTGATAGTAAGGTAACAATGTCATGCGACTAATAATAATCCAAATGAATCTAATGTGATCCAATAACGATATGAATAACGATAATAATATTACCTATAATGGTAATATTGAGGCTACGGTCTCATGGACGGTTTAAGATGTATGCTTGATTTATATATTGCCTGACTAGCAATACGAGGACTAACATCCGATATTATACTTGTGTTCTGATTTTAACGATTGTTTTATATAACGGTTTTATTAAACTCTATGAATTCACTCGGCATTCGTTGATATGATTTTTGTATGTTTTTATCTCAGGTGCTTGAAGGTAATCCGGATGGAGATTGAATCTGATGGCCCACATAATATTAAAAATGTTCATTCGATCTATGTTTTGTAAACTTAATGACCTGTATAATTTGGGACCTGTTGTACACTTTAAAACTTTTTATCGAATGAATGTATGTTGAACCTTGTACAACCATTTTTATGTGTTGTCTATGATTGGAGTTATTGTGCTATCCCGTAACACTCTAAAAGACCCTTCCGCTGTACCGATAAGAAAATTGAGAGTGTTACAGTTTGGTATCAGAGCTCTCGTTATAGAGAACTAAAGATTTTAAAAACCAAGGTTTTGAACAAAACTTTTCAAAATCTTTTAACTATGAACATTTGAGAAAATATTTGAAAAATCTTTTGACTATAACGGTGCCAAAGATCTCTGACGTTACCAACAAGCACTATTGAGAAGATATATATTTTAATATATATAACTTAATTTATATATATATGTATATATCGTGGTTTCAGTATGTAATTGTTTAATAAGTATGTAATCCTAATACGAGATATATATATATAAATGCAGATTGTCATGGTTGACCCTAATATTCCTGTAGAGAACCATGCTATTCCCGAACCTAATGTAGATGATGATCCTTACTTAGACTTAGTAGATTATGATATGGATGATGATGAGGAGGAACCATTTGAGGATCCCGAGCCCGAGATAGGACTAGGAGATCAGATTGCCCCTCAGGTTGATATGATAGAGAATGAGATTGATAATGTTGATATTGAGAATGATGATGATGAGATTGGGATAGATAATGTAGATAATGAGGATGACGACGAGGATGTCGAGGAGGATATAGGTATAGACGATGAGGTTGATGATGATGAGGAAGCCGAGCTTATTTACCCTTATGATGTTCCAGAAGGCGAGCCCTTACCCCCACCAATTTATTTGTCTGATTCTGAGGTTGAGCTACCTAGGGATGAAATGTCTGAATCGTCTGAATCTGATTCTAAATCAGAGGAGGGTGAGGATGATAACGCACCTGACGGTACTGATGGTATTGCTACTCGTAGACGTGTGATAGGAGAGTCGTCTAGTGTTAGAGAGGCTACTTATATGGATGGTCTTGCACCATGGGCCTTGAGACGTGATCTAGATGCTTCCCGTGTTAAGAGTAGTATGACAGAGATTGGATTAGGTGTTGTTCAGACTCATGTTTCTTATTTGGAGTCGAAGACTAAGGTTGGTGAGAAAGAGCGGGAATTGCTTAGTTTGGATTTGACTGATGTAGAGCGTGGGTTGAATGAGGCTTTTAGGAGGTTATCAATGTTAGAAAGTGGTGAGTTTGCTGCTATGAAGAAAAAGGTGAATTCTATGGAGATTCAGTTGAATGTAGCTCGTGCGATGTGTGAGAAAGCTGAGAAGGAGTTGATTATATAGGTGGGTTGGAATAGTAGATTTTATGCTGACATGGTTGAAAGAGGAGTGATCCGTAAGCGCCCAGCTGAAGATGTGTCTAGTGATCGTCCGACAAAGATACAGAAGATGATGGATGATGGACCATCTGGTGGTTCTCAGTAGACCAGTCTGTGTTTAATAGTGACCTTTGTATCTTTTGTACCTTTTGTAACTTTGACTGAACCGACTTGTTAGTAGTAGACTTGGCATAAATTTTGAGTATGTATAGTGCTAGAACTTTGATATGGGATGTAACTAAGACAATGTTGTTTTTTTCAAATCGAATGAAATATGTATCTTGTCTTGAATTCCATATCGTGCCTTATTTGTATCTTGATTATGAATTCAATCCATATTATATGAATCCTTTGTTGGGTGAATGCTTAATACTTTGAAATTGTGAAATTATAGAACTATGCCGCCAAGAAAGCTGTGACTGAGGATGATGTACGTAGGATTATTACAGAGCAAGTTACCGCATCTATGACTGAATTTATGGCAAATGCTAGAAATGAAGCTGGCAGTAGTGGA
The DNA here is from genome assembly GCA_025667525.1 of Glebionis coronaria. Taxonomy (NCBI): domain Eukaryota; kingdom Viridiplantae; phylum Streptophyta; class Magnoliopsida; order Asterales; family Asteraceae; genus Glebionis; species Glebionis coronaria. The sequence goes on from CM046875.1 coordinate 195,148,489, forward strand.
GCTGGCGGTAGTGGAGTTGGCAGTAGTGGAGCTGGCGGTAGTGGAATTGGTGGTACTAATGTAAATGTGAATGCTAATAATGTGAATGCTAATGCTGGAGGAAATATAGGAGGACTTGGAACTAATGCACCTGAAGTTGGTAGTTGTACTTATGTGACGTTCATGAATTGTGAACCTCTACCTTTTAATGGAACCGAAGGCGCTGTAGGATTAAGCCAGTGGATTGAGAAGATTGAGTCGGTGTTTCGGATTAGTAAGTGTAAGGAGGAAGATAAGGTGACTTTTGCTATGGCTACTCTTAAAGGTCGTGCGTTGACTTGGTGGAACGGGAGAATTGCTTTCATGGGTATTGATGTTGCTAATGCTACTCCTTGGGCTGAAATTAAGAAATGGATGACTTTAGAGTTCTGTCCCCATAGTGTGATCATTAGGTTAGAACAAGAGTTGATTCATCTGAGAATGAAAGGTGTGGACATTGATTGTTACACAAACCGATTCCATGAGTTGGCCTTGTTGTGTCCTTGATTGGTGGAACCCGAAGAGATCTGAATTGAACAATATATCAAAGGGTTGACCAAGAATATCCGGGGGGACGTGACATCATCGAAACCACTGACCATTGATGATGTTGTTCGAATGGCTTACCAACTCATTGGACAGATAATTCAGGATAGGGAAGATGAAGCCCGTGTTGGTGAGAAAAGAAAGGGAGACGGTGATCGTGTAGATAGAGGTGATAATAGGAAGAATTTCAATCGCCGTCAGAACCAGAGAAAGGGGAATGCAAATGATCTTACCAACAACACACCGCGCAACGATGATAGATGTCCTAAGTGTGGCAACAAGAGGCATGTTGGCGACTGCTGGAAGTGCCAAAATTGCGGAAAGCTTGGACACAAGGTTGAAAGGTGTAAGAAGGGAACCATTTGCTTCAACTGTAATGAAGAAGGTCATAGGAAATCGGAATGCCCCAAGTTGAAAGCGATTGTACCTGGAAGAAACCCCCAGGGTGGTGTTTATCAACTTAGAACCATCGAGGTGAAGAAAGAGGATCCGAATGTCGTTACTGGTACGTTTTTACTCAACAATCATTATGCTGTTGCTTTATTTGATTCGGGTGCTGATAGGATCTTTGTATCCACTAAATTTAGTGCCCTTATTGACATTGAACCTGTTGAGATAAATACCAGTTACGAGGTGGAATTTGCTAATGGTAAATTAGTGAAAACTAATAAGCTATTAGAAGGATGCTCTCTAAATCTCTTGAACTATTCCTTTCTGATTGATTTGATGTTGATAGAATTAGGTAGTTTTGATATTATTATGGGTATGGATTGGTTGTCGTTGAATAATGCTACTATTTTATGTGGAGAGAAGAAGGTTAAGATTCCTCTTAGGAATAGGACGTTAGTAATTGATGGTAATCAAGGTGAATCCCGTTTGAAAATCATTTCATGTATTAAAGTCCAAAAGTACATCAGGAACGGTTGTGAGTTATTCTTACCTCAAGTGACCGGGAATGAGTCTAGAGAGAAACAATTGGAAGATGTACCTATTATCTGTGAATTTCCTGAGGTATTTCCTAAAGATTTACCTGGACTACCACTGATAAGGCAAGTAGAGTTTCGAATCGATTTAATTCCTGGTGCTGCACCGGTGGCACGTGCGCCTTACCGATTAGCCCCTTCTGAATTAAAAGAGTTATCTGAGCAACTTAAGGAGTTGTCTGATAAAGGTTTTATTCGACCGAGCTCGTCGCCTTGGAGAGCTCCAGTCTTGTTCGTTAAGAAGAAGGATGGATCTTTCCGTATGTGCATTGATTATAGGGAACTGAATAAGTTGACAATTAAAAATCGATATCCTTTACCTTGGATTGATGATTTGTTTGATCAACTACAAGGATCTAGTGTGTATTCTAAGATAGATTTGTGGTCAAGATATCACCAACTTCGCGTCCGTGAAGAAGATATTCCTATAACTGCATTAAGAACTCGTTATGGACACTATGAATTTCAAGTAATGCCATTTGGGTTAACTAACGCACCTACGGTTTTCATGGATTTAATGAATCGAGTGTGCAAGCCCTACTTGGATAAATTTGTGATTGTGTTTATTGACGATAACTCTAATCTATTCTAAGAATGAAGATGAACATAGAGAACATTTAAGGATTATTTTGAATTTGTTAAAGGATGAAAAGTTGTATGCTAAGTTTACGAAATGTGATTTCTGGTTAGATTCTATGCAATTTCTTGGTCATGTGATTGACAAGGATGGAATTCATGTTGATCCTGCAAAGGTTGAAGCCATTAAGAATTGGTCTGCACCGACAACGCCAACGGAAGTGCGACAGTTCTTAGGATTGGTTGGCTATTATAGGCGATTCATTAAAGAATTTTCTTTAATAGCTAAACCCTTGACTAAGCTTACCCAGAAGAATAAACCTTTCGTTTGGGGAAGTGATGAAGATGGAGCATTTCACACATTGAAGCAAAATTTATGTAGTACGCCAATTCTATCATTACCCAACGGGAGTGAAGATTTTGTAGTGTATTGTGATGCATCTCTTAGGGGTTATGGAGCTGTTTTGATGCAGCGAGAAAAAGTGATAACTTATGCTTCTAGGCAATTAAGGAAGAATGAGGAGAATTATACTACTCATGATCTTGAGTTAGGAGATGTAGTCTTTGCTCTTAGGTTGTGGAGACGTTATCTGTATGGCACCAAGTGTACGGTATTCACCGATCACAAAAGCTTACATTATATTCTCGATCATAAGGAATTGAACATGAGGCAACGAAGATGGATATAGTTGTTAAGTTATTATGATTGTGATATAAAATATCTCCCAGGAAAAGCCAATGTTGTTGCCGATGCATTAAGTAGGAAAGATAGAGAGCCGATCAGGGTACGTTCTCTAGTCTTGACCGTGCACAATAATTTGCCTGAGCAAATTAGAAATGCGCAAATAGAAGCTTGTAATAAAGAAAATTTTGTTAATGAGGGGTTCCGAGGAGAAGGAGATCCTTTAGAGGTTAGAGCTGATGGAGTGAAATGCTTAAGAGATCGTATGTGGATACCTAAGTTTGGAGGCTTAAGAGATTTGATTATGTTAGAATCCCATAAATCTAAGTATTCCATTCATCCGGGATCTGATAAGATGTACCATGATTTGAAGAAGTTATACTGGTGGCCGAATATGAAAGATGATATTGCTATGTATGTTCTTCAATGCTTGACTTGTGCTAGAGTCAAAGCTAAACATCAAAAGCCATCAGGACTACTTCAACAGCCAAAGATTCCTGAATGGAAGTGGGAGCGAATTACGATGGACTTTATCACCAAGCTTCCTAAAACATCATCTGGAAACAACTCGATTTGGGTTATTGTCGACAGACTGACCAAATCAGCACAGTTCATTCTGGTTAAAGAGCAGTTCTCACTGGAGAAGCTGACTCGTATATACCTTGATAATGTTGTATGCAAGCATGGAGTGCCTGTATCGATCATTTCAAATCGAGATCCTAGATTCGCATCGAATTTTTGGAAATCTCTCTAAAGATCTTTGGGAACGAATCTCGACATGAGCACTTCTTATCACCCCCAGACTGATGGGCAGAGTGAAAGGACGATATAAACACTAGAAGATATGTTGAGAGCTTGTGTGTTAGATTTTGGTAAGAATTGGGATAAACATTTGCCTTTAGCAGAGTTTTCGTATAACAATAGTTATCATTCTAGTATTAAGGCTGCACCGTTTGAAGCTTTGTATGATAGGAAGTGTAGATCTCCTGTATGTTGGAGTGAAGTTGGGGATACCCAGCTCACGGGACCGGAATTGATCTGGGAGACTACGGAGATGATAGTTTAGATTAAGAATAGGTTGTTGACTGCCCGTAGTAGACAAAAAAGTTACGCGGATGTGCGGCGGAAGCCGATGGAGTTTAAAGTGGGTGACCAAGTAATGTTGAAAGTATCGCCATGGAAAGGCGTTATAAGATTTGGAAAGCGAGGAAAATTGAATCCCCGTTATATTGGACCCTTTAAGATTTTATCTAGAATAGGTCCGGTGGCTTACAAACTAGAGTTACCCCCAAAACTTCATGGTGTTCATAACACATTCCATGTATCTAATCTGAAGAAATGTCTAGCAGTGAGTGATGAGAAAATTTCGTTGGATAAGGTTCGAATAGATGGGAAGTTGCATTTTATCGAAGAACCCGTAGAGGTTATGGATCGTGAGGTAAAGCAACTGAAACAAAGTCGGATACCTATTGTCAAGATCCGATGGAATTCAAAGCATGAACCGGAATTTACTTGGGAACGAGAGGATGAAATGTGGAAGAAATATCCGCACCTCTTTGATTTCAATAAGAAACGGACATCAAAATGAAATGGATCACGAGGATGTTGATCCCTTTTAGGAGGAAAAGCTGTGACAATCTAACATTTTCAGGTATTAAATTATTTTCTCGTATAATATTTTGAAACTTATTTTTGTGTTGGTTGATGAACTCACAATTTACGGATTTAAATTTGGGCTTACGTGCATAATTTAGCGTCCTTTACGACTAAACCGGAAACCTTAGGATTACGTATTTACGTTTTTGAACTCCGTTTTTGATGATACAATTTTTATTAGATTCGTTTTGTACTGTTGATTCATAATTTATAAAAACGTTTTTTGTAAAACGACCCGAGGGCACGCAAATCGAGGAAACTAGAATAGAGGAATACCCGTAAATTAGTGGGATGGGACAAAACTAATTTATCCCACCCCACTAACTAAAAGGGACGGCCAAAAGGGACACCACATCCCTTGATGTGGCACCCTTGTAGCTATAAGCTTACACTTGTAAGCTTAGCTTCACTTTGAAGCTACTCATCTCCACCTAAACTAACAAAACCACTTGCTAAACCATTTACTTCCATTTTTACATGCAAACAACTCACACATACTCTCTCCCTCTCATCCTTGCCGTCCCACTTCACCATACCACACCATCATTTGATCTTTTCTAGCCACAAGTTACATGTTATCTAGCCATATTATGGAGAAACCTTGAAGCCTTGATTGATTGGTGGACATATTAACAACAAAGGAGGTGATTTGCTTGTGTCCTAGGGCTTATTTATCAACAAACAATCTTGGTGATTGATGATCTTGGAGATATATTTGGTGTTCATCAAGTTGTTGTCTTCCAAAAACAAGATATAATCTTGGTTGGCAAAGAAGATCATCCTTTCCATTTCTTTTGTTATTTTTGTAAAGATAAAATGTATTTTCTTTCTTGTTGTATATGTATATGATGAATATATGATGATAAAAATGTTGTGTGGGGATCAAGTGTTGATAAATATGCTTAAAAAGATGAATAACCATAAGAAACAAGGCAAAATCATGCTTAAATTGTTGTCTGTATAAAAACAGTAAGTAACCAAGTCTTAAACTGATAAAATTGCATGGTGGAATCCATTTACAGTAAGTATAAGATGTCATACACATGTGAGAGTCGGACATGCAATGGAATCATCAAAATGAGTGAGATATGACCAAAACAAGATGAGTGTGCTAATCTGAATAGTCTGTTTTGTAGGGACTGTTAAGGATAGTTGGACATCGAATGAGCAGTAGCTATAACTAACTTATTTGTAGCACATAATATGAAGTTTATACCATCCAAAAATGAGCTTCTATCTCCTTATAGAACTCTAGATATGATAAAAATGGTGAAGATGAAACTAAAAATCAGATTTTGAAGAATTAATGTTTAATACTATTATATAAGCACTCAAATAATATAGTATAAAATGTGAAATTAAAACCCACTAACTTATAAATTTCATTTATATAAATATGTATAAGGTTAAATAAATGGACACTTTATAAAAATGGTAGTTGAATAAGATTTATAAGTTATAAAAACTATAAACATGATTTTTACGGCTTTTTCGGCTATTACCGTAAAATTAACGTTTTTCGCCAATTAAAACTTAGACGATCAAACCCGCCTAATGTAAAGTTTTTAAAAGTAATATACTGATATATAAGTATCTAATACAAGGAAAAACCGATAAAACCTGAACTATATGACATACGGACATTAACGAGCTAAGTTAGCATATTGGACTAATAATTTAACTAGATAAGTTAAACACTTATAACAATTACTTATTAGGCTTAACCCATTTGGGCCCAACATGTAAAGTATAAATACTGATAATACAACTATAAAATGGATTAATACAAGTTAATGAACTTATAATAGGCTTATTGGACTTAAAACATGTAAATAGGTAAAACTAGTAAACTAGTAAAAAGTTACCAATACATAAACACTAAAATGAGTAAATAAGAATATATAAACCCACTTGATCATCATCATATGTACAAAATCATCATATGTATATTTGTTATTTTGATAAAGTCATTGGACAAAAGTCTAAGACCGATTATTATTTATATAGGTTTCCGTGACCGAAGCACGCCCGTAGCCGATAATCCGCCTTTCATTATCAACGTGAGTTCATAGCCTCGCACTCTTTTAAATGTTTTATAAAATGATTTGTAAACCCGCGAGGGAGATAGCATGCTAGTTTTTGATAAAAATAGAACACAAGTAGTCCCGATGGTATGCTTAATGATATGGACCCGAATGATGCGATGACCCAATAAAAGAGATAAACAGGATTATTAGTAGTTAGGTTATGTCACTCAAAGTCCCATTAGTATGAATTGTGAACTACCGGGATTTGGTAGACGCTTATGCATATGATAGTACTATTTGGGGACGATCACCCCAGTTCGCGCCTTGACGGTTGATCCCCGTCGTACCACATTGATTGGTATGCGAATTTATGTATGAGAAGATTTACATAGCGTGATTTTTGTGACGACACGCTAACTTAGATGGGCAAATTGTTTGTCGGGTTCGTGGCCCGTTGTTTTGATAGTAAGGTAACAATGTCATGCGGCTAATAATAATCCAAATGAATCTAATGTGATCCAATAACGATATGAATAACGATATTAATATTACCTATAATGGTAATATTGAGGCTACGGTCTCATGGACGGTTTAAGATGTATGCTTGATTTATATATTGCCTGACTAGCAATACGAGGACTTACTTCCGATATTATACTTGTGTTCTGATTTTAACGATTGTTTTATATAACAGTTTTATTAAACTCTATGAATTCACTCGGCATTCGTTGATATGATTTTTGCATGTTTCTATCTCAGGTCCTTGAAGGTAATCCGGATGGAGATCGACTCTGATGGCCCACATAATATTAAAAATGTTCATTCGATCTATGTTTTGTAAACTTAATGACCTGTATAATTTGGGACCTGTTGTACACTTTAAAACTTTTTATCGAATGAATGTATGTTGAACCTTGTACAACCATTTTTATGTGTTGTCTATGATTGGAGTTATTGTGCTATCCCGTAACACTCTAAAAGACCCTTCCGCTGTACCGATACGAAAATTGAGAGTGTTACACCCTAGCAGGTAACCATGCATATATAGAGTCTAAGGTAGATGATACCTTGGTTAACATTGCTGGAACATTTGTAAGAGCATTCAGATTCTGTTGAACTTCATCAAATAAGTTCAGCTTTTGTTGTTCCAGCAGACCCACCCTATCCTTTATCTTGGACACTGAATCACATAGCTCATTAAGCTGATTAGGAATCTGCTTGAATTCAATATGGAGCTCAAAAGATGCATCATTACTAGAGTCCATGAGGGAGGTGATATCTTTCTTGATAGAAGTGGTAGTGGCCACATCTTTCACCAATGGCTTTAGTGCAGTGATAATTGCATCTTTGATCTGTTCAGCAGTGGGAGGAATTGGCCTTGCTTTAAGAGTAATGAGCTCAGCATCAGCAATAGCCTTTTCCTCCTTGAGCTTGGTCACCTGTGATTGTAGAACCAACACTTGATTTGTCAGTTCATTTACCTTGACGGTTCTGGAGGATGGAGGCTTGGGAGTTTGATTAGCAATGTCATCTTTAGATTCACTATCATCCAGGTTTACTAGAGCTCTTTCACTTAGCCCCAACTCCTTTTCCAAGTCATTAGCAGACATGCTGAAAATAAATGTAGGCAAGTGTCCCCCCTTGGCGCCAGTGGAGAGAGGCACTTCCTTCATTGTCTGCTGATCGCCACCTTTAGCGTGCTGGTCAGTTTCAAGTCCTTCAACACCAGGGTTGGTTTTACCTGATGGATCCTGAGAAGAGTCCATGATGAGTTAAGATAAATGAAAATGTTTTTGGTTCCTTTAGTAGAACCCTGTTGTGGGGGAACTACATCATTAAAAACAGATAGGCCAGGGTCAGCATCAGCTGTTGGATATGCTGACACATCATTCCCTGATGTAGACTCAGAGTGAAAAATGATAGAGATTGGTAATGAAATTTGAGATGCATTCAGATTTAAATTGCTTACCGATGTTGACTCTACTCTATCAAATTGAGGGTGCGCTCTATCTTTACCCTTCTCTCCTAAAGAAGTTGAGAGATGGGTTGCCTTCAGGGCCTCTTGATGCATGCCACCTTCAGCAGAGACTGATGGTGGCGACTGGCTTGGGTTCTGGTCCTTGGCCGAGGACTTTTTTTCTTCAAAGCTTGGCCTTTGGGATCATCATAATGCTTCTTTGATGAAGACTCTGTGGGGTGCCTCCTTTTCTTAGACCCAAATCTACACTTAAGAGTATTCACAAACTTGCTCTTTTGATGTGGTCCAGAAGAAGCTCCAGACTTTGTGCCTGTTAGATCCCCTTCTCCAGTTGGAGGAGTGTCTTTTGGAGCTTTAAACACTACTGGAGCATCTGCTGAGCAAATGTCCAACATGGGCTGTGTGAAAGGAGGTTCAGTGGTGCTGACTGGAATGTTCCAGCGATTGGTATCAAAGATTTGAAAAACTAGTTAACTCCTTGGTTCTTTGAGTACTCTTCACCAAATTGGTCAGCATAAATGAGGGACAAAAATCTGGTGTAGACCACATTCTTTTCCCTAGTTTTCTTCTCCATTTATCCATGGAGATCTTCAAAAATTAATTTTCCAAAATCAGCTTTTATGCCCTTTGCCAGACAATACAAAATCAGGGCATCCTTTTGGTTGATTTGATCAAGCCCACCAGTTTTCCCACCCAGACACTCAATTAATATGGACATCATAAGTTTCCACTTAGGTGGTAACCAGCTTCTCTTAAACCCCCATTTATCACCAATCTCTTCAGTGTATCCAATTTCTCTAAAAAATATTTTGACAAAAGAGAGATCATTGGGAACAGCCTCATATTTGCTAGAATCCTCCAAATAGTTTAACACTAAAACACTTCTAAACATCTTTAAATTTATTTTCCCATGAATACCCAAGGTTGTAGATACAAACTCAATAGATTTCTTGTTCTCTGACCGTTGTGCTGTGGACCAAAATTCTTTTAACACATTTTCAAACATAATCCCTGGATCCTTGAACAAGGCATCACGAATCACACATTTGGATAAAAAGTTTAGTACTTGTTTTCTTGGTTCAGATGTTAGGGTTTCTGGTTTGATCAAGGTGATGTTGTTGGGTTTAAAGAATATGTACTCGATGGGATAGTTTACATGGACGGAAGGATTGAGGGTGATCTCAGTCTCTTGTGGTTGTGAAGAAGATTCAACAGACATTGATGTTTGTTGTGTGTGCTTTCTTTTGAAAAGAGAGAGAGAGAGAGAGAGTTGTGTGTGTGTGTTTTTTTTAAGTTTTTGCAAATGATATGAATCATCAATCTTCAAAAGATATAAGTAAACACTTTCTAAACTGAGTTGTCAAATTTGTAAAACATTTGAAAAGAGAATGAAACTTTTAGGGTTTCTTTTGAACAAATGACACAAACTCTCTCTTTAATGTTCTGAAAAAGGTGATGATTTTATGTTGCTTTGAACAATGAAACGCCTCATTTTGTCAGAAAGTTGTTGACTGTGATATGGACGCTTGATATTTCTTAAATAAACAATTGACACCTTTTGAAGGAATGTTTTGTATTTATTCTCAAGAAATTTAATGTCATTTACTTCATTGAGTCACATGATTGATTTGTTTTAAAAGTTGTTGCTCAGATATGCTGAAGCTGATGGCAATACTTGTGAGCTTCAGTGCGTGAGATGAGGCGACAAAACCCCATATACATGTTCACATAAGTGAACAAGACATATGACATTGCACGCTCCTCTACTCAGGCCTAGCTACTCAGCTGTATTAAAATTTTGTTCAGCATTGCTGAAGGAACCTTTTGATGACTGGTGATTACTTGTTTAGCTTCAGTGAATCAGATAAGACGACAAAACATAATATACACAATCACATAAGTGAAATAGACATATGACATTGCACACTCCTTTACTTAGACAATGATACTTAATCTTTTATGAAATAATGAACCTTCAACCTTCTTCAGTGAATGCTGAAGGTTTAGGTTTTGTATCATCAATGTTCAGCATACCAAGCTCCATTATCAATTTTTTGAAATTTGGTTCATCCAATGGTTTGGTGAAGATATCAGCCAATTGGTAATGAGTGGGGATGAGATTCAATGTCCCCTTTCACAATGTGATCTCTGATAAAGTGATATCTGATATCAATGTGTTTTCTTCTTGAGTGGAGGACTGGATTATTGGATATTGCAATAGCACTAGTGTTATCACAAAAGATTGCTACCTTTTCATATTCTATGTCATAATCAGCCAGTTGGCTTTTCATCCAAAGAACATTGGCACAACATCCAGCGGTTGCCACATATTCAGCTTATGCTGAAGACATGGCAACTGTTTGTTGCTTTTTAGCACTCCAACACGCAAGTTTGCCACCTAGCAAATGGCAGGCACCAGAAGTGCTTTTTCTGTCCAAATTGCAACCAGCATAGTCAGAATCTGAATACCCCTTTAGATCAAAACCTGAGGATTTGGGGTACCAAAGACCTAGACTTGGTGTACCTTTTAGGTATCTGAAGATTCTTTTTACAGTAGTAAGGTGTGATTCCTTTGGATCTGCTTGGTATCTTGCATAAAGGCATGTAGAGAATTGAATGTCAGGTCTGCTTGCAGTTAAGTACATGAGTGACCCAATCATACCTCTATATTGAGTCTCATTGACTGATTGACCAGTGAGATCAGGTCCTAAGTTGTTAGGGGTACCATTGGAGTCTTCACTGAAGCACAATTGATATCATACTTCTTCAGCAGATCCTTGACATATTTTTCTTGATTGATGGAGATGCCTTAGTCAGATTGTTTAATCTGAAGACCAAGGAAGTATGTGAGTTCTCCCATCATACTCATCTCAAACTTGCTGGTCATAAGCTTGGCAAATTGTTTGCAAAGTTTCAAGCTTGTAGAACCAAAGATTATGTCATCCACATAAATTTATACCAGAATGGTGTCAGTTTTAGATTTATAGATGAACAAGGTGCTATCTATTTTTCCTCTGACAAATTTATGTTCAATGAGAAAAGTTGAGAGAGTTTCATACCATGCTCTTGGAGCTTGCTTCGGTCCATACAAAAGCTTGTAGACATGATTTGGGTATTTACTACTCTCAAAGCCAGGAGGCTGGGTAACATAAACTTCTTCTTTTAGGTCACCATTTAGGAATGCACTTTTGACATCCATTTGGTAGATGATGAAGTTCATGTAAGTGGCATATGCAAGGAAGATTCATATGGCTTCCATACGTGCAACTGGAGCAAAGGTTTGATCAAAATCAACACCAGGCTCTTGATTGAATCCTTGGGCCACCAGCCTAGCTTTATTTTTGGTCATTGCATTGGTTTCATCTCTTTTGAGCTTGTAAACCCATTTGGTGCCAACGGTTGATTTCCATACGGAAGAGGAAACAATTTCCAGACTTTGTTTCTTTCAAATTGATTGAGTTCCTCTTGCATGGCATCCACCCATCCAGGGTGTGTGAGTGCTTCAGAAACCTTTGTAGGTTCAATTTCTGAGAGAAAAATTGCCTATAGAGGCATTCTATAGATGAATCTTGATTGTAGTGTTTTACTACTATTTAGGAAAAGAGCGTAAATATGGAAAGTATTAAATCCGACGGTTTACGAAAACCGTGTACTAATGACCCAAAGGTGAAAGTTCGTTTCCCAAGGAGGTATATGTGTATGACTAAAATGTAATGATATTTGAGATTAATATTTGAAAGAAGGGGATGAGAAAATAGAATGACGGATACGTGAAAATTATTACTACGACGACTAAAATTAAAACCGTAAAAAGTGTCAAAATAAAAATTAATTCTAAAAATTCCTAAAAAATTACCAAAAATCAAATTAAATAAACTAAGAGTTTACAAATGATCAAAACTTTTCAAACCTTTTAAATAATTAAATATTAATTTTTAAATGCTAATTAAAGCCCTAAAAATCAAAATAATTATTAAAAAGCTCAAATAAAGATTTTTCACTTTGTAAACCTCTAAAATGACTAAATAAGAATAAAAAATATTTTTATAAATTTTTAAACTAATTAAAACTTATTTAAAATGATTAAAAACTATTAAAACTTAAAATAGTTATAGAAATTAGAAAAATTATGATAAAATTAATCTAAGAGTTGCAAAAATCCTACTTTAATCTATTAAACCTAAGAAAAATATAAAAAGTGCAAAAATGTGAAATTTGAAATTTAATAATAAAATAATAATAAAATATTATTAAAAATCCAAAAATTATAAAAATTCTAAAAACTTGCAAACTAGTTTATTTTAACCTAAGTAAACAGAAAATGAAAGTGAAATTACCAAAATACCCCTAATGGGCCCCCAAATAGGCTAAAAACTAAAACATTCCAATCTAAAGGGCTTTTTGGCCCAAAAAGTTCAACAAGGCCCAAATGACCTAAAAAAGCCCTATCTGACTCCAAATATAATTCTGAACACAAAAGTCTGAAGGCTTAAAAGCTGGTTTGAGCTTATCACAGCTTATTGGTATAACAACTTATCCTTATTGGGCCAATAAGCCCATTAAGCAATAAGCTAATGTCATAAGCTCAGATTTGACACACAACCTTCTTTTGAGATGCCTAAGAGATCTGTGAAAATAAATTTTGAAAAAGCAAACCCAATAAGCCAGAAATAAGCAAAGTAGAATTTCACTAAAAGACAAAATAGTCGACTTAGAGTTCGAGACCACCTCAGACCTTCGAATAAGTAGCAAAAGACTCTAAATGACTTAATTAAGACAAATCAACAAAGAAAAGTTCAATAAGCCAAGCCAAATAAGCAGAATAAGTTGATAAGCACTTATGTAAAAGTCAAAGTTATTGGTTTTCTAGTCAAACCACAAAGTCAACCCCTCAAATGCTCCAGAATGAACAAATGGGTAAAATAAGTGACACCTATTACAAATTCATTTGCAGGTTTAAATAAGCTAGAACATCTTATTAATAAGCACCAGTTGAAATAACACTAGCAGTGGCTAGCAGCAGGGGAAAGGAGTTCCCACTGCTTTGACTATTTGACTTGCTTTTTTAGGGAGATCCAGTTGGATTCAATGGAAAACAAGGGCACCCTTGTAATCAGTGGATCACAAGGAGTCAATATCAACAAAGAAATCACAATTTGGTTCACTCAATAAGCACAAAATAAGCAAACAGTTCACAAATATGTCACAGACCTTGAAAATAAGCAGTTATGAACAAATAAGCAGATTGAGCATAAATAAGCCAGCCAAATTGAACCAAATACATACACAAGCTATAATAAAGTCCAATAAGCACAAATAAACTTGTTTCAAGCACTGGATCAAAGTAAATCAGAATATTCAAGCACCAAAAGTTACTGATTAGCAAAGGTGATTATCCAAAATCCTTTTGCTGATCTATTTGACCACCAATCTAATTTCAAGCCCTCGTTAACTTAAATTTAACACTTGTTAACCCTAGTCTACCCTTAGATCTAGGTGTCCCCAAAATTTTAGCCAATATTACCAAGTAAAACTGATTTTATGAACCCTTGATTGGTTTAGGTGTTTAAACCCTCAAAACTTGTAGATAACCAACCTTTTACACCAGATAAACAGATACCAATACAAAAGAACCAAAAACAACCACAAAGGTTGCCTTGAATCTTGAAAAATCAGTTAACCCAAACACCCCTTTGGAGTTTGATTTCTCAATTTTCCAAAGGATTGTTGTGATTTAACCTTTAATCCAAGATCAAAACGACCCTAGAAATAACAATCCAACCTCAGAAACACAAATCAACCACAAATTCACAGATTTACAATCAAATATGCAGATTCACCCAAAAATTAAACAAAATTTAGAAAAATGAAAAAGGATTAGAGATGCAAACCTCCAAGACTCACATCCAAGCCTTGGAATGTTTGAGCTGAGGTGCTAGCAAGAACAAGCACCAGCTTCCACAAGCTGCTAAGATGAACAAACACAAAAGTAAGATCAAAACAGATTATCCTTTGATTTTTGAAAACAAGTGTTTTAAACCTTAAAACCTCTTCTCAAAATCAACAAAACATGTAAATGGAACTCAAATCTTAGCTATTCAATCACCAAACTTTTATAAATAACAAAAGAGAATTCAAAATTTTAAAAAATTCAAATTTTATTTCATAAAAAGGAATCACAAAGAAGATAGCTAAATTTGGAACAAAGGGGCTCTCACATGTTGAGGCCTCCTTATATAGACGACTAGGATCATTCTAGAAGGGAAAAATACATGAAAACCCTAGCTATGAAATCTCAAATATGCCCTTGAGTACTTGATGGCGTTTGATGTTTGTGAGCTGTCCAAATGAATCAGCTGTTGATTTGGCCACGTGGCTTTACTTGGAGAGGAGGGTGTCACATGATTGGTGCAGGGCAGCCTTGGGTGGGGTCCTTGGGTGAGTGGGTGTAAAGTTTTGGGCGTGGGAATGATTCATGTGAGAGTTAATTGTGTTTTGGTTAAGTCAATTGGGATTAACCCTTTGACTGGTAAAAGTAAATTCTGGGGGTGAAAGGTGAACAGTAAGTAGTTTGATCCGGCTTTTGTGGAGTGTAAAGTTGTTTGGCACATTTTTGGTTTGAATGTATCAATTGCACACCTTTGGTCCTTGTGTTTTGGCAGAACTTGTATAATGTGTTTTTCAGCCAACATAACTCATTTCCTTTGTTAATAAAGTTTCCAACTTTATACTTTTGCCCCAAAACTTTGACAAAAGGATTTCAAGGGTTATTTTTGCCATTTTTGAATAGTTCAAGGACTGATCTTGGATAATTCTCATCTTCGAAGGTCTTCATTTGATCTTTGACTTCATGAGGGACCATTGTTGACAATTTAGAATTGTTGAGGGACTAAACTTTCCAATTCTTCAAAGTTGAAGGACCTTTTTGTAATTTTGACAAACTTAAGGGACTAAACTTGTAATTATGAATATACAAGGGTATTAAGTGTCATTTCTTCATAAATTAGGGATCAATTTTGTACATCTTCAAGTCTTCAAGGGTTTTTCTTTGAGAAATCCATAACTAGGGCCCGGTTCATTGTACGGCTTCGTTTCTCGTGTTCCTTTTTCCTTGTTTCTTGTGATCTTTTGTCTTTTTCGTGATATCCATACCTAAAATACACAAGTAAACAAACACAAGCATATATATCGTATTTTTATGACATTTTATGCATTTAAAGCCCGAAAAGAACGATGAGATCATGTATAAATGCCATCTCATCACTCCCCCATACTAAGCCATTGTCGTGCCCTCACGCAATGCTAGAATAAAGTATCTAAGTATCACCAAAATTCAATTTTATTACCCTTTATTGAAAAGTAAAAGACTTGAAACAATACTACGAAGATGTGTAAGGACATAATGTATGATTTTCATCACATGTGTGACTTTTAGGGCCAATGAATAGAATCAAGTGAATGTCCCTTAGAGTAAAGTTCGTCATCCTTGATTGTCATACATTCCATGCTAAGTGAAAAAACGAGATCATTGTTGGTCCAAGTCACAATGCTAACACTACTCATACGTCCAAATTGTGTAATACTTTTTCTCCCCACAATCCAAGTTATTATGAAAGAAAATGGGTTTCTAGAATTTTTGAACTATTTGTCATGGATCACAAGTGATTCATATTGACTTATTTGAGTATTTATTAGTCTGAAAGTAAAGTAGCACGATTTAATCGATAGTTAGCCAAAGGACAAATTCTTTTAAAACGGCTTCTCGAGTAACTCCTTAAGTTTATATCTTGACATAACTCGTTTTACGATTTGAGACCTCTCTCGGACCGATATTTGGCATGTACTTCATACTTCAAATCTTGGGAAGACGTTCTTGAAATTATGGTCTTCTTTTTATATTTTGGAATTTCATCACTTGACGTTTTTGAGAGATTCTTCATACTTGGCCCACGACTTCATCATTTTTCTTCAATCTTTATTTTGGATTTTGATATACAACGATCCGCCTCCTTTTAGGACTTGGATATATTTATCCTCATACCTTGTAAGGGTCTTTTTGGATAGACTTTCTCCATGATCTTTAGGGGAGTAATTGCTTTTCGTCGTGTGTCTCGATCCTTCATATTGATTTAGGAATAATGATACTTCACATCATCTTGTATCTTTAGCAACAAAATAGAGCTCCTCATGCCTTGTTAGGGCCTTTTTGGATCTTCACCAATCTTCGGATCCCGCTTCAAAAAGTTATGCCTTGTCTATGAACTTTATTCAATCCCGAGCAACTTTTAAACGATATTGTGCTAGAAGCTAAGTAACCTTTTAAATCGTACGACCTTACTTATTGCAATTATTTTTATTCCTAATGCATTGATCTTATGGGAGAAAAAGCCACAATTAAAAACATATGAGTTTTTGAAAGAACATTTTCATGTTCTACGTTTAGCATGATCACTTGTCTAACTATATCATTTCTCGTTCTTCACTATTTAAAGACCTCTAATTAAAGAGACTCGTGAATACTTAGCCATGCAAGTCAAAATTAAGCCAAATTTGGATTAGCTTTCATTAAGACTATATCAAATCGAAGTTTTGGGTTTTCAAGCTACCTATAGGATCTTGCACTTTCTTGGACTTTTTCAAGTTTAGAGAATGCATTTTATAGTTCCCTTGATAAGTGACTTTCTAGGATCAATTATGGGAACTTGAGAAAAGTTCTTGTTCTTAACCAGAATGAGCTAAGACTTTCACGTTTTAAAGTTCCCTATATAAAAGTCTAGCAAAACTTGATTCGAGCGGGTTAAGGAATGTAAAGGGCTCCAAATGCCCATCAAGTAAAAAATTAGCTCTTATTCTACCCAACAGAAAATATACATTCGTGTCTTAAAAACACTTATGAAAACTAAGAAAAATTTAAAATTTGGCCATTTTTAGCCTTATTAGCAATAAAAGAAAACAAAACGTTTGGAAAACGTGAGGGCGTAGCAAAGCAAGTATATATTCACCCCCCCCCCCCATACTAAAATTAAACATTGTCCTCAATGTTTCGAGTCTAAAGGTGGAGCACCCCCATACTAGAGACGAAGAATCGAATGCTTAGGATCTAGCATGGAAAGGGTGATCAACAATATATCTAAAGCCGTTTATTAATTATGCCAAAAGATAATTGTTAGAAAAATAAAGGATATGTCATGGATTCGTGAAAAACTCTTCAAGCAAACGATCGAGGCTCACGTAAACGAACACGAGAGTCTTCAATCGTGGCGACGATGATGATCTAGATAACACATTCACAAACAACCACGAGACAACGAGTTGGAAGGGTACAAATCCCCTCTGATTATTTATTAGAAAGTATAAAAAGATAAGCATGGGATCTCCCCCACGAGGCACCTAGTTTTTTATTACCGAGTCATGAGCTCGACTCGATCCCCTCAATGCTAATTATCATTGGGGAAGGTGACTTGGTCGAGGTCGTCCAACGAAGGAACTTCCCCACCAAAGTAGTACTTAAGCCTATGTCCATTCACCTTGAAGTTAGGACCATCATTTTGAGCTAGCTCGATGGTCCCGTAAGGAAACACTTGTGTTATGGTGAAAGGACTCGACCAACGAGATTTCAATTTCCTAGAAAATATCTTTAATCGAGAGTTAAAAAGTAACACTTGATAACCAACGTTAAAAGCCGGTTTTTAATCTTTGTATCATGAAACTTTTTAGTCTTTTCTGTGAAAATCAGTGAATTTTCATAAGCATTATCTCTTAATTCATCAAATTCATTCAAATGTATTTTCTGGTGATCTCCCACGGTCTTTAAATCAAAATTTTCATGCTTAAGGGTCCAATATGCCTTATGCTCTAATTCAATGGGCAAATGACAATTCTTTTCATAAACCAACTTATATGGAGTACAACCGATAGGTGTCTTATAAGCGGTCCTAAAGGCCCATAAAGCGTCATCGAGTTTGTCGGACCATGAACCACGGTTTTCTCCAATCGACCTCTCTAAAATCCTCTTCAAAGCTCGATTTGAAACCTCGACTTGCCCACTCGTTTGCGGGTGATAAGCCGTAGAAAGACGATGAGTAACTCCATATTTCTTTAAGACCTTCTCGAATTGGTCATTACAAAAATGGGTTCCACGATCGCTTATAATAGCACGAGGGGTTCCAAACCGAGAGAATAGTTGCTTCAAAAACTTCACTACAACACGAGCATCATTAGTAGGTAAAGCCTTAGCTTCCACCCACTTATAAAGGTAGTCGAAGGCGACGAGGATATACTTGTTACCATGAGACGATAGGAACGGCCCCATAAAGTCTATGCCCCAAATGTCGAAAATCTCACACACTTAAATTATATTTTGCGACATTTCATCATGTTGAGACGATTTTCCTTGACGTTGGCACGAATCACACGACCTTACAATTGCGTGTGCATCACGATAGATCGTAGGCCAAAAGAAGCCGGCATCGAACACTTTCTTAGCCGTGAGATTAGCACCGTGGTGACCACCCGTGGGTCCCTCGTGACAAGCTCTAAGGATGTTAGAAGCTTCGACACCAAAAGCACAATGTCGAACGAGTTGATCCGCACAAACTCGAAATAGATAAGGGTCGTCCCAAAAATAGAACTTGACGTCACGAAAGAATTTTCTCTTTTGTTGTGTCTTCATACCCTTGATTATGAAATTCCCCGCATGGTAATTTGCAATGTCGGCAAACCATGGGGTGCTGTCTTTAGAATTCACTACACCGAGAGTCTCGAGAGGAAATGTTTCGATAATTTCCTTGTTCTCGAAGACATCTTTGTGAGGATCTTCTAGACGAGAGAGATGATCGGCCGCTAGATTCTCGGCTCCTTTTTTGTCAAGCACGGTGACATCAAATTCTTGGAGGAGGAGCATCCAACGAAGCAATCTCGGCTTAGCATCTTGCTTAGCTAAGAGATACTTGATAGCCGAATGGTCGGTATACACGATGCTTTTAGTCAAGTCGAGATAAGGTCGGAATTTCTCAAAAGCATAGACCACGGCAAGGAATTCCTTTTCCGTTGTGGTGTACTTTAATTGAGCCTCGGTCATCGTCTTACTAGCATAATGGATAGGATGGAAATTCTTTTCATAACGTTGCCCTAAGACGTCCCCTATAGCATAATCACTTGCATCGCACATGATTTCTAAGGGTAATTCCCAATTAGGAGCAACAAGAATGGGAGCTTCGGTTAGTTTCCTTTTAAGAGTTTCGAAAGATCTAACACAATCCTCATTGAAATTAAAAGGAGCATCCTTCCCGAGAAGGTGTGTCATAGGTCGAGAGATTTTCGAAAAGTCTTTGATGAAACGATGATAAAAGCCCGCGTGGCCTAGGAAACTCCTAACTCCCTTAACGGTTTTGGGATGAGGTAACTTGGTGATGACGTCTACCTTAGCTTTATCGACCTCAATCCCTGCTTTCGAGACCTTATGTCCTAAGACGATTCCTTGTTTACACATAAAATGACATTTTTCCCAATTAAGCACAAGGTTGGTTTCTTCACAACGTTTTAACATTTGCTCAAGATTAGATAAACACGACGTGAACGAATTGCCAAACACCAAAAATTCATCCATCAACACTTCCATCGACTTCTCGATCATATCATGAAAATAGCCATCATACACCGTTGAAACGTACCTGGTGCATTACAAAGTCCGAAAGGCATCCTACGATAAGCAAACATTCCACAAGGACACGTAAACGTAGTTTTCTCTTGATCACGAGGGTCGATAGGGATTTGAAAGTAACCGAAAAAAACCATCTAAAAAGCAATAGAATTCATTTCCCGCGAGTCGCTCCAACATTTGATCCATGAAGGGCAAAGGAAAGTGGTCTTTATGAGTGGCGTCATTTAACTTTCGGTAGTCAATACACACCCTCCAACCGGTCACAACACGAGTGGGAATTAACTCGTTGTTTTCATTAGGCACAACGGTTATTCCTCCCTTTTTAGGGACACAATAGATTGGTCTCACCATGGGCTATCGGAGATAGGATAAATCATTCCCGCATCAAGGAGTTTTAAGACTTCCTTTTTTATGACAACGTAAATTTTGGGTTTTACACTTCTTTGACTTTGAATTGAGGGTTTATAGTCCTCCTCCATTAAAATCTTGTGAGTACAAAATTTTGGGTTAATACCCTTAATGTCGGAAATTTTTCACGCAATTGCCCCTTTATGAGCTTTAAGAACTTTCAAGAGCGCGGTTTTTTCATCATTAGCAAGACCTTTTGTAATAATAACCGACAACTTGTCATCACCTTCCAGGAATGCGTATTCAAGGTGAGATGGAAGATCTTTCAATTCAAGGATAGGTGGTTCCTCGATTGAATATTTTTGCTCAACACTCATAACTTCCATCGGCGGAAGAAATGGTGGAATAGAAGTATCATTACCAGTTATCAACTCATCTTCATTGTCGATTTCATTTGAAGTAAAATCGCCTCCTTGGAATGGAGTGAGATTTTGTGTAGAATTAGCAAGAATCGGATCCAAAATAGTGGGATTGCCACTTGACGAGCTATCGGAAAAACCTAACACTTCTTGTGAAAACTCGGCGCAAACCACATCAACTAAGTCGATGTGATTGATGGTAGCGATTGCATAAACATGAGAAGGTGTCGAGTTTTTAGTAGCGTTTATAACAAGTTCCTCTTCGTTGAATCTCAAAGTAATAGTTCTTGCATGAACATTGATAAGCGATCTCGAGGTGTCTAAAAATGGACGACCTAAAATTAGAGGAACTTGAGGATCCGCGGGGATGTCAACTACTATAAAATCAACGAGATAGTAGAACTTCCCCACCTTTAGTAAAATATCCTCGGCTACTCCACATGCTAAAATCGTAGAATGATCGGCCATCTCGATAGACATGTTCGAAGGAGTAAGTGCCGGAAGCGAAAGCGATTTCCAAATGGAAAATGGCATCAAATTGATGATCGCACCAAGATCGGCCAAGGCGAGGCATTCTTTCATATCTTGTATATCACAAGGAATAAGAAATTTCCCGGGGTCACCAACTTTTTCTGGTATGCGGTTAAGATAAACCGAAGAACAATTAGCAAGCTTTGAAAGCTTTTCCTTATCGTTCATCATACTTTTAAAAGTGGAAGCGAAACGAGGCATGTATAACAACGCGTCGACTAAACTTACATCAAAATGAACTTGTTGAAACATTTTTATAAAAAGCTCGATTTGTTGTTTGTTACGTTCTTGCAATTTCTCTTTGGTTCGTCTCGAAGGGTAAGGTAAGGGTGGTGTGGGTTGGACATTAGGCAACGGCCTTGGAATCTCGGGTTCCATAATAGGTATTGGTTTAACCGTAGGTGTGGTATGAGCGGTACTTCGTGGGCTTGTGATATGCTCCTTTTCGACCATCACCTCGGGCTCTTTCTCAATTTCCTTCTCTGTAGAAGTACTTGGACGAGAGATTGGTTCCTTAAAAGTTTTACCACTACGTGTAGTAATAACCTTCATTTCTCCCTTCGGTTTTGCAATAGTATCACTAGGAAGAACACCCGAGGAAGAGGGTTTACACATGATTGATTCAAACATTTTTGCCATTCGGTCTTCAAATTTTGATTGCCTAGCATCCGCTTTTAACAATTCTTGCTTAATCTCATGTTGTCCTTGTTCCATCTTTCGTTGATTTTGTTGAAGACGTTGAACGTTTCCTTCCATTTTATTAGCATGAGTCTTAAGTTCATTAGCAAGTTCGTTTTTAAGCTCGTTTTTCAACTCGGATCTTAAGCTAATCATTTCACGTTGCATATTATCAAACTTAGCATTGTTTGCTTTAGCATAATTCAAAAATTCTCTTTGGAGATTTTTGGTGTGATCATTTAGAAAACCTTGTGTAGTAGTTTGAAAATCATGGTTTTGGTTTTGATTTGCAACTTGTCCATTCCCACTTTGATAATTCCCTTTGTTGTAATTACGTGAATTGCCTTGATAACCACCATTTTGATTGTTGTTTTGATAGTTGTTAGCATTTTGATTTGGTGGAGCTTGATTTAGGCGGGAACCTTGGTCGTTTTGGTTGTAAGGTCCCGTTGCTACATAAGCACTCGAAGTGTTACCACCTGTGGTAATGCACTCGGAAAGATCATGAGCTCCACCACAAGATAAACAACTCTTTTCAACCGCTTTAACCGATGCGAAATTCAAAGCATCTTGTGCTTTACAATGTGTCATAAGCGTCGAAAACCTATCGAAACACCGATTTTCCTCATTTGCTTCATCATGTAAGGCATTAATGTGACGAGACGATGACGATGATGAAGAACCCATATTGGCAACACTCGGTGTGTTACGAGGGTTATAAACCTTATATCTATTCTCGATAATCTTAAAGCTTCATCGGTCGTTTTGCACAAAAGATTACCACCCGCGGCGACATTCAAATAATCTCGTTCATGATCATTAAGCCCATTGTAAAAAGTATCTATTTGATGTAATTCCGAAAAATCATGGTGTGAAAATTCATGTAACATTTCCTTAAATCATTCCCATGCCATTGAAAAACTTTCATTACTACGTTGTGTAAACTTTGAAATCTCATTTTCAAATGTGTTGTTTTAGATGGTGGAAAAAATTGGTTAAAACTTAGAAACAAGATCACCCCGTGTCAAAATCGAATTTGGCGGTTTTTTCTCGAGCCAAATTTTAGCGGGTCCATCTAACGAGTATGGAAACAACATCATCTTAATGGCGTGTGACAACCCTGGTTTTGAGGTTTGTCACTTAGTTTTATTTTGTGCTAGTTACGTGTCTTTACGTGTTGATGTGCTAATTGGAGTGTATAGATTGTGGTTTGGATATCGTTTCCGGTACGGGGTACCTTGTGAGTGAAACGATGTGTGATGATTTCATGTTCATGAGTTCACATGGTAGTGACTATGAAATGAGATGGTGTTATTTAGTGGTTTTACGTATACGTATATGTATTATAGAAAATCGTATTTTTACGATGTACGGTTTAGCATTTAGAGGTCTCGGATGAGGTAATTAGTCATATGAATATTTTTGGGGATGGTTTTAAGTCCTTTGGGACTTAGTTATAAAGTTTATTTCAAAATTTGAGATTTTATAAAAGTGTATATTTTACGTCTTTTACGGTAAAACGCGTAAATTTGACTAGTTTTACGGTTTTGAGGTTTTGAAGGCTTTAGGAGCTGAAATAAATTAAGGTAAATTAAGGTAATATTAATAAGATATTAATTAACAATAAAAATAAAAAAAAATAAAAAAATCTATATATGAGGCGGTTTGGGACGAATCAAAAGAAAAGAAAAGGGAAAAAAAGGAAAAAAGGAACCAGGCTTTTGTAATGGGCCAAGGACTTGTTAGGAAACTATATAAATACTTTTTATTAACCAAAACACTTCATAAAACCCCTGGAGATCACCTTCAAGTCGGCATCAATGGTGGTGTTAGGGTTCTTCATTAATTTTTCTTCTTTCAAAAATTCTAAGGTAAAATCTTTAATACTCTTTTTAATTAAAGTGTTTTAATTCTTTCTCAATCATCTTATGATGGATTTAGGTTAGGGTTTAAATAAGAATCTGTATTTTAATGATATTTTAATGATTAGATGGTTTAGGGTTTGTAATTAATGGGGTTATGGGTAATTAATTAGGTTAAATTAATTAAACCCGTTTTTAAAAACTGGGCAGAATTTTGGGCCATTGTTTTAATCATATAGGGAGATATACAAACTCTTATTTTGCGACCCACATATCCCTGGAAAGCTAATTGAAGTGGCTTTCTAATGCAAGAAATTAGAACTAAATTGGAGGTCGGGAAGTGGGTCAAAAACAGGTTACAACAGTCTAAGGTCAAAAGAGTTTTGAAGTCAGCCTGTTTTCTTTTTAAGTTTGGGTTGTTTGGGGTACTTAGGGTTGCATTGGGATCTTCTCACGAACCTGAAAGATGGTTTATATATTATAGCAAGTATCTGAACTTGGGCTAAGGTTGTGGTTTAGGGTAAGACCCCCTAATTGTAACAAACTTTTCATACGTTTAAAATCAGTGAATTCTGGATAGCTAGCAATATATATACATATATCGGGGCCTTAACAGTAGCTTTAAACTTAGGGCAAGTGGGATGTTTTAGCTAACATATTTAAAAGTATGAATATTCATTTTACAGAAACCATGGGTATGTTTAAGTAGACGTTTGACTTAAAGTTTTGAGACCTAAAAACTGGGACTGTTTTGTGTAATATATGAACGGGATAGTTATTAAACTTAACCAAGTTAAGGACTTGTAAAGGAAGGGTAATGGGGTGATTAGAGCTTATCAATGAGGTATTTATATGGGAGTAGGCTAGATGTCCATCATAGGTTGATGAGCCATCTTAGTGATTGGTTCATATTTTGATTGCGTGTTTTTGGTTTGTTAGCTTGTTGCTAGTGCGAGGACTTTTGGAGAAGCAATCAGGTGAGTTTCATAGTCCCATGTTTATTATTGCTTTCGACTTCCAGATGGGATGGAAGAGACACTATGTTGAGTTATTTATAAATTGATGTTGTGAATGTTTTTAAGGTTTGAGATGGACTCGTGTGTACAGTATGTGATTAACTGCTATGTGATTCTTGTTTATGTATGATTTGGATCGGAAAGGTACATAGGTGTATGGGCGCCTATGGTATCATGGTGTTTGGTAAGGCGTGATGCCTTGGAAATTATGGTTATTGGTCAGGCGTGATGCCTTGGAAATTATGGTTATTGGTAAGGCGTGATGCCTTGGAAATTATGGTGTTTGGTGAGGCATGATGCCTTGGAAATTGTGGTTGTTGGTAAGGCGTGATGCCTTGCAATTGTGTTAATTGATTAATCTTGAATGCTAGTTGTTAATTCATACTTGTAGCACATTGTCCATATGTTATTGTGTTGATGGTTGTTATTCACAACTTATAACTAATTTAGCGTTAGAGTATAAACCTATGACTCTCACCAACTTTATGTTGACGTGTTTTAGTGTCTCTTTCAGGTGTGAATGTGTTTAAGCTTGAGGATAGAAGTGGCTAGACTTGGATGCCTTAGGATTGCATATAGAAGGAGATCCCCGTTCCTTCTTAGTTTACCTTTATGTTTTTTTTGATAAGTGATACATGTTGGCACCTATATGTTTGTTTGGTTTATGTTTATTGTTTGTCTTGGGTAAGTGGTAGGAATGTTACCTACTTACCTAGACTCCTACTTTGTTGAGATATTGTCATGACATTTGTGTCGCCATTTATGACATTATATTTGCATTTTAGTTTTCTCTATAGAGACACCGTGTGTGGTGATGAAATCCATATGTCGCGCCCTATATTCCGCCATGGTGGGGTGTGACAGAATGGTATCAGAGACAATGGTTATAGAGAATTAGGTTGCCTAGTCGCGTAGCCTAGTCTATAGCTTAAGGGTCCCTGCATATAGGCGTCATAGGAGTATGTGTGTATTTTATAATAATTGATGTGTTTGGATGTTATTTATTGCGATGTTTTGACTAGTATGAATTGAACCGTAGTATGTTCATACTTAGTCACATGTTATTTTCTTTTCGGGTTTGTGACTAGTGCGGGTTGAACCATAATCGTCTACGCTAGTCACTGTTGTATTTTGCTTAAATTGTACATTATAGTACATAATTTGGTACAAGGTAGTTTCTATCTTTTATCGAGTTATTTTACATACCTGAGGTATGTTATTTTTATTTTGATGTTTAAGTCATGTTCCCTAAGAATCGTGTTGTGGTTCGAGTTACTAGGAGTAGGTGGATAGGAAGGGTTTTAAGCTGTTTCCACTCTTACGGGCGACATGACTTATAACTGATGATGTTTTCGTTTTGGATTTAGTCTATGCTGTTTTAGCTAGAGTATGGATTTTTGTATTCCAAGAGTATTACTATGTTATTTTAATAGATGGAGTTTTGGACTTTATTGTTTATGTAGTTATGAGCTTATGTGAGTAGATGGATTATGTGTTATATGTTGTATTGATTCTGATAAGTGTCATCATAGGAGGGAGTGCATTGGGGGAAGGGTAATTGTATAAGTATGGTGGCCAACATAGTTATACAAGTACCACAACTTCAATGGGTTCTCAAGTATGATTGCATGAAAGAGGGTTAGTACATGCTTGTATATGATGAGATGTAGAATTTGGGTATACGTATAATATATGGGTTTTGTGCCTTGTTGTGGCATGGTGAGATGGTGAGAAGGTGATTACTCGTATCGAAAAACGAGTGTATAAAGCGATTGATTGACTTGACATGTATGATAACGAGTATGTTTGGGAGATTTGATAGGTATACATATGCGGATGTATATATACTAATAGATGTTATGTTATGATTTACGGTCGTTCAGTGGCTATTATAACTTGAATGTACCTGGTACTCTCTTGTGTTTAAACAATTTATTAGAGCTCGAGTTTGGGGGAATTTCAACGACGTTTTGGATCTTTTGAAGTGTGTCTTGTAGCGTATTCTTTGAGTTTCGTATTTCATGTGTACGTTCTAAAATGGTGTTCTTGAAGTAACTTGGTATTTCTTTTGAAATAATGAAATCTTTTGTGTTGGGTCTTACATTTCTTTGGTCGGTATATATTGAGAAAAAGGGGGACTTGGAAATCTATTATAGGGTTAGATAGTTGGTTGTATTCGTTAAAATAAGGGTAAGGTGTTGGAGTCGTGTTTGAAACAAGGTGAAAAATAAGACTTCTTTTTAATCAACACTTATTTATTTCAAATTCTAAAAGACTTTCTTTAAAATAGAGCGAAGTAAAATTTCTTTCTACTTACATAGTTTATATAATTGGGTTTAACCGATTCACGTCATTTATAATTATTAATACGAGGTTAAATTGATTTTATGAAGGTTACACATACAATTATATCTTTCATTTTAAAGGATTGCATTAATCACTAAGTTTATTCTTTAGTTTTTAAAACAATTAGTATAAAATTGTTTTGGTCATAACTTGTTCGTTTTTAGAGCTTTTTGAGTGATTCAAAAGCCAAAAATTATGTACTCGGAACGTACTTTTCAAATATTCAGAATGTATAGTCATGGGAGGTCAGTATCTTGGCCGGAATTATTGTACAAGTGTCGGGTTAAAGGTTGAGTTTGAATAGTAGTTTATTTTTATGATTTGGGATGCACGGGATACCTAGTTTTTGAGTTGAGTTTTAAGTTCGACAAGAGGGTTGTTTGTAGATTGTTTGAGTCACATAGATGTGGGAGGTAATAATAAATAGATAAAAAAAAGATATATATTCTTTTGGAAAAGTCGATCTTTTGCACGGTTTAAATAATATGTCGCGGGGCGTAATATGTTTGGTTGCCATTGGGTGTTTCTTGGATTATTTTTCGTTGTGATGGGTCATTTTGAATTGATACACGTTTTGGGTTTGAGTTTTCTTTTGAGTCTCATGGTTTTTGACTTGTTTTAACTGGTGCACGTGAAATGTCGTTAGTTATCTGTGGGTTTGATTCGTTGATCGTATCTGATGGATTCAGGATGTAGTTTTGGTATCGTATTATTCGGGAGTGTTGAGGTAGTCATATTAAAGACTTGGCCGCGCCTACACGATTAAGTAGGTGGCCATGAGAGAACGGTCGGAATACCCTTAGTGGGGAGGAAAGAAGTTCGTAGATGAACTAGTGTGGTCATGAGGTCTCTTAGGAGTACCAAGGAGGTGAATAGAGATTTGTGGGATATTAACACAAGTAACGCGCCGTAGAGACTGTTGGAAGGGGATGTAATACCTCAAAGGTATTTATGATTGTTCGTAGGGCATGTAAGTTTTCCAAAAAATTCCTTAAATTTAGTAGGTTTGCCTATTACTGTGAGGTAGAACCATAAATAGAGCAAGTAGGAGAAGTGAGAGGAGTTGTAGTTAGTGCCCTTCCAAGGCAAATCGTTGATGGAGTGATTTAAAAACAAGAGCTGTTAGAGATTACAAGGAATGCCGGATAAAAGTTGAGTTGCTTAGTAGTAGATTGGATGTGGAAAGAGGTTGAGTGGTCTGATGAGAGGAAGTACCGGTCTTTTAAGATGCGTGTAGAATTTTGCAAGTAGAACGAGGTAGGAATTTATTCGTATTGCCGCTAAGTGAGGGTGCAAGGAGGACATAGTTGAAACTGCTAAGGATGTTGTATGAACGCTTTAGGTTTACGGTTATGCATTTGGCTTCGCCAAAGCACTAGCGGTTTTCATGGTGTCAATGAACCAAGTGTGCATGAACGTGTATAAACGAGTTGTCATCGGGAGCATCGACAACATCTTAAACTACTCAAATCTGAGAAGGAGAGTGAGGCGAATTATGTGTTGGTTTTGGAGTGGAGTTATAAGTGAGATTTTCGGGTGTGAGTTTTTAGTATTAAGTTTACCATGATGAGTAGTTAGAGATGATGGCATATCATGGAACCAGCAAGGGGTGGAGTGAAGAAGGATGAGGAAGCATTTTGGAGGCCGAAGAGGTGGATTGGATAATTAGCCGATCTTGGCATTATCGGAAGGACTGGATGAGTTCGCGAAGCATGACGATACGTGGAGCAAGGATTTGGATGTGTAAGAGAACGACAAAGAAAGGCGATTGCTTATATGTTGCAAGAACTGAAGATTTGGAAGAACTAGATATGACTTAGTTAGTGGAGCTGGATTGTTATATCTGCCTAGAATGCTAGAGGCATTTGGTGTACGAGACGTACAGAATGATCTATACGGATCATGAACGTCTCCAACACATACTCAATCATCTTGATTGAACATTTGACAAAGGTGATGGGTGGGGTTAAGTGGCGAAAGAAAATTGCAAGGCCAAGTACCATCTGGGAAAGGCAGGCATGGTTGATGAGACCTGAAATAAGAAGAATGAAGTGAAGCTAAGACTATATGGATAGCGTATTAGGGTGGTTTGGATGAAGGATGTAGGTTGCACGAGTTGAGTTGTCTAAAGAAGAGAACGCGTCAACATGTATGTTGCGTGGCTTGGACAATCTTATGGAGAAAAGGGACGTAGACTATACTTCCTACATAGATAGGAGTAGCTTAGAAAGGGCGATGTAAGGACGAAGTTGGTGAAAAAGATACATAATGCGGTGGAGGAATAAGTACGACGAGAGTTGGGTGATAGTCGATAGACAGACAAATTCATCTCATATTCAAGGGGAATGAGAAGTCACGTAGTTGAGAAGTTGGAAGGATTGCGTACGAATGTGATGGAATAGAGGGTTTTGGCGTAAAAGTTAGCCTAATACGTATGGAATGCCTTATGAAGGATTATGGCAAGGGAAGAAAAGATGGGAAGCATCACATCGTGATGTATGGTATGAGTTGAGGAAAGAGAAGGAAGTGTGTATAGAAGCGAAGCAAGAATAAAATAGGTCGAGATAGGAACCGAAGGTAAAACTTTGGTAGAGCCTAATGAGTAGAATAAAACACAACATAGGCTAATACTGTCATGGTGTGGAAAAGGAAATGGCACTGACCTATACTGATTGTTTGGGAGGCTTAGTATCGATAATCGAATGGATGAGGAGTTATAGGTGTAATATGCCATAGGGACGAAGGGCTTGGTCTAACTGAGATAACCGTCCTTTTGATGATGTGTATAGATCATAAGTTGATTTGGATTGGAAGAACTAATGGATATGTGAAAGACCGCCATAGGTCACTTTGTAAGGAGATTAGAATCTTTAAGTAGTTTGGGGTACGGACTGAAGGGAGTTGATGAACATGATTCGATATGAGTATATCCAGCGAACTGGGAAAAGGATAGGCAAGTGAGATATTTATACAATCTTAGGAGTTACACTGAGGGCATGAGTGATTGATAAGAGGGAGTTAGGAAACTCATTAGCGATGGCTGAGTTTTTCGTATAATGATAGTTATCATACTAGAGGTCGATAAATGCCATTGGAGGCACTATATGAAAGGATCGGGTGAGTTGTCCCCATGGTGGACTAGAATTGGTAAAAGAGGCTACCAATGCGGTAATGATGTAGAAAAGGGGGAAACCACTAGAGTTAGTGACAAAGTTATGTAGGGAGTTTCACCCATAGTAGCGGGTGGTATGTTTTGGTAAAATGGAAGAGTTGATGTAGAGTTTTGTAGGTCCATTTATGATCTTTGGAAAGATCAGACCATTAGCTTATGAGCATAGAATTACCTGGGGGAAATGAGTTGTATACATGATACATTTCATGTATTGAGATTTGGTAAAGGTTGGTTGAGAATGCATTTTGCATGTACGGTTATTCGGGACTTGTATTAAAAAGAGTCTTTGTTTTATCAAAGAGTCATTTGTGAGATTTATTGACTGTGAGGGCAAGAGTTTGGCAATGAGTTTAATTATTTTTGGTTTGTATATGTGGTAT
Source organism: Glebionis coronaria (assembly GCA_025667525.1). NCBI lineage: Eukaryota > Viridiplantae > Streptophyta > Magnoliopsida > Asterales > Asteraceae > Glebionis > Glebionis coronaria. Next base: position 195,179,369 of record CM046875.1, read on the forward strand.
TTTGAAACTTGAACTAAAGTTCACGTGGGAATGAGAGGAGTTCATTTAGAACAAGTATCCTCGTGTGATGTGTTGTTTGTGTGTTTGCTCCTAAGGAGTAAATCTCGGGACGAGATTTCTATTAGGAGGGAGTGATGTGACAACCCAGGTTTTGAGGTTCGTCACTTAGTTTTATTTTGTGCTAGTTACGTGTCTTTACGTGTTGATGTGCTAATTGGAGTGTATAGATTGTGGTTTGGATATCGTTTCCGGTACGGGGTACCTTGTGAGTGAAACGATGTGTGATGATTTCATGTTCATGAGTTCACATGGTAGTGACAATGAAATGAGATGGTGTTATTTAGTGGTTTTACGTATACGTATATGTATTATAGAAAATCGTATTTTTACGATGTACGGTTTAGCATTTAGAGGTCTCGGATGAGGTAATTAGTCATATGAATATTTTTGGGGATGGTTTTAAGTCATTTGGGACTTAGTTATAAAGTTTATTTCAAAATTTGAGATTTTTTATAAAAGTGTATATTTTACGTATTTTACGGTAAAACGCGTAAGTTTGACTAGTTTTACGGTTTTGAGGTTTTGAAGGCTTTAGGAGCTGAAATAAATTAAGGTAAATTAAGGTAATATTAATAAGATATTAATTAACAATAAAAAAAAAATATATATATATATATATATATATATATATATATATATATATATATATATATATATATATATATATATATATATATATATATATATATATATATATATATATATATATATATATATATATATATATATATATATATATATATATATATATATATATATATATATATATATATATATGAGGCGGTTTGGGACGAATCAAAAGAAAAGAAAAGGGAAAAAAAGGAAAAAGTGAACTGGGCTTTTGTAATGGGCCAAGGACTTGTTAGAAAACTATATAAATACTTTTTATTAACCAAAACACTTCATAAAAACCCAGGAGATCACCTTCAAGTCGGCATCAATGGTGGTGTTAGGGTTCTTCATTAATTTTCTTTTTTCAAAAATTCTAAGGTAAAATCTTTAATACTCTTTTTAATTAAAGTGTTTTAATTCTTTCTCAATCATCTTATGATGGATTTAGGTTAGGGTTTAAATAAGAATCTGTATTTTAATGATATTATAATGATTAGATGGTTTAGGGTTTGTAATTAATGGGGTTATGGGTAATTAATTAGGTTAAATTAATTAAACCCGTTTTTAAAAACTGGGCAGAATTTTGGGCCATTGTTTTGATCATATAGGGAGATATACAAACTCTTATTTTGCGATCCACATATCCCTGGAAAGCTAATTGAAGTGGCTTTCTAATTCAAGAAACTAGAACTAAATTGGAGGTCGGGAAGTGGGTCAAAAATAGGTTACAACAGTCGGAGGTCAAAACAGTTTTGAAGTCATCCTGTTTTCTTTTTAAGTTTTGGGTTGTTTGGGGTACTTAGGGTTGCATTGGGATCTTCTCACGAACATGAAAGATGCTTTATATATTATAGTAAGTATCTGAACTTGGGCTAAGGTTTTGGTTTAGGGTAAGACCCCCTAATTGTAACAAACTTTTCATACGTTTAAAATCAGTGAATTCTGGATAGCTAGCAATATATATACATATATCGGGGCCTTAACAGTAGCTTTAAGGTTAGGGAAAGTGGGAGGTTTTAGCTAACATATGTAAAAGTATGAATATTACTTTTACAGAAATCATGGGTATGGTTAAGTGGACGTTTGATTTAAAGTTTTGAGACCTAAAAACTGGGACTGTTTTGTGTAAAATATGAACGGGATAGTTATTATACTTAACTAAGTTAAGGACTTGTTAAGGAAGGGTAATGGGGTGATTAGAGCTTATCAATGAGGTATTTATATGGGAGTAGGCCAGATGTCCATCATAGGTTGATGAACCATCTTAGTGATTGGTTCATATTTTGATTGCGTGTTTTTGGTTTGTTAGCTTGTTGCTAGTGCGAGGACTTTTGGAGAAGCAATCAGGTGAGTTTCATAGTCCTATGTTTATTATTGTTTTTGACTTCCAGATGGGATGGAAGAGACACTGTGTTGAGTTATTTATAAATTGATGCTGTGAATGTTTTTAAGGTTTGAGATTGACTTGTGTGTATAGTATGTGATTAACTGCTATGTGATTCTTGTTTGTGTATGATTTGGAACGGAAAGGTACATAGGTGTATGGGCGCCTATGGTATCATGGTGTTTGGTAAGGCGTGATGCCTTGGAAATTATGGTTATTGGTAAGGCGTGATGCCTTGTAAATTATGGTTATTGGTAAGGCGTGATGCCTTGGAAATTATGGTGTTTGGTGAGGCGTGATGCCTTGGAAATTGTGGTTGTTGGTAAGGCGTGATGCCTTGCAATTGTGATAATTGATTAATCTTGAATGCTAGTTGTTAATGCATACTTGTAGGACATTGTCCATATGTTATTGTGTTGATGGTTGTTATTCACAACTTATAACTGATTTAGCGTTAGAGTCTAAACCTATGACTCTCACCAACTTTATGTTGACGTGTTTTAGTTTCTCTTTCAGGTGTGAATGTGTTTAAGCTTGAGGATAGAAGTGGCTAGACTTGGATGCCATAGGATTGCATATAGAAGGAGATCCCCGTTCCTTCTTAGTATACCTTTATGTTTTTTTTATAAGTGATACATGTTGGCACCTATATGTTTGTTTGGTTTATGTTTATTGTTTGTCTTGGGTAAGTGGTAGGAATGTTACCTACTTACCTAGACTCCTGCTTTGTTGAGATATTGTCATGAGATTTGTGTCGTCATTTATGACATTATATTTGCATTTTAGTTTTCTCTATAGAGACACCGTGTGTTGTGATGAAATCTATACGTCGCGCCCCATATTCCGCCATGGTGGGGTGTGACATGGCGTCATGTGGAACATCCTTAAACTTGCTTGTTGCGATGAGACGATTAAAATTCCTTATATGGTAATGCGGGTTGTCTTTCTCATGACCTCTAAACTTATTTGCTTGCAACATCGACATTAAACCCGTCTTAATCTCGAAATTCTCCGCAAGGATGGCGGGAATCACAATAGCTTCTCCAAAACCCTCGGTGGGTGCTTGAAGCAACTCCATCATAGTACGATTAGCCATGACGACTATTGGTTCTACAACGGGTTCGACAATTGGAGTTTGTTCTTCAATCAAAGGCTCTTGATTTCCTTGACTTTGACGATGTTTACGAGCTCTTTTTGCTTGATTAAGAGTTAGCATAAACTTGACGTAGAATGGGAGGTGAGCAAAGAAGATTCTTTTTGGATGTTTTGTGTATTTTCAAATTTTTTTGTTTTTGATTGTTTTTAATTTTTTTGGATTTTGTGTATCTTCGTAGACAACAATCTACCAAATCTCTCCTCGAATCAAACTCTTGATTAAAGAAGCCTTAAAAGAATGAAAACGATCACGTGGAGTGAACGCCTTCGAATGACTTTAGAACTTTGGTGAAAACCAAATTGTTCAAGAGGGTTTAATCACAAAGAAACCAAGCAAATATATATGATACGTAATAATACTTTGGGCGGCAAAACCCTCGCTTAGCCTTCAATCTCAAAATACTCACAAGCAAACGGGGAAACGAGACGGCGCGAAGCACTTAAGAGCCTTTTTCCTTAGGGTATATTTTACAATACCCGCCTTATACCCACCTTATAGTTTGTATTTTTCAAAATCGAGCTTCACGAAAGTATTTATCTATTTTTGCCTTTTTCTTTTTGTTTGAGATTCGAATACAATAATTAGGAGATCAAATACCAATTAAGGTTGTGTTTTCACACTTTTGGAGATATTTGATTTTGTTGTGATACTTAATACAATATAGTAATAATAATTTCACAAGAAAAACGAAAAAAAACCGATAATACGTATTAGTAGAGTTCTACTAATACAAATACTATTTATGGTTAATATTAAAAACAAAATGACAAATTAATCACGACATACCTCCCCGGCAGCGGCGCCAAAATGATTATAGTGTTTTACTACTCTTTAGGAAAAGAGCGTAAATAGGGAAAGTATTAAATACGACGGTTTAGGAAAACCGTGTACTAATGACCCAAAGGTAAAAGTTCGTTTCCCAAGGAGGTATATGTGTGTGACTAAAATGTAATGATATTTGAGATTAATATTTGAAAGAAGGGGATGAGAAAATAGAATGACGGATACGTGAAAATTATTACTACGACGACTAAAATTAAAACCGTAAAAAGTGCCAAAATAAAAATTAATTCTAAAAATTCCTAAAAAATTACCAAAAATCAAATTAAATAAACTAAGAGTTTACAAATGATCAAAACTTTTTCAAACCTTTTAATTAATTAAATATTAATTTTTAAATGCTAATTAAAGCCCTAAAAATCAAAATAATTATTAAAAAGCCCAAATAAAGATTTTTCACTTTGTAAACCTCTAAAATGACTAAATAAGAATAAAAACTATTTTTATAAATTTTTAAACTAATTAAAACTTATTTAAAATGATTAAAAACTTTTAAAAAATTAAAATAATTCTAGAAATTAGAAAAATTATGATAAAATTAACCTAAGAGTTGCAAAAATCCTAATTTAATGTATTAAACCTAAGAAAAATATAAAAAGTGCAAAAATGTGAAATTTGAAATTTAATAATGAAATAATAATAAAATATTATTAAAAATCCAAAAATTATAAAAAATTCTAAAAACTTGCAAACTAGTTTATTTTAACCTAAATAAACAGAAAATGAAAGTGAAATTACCAAAATACCCCTAATGGGCCCCCAAATGGTCTAAAAACTAAAACAGTCCAATCTAATGGGCTTTTTGGCCTAAAAAGTTCAACAAGGCCCAAATGACCTGAAAAAGCCGTATCTGACTACAAATTTAATTCTGAACACAAAAGTCTGAAGGCCCAAAAGCTGGTTTTGAGCTTATCACAGCTTATTGGTATAACAACTTATCCTTATTGGGCCAATAAGCCCCATTAAGCAATAAGCCAATGCCATAAGCTCAGATTTGACACACAACCTTCTTTTGAGATGCCTAAGAGATCTGTTTTATCCTAGTATAAAATAATTTCGTTGGTCCAAATCTTTTCGAATTGATTTCCAGTCTAAAGTGCGACTCAATTGTCTTTCGGTGAACAAGAGAATGGTTTGGTTTGGTTATCTAATTAAAATACAAGCAAGTATTAAAATGTCGTTGAGCGAAATTAAAGCGTTTAAGTATTAAACTAAAAGCTATTTAGAAAAACTTTAAGTAAAACTTTAAAACTTAAAAACATGTTCTATCGGAATATTGCAACTCATTTCTATCGGAATGCACCAAGTCATAACCATCGGAATACAACTAAAACAAGCCATCAGAATGATTCATGTGAACCATCGGAATATTAAGCTGAATACCCATCAGAATGTCAAATACAACTCTGTCGGAATGATGCTTATCGGAATGAGCTAGATCGCAATGTTTCAGATCGGAATAACCAAAATACCTTTGTCGCAAAGTAGTTCGGATCGGAATGTTGTAAAGTAAATTTGGGCAGAGTTTCGTCTTAACAAGGACCTTAGTCCCGTCAGAATATGCGATCGCAATGAGCGATCGCAATCCAGATCAGAATAAGGGGGAATGACCAAGTTATCGCAAAGTAGAACCCTTGATGGGTTATTGCGATAGAAACCAAGCAATCCGTCGGAATGTGTAGAATCCCCAAGATTGCGATGGAAGCAATACTTAATCCGAAATTGGTGGTAAGCTTAAAACTCAATAAGCACAATTAATAAGCTATTTTATCCAAAATTTAAACACTTCAAAAAGCTTAAATTTGACAACTTCTTAAACGTAAAAGATCATAAACTTTATGAAAGGAACTTTAAAGTAACTAAAACCTTTGAGAAATCCGAAAATCAATAAGCTAAACCTTGAAATAAGCTAATAAGCATAGAGAGCTTATAGCTTATACATGTAAGAGCTTATATGTAAACGAAGAAGATTAACTTTTTGTTGGAAACTCACTTTATGTGATGACATTTAAGAATTCCCGTAAGTTATCATAGTCACGCACAGTCAGTCTAGACTAGGCCCTTTGTAAAGTGCGTGACTATATATACCCCTCCTTAGCTTCCAAGGAGGGGTGTTGATTGTATTTTGTTCATTCAAGGAACACACACATTTCACATTCAACCTCTCTTTCTCTCTCTCTAGGCCAACAATGGCTTCCACCACCACTTACCACCACATTAGACCACCGGATCATATTTAGCTTTTCTACATTTGGCATCAGAGCCACGGTTCCATCCTTGGATCGTGTTTACATTTGCGATTTGGTGGTTTAATTATTTCTTGTGTCTCGTTTAAAATAGTTCTGTCCATTGTCTCAAATTTTTTTTGGGTCACGTCTTATCATTTTGTCCAAAATATCCAATCAGTCACATGTTTTTTCTTGGTTTCATCATTTCATGGTTACATTGTGTTAGCATTTAATAGCACTTTTGTCTGGTCCATTTCCATATATATATCACTGGTCAAAATTTGGTCAACTTATCATGGTTGATTATGTCATCATAGTTACCAGTGTTCGTATCTTGCAGCATCCTTTGTTATCTCTTTTCTGGGTTATTTTTTTTGAAGATGTTGGTGAAAAACCAAGTTTTGCCAGAAAATTTGTCCAGAAATCAGTCCCGAATTTTCAGGAAAAAAGGACCACGTTTGGACTTATCTTCTTGGTACAATCGCATGGATTGCGATGGAATGGTGTTTTTCACACATTCCGATGGGCTTGACTTACCCATTGCGATGGACTCATTCCGATGAGTCACATTGCGATGGGTGGTCGGGTCTATCGCAATGGCATAGAAAAGTCGTCATGCTGCCCGTTTACTCGCAACATTGCGATGGACTCCTTTTATTGCGATGGGTCACGATTTTGATTGCGATGGAAAATACTTGTTTGACTTTGCGATGAAACTGGTTAATTTTTGCGATGCATTTTTTATAAAAAGATTCATTGCGATAGCAAGGTTTGACAACATGACCCGAGACCATAACTTTGACCAAGACTGAGATGGATATGTGACCAAACCGAACATAATTTGACCGAGACTTGACAACATAAACCAGGACCACATTTGTGACCAAACCGACCCATCCTACCGAGTCAACTCGGTCATTACCGAGTTGACTCAGTCAAACTCACTGAGTTGACTCGATACCCCATCCTTATACCGCCTCAACTCCAAAACTAAACCTATCCCATCAACACTTAATCCCATCATCTAGACTCGATTTGAAAACAAAACTTGATCTCAGAATTATCTTTTCTCACATGCATGGTAAGATCTATTAAGATCTACACGAGAAAATTAACATCATCATGGATCTTATTTTGTATGGTCTACACCATCTTTTATATACGAAAATAAATAATGAGTTATAACAAATATGTTATAATCATTATTCTGTTTCGAATCACAAATCAAAACATATGCAATCAAAAGAACCTACCTGAGACCAAATACTGATCTTTATGTCGTCTTCTTTCTCGTTGGGTGTAAAGTTTAGTCGACATGGTTCGTTGGGTTTCTTGAGTTACAGGATTTGCATGATGGATGATCTATGGTTTTCATTGATTTGTTTGATTATTGATTAATTGTCAATGGATGAATAAAGTTTGGTGGTTGAGATGATGTTTAAGATGTGAGATTTGTTAGGGGCGGATGTTCATTATGATGACATGAGATTGTTGATTATCTCTTGTGATTGAGGCAGAAAGAGATTAAGGGGTGGCGGATGTATCTAGTTTTGGGAGAAGATGCAGTTAGGTGAGAGGATTAGGTGGGGAGGCGGAGTAAACTAGGTGAAGGGTTAGGATAATGTGTGAGTTAATTTAGGGTGTGTGATGTTATTTAACTCAAATTGATGGACCGGGTTCTAACACACTTGGACCGGGTTACTTGTTTTGTCATGGATCGGGTCTCACACGGGTTGGTATTGGGCCGAGGGTCAAGCCGGGTTGAACAATGTTGGGCTGGACAATAATTTGAACCGGTTTTTGGACATGTTTTAGACCAAATATACTTTTGGGCCTTGGATAATGTGTTAAATTTTGGCTAAATGCAATGTTTAAACCGTGTGTTTTATAACACATACACACAAATATTTTAAATTTTTTTAAATAAATTTGTTGTGTATTACGTTTTAATTCATTGTGACTTCGGGTCGAGACAAAAAGTGTCGAGACATCGTTAAGGAAAATCGATGCTCAAACAAACAAATTCCTTTTTTGAATTTGTAGTTTTTTTGTCGCATTTGGGGTTCTTTAATTTTTTCTTGACACCGATTGGGTGACGAGAAATGTGACGCGACAAAATGAAGTGACAAATTGTGACGAGAATTTATTTTAACGAGACCAAGAAAGAATGGGCGATTTTTTAGTGACTTCAGATTTTGTTTGATCGGGTATTAATTACGTGACGTTAAAGACGGATTTTTCGAAGGCGTGTATTTATTTTATCTTTCACTAGATAACTTGCTCGTGCTTAATCCTAGAATGAAGACTTGGTTATCTGGTTTCCGGGTTCGGGGTGGATGGTTGATGACTCGGATAACTATCACTTAAAGGGGTTACATTGTTGTACTCAGTGTCACGCGCTTAGTCGACGTGGATAATTTCAAGAGGTGTTGTGCTTATAGACTTCTTCAGTGATGCATTGAGTACTTAGAGATTTCTCCACCGTTCTTCATTCAACAATAGTGCAAGCTTAAGTCACAAGATCGAAGGATTTTTATTCAGCTTCACGTTTGATGTATCTGGTTCATTCTTTCAGTGGTCACTTCAAATTGCTTTCATGTGGTATGGTAAAGGTGGCCATGGAGAGTTTATGAGAAGAGATTTTCGATCAATAGCTGATTCTCACAAAATATATAATTCAGCTTATTTATTATTCTCACGAGATTTCAGGTTCACGTGCGTACAATTTATTGATGGTTCCGACTTTCGAAACCATCAAGGGGGAAGAAGAAGACACATTGAACGCACAACGAGTACACGTGATGAACTTCATACCTTCTTTTGATTTGAAGATATTCCGGGATGACATTTGTCATAGCCGCAGAGAAATCAGTGTTTTAACTCGTGTCGTTATCAATCAATCTCCAAACGGTACACTACTGATTCGAGGTTTAATTGTTTGATTGTTGCAATTAAACATCATCATTATCCTATATGCATTCCCGGGACTTAATTGACTCTGGTGCATCTCCGGAAGAAGACGTGTGCATTTCCGGGACTTAATTGACTCTGGTGTTACGATGTCAACTTCATGAATGGGATAAAGTGTCCACTTCAGTATTTGAGCTTCATAATTGGGATTGATTTACCTTCTTCAACTATGTGGGGGAAGAAGTGTCTTGATTCTTTCTGGTATGCATAACTTGAAAGCTCAGGGGGAAGAAAAATTCAGAAAAATTATTCAAGCGTGAGATGAAAAGCTGTTGATCTACTTGGGGGAAGCTATTTAAAATGCTTCTACATCAAGTTTACGTGGCATGAATTAGGGGGAAGCTAATTCAGAAGCTTCTCCTTAACCAGAAGTGTATGGGTTACTTAGCTCGTGCCGTTACAGTATTTCTACTACAAGTTAAAGATGAAGACGAAGGCCTTAGAAGACTTCATCAGCATTGGATGCTTCATGGAAGCTCTTGTTCTTAATTATTTTGTACTTGATAGGTAGAATATTGTAAGGAATTCTACACGTCGTCCCATGGGGGAAGATTGTTGGAAACTCACTTTATGTGACGACATTTAAGAATTCCCGTAAGTTATCATAGTCACGCACAGTCAGTCTAGACTAGGCCCTTTGTAAAGTGCGTGACTATATATACCCCTCCTTAGCTTCCAAGGAGGGGTGTTGATTGTATTTTGTTCATTCAAGGAACACACACATTTCACATTCAACCTCTCTTTCTCTCTCTCTAGGCCAACAATGGCTTCCACCACCACTTACCACCACATTAGACTACCGGATCATATTTAGCTTTTCTACACTTTTAACCACGAAAACATCAATTCATACGAATGAAGAATGCAATTCGGATCAAAAGATAAAGTAAACCAAGAAATGTAGAAGGAGATTAAAGAACACAAAGCTTAAACTTAAAATTTTGATTAAAGAAACTCAAATACAAAGATTAATGAAAGCTTAAAAGAAAGGAAAGATGAAAATTTTAGTGAGAGAAAGTTTAGAACTTTCTCTCTCTAAACTAGAAAGAAAACTTAAAAAATAAAACTAGCTAACCCCCCTCCTAATGTGATTAGGAGGGTATTTATAGGGAAGTGGGAAGTGCATGTGTGGTGCTTCCTGCTTTCTTTTCTTCTCGACTCGATTTAATTCTTTGTCTTTTCTCGACGTCGTCTCGGGATTCGAACTTGTCTTAATAATTTTCTTCTTTAATTTAGACTTAAGTTCTTCGACTTCATTAAACTTCCGTCCTTAGACTTTTTCTTCGATAAATCTTCAGAATAGGTCTTAGACATCCGTTCTTTAAGCACTCTTGATCTTTTGACTTCGTCTTTTCTCGTTTTCTTCGATAAAAGCCTTTGAAAGCCCGTGTTTTCTTCCTTTTTCATCTTTTGGTCCTAAAACACAATAAAAACACAAACCACGCATAATTCCGACTTTTACGACATAAACTACACGTTTTGGTCTTGTTATTATTGGAAATAAGTGGTAAAAAGATAAGTGTTTTCACACTTATTAAATCCCCTACACTTGACCATTGCAATGTCCTCATGCAATGCATTAATTTTAAAGCACGGTTTACATTTTCCATCATAAATAACCTACCTTGGCCTTTATTCAACACTAAATAAAAAGATAAAAACAAGTTAAGAAATTAAAGACTTACATTGGGTTTTGGCTGCCATGAACGTTTTTCATCCTCAAGTTTCACGTTCCCCATACCAAGCTTAAAAACGAGATCATTGCTATTATAAGTTAGCAAACTAACGCGAATTCATGTGGGCCAATTATTCACTTAGACTCCCTTATTCCTAGGTGTATCTCTTATATTTTATTTTTTTCTTAAATGATCACGAGGATGCATTGTTTGACTTATTTCGATAGTTATTTAGGCCGAAAATAAAGTGAACCATTTAATCAATAGTTAGCTAAAGGACAAAATCTTTTAAAACTGCTTCTCGGGACCTCATAAAGTTCATATCTTGGCATAACTCGCTTCGCGATTTGAGACCTTTCTCGGACCGATATTTGGTAGCGACTTCATACTTCAAATCTTTGAGAGACGTTCTTGAAATTATGGTCTTCTCTTCATAATAGGAATTTCTTCACTTGAAGTTTTTGAGAGATTCTTCATACTTAGACCACGACTTCTTCATTTTCTCCAATCTTAATTTTGGACTTTGATATACAACGATCCGCCTCCTTTTAGGACTTGGATCTATTTATTCTCATACCTTGCTAGAGTCTTTTCGGATAGACTTCTCCATGATCTTTAGGGGAGTATTTTCTTTTCGTCGTGTGTCTCGATCCTTTGTATTGATTTTCGACAAATTATTCTTCACATCACTTTTGGATCTTTAGCAACAAAATGTAGCCCTCATGCCTTGTTAGGGCCTTTTCGGACTCGCCAATCTTCGTATCCCGCTTCAATAAGTTATGCCTTGGCTATGAACTCTAATTAATACCGAGCAACTTTTAAACGATCTTGGGCTAGAAGTTAAGTAACTTTTCAAATCGTACAACCTTATTTATTGCAGATAAATTTATTAACAAGCGACGGGAGAATAGGCTCATAATTAACTCACATAAATTCACGAAAGAATATTGAACTTATAATTGACTCTATCATCTCTCGTCCTCCACAATTTAAAATCTCAAGGAATGAGACTCGTGGATGCTTAGCCAATTAAATCAAAGTTTTGGGTTTTCGAGTCATCTATAGGATCTTGCAAATTCTTAGACTTTTTTAAGTTTAGAAATCGCTTTTTAAAGTTTCCTTGATAAACAACTCTCTAGGATCAATTATAGGAACTTGCGAAAAGTTCTTGTTCTTAACCCGTGAGAGTTAAGACTTTCGCGTTTTAAAGCTCCCTATATAAAAGCCTAGAAAAACTTGACTTAAACACGTTAAGGATACTAGCTAGAGTGAACTTAGATAAGTAAACTCGGGTTGAGTCAAAATATTCACGACTATGAAAAATAAAACCACTATATTTAAAATTTATTCTAACAAGGATAGAAAATAACCATAACGAAGGAAAATACAACTATACAACTAGGCCAAAATAGATTAAAAATTTTGAAAGATGTCGAAAAATCAATTTTTTCGGTTAAAATGAGGACAAATTCATGGAAAAGACCACTTTCTTCGATAGAAGTCCCCCCTACACTTGAGATAAACATTGTCCTCAATGTTTAAGCATGTGGGAGTAAACTCCCCTACACTTAGGACATTGTGCACGTTGTTAAATCTTGCTAAGGAAAGGACAACTATAGTGATTTCAATGTGAACATATAATATATGAAATATTGAATCACGAGAGTTTAGGATAGAATCGGGAAGACGGGTACACGGGATCACGGTTCGCCAAAATTCATCGAGGTGCTTTTTGAAGTTTTAATCCCTGCACAAAATAAGAAACAAGACAACCAACACATACGGGGCTCCCCATACACTTATTATGAAAGCAGTAAAGGATAGATCACGGGTTGCCTCCCGAGAAGCGCTTGTTTTTTATAACCGAGTCACGAGCCCGACTCGACCCAAATTTAGTTCATGGGAAACGTGGTGAGGGATGGAATCATTGTTAGGTCAAAAAGTTGATGTGACAGAAACTCAAAAACGAAGAAAACATGAAGTTATTGTCTAAGCGTTGTTAAGACCAATTTAGGCGTTGACAAGAGTTAATCCAGCGTTGTTGGCTCAAGAGTTGTTACATGCAATTCAAGAGTTGACAGAATTGTAGACAAGAAGCTTTTAGAAGATTCGATTTGGATATATATGCAGGATATATTCTGTATATAGTTATTTAAATAGAAGATTCACATGTTTATTTATTCTTATCTCTTGTAAAACCCTAATCCTTACACTATTAAAGGAACCAAGGGTTATTAGGTTTCATATAATTCATTCACAATGTAAACCTAAACGTGTGTGTGCACTAGACGTGGGATTCAATGTATACACGTCTAGTGGATGTTTGTTATTAATATAATGAACATCCCTATTGTTTTAATTCATGTTATTCGTGCCTAAACACCTTGTTAATGTGTCGTGTTCTAATTCCGCTTTGATTGTATAATCATATGAACATGATGCATTCCTAGTTGCTTCAAAGATCCGGAAACCAAGGTTTCCACAAGTGGTATCAGAGCTTGTTGAGGAACTTTTGATCTTAAAGAACACCAGAACCCTAAAATCACCAAAACCTTAATTTTCTCAGAAACCCTAACAACATCATGTCTGAAGCAATAACCTCCTCCTCCTCAGCCTTACCAAACATCAAAATTCCCATGCTTGATGCGACCAACTTTGACTTATGGAAGTTCAACTTTGAACAATATCTGGGGATCTGTGACTACACACTCTGGGAGATTATTGAATATGGAAACACATTCAATAAGGCTCAAAAGATTCTTGATGCCATTACTCAAAGATCAGCTGTTGCTGGATGTTCTGAAGAGGATAAGAAAGAAAAACCTGGAGATGGTAGAGCTGTGGCTGCTGATGACATTGCAAAGAAAAGGGTTGACATGAAAGCCCTAAATATTCTAAAAGTCTCTTTGGGACAAGAAAACCAGCATAAATATAGAGGCTGTGAATCTGCTAAGGATCTTTGGGAAGCTCTTGAAGTTGCATATGGTGGCAATGCAGACACTAAGGAGGAAAAGAAAAAGCAACTTCTGCATGATTATGCTGTCTTCAAAGCTCAACCCAATGAGAAAGTGAGTAGTGTGAGAAGCAGATTGCTTGACATTACAAGCAAGTTGTCCTTCATGGGGACACAAGTTGGTGATGTTGACATCAATGCTACCTTTCTTAAAAAGTCTTGGTGAGGCATGGAAGATTGAGGCAAGATCTATTCTTGCCAACAATACTTACAAGAGCTCCTCGTTTGATGACATCTACAACAAACTAAGACTGTTGGAAGATGAAACTCTTTTAGAGCATGGAAGAAATCTACCACCAGCAACATGGCCTTCTTCTCTCATAGTGAAGGTCAATTCAATCAGAAGGACTCTTATATGCATCCAGTTACTGGATCATCATATGTCAGCGCTGGAACAAGTCCTATCAACGTCTCTATTCAGACGCTGACACATTCAAGAATGACTCCCCAAGAGTTAAACCTGCTGGTTTGGATTTGGATACTGTTTGTGCTTACATTGCTTCTTTGCCCAATGGTTCAGTGATTACATATGAGGACCTTGAGCAGATAAGTGATGAGCACTTGGAAGAGATGGACATCAAGTGGAACATGGCTCTTGCTAGTATAAGAGCAAATAGGTGGAACAGAAGGTTTACAAAGAAGATGACCTTCAATGCTAAAGACACAGCTGGATTTGATAAATCCAAAGTTGAATGCTACAACTGTCATCGTATGGGGCACTTCATGAGGGAATGCAGATCTCCTAGAAGATCTGATGCTGGTAAACCCTCAAGTCAGGTTGTTAAAGCTCAGGATTCCAAAGCTATGGTTGCAGTTCAAGGAATTGATGGTACAGGATGGGATTGGAGCTATCTGGCTAAGAATGTTGAAGAGGATAAAGCTTTGGTTGCTGATATTGAAGAAGAAGAGCATGTTGAATATGCTCTCATGGAACACTCCTCCTCTTCATCTGATAATGAGGTATATGATGATGCTTTTTGTAGCAAAGGTTGTAGGTTAAATACTGAAAGACTTAACAAAGAGGTGTTAAAACTAAAAGATGATATGAGTACTGAAAGATGTAAATTGTCTAATTACCAACTAGCTCTTACTGAAACTGAGAAAATCGTTTCTGAATACAAGAAAATGGAATTTGACTTAAAAGATAAGATCAATATCTTAAAACATGAGTTAGAGGGTAGTATGGACATTAGAAAAATCATGGAAAGGGTTAATGGTGAATTACAGGCTAAGTTAGATGAGGCCATTAAGAATAAAGATAATGTTGGCCTTAAAATTCAAAGATTTGATAGAGCCACCCAAACCCTAGGAGACTGTGTAGCTAAACAAAGGGATCCTAAGGACATGACTGGGATTGGGATGAATGATTACTCTTTGGTTCCACCACCAGCTGGTGACTTCTATGGTGTCCAACAAAGGGACTTATCTTGGACTGGTTTGCCAGAGCTCAAAGAGGAGGAATTCATTCCTCCACCAAGAGTTGTCACTCCAGTGGAAGAGTATCAACAAAAATTGACTGACCTAAATGAGTGGAAGAAAGCTAACCCTACTTTATTTGTTAAGGGTGGTTTGCTATGTGAAAGTCCAAATGAGTCTTCACCAATTAAGGTTACTAACCCAATCACTGGTAAAGTTGTTGACCTAGGCTCAAACACTGTTAGAAGACCTAGCATTAAATATGCAGAGATGTATAGGAATACTAGGTCACCCAAGAGTCAAGTTAGCAATCATGGAACAGGCTTCTTTCCTTCTAGACCTAAGGTTGTGTCTAGAAAATCTTGTTACACTTGTGGTAGCTTTTCACACTTGGCATACAAGTGTGTCAACGCTCCTAAAGCCAGCGCTGACAGGAATAATTTCAGCGCTGTCAGGAACAAAGTCAACGTTGTTAGAAAGTCAAACGATGTCAGACCCAAACCTTGTGCGCAGCAAAGTCCACAAGTGATTAGACCTGCCCCATTCTTTTCTAGAAGGTCTAACACTCATGGACAAAGACCATTTCAAAAGACAAACACCTGGTCAAATAAGCAATGGGTTTCTGTAGCAAACCCTAGGTTCAACGCTGAAAAGGGTAATTTCAGCGTTGACAGGACAAATTCTAACGCTAACAGAAACGTGACCAGACCTAAATATTTGCAGCCACAAGGTAAGGGGTCTAAAGCTTCTTCAAGCTTAACATGGAGACCCAAGAAAGATCAAAACCCTAATGATAATGGGATTTCAATGACTTGCAATAGATTTAATTACATTTCAAAGGTCATTACAAAACCTATTGGGGTTAACTGGGTGTTTCATCCTAAAAAGGATGAGAATGGGGTTGTTGCGAGAACTAATTCTGTTCTTATTGAACAACCAGATGAATCCAAGTCTTTTGAGACTTGGGTTCCCAAAGAAAACTAATTTGTTTTCTTTCTGTGCAGGGCATTCAAAGACAGATTAATGATTATGGATATTGGGATAGTGGATGCTCAAGGCACATGACAGGGAAGGAAGACTATCTGACGAATTTCACTCCTATTAAAGATGGTGATAAGGTATACTTTGGAGGTGGATATGGAACTATCACAGGCAAAGGAACCCTTCTCACCAATAATCTACGTTTTGAGAACGTCTTCCTGGTAAAAGAACTTGATTACAACTTGTTTAGTGTATCACAGGTTTGTTATAACAAAAATAAAGTTCTGTTCACTGATACTGAGTGTTTGGTGTTAAGCAAGGATTTTAAGATCCCTGATGAGAAATATATTGAGTATAGAACACCTAGGCATAAGGACATATATAATGTGAATCTAAATGGGATTAAAATGAATACCAATATGTCTTGTTTTTATGCTAAGGCCTCAGTAGATGAGAGTAATTTGTGGCACAGGAGACTAGGGCACATAAACTTTAAAAATATAAATAGACTTGTGAGGTTTGGTTTAGTTGATGGTTTGCCTGAGAAGGCCTTCCACAATGACCACTCTTGTGTTGCATGTCTTAAAGACAAGCAGCACAAGGTCTCATTCAAGACCAAACAGGTGCATACTAGTTCTAGACCTCTTCATATGCTTCACATGGACCTCTTTGGTCCAACTAATATAGAAAGTTTTAATGGTAAGTCATATTTCTTTGTTATCACAGATGATTTTTCTAGGTTTACTTGGACATTCTTTCTAGCTATGAAGAGTGACACAGCTGATATTCTTATTGATTTTATCACTCAGATTGAGAAAAGGTCTGGCAATAAGGTTAAAATGCTTGTGAGTGATAATGGTGGAGAATTTAGGAATAAGAAGCTAGATGATTTCTGTGCCAGGAAAGGAATTACTAGGCAATTTAGCATTGCTAGAACCCCACAACAAAATGGGGTTGCTGAGAGGAAAAATAGAACCCTAATTGAAGCAGCCAGAACAATGTTGGCTGATGCTCACTTTCCTATAGCCTTTTGGGCTGAGGCTGTTAATACAGCTTGCTATGTGCAAAATAGAGCATTGGTTAACAAAATTCAGAACAAAACACCTTATGAGTTACTTTGGGGAAGAAAACCTAATATTGGTTTTCTCAGACCTTTTGGCTGTCATGTAGTAGTTTTTGATACTAGTGATGCCTTAGGGAAATTTAGTGCAAAAGGTGATGAGGGTTACTTCATGGGGTATTCAGTCCAGAGCAAGGGTTATAGGGTTTATCGTAAAGAGGACAAACGTACAGTTGAAAGAGTACATGTTAGGTTCTTAGAGAATAAACCTAGTGATCCTGAAAGTGGTCCTAATTGGTTGTTTGATTTGGAACCCTTATCTAGAACTTGAAATTATATGCCTGTCACTAATCCAGACATTGTGAAGGTAACTTCAAATATTGTGGAGGAACAAGTTGTTGATGTTTCAGGTACACAGGTTAATGAGAGGGTTGGATCACAAGCAGAAAAGGCATCTCCTATATTAGAATATGTCACCATTCCCATTTGGACAGATGCTTTTGCTGCTGCTGCTGCTGCTGGACAAGATAATGGTGGTTTCCAAATACCACCAGATACAAACATGCATTGTCCTTCAGGCGCTGACAAAGGCAAATCTAGCACTGACAAGACCAATTCAGACGTTGATGGCTCAGACGTTGACAACAACAGTTCAAGCGTTGTTAGCCCAAGCGCTGACAAACAAGGTTCAGGCGTTGACAACAATTCTGCCCATCTTTTCTCTTCAAATTTTTGAACAAGGTGAACCTTCCAATTTATATGAAGAGGTTCATCCTCATGTTGATGTAAGAGAGTCTGATGAAGAAGATATTGGCAACATGGAGCATGAGGTTGAGGACACCAGACTTTTTGAAGGAGGAGTTCTCACTTCCACAATGAAGAATCACCCCCCTTCCCAAATCATTGGTGATATTATGACTCCAGGTCAGACTAGAAGATCTCATCAAGGTCTTGGTGGGTTTATTGCCAATATACACAAGAAGGTTGATACCCCTCTTGTGCAAGCATGTTTGTTTGCATGTTTTCTGTCACAAGAAGAACCCAAGAAAATATTTGATGCTCTCAAAGAACCACGTTGGGTGGAAGCAATGCAGGATGAGCTTCACCAATTTTCAATTCAGGATGTTTGGGAGCTGGTTGATTGTCCCAGATATGTCAGACCTATAGGGACAAGATGGGTTCTCAGGAACAAAAGAGATGAAAGAGGCATTGTGGTCAGAAACAAGGCAAGGTTAGTGGCTCAAGGATATACACAAGAGGAGGGGATAGACTATGAGGAAGTCTTTGCACCAGTTGTAAGGATTGAAGCTATAAGGATTTTTCTAGCCTATGCATCCTACATGGGCTTCACTGTCTATCAAATGGATGTCAAGAGTGCCTTTCTCTATGGCACCATTGTTGAGGAAGTATATGTAATACAACCTCCTGGTTTTGAGGATCTAGAGCATCCAGATAAAGCGTATAGAGTTAAAAAGGCTATGTATGGCCTTCATCAGGCCCCTAGAGCATGGTATGGTACTTTGTCTACCTATTTGGTGGACAATGGATTCAAAAGGGGCACCATAGATCAGACACTATTTACAAAGAAGAAAGGCAAGGATGTGTTGCTTGTGCATGTCTATGTTGATGATATCATTTTTGGGTCTACTGATCCAAAGATGAGTGAGGATTTTTCCAAGCTTATGACAGACAAATTCAAGATGAGTGCTATGGGGGAGATGAACTTCTTTCTTGGGTTACAAGTTCAGCAGAAAGAAGATGGTATCTTCATCTCCCAGGATAAATATGTTGCTGAGATCTTGAAGAAGTTTGGCTTTTCTCCACATGAAAAGAGGGCTACTACTCCTATGGATAGAGAACACCCTTGGGGGAAGACTGGAGATGGGAAAGATGTTGATGTCAGGCACTATAGATCCATGATTGGATCCTTGATGTATCTTACTGCCTCCAGACCTGACATCATGTTTGCTGTGTGTTCTTGTTCACGCCATCAAGTGACTCCCAAAGAATGTCACCTTTATGCTGTGAAGAGGATCTTTAGGTACCTAAGATGCTATCCTAGTCTTGGGTTGTGGTACCCAAAGGATTCACCATTGGAGCTGATTGCATATTCAGATAGTGATTATGGAGGTGATAAGTTTGATAGGTAATCCACAACTGGTGGATGTCAGTTTCTTGGGAGCAGGTTGATATCTTGGCAATGCAAGAAACAAACAGTGGTGGCTAATTCTACAACTGAAGCAGAGTATGTGGCTGCAGCTGCATGTTGTGGCCAAGTGTTGTGGATTCAGAACCAGTTGTTGGACTATGGGTACAATTTCATGCATACTAAGATATTTGTTGACAATAATAGTACTTTATACATCATTAAGAATCCTGTACATCATTCTAAAACTAAACAGATAGAAATTAGACACCATTTTATAAGAGATTGCTTTGAGAAAGGTTTAATACAACCAGATAGGGTTGACACTGAGGAAAATGTGTCAGATTTATTAACTAAACCTTTTGATGCTGGGAGATTTCAATACTTGGTAACAAGTATTGGTATGGTCAATCTCACATAATATGTGTTTTAGAGTCTTTTTGTAAAAGTATGTACAAGATGATGCATTATTATTGGTCTCATTAGATTTTCCACTATCTTTTTCTAACACTGACAAAGGTTACTTGAACACTGATAAGTGTTTTTGTAACGTTGTCAGCAATATAATTGTCTAACGCTGACAAAGCTTCCCTCAACGCTGTTATGTGTTATCGAGGCGTTGTCAGCAACAATGTTAGTTTTGTGGTTTTCAATCTAAATGTGTAGATGGTGTTAGCAGTATACCATTGGATACAGAGTTGCTTATGGATCAATGGAGAAACATTTGGACAAGTTTTTATTTATGGATGATGGTTGGAATGTTTCATTCCTATCTTGACATAAATTTTTTATGTTCATGCATGATTTTAGCACACTTTTTGTATCATAGTTTAAGGGGAGGTTTTAGGAACCTTGAGGATTTTTTGGTATCCATATGATACTCTTATCACAATTCTAGATTGTGTCCACAAGTGAGTATGAGTTAGTTTTACTAAATCATGAGGCACTGTAGCATGCAAAGTTGATATAATGTGCATGCTGCCAAGACATTTTTGGCCTAGAATTGGTTGTGGTCTGTTGGGAGACTTGGGAATGATTTTGATATGGGATTTACCTGGGAGTAACAAGGATTTTATAAGGTAACTTGGTAGTTAAGAGTTTTGGTTAGCAAGGGACACTAGAGGACTGTTATGTCTATCTTGCTTATGCAAGTGTGCATAACTGGACAGTGCTTGCCGCCCTATAATAATTATCAGCCTTTGGTTGTCTTCTCTAGGATAAATTACTTGTTAAGGTCATTTTTCATTTTTAAAACACTTTTATTTTTAGACGCTGACAAAAAAATTTCAAAGCGTTGTTGTGACCAAATTGGACGCTGACATGGCTATAGGCAAACGTTGACAAGATTATAGCCGTTGGGCGTTGATAGGTTATTTTTGACCGTTGACACTCAATGGGACCTACCCAGTTGTTACTTTTTGACATATTTTCAAGCCGTAATTTTAGGAGTTGTTACTTTCATTTAATGCATGAGATAACTTATAACTTTTTCAATATTTTCATGATTGATTTTTGAAAATCTTTGCCTTTTTTTGGGCCAATCACATGCATTCTTTTTCTCCTATAAATTTGGCTCCTATTTTAAACAAGGTATCTATAATTCTTGTCTAACAATTTTCTCTTATCAACTTCATCTTCTTCACTTAAAATTAACAGCTTTCATCAATGGCACCAAAGTTTAAACCAACAGAATTGGAATTGGGGTTCAGATCTCAACACAACATGATTGCTTATCTTGAAGCTGATGATGCTCTGTTTCCCCAATACACACAAATGGTGGCGTATTTGAACGCATCCCCATTAAGGTATGCTCTTTCTCATGCACCACTCATTCCAGTCACACACATTAAGCAGTTTTGGAACACTGTCAGTTCCTCAACAGTTAATGGAGTGACCACATTGACTTCTATTGTTCATGGGAGATCTTGGGTGGTTACTGAAGCCTTGGTATGCCAAGCCTTGCATCTTGATGATGCTAATGGTATAGCCACCCTTCCCATAAATGAAATAGAACAAGGGCTTAGGGCTTTGGGATATCCTTTTCCTGATGAAGGTACTCTCAACAAGTATCATAAGCAGGAATTTCCCCCAGCCTGGAAGTACCTCATACATCTCCTCCTTCAATGTTTGAGTCCCAAATGTACTGCACACAATGAGATCAATAGATACATTGCCAGTGCTATTGTGTGCATTGCAACAGGGCAAAAATTTAACTATTCTAAAATGATTTTTGAGGGGATGTGTAAAAACAGGGGGACAAAAATGACTTTAGCTTATCCCCGTTTTCTGCAAATGGTTTTTGATGTTC
Source organism: Glebionis coronaria (assembly GCA_025667525.1). Taxonomy (NCBI): domain Eukaryota; kingdom Viridiplantae; phylum Streptophyta; class Magnoliopsida; order Asterales; family Asteraceae; genus Glebionis; species Glebionis coronaria. The sequence continues at coordinate 195,201,219 of CM046875.1, forward strand.
AAGGTTACTGCTCAAGGGATCACAATGATTTTTATACGATCCCTGAGCAAAAGAAAGCTATTTTTATGAAGATGAACTCACCACCCCATAGAGACCTACCTTTAACCCAAGTCATGCTTGCTGTTATTGCAGCAGCACAACCCCAACCAGACCCCCAACCTCAAATTGACACTCAACCACAACTAGAACCAATTCCTGAACCTTTACCTTCACCTAAACAAATGCAAATTGACTCAGAATCCTTCAACGCTGACACACTCAATGTTGGCGTTGATGTGCCTATTTCCAACGCTGACACACAACCTTCACAATCCCAAACACCCCTTAACCAACCCACATCTACTCATTCTTCCACACCATCTTCCACACCCCCTGAATATAGGTTGATGAAACGCCAAAAGACTACTGGAGTGTTCTCCTCTGGTGGTCCTAGCCATGAAGCAGAGAGAACCACCACCACCAGTGTGGCTGGTGACCTGGATGAGGCTGGGACTATTGGTTCTGGCTTAGATGCTGGCCAAGGCAGTCTCACCATCATTAAGTCCTCATCCATGCCCAATGAATCTGACTTGGGAGGTCAAATTCCCATTTTAGAAGAGGGCAGACTGGAACCAATGACTCTTATGGAATTGACGGCAGTCTGCATTAGCTTGCAAAAGCAAAATGCACACTTAGTACAAGTAGTTAGCTCACAAGGCCTTGAACTCAAGCAATTGAGGGAGAGGATTGTTGTTTTGGAAAGTGATCATGCTAGGAGGGTTATGGAGGAATCTTTCAAAGGGGAGGAAGATCACATAAATCTGAGTGATAAGGGCAGCCAGGATGGTCAATCAATGGATGTTGCTGAGTCCCTTACATCTTTGAAGAAACAAACAGGTTTTGATACGTCCTTAGTCTCTCCCACCAACTTAAATTTATCATTTACAGCTATGTTGAGAGAGGTTACACAAGGCGCTAAGGGAAGATATTTGAGCGTTGACAAGGAAAACTTGGACGCTGATAGAAGTATTTTGGGCGCTGATAGGACAAATTTGGGCGTTGACAGACCTGCACATGAAGGTGGTGTATCCCAGTCATCATCTATCATCAAGGAGGTTTCTACTCAGGTATTACCATCTACCTTACCAACCATTGCACCATTAGATAAGGGTAAGGGTATTTTGGTAGAAGAGAGTGTTCCAAAGGATGCAGCTCAAGTTGAATTTGATAGAAGGTTGGCTGCACAAATCATGGAACAAGATGAAAAGGAAAAGTCACCATTTGTTGTGACTTCAGAAGAAGAAAGTGATAGAGCTAGCTTAGACTCAAGTGTGATGATTATAGAACCAGAGAGGCTTGAGTATGGTGATGAGTTTGCTAGGGAAAAGTTGAGAGAATTGAAATTGCAGGTTGACTTTGACATGCCAGAGGTTGTTCAAATGTACAATGCTTGGGAAGAAAGATGCATGGATAATCCAGACTTGACCATTTCAGATCAAATATGGGGTTTGGAGCTTCTTCTTAGAGTTCAGAAGGATTGTCAGGTAATTTTGAAACACAAGGCAAGCAATATTCTCTCAGAGTTGAAAAGGGATAGAAGGGAGCTCTACTTTATGTTGCTCAGATGTCATGGAGTTGGATGGACATATCAGAAGTTGAAGGCTTTGACATTTGATGAGTTGGAAAACAGGGCTTATCCCATTTGGGTGAGAGTGCAGGAAGCAAACACTCTCAGACTTCTTTCAGATGAAAGAAACGAGGAACTTGCAGAAGAAATGGAACTCAAGAAAGCTATGATTGTTCCCAGGCCAGTGAAGAAGGGAATTTCATTTGAGTTTCCAAAAGATATGGATCCACTATATCCAAGTGAAGCAGTTATAAGAAAGAGCCTCAAGCTCTCCCTATTAGAAGCTTCAGATATGGTGCAAGTGTTACCATTAGATTCCAGGAACCCAATTGTGAGCTATGAAGAAGATGAATGTGGGTTCTGGAAGATTGGCAGATTTGGCAAGGAGGTACACACTTTTACCACTCTCATATCTTTGTTTGCAAGTTGTGATAGAGAAGACTTGGTGGACCTTTGGAGGTTGCTGGAGACCAAGTATGAGGCTGAAGCACCAACTTCAGCTAATGGAATAAAACTTTGGACCACATTCAAAAGAATGTGTGGACCAAAAGATGAGGATCCTGAAATATGGAAGGATCTTGAAGATGACCTCAGTGGTCTTCAATGGAGGTTATATTCAGCTGCTAGTGTATACCATTTGAGCTCTACAAAGTTTGCTGAGTATTTACTTGTGGATGCTCAGTATTTCATATCCAAGGCTATTTTGGAAAAGATGAAGGACACTTAGCTGGAAATAGATTATTCAAGTGACGTGGCAAAAGATTTGATCAGATTTATTCATTACCAATATGAGAAGGTTTGTAAGATTCCTCCTAGTCCTTAATGCTTATTCAGAAACTTGATCATAAGAGTGGATATCAAGTTTAGGGGAGGATTGTTGGGAATAAATTAAGGCCAGATCACTTGAGTGCTGACAAGAACAAAACAAGCGTTGACAAGAACAAAACAAGCGCTGACAGCTCAAGCGTTGACAAGTTAAAGTCAAGCGTTGACACATTGAAGACAAGCACTGATACCAATTTGAAGACATGGGTATCAATGTATACACGTCTAGTGGATGTTTGTTATTAATATAATGAACATCCCTATTGTTTTAATTCATGTTTTTCGTACCTAAACACCTTGTTAATGTGCCGTGTTCTAATTCTCCTTTGATTGTATAATCATATGAACATGATGCATTCCTTGTTGCTTCAAAGATCCGGAAACCAAGGTTTCCACAATCATCTCATGAGAGATGTCCTCACCCAAGTACAGCATCAAACGCTGGCCATTCACCTTGAAATTGGGCCCATTTGGCTGAGAAAGCTCAATGGTGCCGTATGGAAAGACTTTGGCGACGGTGAATGGATCAGACCAGCGGCTCTTCAACTTGCCAGAGAAGATCTTTAACCGAGAGTTAAAGAGTAAAACTTGATCACCAACGTTGAACTCTCGGTTCTTGATTCTTGCGTCATGGATGATCTTGGTCTTCTCCTTGTAGATCAGTGAGTTCTCGTAAGCTTCATTCCTCAGTTCGTTGAGCTCGTTGAGTTGAATCTTGCGAAGATCACCGGCTTTGTTGATGTCGAAGTTAACCCACTTCAAGGCCGAGTATGCCTTATGTTCCAGCTCGATGGGGAGGTGGCATGCTTTCCCGTACACAAGACGATAAGGTGTACAACCAATCGGAGTCTTATATGCGGTACGGAAAGCCCACAAAGCATCATCTAACTTATCGGCCCACGCGGCACGATGCTCTCCCACAGTACGTTCCAGAATTCGCTTCAATCCACGGTTGGAAATCTCGGCTTGCCCATTGGTTTGGGGATGATAGGCGGTGGAAAGACGGTGATTGACACCATACTTAGCCATGAATCTTGCAAATTGATCGTTGCAAAAATGAGTCCAGCGGTCACTGATTATAGCACGAGGAACACCGAATCAAGCAAACAGCTGCTTCAAAAAGTTCACAACCACCCTCGCATCGTTCGTAGGAAGAGCCTTAGCTTCAACCCATTTGGATACGTAGTCAACGGCTACGAGGATGTACTTGTTCCCTTTGGATGATGGAAATGGCCCCATGAAGTCGATGCCCCATACGTCAAAGATTTCACATTCTTGCATGAAATTTTGAGGCATCTCATGTTTATGTGTGATCTTGCCTTGTCTTTGGCAAGCATCACAATGCTTAACCATTTCGTGAGTGTCACGATAAATGGTGGGCCAATAGAATCCAGAGTCAAACACTTTATTAGTGGTGTAGTTGGGACCAAAGTGACCACTTGTGGGTCCTTTATGGCAAGCATCAAGGATTTGCAAAGCTGCCGGTCCATCAACACATCGACGAATGATCAGATCAGCACATTGTTTAAAGAGATAAGGGTCATCCCAGAAGTAAGTCTTAACATCTTTAAAGAACTTCTTCTTTTCTTGGGATGTTAACCCTTTGATGAGAATACCACCCGCTAAGTAGTTTGCAATGTCCGCAAACCACGGGGTGTCATCAAGATTGGAGTGAATAGACATTAAGGTCTCAATGGAAAAGAGTCATTGATCTCTTGGTTCAGATGATCCCCTTGATATGGATCCTCAAGTCTACTCAGATGATCCGCTGCTAGGTTTTCGGCTCCATTTTTGTCACGAATTTCGATGTTGAATTCTTGAAGGAGCAAAACCCAACGAGGAAGTCTTGGCTTGGAATCTTGCTTAGTCAACATGTACTTCAACGCGGAATGGTTGGTATACACGATGGTGGTGGAAAGGACAAGATAGGGGCGAAATTTTTCAAAAGCATAGACAACAGCTAAAAGCTCTTTTTCGGTTGTCGTATAATGCAATTGAGCCCCCGTCATTGTCTTGCTAGCGTAATGGATTGGTTGGAAGTGTTTATTCACTCTTTGGCCCAAAACCGCTCCAATAGCAAAATCGCTAGCATCGCACATCAATTCAAAAGGTAGCTCCCAATTAGGGGTAACCAAGACGGGTGCCTTAGTTAGCTTATCCTTGAGAAGATTGAAGGCTTCAATACACTCTTTGGAAAAGATAAAAGGAGTATCTTTTCCCAAGAGGTGGGTCATCGGGCGAGAAATTTTAGAAAAATCCTGAATGAAATGACGATAGAAGCCCGCGTGACCCAGAAAACTTCTCACACCCTTCACGGTTGAAGGTGGAGGTAATTTGGCTATGACATCCACTTTAGCACGGTCTACTTCAAGACCGGGTTTAGAGATTTTGTGTCCTAGCACAATGCCATCTTTTACCATAAAATGGCATTTTTCCCAATTCAGAACAAGGCGAGTGTCTTCACACCGCTTAAGCATACGTTCTAAATTGGCAAGGCAAGAAGAGAATGAATCACCATAGACCGAGAAATCATCCGTGAAGACTTTCATGGTTTCTTCAACCATGTCATGGAAGATAGCCATCATACACTGTTGGAAAGTCCCAGGAGCATTGCATAAGCCGAAAGGCATTCTTTTGTAAGCAAATGTTCCATAAGGACAAGTGAATGTGGTTTTCTCTTGGTCATGGGGATCGATGGGTATTTGAAAATAACCCGAGAAACCGTCTAAAAAGCAGTAATAGTCATTACCCGCTAGACGTTCAAGCATTTGGTCCATGAAAGGAAGGGGAAAGTGATCCTTTCTCGTAGCATCATTGAGTTTACGATAGTCTATACAAACTCTCCACCCTGTAACGAGACGAGTAGGAATCAACTCGTTGTTTTTGTTGGGAACAACGGTGATTTCGCCTTTCTTAGGCACACAATGGACTGGACTAACACACGGTGAATCCGAGATAGGATAGATCAAGCCCGCATCAAGAAGTTTGATAACCTCTTTTTTGATTACGTCATGGATCTTAGGATTCACCGTTCTTTGGCTTTGAATAGTGGGTTTAAAGTCGTCCTCCAAGATAATTTTATGTGTGCAAAAGTGAGGATCAATTCCACGAATATCGGAGATTTTCCAAGCAATCGCTTTCTTATGATTCTTCAGCACGGCGATAAGTCGGGATTTTTCTTCTTCTTTTAGGTCCTTTGCGATGATGACCGGTAACTTCTTTTTGTCTTCAAGTAAAACGTACTCGAGATGAGACGGTAGGTCCTTAAGCTCAATAGTAGGAGGATCCTCAATAGATGGTGTAACTAACGATGGATCATCATTAGTCACCTCTTTAGGAGAAGGAGGAGAAAACGGGTCTTCATTGAGAAGTTTCTCAATTGTACGAATGTCTTCATCCCAATCGGTGGGAGAATCATCATACTTAAGATCGAGAGGACCCAAGCTAGCTTCAAAATCATCCAAGTCACTTTCTCCAAAAGGAGTCAATGACGGAGCAATTGAGGCAACGGTCTCAACATTGGGTAGAGAAGAGAGATTACTTTTGCAAGCATCATGAAAGTGTTCTTCACAAGCCTCATCGAGAACATCAATAGCATTGACACTCTCATATGAATAAGGCTGCTGAGAAATCTTACCCATGTTGAAGACAATTTTGTCGTCACCAACTCTCATGATTATTTCGCCTGCAGCTACATCAATGAGAGTGCGACCGGTCCTCAAGAAGGGACGTCCAACGATTAATGGAACACTGGGATCCATCTCGTAGTCAACGACAACAAAATCCGCCGGGAAGGTGAATTTGTCAATGTAACACCCCATTTTGATAATGGAATGTCACGCGTAATTATGGCGTGTCATCAAAGCATACAAGGATAAATGTATAAAACATTACATGACCATAGGGATAACCGGAATCAAACATCGGTTCCCAAACATAAGCCCAAAACATAATAAAGCAAAAGAAATGAATGAAAGACTAAGCAAGCATAAGTATATGAAGGCAAAAAGGAAAAGAAGTCTCTAGCAGCTTCCATCCTATGCACGTCCTCCAGATGCTCAAGTCTTTCCTAGGGTACCTGCCGTTTTGGGACATGGAAAGGAAAGTAACGGCTGAGCAAAACGCTCAGTGCACGGATATAGACATAGTATAAGTGACTAAAACATAATAGAGACTTAATAGCAGCAGAAATGTATAAGTCCTGGAAAACCTGGAACATGTTCATAAAACTGGTTTTATAGTTTGAAAAGCCTTATGTTTATCTTATGAAAAATGTTTAACATATTTTACCATTAGCCAATATAGGTCATGAAAATCCACCGTGCATGAATACTTGGAGGGGTGACCTCATCATGCAAATTAGAGGGGCTGCCTCTAATTTAAATATATTGGTTCTGGGTAGGAGTGATCAGCTCCTTGTGAAGGATGCAAGGTACACACCACATTCACCATGAAATCCTGAAAAAAAACATGTAACTAGGATGAACCCATACACCCCACATGATAAATATAATATAAATGGCCAAAAGTTGAAGGGACGCCACGAGCAATCACTCCGCCGTGGTGAAGTCATAACATCAGTGCCTCTAATGTTATGGTTATGGTACCTCCATAACTAGGTGAAACTGGTCATGCATGTATATGGCTATAGGTAATCATATTTAAACATAAGCAATCAAACTCATACTTATACTACGGGAAAACAGTTGGCTGCATACGGGGAATCCTAAAAAGGAAAGAATGTCCATACTAAAAGGACGGGAATCCGTACCTTATGTCCAGTGAACGAGAAAGACGAACTGCGAGAATCCTACTTCCGAATCACTAGTGCTACATAAATACGTACATGAATAAGTATCTGCTTACTAAATACATAGCTGGTTTTATGTCATGTCTTAGCTTATTTTATGTGTCCATACCATGTTTTACTGTTTCTAAGACTTAAACTGTGTTTTATCTTATATTCTGTTTAATCTGATTAAGTATTTCTGGTATTTCATGTGTTATTATACTTACAGTGTAATAACAAGTAACTTTCCAAAAATAGCAGGTTTCCTAAAATAGAAAGTTTCCAAAAATAGAAAGTTTCCAAAAACAGAAAGTTTCCAAAAATAGAAAGTTTCCAAAAATAGAAAGTTACCAAAAATAGAAAGTTTCCAAAAATAGATTTACTACTTAAAATAGACAAGTTTCTAAAAATAGAAAGTTTCCATAAATAGATTAGCTGCCTTAATTAAATAAGTTTCCATAAATAGATTAGCTGCCTAAAATAAATAAGTTTCTAAAAATAGCTGGTTTCCATAAATAAATTAGCTGCCTTATTTAATTAAGTTTCTAAAAATAGAAAGTTTCCATAATTAGAAATAAGCTGGTTAAATAAGCTAAGTATATAAGCCTAAGTGTTTTCATGATTATTTTCTAAGTCATATGATATAATGTATAGTTTAATAATTATTTCATGTAATTTAATTAAACTATAGGTTATAATATTTAATTAAAGTATAACATGTTTTTAATTAAATAAGTTAAATACTTAGGTTAAAATATGTATTATTATATGTTAATAATATAACCTAAGTCATGTAATTAATTAATTATATCCATGGTTTTAAAATAATTAATTAATTATAAGTCTTAAATATATAAATACTTAGGTTAAAATAATTTCATGATCATTAATAATTAAATAACCTAAGTCATGTTATTAAATTAATCACATCATTTTATTAATTTAATTTTAACATAAGTTCATAAACATAAAAAAAAACTAACATACACCATGAACCGGATCTAGGCTAAAAACATGAACCGGACATGAAATCGACACCGTACCCCGAACCAACTCGGGGTACCCCGTGTTTACCTTGCTGCCGTGGGACCCACACGCACCAACCAAGACCATATGGTCTTGGTGGTGGTCGGCTTGGCAAACCGAAACCCATTCGGGTTCGGTTGCAGCCTGCGGCCAAAACAAACACCCCTTAAAAACAACCTTTTGATTTTATTTAACACCAAAACATGTTAGATCTATGCTTAATTATTATGTTTTTGTGAAAACATCTCATGTTCATAATTTATAAAAAGATTAAATCAAAAGAAAAGGTTTAAAAATGTTTTACCGAATTCGTGGATCAAGAGGACGAAGAACAAACACGATCAATCACCAAAACTTCAAGATCAAAGATCAAAAATCACCTCCTTGTGGAGTTTTAGGGTGGCGGCACAAAGAAGAAGGGAAGGAGGGTTTTAGGGTTTTTTCTAAAATCTTTTGTGAATGAAAAATGAGTAGTGAAAAATTATTTAACCCCTTTTAGTGAAAAATTGATGGGCTAAGCCCATCCTCCCTCCTAATTTCGTGGTAATGGGGCCCACAAGGGGTAACCCGATCATTTTCCGTGTCTAATTAATAAGTGTGTTCTCGTGTTCGTATTTTACGTGTTTGTTCGTGTTTATTTGTGTTCGCGTTTTGTGTGTTCTCGTTAAATAATTACCGTGACCTATTATATTTAATTACGCTCGTAATAAATATATATACGTAACTAATAATAGTTCGTGTTTTAATTACGTTCATGATTTCATGATCGCATGTTCGTGATTAATTATCGTTAAATAATTATTACGTGATCGTGCATAGTAAATACTTATCGTGTTCTAACACGTACGTAATACGTAAACTCCTAACACGTAATCGTAATCATGCTATATTAGGAAAGTTTTAATCTAGTACGTACGATCCTAAGGGTACTATGCATGGTAAAAGCATGAGGGTTTTACAACTCTTCCCCCCTAAAAAGAATAATTCGTCCCCGAATTATAGATAACGTAACTGAAAGAGAAACATACCCAAATCAAACTGAGAGGGTATGTAAGATAAATTAACGTGCAGGTGACCTGGCAGAAAGAACGCGGAACGTGACATGTCTTAAAAGGACATGGAACGTGACGTGGCTGAAAGGACATATCTAATTGATAAGAGAAAACGGATAATAAGTCCAGATGAACTTGTCCGTTTCCAAGTGGCTTCCCTCTTGGAACGGTTCCTTATAAGATCTTGACACGAATTATAAGTCTTGGTCCTCCTGACCTTGACTTGGAATACGAAGAAGTTCTTGGTTATCAACGTAAGGTAGATCCCCTAAATTCGATCGAGGAATAAGAATTAACGTGTAAGAGTAACTGAAAAATTATGGTGCAAAACAATCTAACTTAACCGATAACTAGTAACGATGCGCGAGACATATAGAAACGTAGTACGTGAAAATTTTTGAACGTGATACGTGAAAAATATTTGAACGTGCTACGTGGAGATATGGCGGGTGTAGTATGAGTAAACATATCGTGATCCCTGATACGTGTAACATATCTATATCATGATATGAGGAACGTGGAATGAACATGACATGTGAAACATATCGTGATCATAGAATATAATGGCGGTAACGACAAACGCTAGAAGGTGAGACATAGATTATGACGAGAAACGTCTATCTGAGGATAGGGAGTTATACTAAACTTGGCTCTGGTCTCTCAAGTTCTTGCAAACTACCCATAATGAGAAAAGAAATGAACGTAAAATCGTAAACCAAAATACGATCATGAACGTGAATAGTGTCATGAACGCGAGCGCGAAAGCAAGGCGTGGAATTAGAACAAGGACGTGAAGTAAATAAGGAGCATAATTATGAATATTTGTCTGACCTGATAACTGAGGAATTGCCAAGTGATCAGATGAGCCTTGGCTGGAACATGTCTGATCAATCTGTTGGTTCTGAAATCCTTATGGATGTAAGGATTCTGCAGACTTGATCAAACTGTTTGCAATAAACCAGATAGCGTCATGCTTCTTCGGAGTTTGCGTTAAATTGGTAGCCAAAATCCGTGGAGATCTTGTCCCATTTCAATTCACCATTTCAGATGATGAAAACCATCCCAGTTTGTTGGTGTCCTATCTTAACCTGTTGGTATATCAGGTACCTAGATATGAACGTAACTGTATCTTGCTTCGTAGAACTTGATACATAGGATTTTGCGAAACTCTGAGTCTCTGAATCTAGACTTCTCATAGCGTAGGATTTTCTAGAACACCTAATGTAATGTAGGGTTCTCTCCTTTACGCCATAAGCAGAGTCATGGTAAGATTACCCATGCAAATCCATGTGATCCAGCGTGTCACTGTAATCAAACAGAATTGATATTGGAAAAATTTCTAGGGTGAAATTTTTCTTGTCATAGAATTTGTAACATAGTGCAGATATGGTCTTCCTGTTCTTCTTCTAGGCTTAAAGGAAATCAGGTTATCCTCAATGAAAACACTGATGAATTTGCTATGAGTTCATGGAAACTCATTCTTATAATGCCGTTGGAGCATTGATGAGACTAATTCAAAATCATAAATCTAGCATGACCGAGTCTTGTACGAATAGCAGTCATGGACATGTCCTGCTTTTTCACTTGTCACTGTTGGCAGCATGATCATGAGTTCGATCTTGGAAAAGTGATGAACACCATACGATTGATTGGACATGTTGTCAATATGTGGAGGAGAATAACGGTCATGAATGGTGATTTGTTTAAGTCGACGGTAGTCGACACATAATCTCATGGTATCATCCTTCTCCTTGTAGGTTCTTCTGGAATGTATAGGAAGACCTTGGAATAATCAACTGGCTATGCGTAAAAGACTTAAGTGGTCGTGTCTTACTGACAGCTAGAAAATTTAGCGACCATGGCTAACAACGCACATGCTTGTAAAGCATAGATAATTTATACAGATTTTCCGGATGGAAAATCGAGCTGAATGTATTCAGGAGCCTGAACATTACTGTACATAATTATGAATCGTAGCATGGTGTGCTGTTCATAGTACATAATTAGGATAAAATTCATCTCGTGTCTGTCCGAGGAAATGCGTTAGCAGCTTGGATCTCATCATTAAGCTGAAGGAAAACCTTCGTATACGTGGGAATACGAAAGGCGTCCTTCATGGTCATGAATATATGAACCATGGTGAAAGAAATGAAAGTGACATCGGCAACGTGACAGTTCTCACTGATGCGCCGATAATGGTATAGAAATTCTTGTGTCCTGATTAATACATGGCACAACAAAAATAGACATACCCTTGGAGGGTACCCTGAGTTTCTTAGAAATGTTCCATAGTTGGACGTGAGTCATGTGTCTTGACTCGTTTCTTGGAACTATAATCATGACATATGTCTTGACTGGTGTTTTGACATGTGTCTTCAGGAGGTATACGTGAGACATGTGTCTTGACTGATGTCTTGACATGTGTCTTCAGAAAGTATACGTGAGACATGTGTCTTGACTGATGTCTTGACATGTGTCTCGAGATGTGAAACAAATATAACCACAATATAAGGTTATTATGCCAGAAGTGGCGGATTGGTTGGACTACTAATCCTTGTATTTCTGGTCACGTCCGTGGCCAGAGTTTCGGTTGCAATTTTTAGGATAGTTGATGTCATAGTAGTGGTTACTATCGTCCTGTCTGTCAGTTCCATGATGGTCATTCTCATGACCGTGATTCATGTAGCTATTCAGCTGAGTGGCCGGCTGGTATCGGTTTGCACTCATATGGCTGAAATGACAGCCGAATGACGTGTGACATGTAACTAGAATTAGGGACAATGATTGATGGGAATCGTCTGATGGTGAAGCATCTTCTCGTCCAATTGCTTTGCTCCGACGCCTTTGTCTTCGTCTTGTAGGATCTCCAAGTTGTGAACAGCATATGCATCTCGTAGCGTCTCCGAACGTCAGCAGCATCAACCTTTAGTAAGATCTCCAAGTTATAAGCGGCATCAGCAATCTTGTAGAACATCAGCAATTGAAAATACGCCTGAGGTGATTCAGAATCGACTAGCAAATACTCGTGAAGTATTGCAAGTGGAATACACATGGATTAAGGTACATGTGATACACATGAAATACGGTACGTGGAGTACACGTGGAATGCACATGAAATGATCGGTATGGAGTCGATCATTTATCATGATCTAAAGAAAGTATATCAGTTAAACGGTTAGGAAAACCATCATGATAACCTGGCAATGCCAGTATATACCTCATTCTGGTTGCATAGATAAACGCTAAAGTGTGGTTACACCAAATTCAACGATGATTTGCCTGACAGCATGATCAATGAAAACTAACCATGACTATCATGAAAGCAAAATTCAATGAAATCCCTCAATGTCTTGCAGGACAACGTAAATAACAATAGAGGCGTAAAACATAATCAACATGAAGACGGAATTATCATGAAGAAACATGAAACCATCTATTACGAAGAAGTGTATAACATAATCAGCATGAAACTGAAGTTAACCATGACAGTATGAAAACATACTTGACATAAAAACATAATAACTTATGAGGGGACATGAAAATTTTTTTATGCCAGTTTAAATCATGAGAAAAATTTTATGCATGAAAAATAGTGCATGAATGTGTAATGTAGTTTATAAAACCTTTATATGTGTGAGGGAACGCCTATGGGTCGGTTCCAAAACAAAAGACATGGCGAGGGGACGCCTATGGGTCGGTCCCAAAGTTAAAAGTTTCGATAAAAGCACATGCGACTAAATAGGGCCAGTCCTGTACCAACCATTACTTAGTCATAATCCCTGCAACAATGATACATGAAACATAAATGAATGAAACTCGTTTGTCAAAACTTATCAAAAAAAAAAATTTATGTGACTAATTATGAACTACTGGGGTTCAGTCCACATAGTCACAGTTCACGAGGAACATTATGCATGAAACAATGACACATAACTAAATATGAATGACGGTTGTCCATCCATATTAGTAAAACAATATCGATGAAAACATCAAGGTTAAAACCTCAAGGTGCTGAAAACATCATGGTTAAAACAACAATGCGCTGAAAACATCAATACGTAGAATAACAGACGTTGGCTTAGGAAGCTCCTGGTGACTACCCACCAGTCACAGGTCGAGTTTTAGAGCCTACAGGTCGAAGCCTTGGCTCTGATACCATAATTGTAACACCCCATTTTGATAATGGAATGTCACGCGTAATTATGGCGTGTCATCAAAGCATACAAGGATAAATTTATAAAACATTACATGACCATAGGGATAACCGGAATCAAACATCGGTTCCCAAACATAAGCCCAAAACATAATAAAGCATAAGAAATGAATGAAAGACTAAGCAAGCATAAGTATATGAAGGCAAAAAGGAAAAGAAGTCTCTAGCAGCTTCCATCCTATGCACGTCCTCTAGATGCTCGAGTCTTTCCTAGGGTACCTGCCATTTTGGGACATGGAAAGGAAAGTAACGGCTGAGCAAAACGCTCAGTACACGGATATAGACATAGTATAAGTGACTAAAACATAATAGAGACTTAATAGCAGCGGAAATGTATAAGTCCTGGAAAACCTGGAACATGTTCATAAAACTGGTTTTATAGTTTGAAAAGCCTTATGTTTATCTTATGAAAACTGTTTAACATATTTTACCATTAGCCAATATAGGTCATGAAAATACACCGTGCATGAATACTTGGAGGGGTGACCTCATCATGCAAATTAGAGGGGCTGCCTTTAATTTAAATATATTGGTTCTGGGTAGGAGGGATCAGCTCCTTATGAAGGATGCAAGGCACACACCACATTCACCATGAAATCCTGAATAAAAACATGTAACTAGGATGCACCCATACGCCCCACATGATAAATATAATATAAATGGCCAAAAGCTGAAGGGACACCACGAGCAATCACTCCGCCGTGGTGAAGTCATAACATCAGTGCCTCTAATGTTATGGTTATGGTACCTCTATAACTAGGTGAAACTGGTCATGCATGTATATGGCTATAGGTAATCATATTTAAACATAAGAAATCAAACTCATACTTATACTACGGGAAAACAGTTGGCTGCATACGGGGAATCCTAATAAGGAAAGAATGTCCATACTGAAAGGACGGGAATCTGTACCTTATGTCCAGTGAACGAGAAAGACGAACTGCGAGAATCCTACTTCCGAATCACTAGTTCTACATAAATACGTACATGAATAAGTATCTGCTTACTAAATACATAGCTGGTTTTATGTCATGTCTTAGCTTATTTTATGTGTTCATACCATGTTTTACTGTTTCTAAGCCTTAAACTGTGTTTTATCTTATATTTTGTTTAATCTGATTAAGTATTTCTGGTATTTCATGTGTTATTATACTTACAGTGTAATAACAAGTAACTTTCCAAAAATAGCAGGTTTCCTAAAATAGAAAATTTCCAAAAATAGAAAGTTTCCAAAAATAGAAAGTTTCCAAAAATAGAAAGTTTCCAAAAATAGAAAGTTACCAAAAATAGAAAGTTACCAAAAATAGAAAGTTTCCAAAAATAGATTTACTGCTTAAAATAGATAAGTTTCTAAAAATAGAAAGTTTCCATAAATAGATTAGCTGCCTTAATTAAATAAGTTTCCATAAATAGATTAGCTGCCTAAAATAAATAAGTTTCTAAAAATAGCTGGTTTCCATAAATAAATTAGCTGCCTTATTTAATTAAGTTTCTAAAAATAGAAAGTTTCCATAATTAGAAATAAGTTGGTTAAATAAGCTAAGTATATAAGCCTAAGTGTTTTCATGATTATTTTCTAAGTCATATGATATAATATATAGTTTAATAATTATTTCATGTAATTTAATTAAACTATAGGTTATAATATTTAATTAAAGTATAACATGTTTTTAATTAAATAAGTTAAATACTTAGGTTAAAATATGTATTATTATATGTTAATAATATAACCTAAGTCATGTTAATTAATTAATTATATCCATGGTTTTAAAATAATTAATTAATTATAAGTCTTAAATATATAAATACTTAGGTTAAAATAATTTCATGATCATTAATAATTAAATAACCTAAGTCATGTTATTAAATTAATCACATCATTTTATTAATTTAATTTTAACATAAGTTCATAAACATAAAAAAAACTAACATACACCATGAACCGGATCTAGGCTAAAAACATGAACCGGACATGAAATCGACACCGTACCCCGAACCAACTCGGGGTACCCCGTGTTTATCTTGCTGTCGTGGGACCCACACGCACCAACCAAGACCATATGGTCTTGGTGGTGGTCGGCTTGGCAAACCGAAACCCATTCGGGTTCGGTTGCAGCCTGCGGCCAAAACAAACACCCCTTAAAAACAACCTTTTGATTTTATTTAACACCAAAACATGTTAGATCTATGCTTAATTATTATGTTTTTGTGAAAACATCTCATGTTCATAATTTATAAAAAGATTAAATCAAAAGAAAAGGTTTAAAAAGGTTTTACCAAATTCGTGGATCAAGAGGACGAAGAACAAACATGATCAATCACCAAAACTTCAAGATCAAAGATCAAAAATCACCTCCTTGTGGTGTTTTAGGGTGGCGGCACAAAGAAGAAGGGAAGGAGGGTTTTAGGGTTTTTTCTAAAATCTTCTGTGAATGAAAAATGAGTAGTGAAAAATTATTTAACCCCTTTTAGTGAAAAATTGATGGGCTAAGCCCATCTTCCCTCCTAATTTCGTGGTAATGGGGCCCACTAGGGGTAACCCGATCATTTTCCGTGTCTAATTAATAAGTGTGTTCTCGCGTTCGTATTTTACGTGTTTGTTCGTGTTTATTTGTGTTCGCGTTTTGTGTGTTCTCGTTAAATAATTACCGTGACCTATTATATTTAATTACACTCGTAATAAATATATATACGTAATTAATAATAGTTCGTGTTTTAATTACGTTCATGATTTCATGATCGCATGTTCGTGATTAATTATCGTTAAATAATTATTACGTGATCGTACATAGTAAATACTTATCGTGTTCTAACACGTACGTAATACGTAAACTCCTAACACGTAATCGTAATCATGCTATATTAGGAAAGTTTTAATCTAGTACGTATGATCCTAAGGGTACTATGCATGGTAAAAGCATGCGGGTTTTACAGTCAATGCCAACGAAGACGTCTTCGGCTATCCCCACTGGATAAGCAACCGTACGGTTAGCTAATTCCAAAGTCATTCGGGTGGGGACAAGCTCGGGGAAAGATAATTTCTTCCAAACACTTAAAGGCATTAAGTTTATACTAGCACCTAGATCGGCTAGGGCCATGCAATTCTCTACTCCCGGGAAGTTGCAAGGAATCAAGAAGCGACCCGGATCACCAAGTTTGGTGGGAAATTTCCTTAAGAGAACCGCAGAGCAATTCTCATTAAGTTGGGTCTGAGCAATGTCAAGAAGCTTCTCCTTGTCACTAAGAATATCTTTAAACATCTTCGCGTATTTAGGCATGTGAGCGAGAGCCTCGGCAAAGGAGATGTTAAAATTCAATTGTTTAAACATTTTAAGAAAGTTTGAAACTTGAATATCATCCTTGCTCTTTTGCTTCTCTTTCCTCAACCTTGAAGGATAAGGTATATCAGATGAAGAGGAAGGCTTTAGGGGAGTAGGATCACTCACAACTGCGGGTGGTGGGGGAATGGGAGTAGAAGGCAAAGGAGGTGAGTAAAGTTGTTCTTTTTCCTTGTTCACAATCACGGGTGGAGGTGTAGGAAGCTCGGGTTCCGTATAACCTGTTCCACTACGAGTGATGATCGCTTTCATCTCCCCTCTTGGATTCGCAACGGTGTTACTCGGAAGAGTACCCGAAGAAGAGGGTTGATTACCTTGGAAGAGCGAACCTAACATATCACGTAAATTATCCGCTTGGGTGCTGAAAGAGTCTCTCATGTCGGCATGAATATCATTGCTCTGTTTCACCATGTCATTCCTTAGCTCGGCTCGAATATCGCTCCCTTGTTTCGCCATTTCTCCCTTCAAGTTGATGAATTGACTCTGAAGATTCGTCACCATCTCTCTATTAGTCCTCATGAACGTCTCGACGTCTTGATTCAATTGCATCGGTTGATTGAGAGGTGGAGCTTGGTAAGCTTGAGAATTTCCTTGAGGTGGATATGGGTTTCTTTGGGATTGATATTGATTGTTAGCACGAGGTTGGGTTTGGTTATTTCGGTTGTAGCTTTGTTGTTGGTTTTGGTTTGGAGGATTAAAACCGGGTGGAGCAAGATAGTTGTTTGAACGATAACTTAGCAAGTTACGGTCTCCTTGAGGACGAGCTTGACAGCCTCCCGTGGGATAAGTACCATATGCTGCGTTAACGTTTTCAGAAAAATTGCCTTGAGTAGAAAGACAATCATTGTAAGAATGGGGACCACCACATGTGTCACAAGAAATAGAAACAACTTTAGCTTGTTGAAAGTGGTTGGTGGCCATGGTCATGTAAATCTTGTTCATCTCCACGATTTGTCGGGTAAGTTCGGTTATCTCGGGATTGGAAGTAGTAGAAGAAACATTGACTCTCGGGTTAGATCTTGAGGATGCGGATGAATCCCAATCTTGTGGTGAGTAGTCATGTTTTCAATCAACTCTCTACACTCCTCCGATCTCCTTTTCATAAAGGTACCACCGGCGGCTGCGTTGATCGTGTCACGATCACGAAAAGTGAGACCATTGTAGAAAGTATCAATGAGAGTGACGGGGAGCATGTTATGGTTCGGACAACGGTCGATCAAATCATTGTATCGTTCCCAAGCATCAAAGAGCGATTCATCATTGTCTTGCATGAATCCACTAATTTGGTTACGGAGGCTTGTGACCATGGATGGTGGGAAGTAGCGCGACAAAAAGCGTTGAGTCATGTCATTCTAAGTATGAATAGAATTCTTTGGGAGACGGTCAAACCATTTTTCGGCATGGTGAGAAAGCGAGTGGGGAAATAGTTGAAGGCGAAGTTCATCCATAGAAACACCGGGTGACTTCATGCTTTGGGTGATGGTAATGAATTTGTCGAGGTGTTTGTCGGCATCATCATCCGGAATTCTGCGAAATGGATTAGTTTTCACTTGTTCGATCATGTGATGCTTCAACGAAAACTCCTGAGCCGTGATGTGCATCGGCGCAATCGGGCCTCCGCGTTCGTTCATGGTGGGTTGACACAATTCCTCCATTGTTCGTAAATCAGGTAGGGGGACATTGTTGTTGTTGTTATTGTTATTCAAATTGGGTAGAGGTGGGTTATTATTGTTGTTATGAACACCAGCCATATCTAAATCTTCACGAGTCTCGGGCTCAGAATAATTTGAAGATCTAGTACGCATACACCTGCAGAAGAAAATTATACAGAGAGAATATCTGTATAATCTTTTTGGTGCAAAACCTTTGGAAAAGTATTGCTTTTTATGATTTTTCAATGTTTTTGTATTTTTTTTGAAAAGTTTTATATTTTTAGGGTTTTTGAAAATTTTTAAAGCAAGGAAAATAATGTTCAAATAACGGATCCCAAAATTCAATGCGTCTCTCACTAGAAACCGTAAATCTTAACGAAAAGAGCCGGCAGCGGCGCCATTTAATACACGGTTTTACCCTAGTATAAAATAATTTCGTTGTTCCGAATCTTTTCGAATTGATTTCCAGTCTAAAGTGCGACTCAATTGTCTTTCGGTTAACAAGAGAATGGTTTGGTTTGGTTATCTAATTAAACTACAAGCAAGTATTAAAATATCGTTGAGCGAAATTAAAGCGTTTAAGTATTAAACTAAAAGCTATTTAGAAAAACTTTAAGTAAAACTTTAAAACTTAAAAACATGTTCTATCGGAATATTGCAACTCATTTCTATCGGAATGCACCAAGTCATAACCATCGGAATACAACTAAAACAAGCCATCGAAATGATTCATGTGAACCATCGGAATATTAAGCGGAATACCCCTCGGAATGTCAAATACAACTCTGTCGGAATGATGCTTATCGGAATGATCTAGATCGCAATGTTTCAGATCGGAATAACCAAAATACCTTTGTCGCAAAGTGGTTCTGATTGGAATGTTGTAAAGTAAATTTGGGCAGAGTTTTGTCTTAACAAGGACCTTAGTCTCGTCAGAATATGCGATCGCAATGAGCGATCGCAATGAGCGATCGCAATGTAGATCGGAATAAGGGGGAATGACCAAGTTATCGCAAAGTCAACCCTTGATGGGTTATTGCGATAGAAACCAAGCAATCCGTAAGAATGTGTAGAATCCCCAAGATTGCGATGGAAGCAATACTTAATCCGAAATTGGTGGTAAGCTTAAAACTCAATAAGCACAATTAATAAGCTATTTTATCCGAAATTTAAACACTTCAAAAAGCTTAAATTTGACAACTTCTTAAACGTAAAAGATCATAAACTTTATGAAAGGAACTTTGAAGTAACTAAAACCTTTGAGAAATCCGAAAATCAATAAGCTAAACCTTGAAATAAGCTAATAAGCATAGAGAGCTTATAGCTTATACATGTAAGAGCTTATATGTAAACGAAGAAGATTAACTTTTAACCACGAAAACATCAATTCATACGAATGAAGAATGCAATTAGGATCAAAAGATAAAGTAAACCAAGAAATGTAGAAGGAGATTAAAGAACACAAAGCTGAAACTTAAACTTTTGATTAAAGAAACTCAAATACAAAGATTAATGAAAGCTTAAAAGAAAGGAAAGATGAAAAATTTAGTGAGAGAAAGTTTAGAACTTTATCTCTCTAAAAACTAGAAAGAAAACTTAAAAAATAAAACTAGCTAACACCCCTCCTAATGTGATTAGGAGGGTATTTATAGGGAAGTGGGAAGTGCATGTGTGGTGCTTCCTTCTTTCTTTTCTTCTCGACTCGATTTAATTCTGTCTTTTCTCGACGTCGTCTCGGGATTCGAACTTGTCTTAATAACTTTCTTCTTTAATTTAGACTTAAGTTCTTCGACTTCATTAAACTTCCGTCCTTAGACTTTTTCTTCGATAAATCTTCAGAATAGGTCTTGGACATCCGTTCTTTAAGCACTCTTGATCTTTTGACTTCGTCTTTTCTCGTTTTCTTCGATAAAAGCCTGTGAAAGCCCGTGTTTTCTTCCTTTTTCATCTTTTGGTCCTAAAACACAATAAAAACACAAACCACGCATAATTCCGACTTTTACGACATAAACTACACGTTTTGGTCTTGTTATTATTGGAAATAAGTGGTAAAAAGATAAGTGTTTTCACACTTATTAGTGATGATTGCCCATACCCCAATGAATGCATGGTGGGAAAGGCATATTTCGCTTGGAATGAGATGCTTCAAATTTGTAAGCATCAGCACTTGTTTTGGCCAGCCTATACAGAGTGTGTTCACAAGTGAGATGGTCAGTACTTTCACATTTGGTACAATAAATTACTTTTAGGCAAGTTTCAGTGAGATGGTTATTTAGACCACATAAATCACACGCCCTTTTAAATTGTGTCTTGTACTTGAGATGAGGAGAGTCTGAAGGTTCATCTCTGAATCGTGTTGGTGTTTGCTGCTGCCTGAGTTGCAATTTTAGATCATTGATCTCTTGCATGACAAGAGACATTCTCTCATCTTCCTCAGATCTAGCATTCTTCAGTTTATTTGTTGAAACTAAAGAGGTAGTTCCCATATATGAACCTTCAGCACGAGCTGAAGAGTTCTTTGAAGTGTCAATTTTGACATGCTTGGAAGAACTACCTTTGTGTGTGGTGTATGAATTGATGATAGACTGGATAGTATCGGTCCCAGTAGAGGGTACAGCACCATCCAACTTCTCCAAAGGAGGAAGTGGGGTACTTACTTCATTCTCTATATCATCATCTGAGTCATCCTCAGTAACTGAGGACTCAACTGGTGCTGAAGTGTCAACACTTGCTTGATACTCAGGAAGAAGGATTCGTCCAGTGTCATGATTGGGTAAATTCTCTTCACCTGACCTTTCAATATCAGGGATCGAGCTACCATCCTCGTTTGAGGCTTTGACAAAGACAATAGGTTTGGTGCTGGAGGATCCTTCAGCACCAAGCATTTTTCCTCTTTTGAGCAGGTATTTGTTCACTTATGAATTGATTTACCTATCAGAGTTTCCAAGCCAAGATTTAACAATGTATTTTGCTTCTTTTAGTTCCACTTTAAGAGAGTTATTTTCCTCTAAAATTTCTTTGTTCAATTGTTGAAAAGTAAGAATATCATGTTTAGCTTCTTTTAGCTCTATTTGCTTACTTTCAAAATCTTCAAGTTGTAGAACAAGTTTGTGAAATTTTTCAAGCAAATTGTTTTTTTGCTCTTCAAAAAATTTTAGATGAATGCACAAGTAATCAAAGACAAATTTAAGGTCATCTTTATCTTCTAATTCAAGAAGAGTTTGTACCTTTTTTGATAGTGACATTGACCCATTCACCATTTTTGGCACTTTCTTTGGTCACAACATTTGAATTGGCCCCTTCATCATCAGCAAGTGCCATCAACACTTTCACATTCACCATTTCATCATCGTCTTAAGAAACATCTTCTTCATCCCATTCATAGGCTTCAGCAACAAGCCCTTTGTTCTTGTCTTGTTTGGGAGTCTTGGATGAGGAGCTTTCAGTGCTCATTAAGGCCAATCTTGCCTTTATTTCTCTGTATTTGGCTTCAAAGTCTTTTGTTGGTATGAGTTTAACCCTGCTTTGCTGAAACGGAGTAGAAGCAATTTGTTTTGGTTGAAATGATGATTGACCAGTTGGTCTTGATTGAGCTGGTGAGGAATATGAAGGAAGAGATGTTTTTTAATAACAATCCCTAGCATAGTGACCAGTTTTCCCACATTTGTAGCATTCAGTGTCAGTTGAAGCTTTTGTGGAGCTGGAGAACTTGCCTCCTTTCTTAAAGAACCTTCTAGACTTGGCTAGAAGTGCTTTTTCATGAAATTCCTCTTTGAGGTCATTCAGATATTCCTCACTAGATCTAGTATCTTCCTCATCATTAGGACTATCTTGGTGGTCTTGAATGACATCTTCACTGAAGAAGGCTGTGGACAAGGGTGTATCAATGGTTAATGCTTTACTCTTGCTTGAGCCTTCATAAATCCTATCAACTAGGTTTTCTTCATATTTTAGTTTCCCAAAAAGAGAGGCTAGATCACAATCTTTAATGTGATTAGCATTTCTCAAGCTTTGGCAGAAACTGAGCCACTTCTTTGGCAATGCATTAACAAAAACTGTGTTGATTTCAAGTTTTTATAGCTCAACCCATCATTCACAAGTTCATTCATCAGTGCTTTGTATCTGGTTAATGTCTGTGTCACGGTTTCCCCTTATTTATGCTTGAAGGTGTCGTATTGAAGATTTAAATCCATGATTCCGGTTTCTTTTACATCCGAGGGTCCCTCATGGTAAAGAATAAGGTCCTCCCATGTTGCTTTGGATGTTTTACAATTTACAACAGAATTCATTTGGTCATCTGGGAGTACAGACATGATGAGACTTTTGAGACGCTGATCAAGGTTAGCAGCTTTTCTCTCATCAGCAGTCCATTGTACTTCAGGTTTTTTATTGTCCCCAACCATGGGAACAAAAGGATCATTTTCAATTATTCTAAGGAATTGAGGTTCAATTCTAACCATGTGGACAAGAAACCTCTTCTTCCAATTTGTAAATTTGGCTACCTCTAGTATAGGAGCAGCATTGAGTAAACCACCCCTATATTCTAGGGTTTATGGTATAACTTGAGCCATTTTGGATCTTGATTTGAAAACTTTTAAATGAGCAGTTTATTAAAATAAGAGTTTAACTAATCAAACTGCTCTGATACTACTTGTTGGTCCCTTGTAATTCGTTATTACTTATTAACTTAAGTAATAACTCTTACTTCGACTCAAGTGAGTTGTTTTAACAATAGATGAGAACTATGAAAGATTAAAACAACAATACCAATATACTTTTCAACGTATAGACTTTTATTAGAATCAAATAAAGAATCTATAACCCACTTTGTTTGCGAATAACAAAGTGGTTGAATGACAATGGGGTTTGATCTCCTCTACTTAAACGTCTAACCAAAGTTAAAGTCTAAGCTCCAATCTAAACGTTCATATATATGGTTTAGTTGGTATCGAGAGAGAAAGGTTTTTTAGAGTTTAAGCTCTTGTATTGGTTAACCTTTTCTCTCCCAATGTACACTCCTTATATAGGTAGTGTAATTAGGGTTTGCATTTTGCATGTACCAATGCATGGGTTTATCTAGTGGGTGGTTGATGCCCATGCTGGATAAACAGTACAAAGTACATATTAATCTATTCTAGAAAAGATAAAGGTTGTACTTATATCTAAGTATAAAAGCAACCTACTTTGACTTAAAGTTATCTTTTCCCGCCTAATGCAAACCATCATAATACTGAAGAGTCTACAGTATCCTAGAGGAGATCGACATCATTCAGTTTGGTATTGTCAAGCCAAACTGAATTGAAAGCCCTTCTTCTGTCCTTGTTCTTCAGCAACTAGACCGCTTAGTATTTGAAGCGAATACTCCTTTGTCTTCTAAGTTTACTGGAAGTGGAGTGTTGAACTTTCTTCAGCTATAAGGTCTTCAGTAGGAACTTTGTTCCCTTGGTCATCCTTCAACAGACTAGCCTTACTGCTGAGCATGAAACACTTAGGGGGATTTTATATTCAAATCCTAGAGTTGCTTCAGGGTCAGTAAATACTGACCCAACAGAAGGACTCGGTCATAACTTATTCTCAGTGGGACAATATTGTAATTCAAACCTTGAGGTTGCTTTTTGGCAACATACTTGCTTCATTCGTGACTTAGCAGGAAATGACTTGTTAAAAGGTTCTCGAGGGGATAATCTCTACACACTGTCTATTCAAAACATGATGGATGTTTCTCTTGTACGCCTTCTCTCCAAAGCATCTAAGACCAAGTCATGGTTGTGGCATCGACGGTTATCTCATCTTAACTTTGATGCAATTAACCATTTGGCTAAAAACGAACTTGTTTGTGGTCTTCCAAAGCTCAAGTTTAACAAGGATCATTTATGTTCCGCATGTTCATTGGGGAAAAGCACCACGAAATCTTACAAACCTAAAGCTAAAGACACCAACTAGGAAATTCTACATCTTTGCACATGGATCTTTGTGGGCCTATGTGTACAGCTAGTCTGAGTAGAAGAAAATACATCCTTGTAATGGTGGATGATTTTTCAAGGTTTACATGGGTAAAGTTCTTAGTAACAAAGGATCAAGCACCAGGATTTATTATCAAATTTCTTAAGATGATCCAAGTGCGTCTCAATGCTACTGTTCGCCGCATTCGAACTAATA
Source organism: Glebionis coronaria (assembly GCA_025667525.1). Classification (NCBI taxonomy): domain Eukaryota; kingdom Viridiplantae; phylum Streptophyta; class Magnoliopsida; order Asterales; family Asteraceae; genus Glebionis; species Glebionis coronaria. The sequence continues at coordinate 195,225,879 of CM046875.1, forward strand.
ATAGAACTGGGTTCATTAATCAAACTATGTGGGACTACTATGAAGAGGTTGACATTTCACACAAAACATCAGTTGCTCGCACTCCACAACAAAACGGTGTCGTGGAAAGACGTAATCGTACACTTATGGAAGCTGCTAGAACTATGTTGATTTATGTGAATGCTCCTTTGTTCTTTTGGGCTGAAACAGTGGCAACCGCATGTTATACCCAAAACCGCTTTATCATTCGTAAGCACCATGGAAAAACACCGTATGATCTTCTTCATGGACGTAAACCCGATATATCATTTCTGCATGTGTTTGGTGCACTCTGTTATCCAAATACAAATAGTGAGAATTTGGGTAAACTTCAACCGAAGGCTGATATAGGAATTTTCATCGGTTACTCACCCGCAAAGAAGGCTTACCGGATTTATAACCGTCGTCTTGGCAAGATAATAGAAACTATTGATGTCGATTTTTATGAGCTGATAGCGATGGCTTCTGAGCAACGCAGCTCTGAACCCGCACTTCATGAGATGGGAACCAGTACTATTAGTTCTGGATTAACTCCCAACAATCCTACTTCTCCATCATTTACACCGCCTAAAAGGCTCGAGTGGGATGAGTTATTTCAAGCTATGTTTGATGAATTCTTTGATCCTCCAAGTGGTGATTCTCCATCACCTGCAGTAGTAGCTCCGATTCCCAAAGTTGTTGCTCAAGATAATGGAAATCAATCTGATGCATCTACAGTCACTACTGAACCGGATGCACCATCCCCCAACAATTCTTAAACTACACCTGAATCAACACCCTCACTAGTTCTTGATGATGTTGAAGAGGATTATGATGATCACGATTTAGAAATTGCTCACTTACAAGAGCTTTCATTCTTTGGTTTACCAATACCCGAAAACCCTAACGGTGTGTCTACCTCAGAGGAAGCTCCTGCAATCGTTCACTGTAGGATATTGTAAATCTAGCTTATGTTTAGAGAGAGAAAGAGATAGAAAGATAGATGATTTCAGACACACTTATAGAGAGAGAAAGTGAATAACTATATGTAAAAATGAATGAAACCACACCCTCTCCATCTAAGGAGAGGGTTTATATACCCAAGCCCATAAGATGGGCTTGGGCTTACAAGTTGGGCCGGCCTACACAAGTTGTAGGCTTAACTTAACCTTGTTTGCTTAATATTAGTAAAACTAAACTACGAGCTATTACTTAGACTATTGTTGGAGTGACCGATCCTTTCTAATATGAAAAATGTATTTCCAACAATCTCCCCCTAAGGAAGGTCACTCCAAACAAGGGCGTTAACCAAGTTACAATAATAAAATAAACCTAGCATACTATGCTTGTCTTGAGCTCGTAGTCTTTGTCTTTATTTTCTTTTTCTTTTCTGGTGAACATGCTGATGTGATCTTTGATATCAATCTTTAGCATTAATCTCTTGCCTTGATCTTGTGCATCCATCACTTATGATATTCACCTCTTCATGACTTCATGTCCCACATACTTATACCTTCGTAATTCTTGAAAGCTTCAGAGTTCGATACAGCAGAAGCCTTGTCTTTTAGGCTTTCTTGAACTAGATGAGGTATTAAGTGCATAAAGTATAAGCATGTGGGGACGAATTCTTCTCGGATTCCGCAACGCCACCGTCTTCAAATGTCGCAACATAAGTAGACACGAACGAAATGGCTTTGAACATTTCATTCTAATTCGGTAGCATTTTACCTCCGGTCGGTGAAGACCGTTGGACGATATAAATTATCGTACTGTGGCAGGTAGATTTAATTAAAAATCTCCTTGACAAGATTTCGCGGGTAAACCCGTTCTCTTTACTCGACCGTCGAAAGCTGACTACGAACGTAAAGAGTGAATCATTTGGATAAAATTATCCGCATGATTGAAGTCGTCAATTCTGATTCCTGGAACAAGTTTGATTCATTAAAGAATCGCACCGTCGTTGCTTTCCAGTTGTCACGAGCTTGATTCATATTGAATCTTGCAAGTTACCTACCAAGTGCTGTTTAAGGTTAACACTAGAAGGATTTCCACTCATCACCGTGAACACTTAAGATGTCACTCTGAGTGTTCTGGCAAGATCACTGAGATATTGCGTAGAGGTCTGGAGCATGTTTAAATTCAGTTAAGAATTAAACCACTGTTTCTTTCTAGTTATCACAAGCTTGATTCATAAAGAATCGCACAAGTCACCTACCATGAACTTTTTGATATTCGCTCAAGAAGGATTTCCATCTTCATTGTAAATACTTTCGTATAACTCGGATGTTCCGGCAAGATCATGAAGATTTTACGTAGGACTCTTAATAACTTTCTTACATTTCACAATGTGTGAAGAATCAAGGAAATGTGGAAGTGTGTCCTAATGAGATATTTGATGATCTCAAATGGCTCTAGACTCGATCGTGCACTTTGGATTTTAGTGATCGGAGGCTGGAGAGGAGTTCCACCTTTTCAATACCAATTTACTCAGAGTGAATAAATCGATAGATAACGTGTGATCTCCGTTTGATCTTCGTGTGATCTCCGTGTGATTAAAACAAATATCTTTTAAGAGATATCTGAGTTAGCTAGGATGGGTTGTTCATTGCATCACTGGGTCCATGATGTCTATCTTCAATATCGAGCATCGTTGAAAGTGATCTCAATACTATATGTGTTGACCCGGTTTCTGCCTAAGTTGTAAGGAGGGCTTCTTTCTTTAGACCCTTTATCTTTACAATTCTTTTTCATTCTTCAACCCCCTTCAATGCTTACCAATACGTCATAACTAGCACCTTGTTGTGATTGTTCCAGTGCTAACTTAAGTACTTGGTCGGCATTTAGCTATGTTCACAATCTTTCTCCAACTTTCCTAAGGACTACTATTTCTAGCTATGGAATATCCTTGGGAAGATTCCTCTGGTTTTGGAAGAATCATTGGACTTTAACCTATCCTACCATCCTTATGTCACCACAATCTTCATCGTCGTGAAATAAATGGGTTGTGGGTAAGTATAAATCACCATGAAATCCATTTCGATATAGCAAATCCATTTTGCTCCCCCTTAACATATGCCACGATATTTGAAAACATTTCGCACACGTCGAGATGAGCCATCACGTTAAGTCAAACCATTTGTGATAATTTCCCATATTAAATCACATTTTCTCCCCCATATAAAAAATATTAACCCAACCGATATTTTTTATATCAATTGATTTAATGAAATTTTAACAAAGGTTTTGGGAAGAAAAATGCAAGTCATTTTAATCTTCATGAGACTAATTTGTGAGATATGATACCGATTTGTAACATGATCACATATTCACCATATTAGAATAAATTGACAAGGTTGGACCTGACTGATGAGTTTACATCATATGATAAGATCAAATGGTTCTTGTCGGCAAATGTTGGTCACCTCGTCACATCTGAAGTCATCTCTTGACACCACATGTACGATTGGTATTGTTGTCTTGACACCAATTAGTGAACTTGGCACTTTCGGCATTGAGGATTCTAAATTCTGGACAATTGCTCCCCCTCAATTGTTGACTCGTGTTCTATTGAAAGAGTTGTAGTCGTCGTTTGAGTAGTCGCATCGTCGAGTATGTAGATACCAATTGTAGATTGCTATGATTGTAGAGACGATAACTTCATAAAAACAAGATTTCTCTTGTTGTAACAAATAAATGCACTGAAGCGTACATATATCTGTGTTAGATTATGTTATAACGTAAACACAATCCCTTACATGGTTATAAAGTAAACCATGCCCGAGAAAATTAATTCCCATTGTGAGCCAAAGCTTTCATAAGAAATACTTGACAGTAAATATGAAAATCGGGTTGCAGTCTGAAATAACTACAAGCCATGTAGGCATGTTTTACGAAATATTTACAACTTTTGTACGAACTCTATTTATGGTGCCGTGTCAATATTAATCAACATTTCTCCGTAAATATTATCGTACCAAAAGACATGCCTTTGAAAAATAAAGTAAAAATATTTTTGGATTTTTCTGAATTTTTCAATTTTTATTTGTTTTTATATGGTTTTATATTTTTGTATTTTGCTTTTGTGGATAAAAGTATAAACAATATATACAGATGATCACCAAGGATACGGAGAATAGTTTACCACCACTATTCTTTCGCTTCATCAGCCAATTCCTTTAGAGTCTCAGGCGAGAAGGTTCTCAATCCTAGCTTGTCGGCCAAAAATTCAATTCGAGCGCGATCTAAAGCCTTCGTGACAATATCCGCCAATTGATACTCAGATCGGACAAAGTAAAGCTCTATCACTCCATTTTCCACTTGCTCCTTGATAAAGTGGTAGCGATGTCAATATGCTTCGACCGGGAGAATTGAACATTGTTGCATGATATGAGTGATTTTACTCATATCAATTATATCAATAAACATACAATTAATGCATAAAATGTGTAAAAATGGTCTTGTATACGTTTGTTTGTTGTTTGATGTGTGTAGGTACCGAAGTTAGCAAAAACCAGCATAATCGACACGAGTTTGAAGAAAAGATCAACAAAGCCAAAATCGAGTCTGTTTTTAGTGGATTTAAACTTATCGAAGGTTAATTGGGCTTGTGGGTCCCACATTTGGATTAATGGGCTCAAAACCCAATGAGGAAACAAGTTATCTATTTTGTAAATATAGGCCCATTACAAAGCCCAAATCCTTTACAAATTGGACGAATGAAATAATAACTCGTAAAGGCCCAAGATTTATCAAGCCCAAATTGGAAAAGCTATGAAACGTTTTAATTAACATGGGCTTTCACAACCCATAAAGTCTAACATAGTCGGTTATCAGAAGTTATAACTTTTCAGTCTCACTTGTGGTTAAACGACAAATTCACACAATTCCCACACACATTCATCACATTCGATACAAACAGAGCAAAATCCATTTCTCTCTCTTTCACCCTCACACAATAACCAAACTACTATTCATAAAAACCCTAGATCTGAAATTAAAATTGGGGGTTTCAAAGAGCGTGTAATCCACACACTTGGGAATTAATTCCCAAGTTTTTCGTAACTTGAAGATGGAGGAAACAGATCCACGTGGCATACCCTCTCTCATCGAAGCCCCATATGATTGGCCAATACACCTCATCTCTACCATTCCACCAATTAGATGATGCCAAGTCAGCTATAAACTTGCACAACTAGCACACAATCAAGTCACGTTGGCGATCCGTGTGCTAGTGTGCAATTTTCAGCCTTTAGATCGAAGAGAAGAAAGAGAATAAAGGAATCAATGGCCAAGATCAAAGGATCCTCTCAACAAACTTCCTCAGCAGGCATGGGGGTTTGCCTATAAAAACCCCCAATTATTATGTAATTTTTATCTCATTTTTTATCTTTACAGTTATAATGTCGAAATATATGTAGGAATCATTGTATCTTTATTTTCATAGTATTGTAATTAATTTTTATTGATGAATGAAAGTTTAATTTGAATTGAATTTTTCTCGAATTTATTTACTGTCAAAAATTTAGTTGCAATAATTCCTTGATTAATCTAATTTGATATTATATTTTAAGTTATTTGATTAAGCTAATTCAATAGCTTAAATTAAATAATAAAGATAAATTTGAGAAAAAGTTTTCCCTACTAGAAAACTTTAAAAATCAAGTTGAAGCTGTTGACTGATTTATGGTACGAGAAGGGGTAAGTTGTGGGTGGTTTTTGGTTCGAAGGTGGTGTTGATTCGAGTCATTAGGCCAGCTCAGCGCTGCGTCTCTTCTACAACGGTTTTCTTCAAAAGGTTTACTTCATTCTATTTTTATGTTATTTATATTTTTAGTATAATTTGTTTAAGTGTTTTAAATGGATTGAATGCTAGTTTGTTGAGTAATACATATTTTACATTATAAGTTTTTATAAAACTGTTTAAGTTTGCCTTATAGATGAGATGGTTTTAATCTGCTTAAGTTTTTGAGTTGCTGAGTTTGGAATAATTGAATGTTACTTTGTATGAAATTGATTAAAACTGTTTAATGCTTAGTTTCGGATTAATATCATTCAGCTGAGTTGTTTAATATAAGTCTGTTGGGTCTGAGATGGTAGTGAGATTTGATTATGTTAGTTTGGTAATTTTTACTGGAAACTTCTTATTTATCTTGCTTATATAAAGTTAAACCTATTATAGCTAGATAGATAAGTATATTTTTATCTAACTGTTTGCACTGTATTTTGGCTACTGAAGTTGTTATCTGTTTAAATAAATCTGTAATTTGCCAGTGGTTATTTGTAATTGATCTTTGGTATTAACTGAATTCAGGAGGATTTTTATCTTTACTGAGTATGAGTTGAATAGTGTGATTATTTTTCTTCTTTGCAGTCTTACTTAATAATTGGAACTAAGCTGTTTGTTATTTAAACCTGTTTTATGTGAGAATTACTTTGAGATGGATTTTGAATGGATTGATTTATGTTTTTTTTGTCTAATATCAGTTTCCCAAATGAATTCGTTTGGGAACTGATTATATGATCTGTCTGTGACTATTTTCATTGTCCAAATAATTTCCAAAAAGTCACTCCTGTGACTGTATTCCTTTATTTATTGTCAAAAAAATTAATCTCCAGATTTAGTCCACCATTGGACTCGAACCCATGACCTCCTGGTCATGGGCCAAACTTTTTAACCAATTGATCTAGCAACCTGTTTGTGTTTAGATATTGTCATAGTAATTAATATAGGCTAAGTTAGGCTGTCAGCTTTTAATTAAGTATCAATACAAGTTTTCATTAATTACTTTTTAAATCATTTATTAAATTTTACTTTATAAAGTTTAAAAAAAATAAATAAATAAAATATATTGTATTAATTTTAGAAATTTAAATTTTTATTAAAATTAGTTGTTAAATAAATTAGTTTTTAAATAATATTAGTTTTAATTAATTTAGTTTTTAATAAAATTAGTTTTAAATAGATTTTGTTAATTAAAAATAAAAGTTAATTTTTAAATAAATTGAATTAGTTTATAGTTTTGATATAGTTTTTAAAAATTGTTTAAATAGATTTTTAATAGTGTAAAAGTAGTGTAAAAGTGTTCTTAATTAAATAGTTTAACTTTTAAAGTTTAAATTTTAGATAATTTTCTATTAGATTTAATTTTGGGAAATGATTCATGCACTTTAGGAATTTAAATTTGTAGGATTAATATTAGATTGAAAACCGAAACCAAATTCAATCAATTGTCCAAATTAAAACAAATGTCTCAAATTCACAAGATCCTTGTGTACAACGAACTTGGATCGCTCACGTGTTTAATTGAATTCGTCTTTGGCTTATTTTTGGATTATTACCTTTTCCTAAGGGTAATTTCCTAAATTTGCCCTATAACGTATCTAATTAAAATACATCGACGTTTCCTCATCACATCATTGCAGCATAAGGCAATTGCACTCTTGTTGTCACAGTACATCGGAATTTTGTTGAAACCTAGAACATAGTCGGTTAATTGCGATCTCATCCAAAGAATTTGAGCAAAGCAATCGGACATAGCTATGTATTCTGCTTCCGTACTTGAAATTGCAGCGCTTTTCTGCCTTTTCGATGCCCAACTGATTAGTCGATCTCCTAGTAGTTGCAAAGTTCCACTCGTGCTACGCCTTGTATCTTGACAACTCGCGTGATCCGCATCTGCATATACCATTAGTGCGACCAAGGAGTCCTTCGAATACCAAAGTCCGCGATTAATGGTTCCTTTAAGATACCGAAAGATCCGTTTAACATTAGCTAAGTGTAACTCAGTAGGCCTAGTTTGATACCGAGCACACATACAGATGGAAAACTGAAGGTCGGGTCGACTAGTTGTAATATACAGAAGGGTATCGATCATTCCCCGATAAAGTGTCGGGTCAACGGCAACTCCATGTGGATCTGCATCAAGCTTAGTTCGTTCCACCATTGGAGTATCCACGGGGTCGCAAGATTCCATCTTATATTTCTTAAGCGATTCAAGGGCATACTTGGATTGATTGATAAAGATGCCTCTGGGACTCTGAGATATCTGAAGACCTAAGAAGATGATACCTTGCCCATCATTGACATCTTAAACTTGGAAGACATGAGTTTCCCAAACTCATCCGATAAGGTTTAGGTCGAGGCAGCAAATATAATATCATCAACATATATTTGTACCATAATCATATATTTACCTCGTTTCTGAATGAACATCGTTGGATCCACCTTGCCTTTAGCGAAGCCTTGCGTAATGAGGAATTGTGACAATAGATCATAGCATGCGCATGGAGCTTGCTTCAACCCATAAAGAGCCTTCTTAAGCTTGTACACATGATTAGGATATTTGGGATTCACAAAACCATCCGGCTATTGAACATAGACCTCTTCCTTGATTCCACCATTCAAAAATGTCGTCTTCACATCCATCTGATAGACGATCATATTCATGTGGGCTGCATAAGCGAGGAATAGTCTAATATCTTCCTAACGGGCAACCGGTGCCAAACATTCCATAAAGTCGATGCCCAATAATTGCTTGTATCCACGAGCTACTAGTCGAGCTTTGTTCTTCAATATTTCGCCTAACTCGTCGAGTTTCACCTTATAAACCCATTTCAAAGTGAGTAACTGCACTTGATCCTGGCATGGGAAAAGTTCCCATACTTCAAGACGTATAAATTCATTAAGTTCTTCTTGCATAGCTTCTATCCAACAGGATTGAGTAAAAGCTTCTTGCCAGTATTAGGTTCAACTTCAGTGAGAAAAGCATCCAAATGACAAAACATTGCATTTTCTTTTAACTGACTTCGTGTGGATACCGGACGATTAGGGTCACCAATAATAGAATCTATAGGATGATCCTTTGTCCACTTGCTGTCATGTTCACGAATTCGTGGATTGGAGTAGACCGTTGTAGGAGCCTCCTCTGAGGTGGACGACCCGGCTTGATTATGGTCGGGAATAGGTACACCAAAGAATGGAAGTTCACGCATTTGAGCGAATTCCAAATCTTGATCATCATCATCCTCTTCATCATCAATAGGAGTGACATGGGTAGTTGATTCGGGTGTTGGTTGAGAATTACTTTTTGATATGTGTGTAAACACACATCTTTTCTACCACTTAATTACAATAATAACCGGACCAAAACGTGTATTTTATGTCTTTTATGTCGGAATTATGCGTGGTTTGTGTTTTTGTTGTGATTTAGGACGAAAAGGTGAAAAGTGGAGAAAACACGGGAATTCATGGGCATTTACGGACTTTTATTGAAGAAAAAGATGAAAGACGAAGTCAAGCAGTCAAGAGTGCAAAAAGAACGGAAGTTCAAGACCAATTCTGAAGATTTATCGAAGAAAAAGTCAAAAGTGCAAAAAGACGGGAATTCATGGGCATTTACGGACTTTTATTGAAGAAAAAGATGAAAGACGAAGTCAAGCAGTCAAGAGTGCAAAAAGAACGGAAGTCCAAGACCAATTCTGAAGATTTATCGAAGAAAAAGTCAAAAGACGGAAGTTTACTTAAAGCTGAGGAACTCAAGTCTTATTTTATCGAAGAATTAAAAGACGAGTCCAAAGAAATCCCGAGCCAAAAGTCATCAAATTCCAAGATTAACAAAAAGATTAAGAAGGAAGGACTTAAGGGCGCAATTAAGAAGAAAGGAAGGAGGAGAGGAAGTTTCCTCTAACCATTCCCCTAATCACCTATAAATACTTCCCATTTTCATTCATTTGTTCTTGTTGACTAATAGTGACAATTAGTTCTTCCACCTTTACTTTTATGCACCTTTAATTACTTGCACCTTTAATTACATGTCTTGCACCTTATTTACCATTTAATTTCAAGTAAGTGTTTCTTTTAATTCTTGCACCTTTACTTTATCTTGTTGATCTCATTCTACCTTTCTTTAATCTTTGATTTATATGCTTTTTGTCTTGTCGATTTGTTTAAAGATTTCATTTTTATGTTTTTGATTGATTTAAATCATTTATTTTCATAGCTTATTTTGTTTATTTTCAAGTTTATATAGTTTTTATAAAAGTTATTTTTATATAAGAAGTTGTTTTTCGTAAAGCTTATTCATTTCACGTCTTAAAAGTTGTTAAATTTCTGTTTAGTAGCTCATTTCCATACGTTTTACCTTAGAAAATTAGACTTGTGCTTATTAGAATCTTAGCTTATTTACTTAGCTTATTTTCCATTCTTTCCTTCGTTTTCCGATTGGTGAAATCGGAAAGGGGATTTACATTCCGATTGGAGTAATCGGAAAAGGGTTTTAACTTTCCGATTAGGGAGATTTTGGTATTCCGATCAGAGAGGGTAAGTGGGTATTCCGATCAGGTAAGTGACAGATATTCCGATTGGTGCTCCGATCCTCATTCCGATCGAGGTGTTATTTGGGTTATTCCGATTGGGATAGGTGACAAAATTCCGATTGGTGTTCCGAACAGCATTCCGACCAAGGTCCTATCCATATTCCGATCAGGGTCTACCCCGATATTCCGACAGGATTGGTTTGATATTCCGATCAAGGTAAGATCGGAATATATTCCGATTTGGGAGGTTTTTCTTCATACTTTGTCTTGTTTAATTTTAAGTTGTTATTTTAATTCTTTGTCTAATTTTAATTCTCGTCACGCTTTTATTTTTAGTCATTTAGTTAATTTACTTTCCGTCACATTTTTAAATATCACACCTTTCTTTTAATTAGACTTAGATTTATTTTAACGCCATTTTATTTTAACGCACTTTTACTTTAATTGTTTTGCACATTTTCATATACTACAACGACAAACCTTTTTGTTTCACCAAAATAAAACTGAGTCACTGATGAGATGGCATTTATACATGATCTCATCGTTCTTTTCGGGCTTTAAAAGCATAAAAATGTCATAAAAATACCATATATATGCTTGTGTTTGTTTACTTGTGTATTTTAGGTATGGATATCGTGAAAAAGACAAAAGATCACAAGTTACAAGGAAAAACGGACACGAGAAACGAAGCCGTACAAAGAACCGGGCCCTAATCATGGAATTCTCAACAAAATACCTTGAAGACTTGAAGACAAACAAGATTGATCCTCATTTTCTGAAGAAATGACACTTAAAACCCTTGTATATTAATAATTACAAGTTTGGTCCCTTAAGTTTGTCAAAATTACACAAAAGGTCCCTCAACTTTGAAGAAATGGCAAGATTAGTCCCTCAACAAATCAAAATTGCCAATGGTCCCTCATGAAGTCAAATTTACAATGAAGACCTTTGAAGATCAAGAATGTCCAAGATCAGCCCTTGAATTATCCAAAAATGGCAAAAATAACCCTTGAAATCCTTTTTCCAAAGTTTGGTGCCAAAAGTGACAAATGGTGAAAGATATTATAAAGGGAAACACGTTTTCTAAGCTGAAATTCTTTGTTTACCAAAAATACCAAAGAACAAGGGCTGAATATGTGCATTTGAAACATTTAAACTGAAAATGCGCCAAACACCTTTCTTTCCCCCATTTTCGGATCAAACAACTTACTATTCACCCTTCATCCACCCAGATTTTACCCCACTTAAAACAAAGGGTAAATCAAAATTACCCATACCCACGTGTGATTCACACATGCAGAATCTCATCCCACATACAAAACCCTCATCACCACTCACCAATAGGCCCCACCATTCAAACCCGTCCACCAATCAAAACACAACTTGAGCTCCAAGCTTAGCCACGTGTCAAGATCAACAGCTGACACTCATTGCTTCATCACAAAGCTATTTTAAACGGTTTGGATGCATTTTGGACAGCTCACATCAAGAAAACGTCTAGAAGACCAAGGGCATTTTAGAGAAATCACTTCTAGGGTTTGTAAATAGTGTTTAGCCAGGCATTTGCCTATAAAAGGAGACCTCAACATGTGAGAGTCCCTTTGTTCCAGATTTTAGCTTTTAATCTTTGTAATTCCTTTTTATGAAATAAAGTTTAAATTTCTTAAAATTTTGAGTTTTAATCTGTTATTTATAAAAGTTTGGTGTTTGAGAAGCTAAAATCTGAGTTCCATTTATATGTTTGAAGGTTTTTGAGGCAAGGTTTTAGTTGATAAAGCTTGGGTTTCAAAAATCAGAAAGTTGGCATTATATTTGATCTCACTTTGTGTTTGTTCATCTTAGCAGCATTAGAAGCTGGTACTTGTTTTGCTAGTACCTCAGCTCAAACAATCCAGGGCCTGGATGTAGGTCTTGGAGGTTTGCACCTTCTTCCTTTTTCATTTTCTCTTTAAGTTTCTGAATATTTGTGATTTTTGTGGATTTATGCTTGAATCTGTGTTATTGTGGTTGTTTATTGTTGATTTGGTTTGGTTTGATGTTATTGAGGTGTTATTGATCTGATTTGTGGGTTGAATCTTAATGATCCTTTGAAAATTTGTGAAAATAAGTTTTAAAAGGGTGTTTGGGATTACTGCATAAGTTGGATTTGAGGTTTGTTTAGTGCTTGTGTGTTGTATGCAAGTATTGGTATCTGTTATTTGGGAGCATATGTTCATCTGTTTGCAGGTTTTAAGGTCTTGAACACATAGATTCATAGATTGGCTATAAAATCTTCATAACTTGGTAAAATTGGCTAGGATTTTGAGGACACCTAGATCTAAGCTTAGGTTAAGGGTAACAAGTGCTAAATCAAAGCTAATCACACCAGGGTAGAAGGATTTGAGGCTTGAAATTGGATCAAGTGTCAAGTATATCAGCAAACTTGTTTTTGCATATGTTCTTTGTTCATCAGTAACTTTTTGTGCTTTGATCTTGCTATTTACTTTGATTCAGTGTTTGATTCTTGTTGCTTTGTGTTCATTGTTAGTTTATATAGCTTGTTTGTGCATCTGGTTAAGTTTGGCTGGCTTATTTTGCTTAAAACTGCTTATTAAGTGCTTAACTGCTTATTTGCATATCTGGAGCATATCTGTGGACTGTTTGGCTTATTGTGGCTTATTGTGTGGATCATTTTGTGATTTTATTGTTGCTATTGACTCCTTGTGGTTCACTGATCACAAGGGTGCCTTTGTTTCCAATTGAATCAAACCAGAACTCTCAAATAAGCTTGGTCAATTAGTCAAAGCAGTGGGAACTCCTTTCCCCTGCTGGTTGCCACTGCTAGTGCAATTTTGGTGTCAGCTTATCAATAAGCTATAATAGCTTATTTTAACCAGCAACAACTTTGTTTTTGTAATAGGTGCTCATATTTTGACCCATTTGTTCATCCTAGAGCATTTGGGTGGTTGACTTTTAGGTTTGACTAGAAAACCAAGTCCTTTGACTTTTACATAAGTTCATTTGTGCTTATTCTGGCTTATTGCTTGTGCTTATTGGATTTTTGTTGATTGATATTGCTTATTGAGTCCATTTGAAAGCTTTTGCAAGTTAAATCAGCTTCTGAGGTTCAGTATTTCTCAAAAACGACTATTTTGTCGTTTTGTGAATTTTTACTTTTCTATTTTCTGGCTTATTGAGTGAACTTATTGGAAATTTCTTTTGACAGATCTCTTAAGCGTCCTAAAAGAGGGTTGTGTGTCAAATTAGAGCTTATGGCATTAGCTTATGGCTTAATGGGCTGAAAAGCCCAATAAGAATAAGCTTGGTGTTCAATAAGCTGTGATAAGCACATTTTCAGCTTTTGGGCCTTTAGAGTTTTGTTCTTAGAATTAAATTTTATGTAAGATAGGGCTTTTCCAAGTCAATTGGGCCAAGTTTGACTTTTTGGGCCCAAAAGCCCATTTGTGTTGACTGAATTTGGATTTGGCCCATTTGAGGGCCCATTAGGGGTATTTTGGTAATTTAACTTTCATTTTCTGATTATTTAGGTTAAAATTAACTGGTTTGCAAGTTTTTAGAATTTTTTATAATTTTTGGATTTTTAATATTATTTTATTATTATTTTATTATTATTTTTAAAATTTCACTTTTTCCAACTTTTTACATTTTTCTTAGGTTAAATACATTAAAATAGGAATTTAGCAACTTTTAGAATAATTTTATCACTTATAGATTAATTTTTATAATTATTTTAAGTTTTAATAGTATTTAAATCATTTTAAATAGTTTTGATTAGTTTTAAAATTTCTAAAAATAGTTTTTAATCATTTTAGGTCATTTTAGAGGTTTATCAATTGAAAAATCTTTATTTGGGCTTTTTGATAATTTATTTGATTTTTAGGGCTTTAATTAGCATTTAAAAATTGAATATTTAATTATTTAAAAGGTTTGAAAAAGTTTTGATCATTGGTAAACTCTTAATTTATTATTTTTGATTTTTGGTGAACTTTTGGTAATTTTTAGAATTTATTTTTATTTTTGTGGTTTTTAAGGTTCTACGTTTTAACTTTCTAATAGTGATTTTTAGTTAATTTTTATTTTTACGACTTCGTCATTTTCTCTTCTAATCCCCTTCTAAACCAAATATTAATCTCAAATCTTGTACATCTTAGTCACACACATATACCTCCTTGGGAAACGAACTTAATTGGGTCATTAACACTTGATTTTTCCTAAAATCATTTGTTCAATACTTACCGCTTTTACCCTCCTTTTCCTAAAAGAGGTGTAATTTTACCACAATCACTTTGGCGCCGCTGCCGGGGAGGTGTGTCGTGATTAATTTGCATTGTTGTTTTTAATATTAACCAAATAGTATTTGTATTAGTAGAACTCTACTAATACGTATTATCGGTTTTCTTGGTTTTTCTTGTACAAATATTATTAATATATTGTATTAAGTATCACAATAAATTTACAATATCTCCAAAAGTGTGAAAACACAACCTTAATTGGGATTTGATCTCCTAATTATTGTATTCGAATCTCAAACAAAAAGAAAAAGGCAAAAATAGATAAATACTTTCGTGGAGCTCGATTTTGAAAGATACAAACTATAAGGTGGGTATAAGGCGGGTATTATAAAATATACCCTAAGGAAAAAGGCTCTTAAGTGCTTCGCGCCGCCTCGTTTCCCCGCTTGCTTGTGAGTATTTTGAGATTGAAGGCTAATCGAGGGTTTTGCCGCCCAAAGTATTATTACGTATAATATATTTGCTTGGTTTTATTTGTGATTAAACCCTCTTGAACAATTTGGTTTTCACCAAAGTTCTAAAGTCATTCGAAGACGTTCACTCCACGTGATCGTTTTCATTCCTTTGAGGCTTCTTTAATCAAGAGTTTGATTCGAGGAGAGATTTTGTAGATTTTTGTCTACGAAGATACACCAAAATCCAAAAAAATTAAATATCATCAAAAACACAAAAAAAAATTGAAATCTCACAAAACACCCAAAAAGAATCTTCTTTGCTCACCTCCCATTCTTCGTGAAGTTTATGATCACTCGTAATCAAGCAAAATGAGCTCGTAAACGACTTCAAAAGCAAGCCAATCAAGAGACGTTGATTGTTGAAGAACCTCCAATTGTTGAACCTATTGTAGAACAAGAAGTCATCATGGCTAATCGTACTATGATGGAGTTGCTACAAGCACCCACCGAGGGTTTTGGAGAGGCTATTGTGATTCCCGCTATTCTTGCGGTGAATTTCGAGATTAAGACGGGTTTAATGTCGATGTTGCAAGCAAATAAGTTTAGAGGTCATGAGAAAGACAACCCGCATTACCACATTAGGAATTTCAACCGTCTCACCGCCACTAGCAAATTTAAGGATGTTCCACATGACGCCATTAAGATGATGTTGTTTCCATACTCGTTGGATGGACCCGCTAAAATTTGGCTCGAGAAAGAACCGCCAAATTCGATTTTAACATGGGCCGATCTCGTTTCTAAGTTTGTGAACAAGTTTTTTCCACCATCTAAAACAACACACTTAAAAAATGAGATTTCACGATTTGTGCAAAGAAATAATGAAAGTTTTTCAATGGCATGGGAACGATTTAAAGAGATGTTACATGAATGTCCACACCATGATTTTACGGAATTGCATCAAGTGGATACTTTTTATAATGGGCTTAATGACCATGAACGAGATTATTTGAATGCCGCCGCGGGTGGTAATTTTTTGTGCAAGACGACAAATGAGGCTTTACAAATCATTGAAAATAGATCTAAGGTTTATAACCCTCGTAACACACCGAGTGTTGCCAACATGGGTTCGTCATCTCCGTCACAATCGTCTCGTAGCATTAATGCCTTACATGATGAAGCTAATGAGGAAAATCGGTTTTTTGATAGATTTGCTAATCTTATGTCCCATTGGAAGGCTCAAGAAGCTTCCAATTCTGCTTCGGTTAAAGCGGTTGCTAAGAGTTGTTTATCTTGTGAGGGAGCTCATGATCTTTCCGAGTGCATTACCGCGGATTGTAACACTTCGAGTGCTTATGTAGCAACGGGAACTTACAACCAAAACGGTCAAGGTTCCCGCCAAAATCAAGCTCCACCAAACCAAAATGTTAACAATTATCGAAACAACAACCAAGGTAATTACCAAGGCAACACACGCAATTACAACAAGGGGAATTATCAAAGTGGGAATGGACAAATCTCTAATCAAAACCAAAACCGTGATTTTCAAAACACTACACAAGGTTTTCAAAATGCTCACACTAAAAATTTGCAAGGAGAATTTTTGGATTATGCAAAAGCAAATGATGCTAAATTTGATAATATGCAACGTGAGATGATTAGCTTAAGATCCGAGTTGAAAAACGAGCTTAAAAATGAACTTGCTAATGAACTTAAAACTCATGCAAACAAAATGGAAGGAAATGTCCAATGTCTTCAACAAAACCAACAAAAGATGGAATTAGGACAACATGAGATTAAGCAAGAGTTATTAAAAGCGGATGCTAGGCAATCAAAATTTGAGGACCGAATGGCTAAGATGTTTGAAGCAATCATGTGTAAGCCCTCTTCTTCGGGTGGACTTCCTAGTGATACCATTGCAAACCCGAAGGGAGAAATGAAGGTTATTACTACACGAAGTGGTAAAACTTTCAAGGAACCAATCTCTCGTACAAGTACTTCTAAGGAGAAGGAAATCGAGAAAGAACCCGAGGTGATGGTCGAAAAGGAGCACATTACAATCCCACGAAGTACCGCTCATACCACACCTACGGTTGAACCAATACCAATTGTGGAACCCGAGTTTCCAAGGCCGTTGCCTAATGACCAACCCACACCACCTTTACCCTACCCTTCAAGACGAAACAAAGAGAAAATGCAAGAACGTAACAAACAACAAATCGAGCTTTTTATAAAAATGTTTCAACAAGTGCATTTTGATGTGAGTTTAGCCGACGCGTTGTTATATATGCCTCGTTTCGCTTCCACTTTTAAAAGTATGATGAGCGATAAGGAAAAGCTTTCAAAGCTTGCTAATTGTTCTTCGGTTTATCTTAACCGCATACCGGAAAAAGTTGGTGACCCCGGAAAGTTTCTCATTCCTTGTGACATACAAGATATGAAAGAATGCCTCGCCTTGGCCGATCTTGGTGCGAGCATTAATTTGATGCCATTTTCCATTTGGAAATCGCTTTCGCTTCCGGCTCTCATTCCTTCGAACATGTCCATCGAGATGGCCGATCATTCTACGATTATGGCATGTGGAGTAGCCGAAGATGTTTTCGTGAAAGTGGGGAAGTTCTACTATCCCGTTGATTTTATAGTAGTTGACATCCCCGCGGATCCTCAAGTTCCTCTAATTTTAGGTCGTTCATTTTTAGACACTTCGAGATCGCTTATCGATGTTCATGCGAGAACTATCACTTTGAGATTCAACGAAGAGGAACTTGTTATAAACGCTACTCAAAACTCAAAACCTTCTCATGTTTATGCAATCGCTACCATCAATCACATTGACATCGTTGATGTGGTTTGCGATGAGTTTTCACAAGAAGTGTTAGGTTTTTCCGATAGCTCGTCAAGTGGCAATCCCACTATTTTGGATCCAATTCTTGCTAATTCCACACCAAATCTCACTCCATTCCAAGGAGGCGATTTCACTACAAATGAAATCGACAATGAAGATGAGGTGTTGAATAGTGATGATACTTCTATTCCACCATTTCTTTCGCCGATGGAAGTTATGAGTGTTGAACCAAAATCTTCAATCGAGGAACCACCTATCCTTGAATTGAAAGATCTTCCTTCTCACCTTGAATACGCATTCTTGGAAGGTGATGACAAGTTGCCGGTTATTATTGCAAAAGGTCTTGCTAATAATGAAAAAACCGAGCTCTTGAAAGTTCTTAAGGCTCATAAAGGGGCAATTGTGTGGAAAATATCCGACATTAAGGGTATTGACCCAAAATTTTGTACTCACAAGATTTTAATGGAGGAGGACCACAAACCCGCAATTCAAAGTCAAAGAAGGGTGAATCCCAAAATTCACGATGTCATTAAAAAGGAGGTCCTTAAACTCCTTGACGCGGGAATGATTTATCCTATATCTGATAGCCCATGGGTGAGCCCAATCCATTGTGTCCCTAAAAAGGGAGGAATGACCGTTGTGCCTAATGAAAACAACGAGTTAATTCCCACTCGTGTTGTGACCGGTTGGAGGGTGTGTATTGACTACCGAAAGTTAAATGACGCTACTCGTAAAGACCACTTTCCTTTGCCCTTCATGGATCAAATGTTGGAGCGACTTGCGGGAAATGAATTCTATTGCTTTTTAGATGGTTTTTCAGGTTACTTTCAAATCCCTATCGACCCTCGTGATCAAGAGAAGACTACGTTTACGTGTCCTTATGGAACGTTCGCTTATCGTAGGATGCCTTTCGGACTTTGTAATGCACCCGGTACGTTTCAACGGTGTATGATGGCAATTTTTCACGATATGATCGAGAAGTCGATGGAAGTGTTTATGGATGACTTCTCGGTGTTTGGTAATTCGTTCACGTCATGTTTATCTAATCTCGAACAAATGTTAAAACGTTGTGAAGAAACCAATCTTGTGCTTAATTAAAAGAAATGTCATTTCATGTGTAAACAAGGAATCGTCTTAGGACATAAGGTGTCGAAGGCGGGGATTGAGGTCGATAAAGCTAAAGTAGACGTCATCGCCAAGTTACCTCATCCCAAAACCGTTAAGGGAGTTAGGAGTTTCCTAGGCCACGCGGGCTTTTATCTTCGTTTCATCAAGGACTTTTCGAAGATTTCTCGTCCTATGACACACCTTCTCGAGAAGGATGCTCCTTTTAACTTTAATGAGGATTGTGTTAAGGCTTTCGAAACTCTCAAAAGGAAACTTACCGAAGCTCCCATTCTTGTTGCTCCTAATTGGGAATTACCCTTTGAAATCATGTGCGATGCAAGTGATTATGCTATAGGGGCCGTCTTAGGGCAACGTTATGACAAGCATTTTCGTCCTATACACTATGCTAGTAAGACGATGACCGAGGCTCAATTAAAGTACACCACAACGGAAAAGGAATTCCTAGCCGTGGTCTATGCTTTTGAGAAATTCCGACCTTATCTCGTCTTAACTAAAAGCATTGTGTATACCGACCATTCGACTATCAAGTATCTCTTAGCTAAGCAAGATGCTAAGCCGAGATTGCTTCGTTGGATGCTCCTCCTCCAAGAATTTGATGTCACCGTGCTTGACAAAAAAGGAGCCGAGAATCTAGCGGCCGATCATCTCTCTCGTCTAGAAGATCCTCACAAAGATGTTTTCGAGAACAAGGAAATTACCGAAACATTTCCTCTTGAGACTCTCGGTGTAGTGAATTCTAAAGACACCACCCCATGGTTTGCCGACATTGCAAATTACCATGCGGGCAATTTCATAATCAAGGGTATGCCGACACAACAAAAACGAAAATTCTTTCGTGACGTCAAGTTCTATTTTTGGGACGAACCTTATCTCTTTCGGATTTGTGCGGATCAACTCGTTCGACGTTGTGTGTTTGGTGCCGAAGCTTCTAATATCCTTAGAGCTTGTCACGAGGGACCCACGGGTGGTCACCACGGTGCTAATCTCACGGCTAAGAAAGTGTTCGATGCCGGTTTCTTTTGGCGTTCTATCTATCGTGATGCACACGCACTTGTAAAGTCGTGTGATTCGTGCCAACGTCAAGGAAAATCGTCTCAACGTGATGAAATGCCGCAAAATATAATTCAAGTATGTGAGATTTTCGACATATGGGGAATAGACTTTATGGGGCCGTTCCCATCGTCTCATGGCAACAAATATATCCTCGTCGCGGTGGACTACCTTTCTAAGTGGGTGGAAGCTAAGGCTTTGCCTACTAATGATGCTCGTGTGGTAGTGAAGTTTTTGAAGCAACTATTCTCTCGGTTCGGAACCCCTCGTGCTATTATAAGCAATCGTGGAACCCATTTTTGTAATGACCAATTCGAAAAGGTTCTAAAGAAATATGGAGTTACACATCGTCTTTCTACGGCTTATCACCCGCAAACGAGTGGGCAAGTCGAGGTTTCGAACCGAGCTTTGAAGAGGATTTTAGAAAGGTCAATTGGAGAAAACCGTGCTTCATGGTCCGAGAAACTCGATGACGCTTTATGGGCCTTTAGGACCGCTTATAAGACACCTATCGATTGCACTGCTTATAAGTTAGTCTATGGGAAGAATTGTCATTTACCCATTGAGTTGGAGCATAAGGCATATTGGGCCCTTAAGCATGCTAATTTTGACTTGAAGACCGCGGGAGATCACCAGAAAATACAATTAAATGAATTGGATGAATTAAGAGATAATTCATTAATTTTTAAAGAAAAGACTAAAAAGTTTCGTGATTCAAAGATTAAAAACCGGGTTTTTAACGTTGGTGATCAAGTGTTGCTTTTTAACTCTCGTCTTAAGATATTTTCCGGGAAATTGAAATCTCGTTGGTCGGGTCCGTTCACCATTACATAAGTGTTTCCATATGGGACCATTGAGCTAGCTCAAGATGATGGTCCTAATTTCAAGACATAGGCTTAAGCACTACTTTGGTGGGGAAATTCCTTCAATGTTTGCCCCCGACCAAGTCACCTTCCCCAATGATAATTAGCATTGAGGGGATCGAGTCGAGCTCATGACTCGGTAATCAAAAACGAGGTGCCTCGTGGGGGAGATCCCATGTTTATCTTTTATGCTCACTATTCACTAATAAGGGGACTTGTACCCTTTCAACTCGTTGTCTCGTGGTTGTTTGTGATTGTGTTATCTAGATCATCATCATCATCTACGATTGAAGACTCTCGTGTTCGTTTACGTGAGCCTCCATCGTTCGTTTGAAGAAGTTTTTCACGATTCCATGACATATCCTTTATTGTTCTAACAATTATCTTTTAGCATACTTAATAAACGGCTTTAGATATATTGTTGATCACCCTTTCCATGCTAGATCCTAAGCATTCGACTCTTCGTCTCTAGTATGGGGGTGCTCCACCTTTAGACTCGAAACATTGAGGACAATGTTTACTTTTAGTATGGAGGTGAATAGGTACTTGCTTTGCTACGCCCTCACGCTTTCCAATTCTCAATGTTTTGTTTTGCTAATAAGGCTAAAAATGGCCAAATTTTAAATTTTTCTTAGTTTTCATAAGTGTTTATAAGACACGAATGTATATTTTCCGATGGTAGAATAAGAGTTAATTTTTGACTTGATGGGCATTTGGAGCCATTTACATTCCATAACCCGCTCAATTCAAGTTTTGCTAGACTTTTATATAGGGAGCTTTAAAACGTGAAAGTCTTAATTCATACGGATTAAGAACAAGAGCTTTTCGCAAGTTCCTATAATTGATTCTAGAAAGTCACTTATCAAGGGAACTATAAAATGCATTCTCTAAACTTGAAAAAATCCAAGAAAGTGCAAGATCCTATAGGTGGCTTGAAAACCCAAAACTTTGATTTGATATAGTCTTAATGAAAGCTAATCCAAATTTGGCTTAATTTTGACTTGCATGGCTAAGTATTCACGAGTCTCTTTAATTAGACGTCTTTATATAGTGAAGAACGATAAATGATAGAGTTAGACAAGTGATCATGCTAAACGTAGAACATGAAAGTGTTCTTTCAAAAACTCATATGTTTTTAATTGTGGCTTTTTCTTCCCATAAGATCAATGCATTAGGAATAAATCATAATTGCAATAAGTAAGGTCGTACGATTTGAAAGGTTACTTAGCCTCTAGCGCAAGATCGTTTAAAAGTTGCTCGGGGTTGAATAGAGTTCATAGCCAAGGCATAACTTATTGAAGCGGGACGCGAAGATTGGCGATCATCCAAAAAGGCCCTAACAAGGCATGAGGAGCTCTATTTTTGCTAAAGATCCATAGATGATGTGAAGTATCATTATTCCTAAATCAATATGAAGGATCGAGACACACGACGAGAAGCTATTACTCCCCTAAAGAATGGAGAAAATCTATCCAAAAAGACCCTAACAAGGTATGAGGATAAATATACCCAATTCCGAAAAGGAGGCGGATCGTTGTATATCAAAATCCAAAGTAAAGATTGAAGAAAAATGATGAAGTCGTGGTCCAATATGAAGAATCTCTCAAAAACGTCAAGTGAAGAAATTCCAAAAATATGAAGAGAAGACCATTATTTCAAGAACGTCTTCCCAAGATTTGAAGTATGAAGTACATGCCAAATATCGGTCCGAGAAAGGTCTCAAATCGTGAAACGAGTTATGCCAAGATATGAACTTAAGGAGATACACGAGAAGCCGTTTTAAAAGATTTTGTCCTTCGGCTAACTATTGATCAAATCATGCTACTTTGCTTTCGGACTAATAACTACTCAAATAAGTCAATATGAATCACTTGTGATCCATGACAAATAGATAAAAAATGCTAGTAACCCATTTCCTTTTATAATAACTAGGATTGCGGGGAGAAAAAGTATTACACAATTTGGACGTATGAGTAGTGTTAGCATTGTGACTTGTACCAACAATGATCTTGTTTTTGCACTTAGCATGGAATGTATGACAATCAAGGATGACGAAGTTTACTCTAAGGGACATTAACTTGTTTCTATTCTTTGACCCTAAAATTCACTTTTTGTGATGAAAATCATACATTATGTCTTTACACATCATCGTAGTATGTTGCAAGTCTTTTTACTCTTCAATAAAGGTTAATAAAATTGAACTTTGGTGATGCTTAGATACTTTATTCTAGCATTGCGTGAGGGCACGGTAATGGCTTAGTTTGGGGGAGTGATGAGATGGCATTTATACATGATCTCATCGTTCTTTTCGGGCTTTAAAAGCATAAAAATGTCATAAAAATACCATATATATGCTTGTGTTTGTTTAATTGTGTATTTTAGGTATGGATATCGTGAAAAAGACAAAAGATCACAAGTTACAAAGAAAAACGGACACGAGAAACGAAGCCGTACAAAGAACCGGGCCCTAATCATGGAATTCTCAACAAAATACCTTGAAGACTTGAAGACAAACAAGATTGATCCTAATTTATTGAAGAAATGACACTTAAAACCCTTGTATATTAATAATTACAAGTTTGGTCCCTTAAGTTTGTCAAAATTACACAAAAGGTCCCTCAACTTTGAAGAAATGGCAAGATTAGTCCCTCAACAAATCAAAATTGCCAATAATGGTCCCTCATGAAGTCAAAGTTACAATGAAGACCTTTGAAGATCAAGAATGTCCAAGATCAGCCCTTGAATTATCCAAAAATGGCAAAAATAACCCTTGAAATCCTTTTTCCAAAGTTTGGTGCCAAAAGTGACAAATGGTGAAAGATATTATAAAGGGAAACACGTTTTCTAAGCTGAAATTCTTTGTTTACCAAAAATACCAAAGAACAAGGGCTGAATATGTGCATTTGAAACATTTAAACTGAAAATGCGCCAAACACCTTTCTTTCCCCCATTTTCGGATCAAACAACTTACTATTCACCCTTCATCCACCCAGATTTTACCCCACTTAAAACAAAGGGTAAATCAAAATTACCCATACCCACGTGTGATTCACACATGCAGAATCTCATCCCACACACAAAACCCTCATCACCACTCACCAATAGGCCCCACCATTCAAACCCGTCCACCAATCAAAACACAACTTGAGCTCCAAGCTTAGCCACGTGTCAAGATCAACAGCTGACACTCATTGCTTCATCACAAAGCTATTTTAAACGGTTTGGATGCATTTTGGACAGCTCACATCAAGAAAACGTCTAGAAGACCAAGGGCATTTTAGATAAATCACTTCTAGGGTTTGTGAATAGTGTTTAGCCAGGCATTTGCCTATAAAAGGAGACCTCAACATGTGAGAGTCCCTTTGTTCCATATTTTAGCTTTTAATCTTTGTAATTCCTTTTTATGAAATAAAGTTTAAATTTCTTAAAATTTTGAGTTTTAATCTGTTATTTATAAAAGTTTGGTGTTTGAGAAGCTAAAATCTGAGTTCCATTTATATGTTTGAAGGTTTTTGACGCAAGGTTTTAGTTGATAAAGCTTGGGTTTCAAAAATCAGAAAGTTGGCATTATATTTGATCTCACTTTGTGTTTGTTCATCTTAGCAGCATTGGAAGCTGGTACTTGTTTTGCTAGTACCTCAGCTCAAACAATCCAGGGCCTGGATGTAGGTCTTGGAGGTTTGCACCTTCTTCCCTTTTCATTTTCTCTTTAAGTTTCTGAATATTTGTGATTTTTGTGGATTTATGCTTGAATCTGTGTTATTGTGGTTGTTTATTGTTGATTTGGTTTGGTTTGATGTTATTGAGGTGTTATTGATCTGATTTGTGGGTTGAATCTTAATGATCCTTTGAAAATTTGTTAAAATAAGTTTTAAAAGGGTGTTCGGGATTACTGCATAAGTTGGATTTGAGGTTTGTTAAGTGCTTGTGTGTTGTATGCAAGTATTGGTATCTGTTATTTGGGAGCATATGTTCATCTGTTTGCAGGTTTTAAGGTCTTGAACACATAGATTCATAGATTGGCTATAAAATCTTCATAACTTGGTAAAATTAGCTAGGATTTTGAGGACACCTAGATCTAAGCTTAGGTTAAGGGTAACAAGTGCTAAATCAAAGCTAATCACACCAGGGTAGAAGGATTTGAGGCTTGAAATTGGATCAAGTGTCAAGTATATCAGCAAACTTGTTTCTGCATATGTTCTTTGTTCATCAGTAACTTTTTGTGCTTTGATCTTGCTATTTACTTTGATTCAGTGTTTGATTCTTGTTGCTTTGTGTTCATTGTTAGTTTATATAGCTTGTGTGTGCATCTGGTTAAGTTTGGCTGGCTTATTTTGCTTAAAACTGCTTATTAAGTGCTTAACTGCTTATTTGCATATCTAGAGCATATCTGTGGACTGTTTGGCTTATTGTGGCTTATTGTGTGGATCATTTTGTGATTTTATTGTTGCTATTGACTCCTTGTGGTTCACTGATCACAAGGGTGCCTTTGTTTCCAATTGAATCAAACCAGAACTCTCAAATAAGCTTGGTCAATTAGTCAAAGCAGTGGGAACTCCTTTCCCCTGCTGGTTGCCACTGCTAGTGCAATTTTGGTGTCAGCTTATCAATAAGCTATAATAGCTTATTTTAACCAGCAACAACTTTGTTTTTGTAATAGGTGCTCATATTTTGACCCATTTGTTCATCCTGGAGCATTTGGGTGGTTGACTTTTAGGTTTGACTAGAAAACCAAGTCCTTTGACTTTTACATAAGTTCATTTGTGCTTATTCTGGCTTATTGCTTGTGCTTATTGGATTTTTGTTGATTGATATTGCTTATTGAGTCCATTTGAAAGCTTTTGCAAGTTAAATCAGCTTCTGAGGTTCAGTATTTCTCAAAAACGACTATTTTGTCGTTTTGTGAATTTTTACTTTTCTATTTTCTGGCTTATTGAGTGAGCTTATTGGAAATTTCTTTTGACAGATCTCTTAAGCATCCTAAAAGAGGGTTGTGTGTCAAATTAGAGCTTATGGCATTAGCTTATGGCTTAATGGGCTGAAAAGCCCAATAAGAATAAGCTTGGTGTTCAATAAGCTGTGATAAGCACATTTTCAGCTTTTGGACCTTTAGAGTTTTGTTCTTAGAATTAAATTTTAAGTCAGATAGGGCTTTTCCAAGTCAATTGGGCCAAGTTTGACTTTTTGGGCCCAAAAGCCCATTTATGTTGACTGAATTTGGATTTGGCCCATTTGAGGGCCCATTAGGGGTATTTTGGTATTTCACTTTCATTTTCTGATTATTTAGGTTAAAATTAACTAGTTTGTAAGTTTTTAGAATTTTTTATAATTTTTGGATTTTTAATATTATTTTATTATTATTTTATTATTATTTTTAAAATTTCACTTTTTCCAACTTTTTACATTTTTCTTAGGTTAAATACATTAAAATAGGAATTTAGCAACTTTTAGAATAATTTTATCACTTATAGATTAATTTTTATAATTATTTTAAGTTTTAATAGTATTTAAATCATTTTAAATAGTTTTGATTAGTTTTAAAATTTCTAAAAATAGTTTTTAATCATTTTAGGTCATTTTAGAGGTTTATCAATTGAAAAATCTTTATTTGGGATTTTTGATAATTTATTTGATTTTTAGGGCTTTAATTAGCATTTAAAAATTGAATATTTAATTATTTAAAAGGTCTGAAAAAGTTTTGATCATTGGTAAACTCTTAATTTATTATTTTTGATTTTTGGTGAATTTTTGGTAATTTTTAGAATTTATTTTTATTTTTGTGGTTTTTAAGGTTCTACGTTTTAACTTTCTAATAGTGATTTTTAGTTAATTTTTATTTTTACGACTTCGTCATTTTCTCTTCTAATCCCCTTCTAAACCAAATATTAATCTCAAATCTTGTACATCTTAGTCACACACATATACCTCCTTGGGAAACGAACTTAATTGGGTCATTAACACTTGATTTTTCCTAAAATCCTTTGTTCAATACTTACCGCTTTTACCCTCCTTTTCCTAAAAGAGGTGTAATTTTACCACAATCAGTCACGCATTAAACAAGTTTTTCAATTCGAAGAGATTGGTACAACGATAATTTTTAACCTGAGTAAAACCGAGTTATTAAATGGCGCCGCTGCCGGCTCTTTTCGTAAAGATTAACGGTTTTCTGTGAGAGACGCGTTGCTTTTTGGGATCCGTTCACTTGTGAGCGTTATTTTTCTTACATAAAAAATTCAAACAACCATAAAAATTAAAATTTTCAAAAATCCAAAAAGATATTATCTTTATCGTGTATATATATTGTCCTTGTGTTTGGTTTTGTTTTCTTTTTCATTTTCAGGTGTATGCGTACTAGATCTTCTCATTATCAAGAGCCCGAGACTCAAGAAGATTTAGCTATGTCAGGTGTAAACAACAATAATCCACCGCACCCTAATAATAACAACAATGTTCTTCCACAGCCCGATCTTCGGACCATGGAGGAGCTTTGTCAACCTACAATGTTTGGACGAGGAGGACCGATTGCGCCGATGCAAATCAACGCTCCTGAGTTTTCGTTGAAGCACCACATGATTCAGCAAGTGCAAACTAACCTATTCCGTGGATTGCCTGATGATGATGCCAACAAACACCTCGACAAGTTCATTACAATCACCCAAAGCATGAAGTTGGCTGGTGCCACAATGGATGAACTTCGCTTACAACTCTTTCCACATACTTTATTACATCATGCCGAGAAATGGTTTGATCGTCTCCCGAAGAATTCTATTCACACTTGGGATGACATGACTCAACGTTTTTTGTCGCGCTACTTTCCACCATCCATGGTCACGAGCCTTCGCAATCAAATCAGCGGTTTCATGCAAGACCCTGATGAATCTCTTTTTGATGCTTGGGAGCGATATAATGTCTTGATTGATAGATGTCCAAACCACAACATGCTACCTGTGACCCTAATTGATACTTTCTACAACGATTTGACTTTTCGAGATCGTGATACGATTAATGCAGCCGTCGGTGGCACATTCATGAAAAGGAGACCCGAGGAGTGTAGAGAGTTAATTGAGAACATGACTACTCACCAAAAAAACTGGGATTCCTCTGCTTCTTCAAGAAACAACCCGAGAGTCAATGTTTCTTCCACCTCAACAAACCCTGATATGACCGAACTCACCCGTGTGCTGACTGAAATGAGCAGAAGTATGCAACTCTTGGCTTCAAACCAACAACAACAACAAGTTAAAGCTATTGCTACTCCTTGTGAAACATGCGGCGGTCCACACCCATACACCGATTGTCCTTCGACACAAGGAAATCCGGAAAATGTGTATGCAGCTTATGGTAATTATTCACCGGAAAATTACCAAGCTCGACCTCAAGGGGATAGAAATTTGCTGAGCTACCGGTCCAACAACTACCTTTCACCCGGTTTTTCTCCTCAAAACCAAAACCCCGCCAACAACTACAATAGAAGCAACCAAATCCCACCTAGAGCTTCTAATCCTTATCACCCACCCGCCCAACAAATCCCACCCAGTAATACGGATGTTGAGGCCATCATGAGAACCCAAGGTGAGCAAATCAAGAATTTGCAGAGCCAAATTATCAATCTTAAAGGAGATATTACCAAGCAAGGAAATGAGATAAGATCCGAGCTTCGAGATAATATTCAATCCTCCTTCAGCAATCAAACCAATGATTTGAAGAATATGCTCGCTAGTTTCTTGCCCGCAGCTCAACCTTCTACTTCGAGTTCTCTACCTTCAAACACCGTCACCAATCCGCGATCAAATGTGAGTGCTATTACTACCCGTAGTGGAGTCACCATCGTAGGACCACCAACCCCACCACCATCATCTACACCTCCTCCACCACCATTTATCCCTACTCCTCCTACACCTAGTATTAGTGCACAATTACCGTCTCCGCCTCGACGTGATGAAGTTCCCACGAATGACCCTTCAACATCTCAACCTTTACCTACACCTGCACCTTCACCACCTCAACACAATATCCCTTATCCCTCTCGTATAGGCAAGACCAAAATGCTAACCAAGGAGGACTCCGAAGTGTCACGCTATGTGAAGATGATTTCTCAAATGAACTTAAACATTAGCTTTCTTGAAGCACTTGTCCACATGCCCAAATTTGTTAAAGCATTTAGGGAATTGCTTAACAAGAAGGAGAAGCTGATTGAACTCGCCAACACACGCTTAAATGAAAACTGCTCTGCAGTTATTCTTAAAGAACTTCCGGAAAAGCTTGGAGATCCCGGTCGTTTTGTGTTGCCTTGTGTGTTCAACAAAACTAAAGAATTTACTGTCCTTGCTGATCTCGGGGCCAGTATTAATTTGATGCCTTTGAGTGTTTGGAAAACACTATCATTACCCGACCTTACTCCAACAAAGATGACTCTCGAACTTGCAAATCGCACTCTCGCTTACCCCGTTGGTATAGCCGATGACGTGTTCATCAAAGTTGGCACATTTACTTTCCCGGTTGACTTTGTCGTTGTTGATTATGAAATGGACCCTCGTATTCCTTTAATACTTGGTCGGCCATTCTTGAGAACCGGACGTGCTTTAGTGGATGTGGCCGAAGGTGAGTTAATCTTAAGAGTCGGGGATGATGAACAAGTTTTTAAAATGGGGAAGCTTACAAGTACAACCTTTGCAGGCCGAGAATCAGTGAATATGATTAATGTGCATGATGACTTTGTTGTCTACAACAATCCTCTATTCGACTCTTGCATCGATAATCTACTTTTTCAAGATGATGTGGATGATTCTCGCCCCAATTTGGACCTTTCTCCCATTTATGATTAGCCACCGGTCTTTGATGCTTTTGATGATGATGATTCTAGCTCAGATTCAGATGATTATGATGACCTTACTTCTGAGTATCCCGATCTGCCCACGTATGATGATTTCGATGAGGCCGATACTCTTTCGAGCGATTCTTCTCATGATGAAGATCCTCCGCCATCACTCGATCCTACTTTGGATGATTACTCATTTAAGGAAGACTTCTCTACGTTTCTTAACACTTACTTCCCTCATGAGAGTGATGCTCCTCCTTATGATTTTGAAGATTATCGTCTTGATCCTACTTTGGATTTGAAGCACATTCTTTGAAGGAGAAGAAACCGATCGACACCAATATCCGCAGCACATATGATTTAACACCTCTTTGTCCCACTTCTGAGGACGAGGTTGTGCTTCTTCGCGGATCTTCTTCCCATTCTGCTGAGCCTGAGTGTTATTTTCCCTTAAAGGAAAAGGTGTTTGATCCCGGTATTAACATTCTGCAACCATCTCAGTATCCACCTGATGAAATAAAAGGAAATATCTTTGGAACTTATGGAAATCTCCTTGCACCACTTCACCCTTGCTTCCACCGTGCTCCATCACTGCTTAAGGGAACCTTGCCTACTCTTCTTTGGCTTGCCTTGTTCGCCTTAAGCTTGTGCTATTTGTTGGACGAAAACAATGTCTTTGATCCTGGTGGATATGTTTCATGCTTCTTCCGTTGATGATCAAGGTCGAGTCAGGCTCACGACTCGGTTAACAAAAACCAAGCGCTTCTTGGGAGGCAACCCATGCATCTATCTTTTCGCTTTCTTTATCATAAGTGTAGGGGAGACCCGTTGGTGTTTTCTCTCTCCCCTCTTCTACTAATCAGGGATTCGAGCTTCAATGATCCACTCTTGATGATTCTTGACGACCCGTGATTCCGTGTTCTACTTCTTCCCGGTTCTATCCTAAACTCTTTTCAATTCACTATTTTATATTTTCTCAATATTAAAATAGGAATCTCTTTAGTTGTCCTTTCCTTAGCGAGAGTTAAACAACGTGCACAATGTCCTAAGTGTAGGGGAGTTTACTCCCACATGCTTAAACATTGAGGAAAATGTTTATCTTAAGTGTAGGGGGGACTTCTATCGAAGTCAAGTGGTCTTTTCCTTGTATTTGTCCTCATTTTAACCGAAAAATCAAATTTTCGACATTTTTCAAAATTTTTGATCTATTTTGGCCTATTAGTTTTTATCTTTGTATAGTTATTTTCTTCCTCTCCTAGAATAAATCTTTGGATAAGTGGTTTTAATTTTCAAACGTTGTGAATCTTTTGACACAACCCGAGTTTACTTATCTAAGTTACTCTAGCTAGTATCCTTAACATATTTAAGTCGAGTTTTGCTAGGCTATTATATAGGGAGCTATAAAACGCGAAAGTCTTAACTCACGGGTTAAGAACAAGAACTTTTCGCAAGTTCCTATAATTGATCCTAGAGAGTCGTTTATCAAGGGAACTTTAAAATGCGATTTCGAAACTTGAAAAAGTCTAAGAATTTGCAAGATCCTATAGACGACTCGAAAACCCAAAACTTTGATTTAATAGGCTAAGCATCCACGAGTCTCATTCCTTGAGATTTTAAACTGTGAAGAACGAGAGATGATAGAGCCAATTATAAGTCCGGTATTCTTTCGTGAATTTATGTGAGTTAATTATGAGCCTATTCTCCCATCGCTTGCTAAATAATTTATCTGCTAATAAATAAGGTTGTACGATTTGAAAAGTTACTTAGCTTCTAGCCCAAGATCGTTTAAAAGTTGCTCGGTATGGATTAGAGTTCATAGCCAAGGCATAAATTATTGAAGCGGGATGCGAAGATTGGCGAGTCCGAAAAGGCCCTAACAAGGCATGAGGGCTATATTTTGTTGCTAAAAGATCCAAAGTGATGTGAAGAATCATTTATCGAAAATCAATATGAAGGATCGAGACACACGACGAAAAGCAAATACTCCCCAAAAGTCATGGAGAAGTGCATCCGAAAAGACCTTAACAAGGTATGAGGATAAATAGATCCAAGTCATAAAAGGAGGCGGATCGTTGTATATCAAAATCCAAAATAACGATTGGAGAAAAATGAAGAAGTCGTGGTCCAAGTATGAATCTCTCAAAACTTCAAGTGAAGAAATTCCTATATGAAGAGAAGGCCATTATTTCATGAACGTCTCTCAAGGTTTGAAGTATGAAGTCACTGCCAAATATCGGTCCGAGAAAGGTCTCAAATCGCGAAGCGAGTTATGCCAAGATATGAACTTTATGAGGTCCCGAGAAGCAGTTTTAAAAGATTTTGTCCTTTAGCTAACTATTGATTGAATCGTTCACTTTATTTTCGGACTAAATAACTATCGAAATAAGTAAAAAATGCATCCTCGTGATCATTCAAGACAAAAATAAAATATAAGATATACACCTAGGAATAAGGGAGTCTAAGTGAATAATTAGCCCACATGAGTTCGTGTTAGTTTACTAACTTATAATAACAATGATCTCGTTTTTAAGCTTGGTTTGGAGAAAGTGAGAAGTTGAGGATGATGATTATTCATGACATTTCTAAAACCCAAGGTATGCTTTTGATTTCTTTACTTTGAATGTTTATAATTTTCTATCTCTTTAATAAAGGCCAACGTGGATTGATTATGATGAAAAATGTAAACGTGCTTTGTAACTAATGCATTGCATGAGGACATTGCAATGGTCAAGTGTAGGGGATTTGATATGTGTGTAAACACACATCTTTTCTACCACTTAATTACAATAATAACCGGACCAAAACGTGTATTTTATGTCTTTTATGTCGGAATTATGCGTGGTTTGTGTTTTTGTTGTGATTTAGGACGAAAAGGTGAAAAGTGGAGAAAACACGGGAATTCACGGGCATTTACGGACTTTTATTGAAGAAAAAGATGAAAGACGAAGTCAAGCAGTCAAGAGTGCAAAAAGAACGGAAGTCCAAGACCAATTCTGAAGATTTATCGAAGAAAAAGTCAAAAGACGGAAGTTTACTTAAAGCCGAGGAACTCAAGTCTTATTTTATCGAAGAATTAAAAGACGAGTCCAAAGAAATCCCGCGCCAAAAGTCATCAAATTCCAAGATTAACAAAAAGATTAAGAAGGAAGGACTTAAGGGCGCAATTAAGAAGAAAGGAAGGAGGAGAGGAAGTTTCCTCTAACCATTCCCCTAATCACCTATAAATACTTCTCATTTTCATTCATTTGTTCTTGTTGACTAATAGTGACAATTAGTTCTTCCACCTTTACTTTTATGCACCTTTAATTACTTGCACCTTTAATTACATGTCTTGCACCTTATTTACCATTTAATTTCAAGTAAGTGTTTCTTTTAATTCTTGCACCTTTACTTTATCTTGTTGATCTCATTCTACCTTTCTTTAATCTTTGATTTATATGCTTTTTGTCTTGTCGATTTGTTTAAATATTTCATTTTTATGTTTTTGATTGATTTAAATCATTTATTTTCATAGCTTATTTTGTTTATTTTCAAGTTTATATAGTTTTTATAAAAGTTATTTTTATATAAAAAGTTGTTTTTCGTAAAGCTTATTCATCTCACGTCTTAAAAGTTGTTAAATTTCTGTTTAGTAGCTCATTTCCATACGTTTTACCTTAGAAAATTAGACTTGTGCTTATTAGAATCTTAGCTTATTTACTTAGCTTATTTTCCATTCTTTCCTTCGTTTTCCGATTGGTGAAATCGGAAAGGTGATTTACATTCCGATTGGAGTAATCGGAAAAGGGTTTTAACTTTCCGATTAGGGAGATTTTGGTATTCTGATCAGAGAGGGTAAGTGGGTATTCCGATCAGGTAAGTGACAGATATTCCGATTGGTGCTCCGATCCTCATTCCGATCGAGGTGTTATTTGGGTTATTCCGATTGGGATAGGTGACAAAATTCCGATTGGTGTTCCGAACAACATTCCGACCAAGGTCCTATCCATATTCCGATCAGGGTCTACCCCGATATTCCGACAGGGTTGGTTTGATATTCCGATCAAGGTAAGATCGGAATATATTCCGATTTGGGAGGTTTTTCTTCATACTTTGTCTTGTTTAATTTTAAGTTGTTATTTTAATTCTTTGTCTAATTTTAATTCTCGTCACGCTTTTATTTTTAGTCATTTAGTTAATTTACTTTCCGTCACATTTTTAAATATCGCACCTTTCTTTTAATTAGACTTAGATTTATTTTAACGCCATTTTATTTTAACGCACTTTTACTTTAATTGTTTTGCACATTTTCATATACTACAACGACAAACCTTTTTGTTTCACCAAAATAAAACTGAGTCACACATTAAACAAGTTTTTCAATTCGAAGAGATTGGTACAACGATAATTTTTAACCTGAGTAAAACCGAGTTATTACTTGTTGAAGGTATATCTTGACCAATTATAGGTGCAGACGTATCTGATTGTGCTTCGGTTGCTGGAGCTACAAGATATTACCTCAGGTTCGGGAGCAACAATGCTTGGAGGAGTAAAGAATTCGTCAAAGAACGGTTGAAACAACGTATCTCATTCATTCCTAGAAGGTGGTGTAAATGATGATGAAGTAGGGTAATTTGGGACAAGACCAGAAATAATGTTACTGGGTCCCATTTCATGAAGTGCGGGTTCAGAGCTGCTTTGCTCAGAATCCATTGCTGTCAGCTCATCAAAATCAACATTCATAGTTTCGAGGATCTTTCGAGAATTACGGTTGTAGATTCGTTATGCCTTTTTGTGGGTGCATAACCAATGAAGATACCAATATCAGCCGTGGGATGAAGTCTTCCCAAAGTGTCACCATCATTATTTGGATAGCAAAGAGAACCAAATACCTGAAGATATGATAAATCTGGTACTTTTCCATGTAGAAGCTCATAAGGTGTTTTACCATGGCGTTTACGAATTAGTGACCGGTTTTGGGTGAAAACTGTTGTAGATACTGCTTCTGCCCATAAAAACAATGGAGCCTTTGCGTAAATTAACATCGTTCGAGCAGCTTCCATAAGTTTGCGATTTCGCCTTTCAACGACACCGTTTTGTTGTGGAGTGCGAGCAACAGAATTTTCATGAGAAATGCCAACTTCTTCATAGTAATCACGCAAGATTTGATTCACAAATTCAGTTCCATTATCTGTACGAATGCGTCACACAGTAGTGTTGAGACGCACTTGAATTATCTTGAGAAATCCGATGATGAGTTTAGGTGCCTCATTTTTTGTTGTAAGAAATTTCACGCATGTAAACCGAGAGTAATCATCGACAATGACGAGGATGTACCTTTTACCACTAAGACTTTCAACACGCATTGGCCCACAAAGATCCATATACAACAAATAAAGTTTCTCTTGGTTGGTGTCTTCAGTCTTGGGTTTGTATGATTTCTTAGTGATTTTCCCCATTGTAAACGCGGAACACAAATGGTCCTTGTGAAATGTAAGTTTAGGAAGACCACGAACAAGTTTATTTTTCGCCAAATGATTAATAGCGTCAAAGTTAAGATGAGATAACTGTCGACGCCATAACCATGACTTAGTCTTCGATGCTTTGGAGAGAAGACATACGGGAGAAGCGGCCATCATGTCTTGTAAAGAAAAAGTGTACAAATTATTCCCTCGAGTACCTTTCAATAAATCAACCCCTTCCAAATTACGAATGAAGCAGGTATGCTCTCGAAAAGCAACTTCTAGGTTTGCATCACAAAATTGTCCCACAGAAAATAAGTTTTGACCGAGACCTTCCACATAATACACTCTTGAAATTATAACATTCCCAATATGATATTCACTATAACCCATTATCTTTTCAATATGATCATTTCCAAATCGAACCGTACCAAGAAACTTGCTGACGAAATTTCTGAGCTTAGAGCGATCTCCGGTCATATGTTTAGAGCAACCAGAGTCCAAATACCAGAGAACAATTTGGACCACCTGTTTTCAACAACAACATTAGACAATGCATTAGAAACTATTGGTTCCGGAGTGTTAGCAGATACAGATATAATATTATCAGAATTGCTATTTGTGTTGCCCTTAGATTTCTTGCGTTTTCTATTGTGAGTTTTACCACTAACATGTTTTATTGTTCCAACTTTCTGAGGTTTTGGAGTATTAGCGGGCACTACAGTGGGAGTAGACTTATTTAAAGGGAACTTGGTTCCTACGGTAGTGTTGGTGTTCCTAGTTAAAGGACACGCTTGTGTTTTGGTAGCCTTGGTACTCCTAGTTAAAGGGCACGCTTTCTTCGCTTTAGTGAGGGCGATCCTAGTTAAAGGGCACGCATTTACTACTATAGTGAAAGTTCTACCAGTGGGGCGCCACATCCAAACAACTTGGGTTAACACTTTCCCAGTTGGTTTCCATTCTAATCTATTTTTCCGAACAGTCATCTCATTCACCTGATCAATAAGGCAAGAATCATGACGACTAGAAAACATACATTTATTGTAATTCCAACATTTCAAATTAGAATTTACAGTAGGATTAGAACGCTGCACAACCGCAGAGCCTTTAGGTTTAGCTACATGATTCTTTTTATGCAAAACAGAAATAACATTCCTAGGGTGGGCTTCTACTTTCTTCTTCACTTGACTACTAGATGGGGGCAAGATCCTATCATTCTTCTTGTTTCTTTTAAGCTTAGATCTTTAAGCCTTAGTAGTGGTGCTTACTCATGTAGAAGGCAACACGGGAATATTAGCTGGTTTTGATTTTGCCTTATCTTTAATGACCAATGTTTGAGATGGTTTAGTCTTAGCGCCCTTGTTAAGTGGTGTGACGGTGATAAGGTTCCTTTTGATTGCACTAGAGGACGATGCTGAGACAGTGGCTGCGTTATCCACAACATTCTTACCGTTTAGGGTACGAAGTGTTTCCATTAACTCAGTCAAAGCCAGATTTTTATCACAAATTTGTTCCCTCAAATCAGATATTTCCACCGACTTTCGATTCAATCGTTCAATCAATGATTGATTATGTGCAGTGGTATTAGCACATGCGGGCTTTACTGAATCGAACATCTGTGTATTTTTCTGTTTTAAGTTATCAACTTTGGACAAAATCTTGGAAACTCGATTATCTATATCAAGTTTATAATTCTCAGCGGCCTCAAGTACGTTCACACAGTTAAGCTCCTTAGATTTCTCTATGTCTATCGGCAACGATTTAGCAACTTTGTCACTTGGCTGACGCTGTTTTGATAGTAAATTCAATCGAAAATTCTTTTGAAAATTTGCATCATCGATATTCACACCTTCGAATGACGTTTCAAAGATTTCTTGAATAGATTGTTGCTTGCATTCAAGCGAAATACAATGTGTTTGAATCTCATAAAAACATTTTGAAAGCGAAGAATACGAATCTTGAAGCTTTAAAAATTCAGCGTCAGATTTGTGACAAGTACATTCTACCACATTATCCACAGATTCAACATTATACACAATAGAATCATTATCAACACTTTTATTCACACAGACGGAAACAATATCATGAGACATCACTTGCTTCAGAAGCTGATCATTTTGGCGTGAGACTCGTTCTATTTCAAGTAAACTATTTTCATAAGCATCATCCATTTCATTGAAAACACGTCTAACTTCTTCTATTTCCAAAAGCAAATCTTGATCAATATTACTAAGACAAGATTTAACATTGTTTACAAATGGAACAATTTCGTCTCGGAACGCAGCTCTAGTGTGCTCAAAATTCCATTCACCTTCCGTTATGGCCGTAGCCGTCGTACGTTCCGTAATGACCTTGTCGAAATAGGCAAAGTGTTGGTGTACTGCATTTAAGCTATCTGACACCTTACTTACCGGTGGAATTAACTTAGTTAAATCCATTTTGACAAGTGTAGGAGACGTACTAGGAAGGTTTTCTGTTGACAAACTTTGAGGCACAAAAACTGTTAATTGAGCTAATTCCTTTTGTAAACGAATACGGGTCTTTTTAGAAAATTGATCTTTATTGTGCTGAACATAATCAAGCTTATGGAATTTTGGAAGCATTTTAGAATGATTTTCTTCCGCAAATGACTGTGTCTCCTCAGTACTACGAACATAAGGTGCTTCTTTCGATTTGCCAATTATGGTCACATCATAAAGATAAGGAATATCTTACTGAGCTTGTTTTGCATAACCGGGATTAGGTGGTAAATCTTGAAGACGCTTAAGTTCGAGTTCTTTAAATGATTTAGTTAAAAGATGAACCTTTTCTGTGGAAGCGTATTGTTTTAAAAGTTGTTGTTCCTTGAATTTGAGAAGTTTGGTAGCATTAATTTCTGATTCAAAGTTTTTAAACTCGAGAGTTTTGAAATCAATTTTAAGTTTCTGAAAATTATTTACAACCGACTCTTTTCTTTTAATTCATTGGAAAGATTAGCTTTTAATGACTCTATTTCTTTTAAGTGTTCAATCTTTTCAAAACGAAATTGGTCAAATTCAGAACACGTTATTTTCTCTGCTTGAGGGACCATTTCAAAAGTTTTGACCTTTTCCTTATACAGCGCAAGCTCAGTGGTTAGGTTGGCATTCATATCTATGGTTTATCGAACAGCCATATTCATGTTATCAATAATATGTTTAGGCACCATTACCAAATCACGTTGATCATAAGATTCCATACCCATCGTAGCATTTGGTTGAGGTTCACTCAAATGTGTTGAGTTGGATACCACACCATTTGAGTTACTAGTTCCCGATGTTGTTCGAGGTGGTCATTTTCATGCTCAACATGATGTGGATTATCATGAACATTATTAGATGTGGTTGGTACCTCACTGACGACATTAGAACTGTAGTGAGAGAGATTAGCAATGAGTGCAGCCTGGGCTGAGTGAATGTCATCACAATCTGAGTCATATGCATCAAGATCATCTGCTTGATATGATGCATTAGAAGTAGAGACGACTGCAATGCCTTCATTATCTGCTGCCCCAGGGTCTGTAAGAAATGCTAAATCCTCTAAATCCAAAATCTTCCCCTTAGACTGAGCATCGACCAAAAACATCTTCTCATGAAACCATGGTGCATCCCTTCTCCTTTTTGGCTGAGTGCATTCTCTAGCCATATGACCTTGTCCTCGACAATTGTAGCAAGTCACAATCTTTTGAGGACCAATAGGGCTTCCATTAATAGTAGCATGAGAAGTCACGGCTTAAGCGTTTACGATCCTTGTAGGAGGTCCATATGAATTTTTCTTACCTTGAATGGATTGCACCGTCACTTGACCATCTTGAATAGTGGCTTGTTGTCGAGGATTTAAAGAGGTACGGAGTTGATTGTTTGTTGGTGGAATCCTCTAGTTGCAACAAGTTTTGACAAGTAGGCAGTAAGATGGTTTAGAACATCAATTGGCGTATCATTTGGAGTAAAGACCGGTGCTTCAATTGGTGGAAGTTCATTGGTGTAGAGGGCTTGGGCTTGTGGTGCTTCAATTGGAAAATATCCTTGCTGAGGAGTATAGCCAATAGGAGAAATGATAGCTTGTGATGGAGATGCCTGATGTGTTGGTTGCTGTGGAAAAGACTGTTGATGAACACTTTGTTGAAATGCTTGTTGTTGCATCATTAGTGGTTGATAAGATGGTTGTTGTGGTTGCTGATAGGTGTGTTGTTGTGGCTGCTACAAGTATGATGGTTGTTGATAAGTATAAGCCATGTTTTGTTGTGGGGGTCATTTGTTGAGAAGCATACATGGCAAGTAGATCACGAATTTGTGGTGTTGACAACCGAGCCTCGATCACGTGGCATTCATGTTGTTGAAGAAAAGCTTGAAGTTGATCCACGTTTGTTTGATGCAAATCCTTAGCCAATTTAACAGTCGTCACGTACTTGCTCCATTCAGAAGGGAGAGTGTTTGAATACTTGGTGTTTAATTGAAACGTAGGAATTGCCAGGCCATAGATGTTGAGCTCATTCATCAAAATAGTAAATCTCAAATAGTAATAATTGAGAGTCTCCCCGGGAACATAGGCAAACTTATCAAACGTATCATATAGCTTACACTCTCGTTCTTGTTTAGTTAACGAGGTGCCTTGCATTAGAACATGAATTCT
Source organism: Glebionis coronaria (assembly GCA_025667525.1). Classification (NCBI taxonomy): domain Eukaryota; kingdom Viridiplantae; phylum Streptophyta; class Magnoliopsida; order Asterales; family Asteraceae; genus Glebionis; species Glebionis coronaria. The sequence continues at coordinate 195,265,669 of CM046875.1, forward strand.
ATCCCATAACTCTTTGGCAACTTTATGTTTGCTGACGAGTTTGTAAACATATGGAGGAAGGGCTTGGAGAATGATGTTTGTAGCATACTTATAACATTTGTCTTGAATCTTCATATCTCCGGTCAATTCACCCGTTGTGTGAGGACGAGTAACATCACCTTCCGTCACTGTACCATATACCAATGGTCCATTGAGCACCGATGCCCAAATGAGATGTCCATTTTCTTTGTTCAACATATAAAGTTCCATTCGTGAAGCCCAATCCTCGTACATAGTCTTCACCAACATTGGTGGACGATTATCCGTACCCAGGAGGATGGACTTATCCGTAAGTGATGTGTACTCCATTTTGATAAGTTAATATTTACAAATGTTGATCGAACAATGAGAGAAAGTAAATGTGTTTATTGTTGTGTGTTGAAGTCGAGAAATAATGTTAATATCCCCTAATAATTGTTCTTGATAAAGCAAAATTCCAAGATAAAATTGCACAAACACGTTTTTGAAAAATCTTGAAATATTTGTCACTCTATCGGAATGCCCAAAAAGAGTTATGTCGCAATGTCTCAGCCTATCGCAATATCACAACCTGTCGCAATAAACACCTATCGCAATAGTCCCTATCGCAATAATCTTATCGCAATAATTACTATCGCAATAATCCTATCACAATAATCCTATCGCAATAACCTGTCGCAATAAACCTATCGCAATATACTAAGTTGTCGCAGTGTCTAGCTGAATCTCTATCACAATGCACAAAAACAAGTTATATCGCAATGTGGGTCGGAATATTGATCGCAATATCACAAATGAACATCAATCGCAATGTGAATCGCAATATGGATCGCAATACATAAACCCTTAAGCTTTACTAGGGAAAATCAAGCACTTATGTCGCAATGTGGGTCGGAATATTGATCGCAATATCATAAATGAACACCAATCACAATGTGAATCGCAATATGGATCACAATACATAAACCCTTAAGCTTTGCGATGGAAAGTCAAGCACTTATGTCGCAATAGTACAACAGTGAACAATATTTCCACTTTTCTTGGACAAAACACACCAAATTCGAGATTTTAAGCCCAAAAATGATCCAAACACCCAAAAATTCTATGTTTTTGCCAAAGTAAATATACCAAATCTCTACCACAACTATGTAGAAGATTTGTATCAAGAAAAAACCATAAAAAACACAAAAAAAATTAGACGTGGGTTTAAAAGATCAAAAGCTACTAAAATAAAGAACACAAACAAATAAACAATACAATCATCCCATGGATCTTGATACCATTTGTAGGATATTATAAATCTAGCTTATTTTTAGAGAGAGAAAGAGATAGAAAGATAGATGATTTCACACACACTTCTAGAGAGATAAAGTGAATAACTATGTGGAAAAATGAATGAAACCACACCCTCTCCATCTAACGAGAGGGTTTATATACCCAAGCCCATAAGATGGGCTTGGGCTTACAAGTTGGGCCGGCCTACACAAGTTGTAGGCTTGGCTTAGCCTTGTTTTCTTAATATTAGTAAAACTAAATTACGAGCTATTACTTAGACTATTGTTGGAGTGACCGATCCTTTCTAATACGAAAAACGTATTTCCAACATTCACTCCAGGCCACCACGGATTGAAAATCACAACACTAAATGGACAAAGGGACACCCAATCCGCACTGATATTGGTGACATCGACCGACCAGTCTTAACACGCAATCAATTACAAGAGCATGCATTATATTGCTACTTTGATGCATTTCTCTCCGAGGTTGAACCTAAAAATTGGCAACAAGCTATGACACAATCTTCATGGATTGAAGCCATGCAAGAGGAACTTAATGAATTCCAACGACTTGAAGTATGGGAATTAGTTCCTTTACCCGTCAAAGTCGACATTCTTACTTTGTTGTGGGTTTTTAAGGTTAAGCTCGATGAGTTGGGTGGTGTTTTAAAGAACAAGGCTAGATTGGTAGCTCGAGGTTACAAACAAGCATTGGGTATTGACTTTGAAGAATCCTTTGCTCCTATTTCAAGATTGGAGGCGATTAGACTATTCCTTGTTTATGCTGCTCACATGAATATGATCGTCTACCAAATGGATGTTAAGACGGCATTTCTCAATGGTGAATTAAGGGAATATGTCTATGTAAGCCAGCCGAATGGATTCGTCAACTCGGAGTATCCTAATCACGTGTACAAGCCCAAGAAGGCTCTTTATGGGTTGAAACAAGCTCCACGCGCGTGGTACGATCTCCTATCGTCTTATCTCATCTTAGAAGGCTTCTCTAAAGGCAAAGTGGACCCGAAATTGTTCATTCTCAAGGAGGACAACACATGATACTGGTACAAATTTATGTTGACGATATAATATTTTCTGCCACTACTCAAAGACGGTAGAGTCATGGTGCAACCACTTCAGGGGATACCAAGTTCATCCAACACTGATGCACGCCCATTTAACACTGCTCCAAGAGGAAACACTACTGGAAAAGTGAAGATGATTATCTGCTACAACTGCAATGGGGAAGGACACGTGGCTAGGGAGTGTAAGCAACCCAAAAGGAGAAGGGATGCTTCATGATTTGAGGAAAAGGTCATGTTGGTAAAAGCTCAAGCAAATGGTCGTGAGCTAGATGAAGAGGAGTTATCTTTTCTAGCAGATCCAGGAATTACAGACACAGAAGGATCACAGCAGCTTTCACTAACAATGCAGCATATCAACGCGATGATCTTGATGCATATGATTCATATTGTGATGACTACAACACCGCCAAGGAAGCTCTTATGTCAAATCTCTCGCTCTATGGGTCTGACCAAATCTCTGAGGTACCAAGTACTACTAATGATACTACTATTGTACCTTATCAAGCTGGGCAAGAACCTCAGTATCCGGAAGAGCCTCCGGTGGTTAGTAATTCAAACGAGGAGACAAAAAATGATAACAATATCAATGCGAGTCCCCAGACTTTGAGTGAAACACAATTGGGAGCTATTACGAATACGAATTCTCTTGCTCAACAAGATTTGGTCATGGTTTTAGCATCTATGCTTGGCCAAATGAATAATGTGGTCCTTGAAACCCTAAGTGTAAATCATACCTTATCTGCCGAGCTTGCTTTGTACAAGGAAAAGGTTCAAACCTTGGAATTAACTCCATCGACCAATACCTTAACTAATCTAGAGTTTGATAAGTTTAGGAAAGTCCAAATGGATAACCTGCCAGAGATTGAACATTTAAGAGAAAATCTTCCAAAAGAACTTAAAGAAAAATAGTTAGTCGTTACTAATTTTCAAAAACTGTAAACGGATTTCGAAATTCTCGAGTCTAAAAAGGTTGAAACATAAATTAATGCGTCTAAGAAAATTAAAAAGACTGAAATTTTGCTTTTAAAACAATACTCTACTTCACATTTAGTACATTTGTTTCATTCATCTTTTAAGGAATTTACTCTATCGCGTCAAACAGACCTGTCACCTAACCCGGGTTATGTAAAGCAAGCTTTTAACCACAACCCGAGACTTTTTGATGCAACAAAATTAGGTTTGGTCTTAGATCCGATTGTTATTCTGGATGATCCCGAGTATATATCACGATTTGAAGAGAATCCGTCTTAAATGCTTTTGGAATATCCTAAGTTTGATTATGATAAACTTAATCAAGAGTATGCAAAAACGGATTTTAGAACTCGCTTTAATATACAAAGGGAATTTATCACTACACCAACTTACATGCTCACAAGTGAAAATCCTAGTACATTTCCTACACTTGTCAACCCGGATGAACCTAAGGAAATTCCAAAGGGTCTTCCACCGGTAAGTACAGTATTACTAAGCTTGCAAGAGATTAGAAGATACTTTACCGGTTTGACAAGGTCATTAAGGAATGTACGACTCCAACGGCTCAAACCGACGGAGAATGGGCTTTCGAACACATGAAATCGGTGTTTCAGAAAGAGATCGTTCCGTTTGTAGAAAATCTTAAAGAGAGCTTTCTAGATCTCGGATATAATCTAAATTTCGAAATGGCTCAAGTTCAAAAAGTTTTCCATGAAATGGATGATGCTTATGAGGAACATTTAATATAGAAAGAAAAGATTTTGTCCGAATATGACCTATTCTTGGAACAAGTGGTGTCTCTCGATGTGATGCAAGTTGTTACTATTAATTGTGCCAATAATATTACATTTGTTGTGAATAAATGTGATTATGTGCATGATCTCTCTGTGAATATTGTTGAACCTGTAAATGATGTAGATAATCATTATTGTCTCCAATCTAACGCTGAATTTTTAAAGCTTCAAGATTCTTATAACTCACTTTTAAAACGTTCTGACGAGCTTCAACAACATTGTATATCTCTTGAAATTGAACAAAAATCTAAAAATAAAACTCCTTCAAAAACAACTGATTGTGAAAACATAATACACGGTTTTCACCTAGTATGAAAAAGATCCGTTATTCTAGTCTTTTCGAATTGATTACCGTTAATCGTGCGACTCAGTCGTTCTTGGTGGAATATAAATGGGAAAGGTTATCTATTTTAAACTAAAATTAAAATGAAAACGTAAATGTCGTTAAGTAGAAGTGGAAGTTTGAAATTTAAAACTAAAAATTAAAACTTAAAAATAAATGACGAAAAATTTAAAACTTTAAAAGGTAAATTTTGAAAACTTAATAAAAAATGAAAACTTTAAAATAAATCTAAGTTAAGACAATTAAAACAAAACTAAGTAAAATGGTGGAAAAATAAAAATAGAAACTAAAATTCTATCGGAATGTATCCTTCATCGGAATCCCATCGGATTCGTTGTCGGAATGAAAGCATCGGAATAAGCATAAACAAAAGTATCGTAATGTACTAAAACGAAACCGTCAGAATAAGTGAATAGAAAACCTGTCGGAATAATAATAAACGTATCGGAATAATGCTTTGTGGAGAATACAAAATCAAATATGTCGGAATGCAACTATCGGAATGCATAAAAGGAAAACTATCGGAATGTTAGTGTCACTTCTATCGGAATAACAAATAAGCTCTACTGTCGGAATACTTGATCGGAAAAACCATCGGAATACTAAAACCCTAATCTGATGGTGGGCATCGGAATACTAGTCGGAAAGGGGTTTACCCTTTCCGATGGAATCAAGACCGTAATAAGAAAATGAATAAACTTCTTTTTACTAGGCAAAATCCTACGCTTAATCAAATCAATAATGAAGAAATTAAATAAGCAAGAATAAGAAGCTTTTAAAACTCTAAATAAGCAAACCTTTAAAGAAAACTTTTAAAAAGATTAAACTTTTAAGAAAACTTCAAAGCAAATAAGCTAAATACAAAATAAGCCAATAAGAATGATAAGCTCAAAGCTCAATTCGTATTAAAACTTAGAGATGAATAAAAAGATGAACTTTTTAATCAATCAAACATCAAGACTAAACAAGATCAAAGATTATACTGGATCAAAGATAAAATAAAAATCAAGAAAGGTAGAAAAAGATGGAGATTTAAACAAGATTAAGCTATTAAAAGTGAAGATTATATTAAAACAAGAAAGGAAGATAAAAGATGAAGTGCTAGTGAGAGAAAGTTAAACACTTTCTCTCTCTAAAAGTTGAAAACTACAAAAAGAAATGAACTAGCTAACTAACAACTAACACCCTCCTAATGACACATTAGGAGGGTATATATAGGAGGTGGGGAGTGCATGTGTTGCTTCCTTCTTTCATTCTTCTCGTCTCGACTTGATTTAAATTCCTTGTCTTTCTCGACGTCGTCTCGGGATTTGTCGATATAAATTGAACTCGTCTTATAATTTTCTTCTATAATTAGACTTGAGTTCTTCGCCTTCATTAAACTTCCGTCTTTAGACTTTTTCTTCGATAAATCTTCAGAATAGGCCTTGGACTTCCGTTCTTTTTGCACTCTTGATCTTTTGACTTCGTCTTTTACCTTTTTCTTCGATAAAATCCAGTGATAGCCCATGTTTACTTCCTTTTTCATATTTTTATCCTGAAACACAATAAAAACACAAACCACGCATAATTCTGACTTTTACGACATAAAATACACGTTTTGGGCTTGTTTTTATTGGAAATAAGTGGTAAAAGGATAAGTGTTTTCACACTTATTAAATCTCCTACACTTGACCATTGCAATGCAATGCATTAATTACAAAGCAAGTTTTACATTTTTCGTTCTTTGCCCAAGTTGAAGTCTATTGTTATGTCATCGTCAGGTGCTGGCTTATCTACATCAAATTCTTACTACGTTTTGGATCATGATGATGAAGATGACGAGGTTGAAGTGGTATATGATGAAACAACCAGTTTATTCTCTAAGACAAATGCAGGTGGAAACTCCTTCACGGCAGCTGTTAGCTAGTTTGGTTTGTTTCGTTGTGTACTAGGTGTTTTGTAAGTGTTTATGGCCTGTCATAAGCACTAGATTTAGGTGTTTATTCAAGTTGTTTTTAGCTTGAAGGTTAATGTGGTACTTTAGCCACATTCCATTTGTACTTCACTATTTTTTGGTTAATCTATTTACCGGGGAAACCCATTACCAAAAAAAAAAGTTTTACGTTTTTCATCATAATCAATCCACCTTGGCCTTTATTAAACACAAGATATAAAAGAGAAAGAAAACAAGTAAAAAGATCAAAGACTTACCTTAGGGTTTTGGAATGTCATGAATGATTATCACCCTTAAGTTTCACGTTCCCCATAACATGCTTAAAAACGAGATCATTGTTATTATAAGTTAGCAAACTAACACAAACTCATGTGGCCCAATTATTCACTTAGACTCCCTTATTCCTAGGTGTATCTATTATATTTTATGATTGTCTTGAATGATCACGAGGATGCATTGTTGACTTATTTTGATAGTTATTTAGGCTGAAAATAAAGTGGGGCGATTTAATCAATAGTTAGCTGAAGGACAAAACCTTTTAAAACTGCTTCTCGGGACCTCATAAAGTTCATATCTTGGCATAACTCGCTTCACGATTTGAGACCTTTCTCGGATAGATATTTGGCATTGACTTCATACTTCAAATCTTGAGATACGTTCATGAAATAATGGTCTTCTCTTCATAATAGGAATTTCTTCACTTGAGCTTTTTGAGAGATTCTTCATACTTGGACCACGACTTCTTCATTTTTCTCCAATCTTTATTTGGGATTTTGAAATAAAAAGATCCGCCTCCTTTTACGACTTGGATCTATTTATCCTCATACCTTGTTAGGGCCTTTTTGGATAGACTTCTACATTATCTTTAGGGGAGTATTTGCTTTTTGTCGTGTGTCTCGATCCTTCATATTGATTTTTGATAAATGATTCTTCACATCACTTGGGATCTTTAGCAACAAAATGTAGCCCTCATGCCTTGTTAGGGCCTTTTCGGACTCGCCAATCTTCGCATCCCGCTTCAATAAGTTATGCCTTGGCTATGAACTCTAATTAATATCGAGTGACTTTTAAACGATCTTGGGCTAGAAGCTAAGTAACTTTTCAAATCGTACGACCTTATTTATTGCAATTAAATTTATTAACAAGCGATGGGAGAAAAAGCTAATAATCAACTCACATAAATTCATGAAAGAATACCAAACTTATAGTTGGCTCTATCATCTCTCATTCTCCACAATTTAAAATCTCAAAGAATGAGACTCGTGGATGCTTAGCCAATTAAATCAAAGTTTTGGGTTTTCGAGTCGTCTATAGGATCTTGCATCTTCTTAGACTTTTTCAAGTTTAGAATTTGCTTTTTAAAGTTCCCTTGATAAACGACTCTCTAGGATCAATTATAGGAACTTGCGAAAAGTTCTTGTTCTTAACCCGTGAGAGTTAAGACTTTCGTGTTTTAAAGTTCCCTATATAAAAGCCTAGCAAGACTTAACTTAAACACGTTAAGGATACTAGATAGAGTAAACTTGGATAAGTAAACTCGGGTTGAGTCAAAAGATTCACAACGTTTAAAAATTAAAACCACTTTATTAAAAATTTATTCTAGCAAAGAAAGAAAATAACTATACAAAGGTAAAAACAACTAGGCCAAAATAGATCAAAAATTTTGAAAAATGTCGAAAAATCATTTTTCTGGTTAAAATGAGGACAAATACAAGGAAAAGTCAACTTAACTTCGATAGAAGTCCCCCCCTACATTTAATATAAACATTGTCCTCAATGTTTAAGCATGTGGAAGTAACCTCCCCTACACTTAGGACATTGTGCACGTTGTTTAAATCTTGCTAAGGAAGAGACAACTAAAGTGATTCCTATTTTAATATTGGAGAATATAAAATAGACAATCAAAAGAGTTTAGGATAGAACTGGGAAGACGGGTACACGGAATCACGGGTCGTCAAAAGTCATCAAGAATGGATCTTTGAAAGCTCGAATCCCTGCACATGATAAGAAAGAAACAACAAACATATACTAGGGTCTCCCCTTCACTTATTATAAAAACAGAGAAAAAGGATAGATACTCGGGTTGCCTCCCGAGAAGCGCTTGTTTTTGTTAACCGAGTCGTGAGCCTGACTCGACCTTGATTAGCATAGGAAGAAGCTTAAAGAACATCCACCGGAATCAAATACATGGTTTTCATCCATCAAGTAGCACAAGCTTAAGGCGAACAAGGCAAGCCAAAGAAGAGTAGGCAAGGTTCCCTTAAGCAAATGTTGAGCACGGTGGTAGAGAGTGTGATGAGGTGCAAGCATATCTCCATAAGTTCCAAAAATCTTTCCTTTTATTTCATCAGATGGATACTGAGATGGCTTAAAAATTGAATACCAGGATCAAACACCTTTTCCTTTAGGGGAAAATAACACTTAGGCTCAGTAGACCTTGAAGAGGATCCGCTCATAAATCGCACAATCTCATCCTCAGAAGGTGGATAGAGAGGTGTCAAAACATAAGTACTGAGGATGGTGGTGTCTTCCGACTTCTTCTCCTTTGGAACGTGTTTCTTCATATCCGAAGGAGGATAAAGACCAAAATCAAAGTCCAAAGGAGGAGAATCATTCTCATTTGGGAAGTATGTATTAAGGAAAGTGGCAAAATCATCCTCAAATGAGTAATTATCCAAAGTATCAATAGTGTTTGGTGGAGGATCTTCATCAAAAGTAGGAGTAAGGTCATCATGAGAAGAATCACTCGAGAGAGTATCAGGATCATCAAAATCATCATATGTTGGTTTGGCTTTATACTCTGAAACAAAAGCAGCATAATCATCCCCATCGGAGCTAGAATCTTCATCATAATCATCATAGATCGGTAGAGAATCATAAATTGGTGGGGGGTCCAAAGTGGAGATAGAATCATCATAATCATCCACATCGTCTTGAAAAAGTGGATTATCATGGGAAGACTCGAATAAAGGATTACCATATACAACAAAGTCATCAAGCTTAAAACTGTCCAAAGTAGTAGTAAGCTCTTCTTAAAACACATTAATCATTTTTGCTGATTCTTTTCCATTTGACTTACTTGTAATCTTCCCCATCTTAAAAACTTGGGCATCATTCCTGACCCTTAAGATTAATTCACCTTCGGCAACATCGACTAGAGCTTTTCCGGTTCTCAAAAATGGTCGTCCAAGTATTAACGGAATACGAGGGTCCATTTCATAATCAACAACAAAAAAATCGACCGGAAAAGTGAAGGTACAAACTTTAATAAACACATCTTCGGCAATACCAACGGGGTAAGCGAGAGTGCGATTGGCTAGCTCAAGAGTCATCTCCGTTGGAGTAAGGTCGGGTAATGATAGCTTTTTCCAAACACTTAAGGGCATTAAATTTATACTTGCCCCGAGATCAGCTAAGGCAGTAAATTCTTCGGTTTTGTTGAAAATGCAAGGCAACACAAAACGAGCGGGATCTCCAAGTTTTTCCGGAAGTTCTTTAAGAATGACTGCAAAACAGTTTTCATTTAAGCGTGTGTTGACAAACTCAGCCATCTTCTCCTTCTTAGTAAGCAATTCCTTGAATGCTCTTACAAATTTCAGCATTTGGACAAGTGCTTCAACGAGGCTAATGTTGAAATTCAATTGAGATATCATCTTCATAAAAGAAGTGACTTGAGCATCTCCTTTAGTGAGCAGTTTGCATTTGTGTAACAGAGAAGGATAAGGGATGTTGGGTTTAGGTGGTGTGGGTGTAGCAGGTAAAGGTTGAGATGTTGAAGGTTGAGAAGTAGAAGGTTTAGAGGTGGTAGGTGGGGTTGGTGGAGGGTTTTGCTTGGGTACTGATGTAGGTTTTTATATACAAGTCTTAGGAAAGACGAGTATAAATGCGGCAAGTATTAAACTCGACGATTTAGGAAAACCGTCAAGTCGAATAAATTCCAAGTTCATTCTCGAAGGAGGTGTGTGGATTAATGTGCCAATATATAAAATCAAGGTTTGGATTAGTGACGTTTTTTGGGTAAGGAGAGAAAAAGTAAAGACGAGCTACGATTACGATTAAACTGCGACGAATTAACGTAAAACGCGAACGTAAATACGTAAAACGTGACGAAATTAAAAATAAAACCTAAAAATGAATTAAAAGATTAAACTAAGTCTAAAATAATATAAATAAGGATAAAAATCCAATAAATATATTTTAAAACCTTTTATTAATTAAATATTCAATTTTAAATGCTAATTAAAGCCCTAAAATTAAATATAATTAACAAAATCTCCGAAATATTATTTTATTGAACAAATAACTCATTTATATTATTTAAAGACTAAAAGGTATTTTTCCTAAATTTTTTAAACTATATTTCTATTTTTTAAATGCTAAAAACTATTTTTAAACTAAAATAATCATAAAAAAATAATAAAATAATGCCAAAAATAATTTGACAGTTTTAAAAATCCTAATTTATACTAATGAACAGTAGAAAATTGAAAAAGTTTAAAAAATATAAAATTTTTCACTAAAAGACAAAACAATTTGAAATTAAACCTTAATTAAACTAAATTTAATTCTAAAAATTAATAAAAAGGTGAACAGTTAAAACTTTTTATACTAAAAATCTTAAAGTATTTTTCTAAGTCGAAAATTTTTGAAATCGAAAAATATTAATTTTCTTCACTAAAAGACAAAATCAGTTAATTAAAAAGTAATTAAAATAGCTATTTAATCTAAAAAATATCAAATGAACAGTAACTGGAAAATAAATTATACTGAAAAATCAAAAATAAAATAGGAAAAATAATGAAACTTGTTTCAAGTCCTAATTCCTAAATTTGATCACTAAAGACAAAAAAACAAGTTTTTGAAAGTGACACCTCACCCTCTCTTTGTCTGGTAGTAGAGCAGTGGGAACTTAAATACTAACAGTGGGAACTCAGTTCCCACTGACAATGAAAAAAAGAGGTATGTGGACCTTTTGAGCTATAACTTGCTTGATACTTTGTTTTGCTTGGATCCAAAGGCACCCCTACACTCAGTGGAGTGTAGGGAGTCAATAAAAAAAAAGAAAATACATAAGTTCAATACAAGTATAACACACAAAATAGCAAATCAAGTGACTGTGGGGCTATAGCAAGTTTCTGATGAACAGTGTTGGTGCACTTGGCACAAAAATGGATTTTGAAGGCTCAAATCTTGTACAAAACTTGACCAAACAGCATATAACTGATAGACAATCCTAAATTGCACTTAACCCTAACAGATTTCAGACTTTGGTGAACCTAATCCACAAAAAAACAGTCAATCAAAGGCACTTACTGTTTTCTAGCTATATTATCCAATTTTTAGCATGCAATATCTATTTTAAACTCCTACAAAACCTAAAGGCAATAACTGAATACACTAGATCCCAACAAATAAGGTGTGTAAGAACAGAATTGAACCCCAAATCTGTCACCAACTTGGCTTAAACCCTATTCCCAAACACCCCTTTAAATCTTAAACTTGGATTTTAACAAAGAGAATCTACTTAAAACGCCTAAAAACTGAGTGTCACTTGCTCTAACATGTATCAAAAACATTAACAAGCATAAACAAACCAGTAAACTAACACCTAAACAAGATTCACACAAATCACACAGTCAAGTTTTTTTGAAAACCAAGGGAGTTCACATGTACCTTGTTTTGACTTTAGTTTAGCCGAATCAAGTTTCTGGATTCCACTAGCTAAGTTCTCAAATGGCATGTGAAAGTGAAGAAGCTGTGATGATGATATGTGTGGGGCTACAACAGTCACCCAAGAAAAATGTCTTCAACTTCAAAGCAAAGAAAAGATGACAAAATGTCTTCAACACCTGTCAAGGATAAAACAATGAAAAACTCCAAGAGCTCAAAAAACTCAAGCTAGTTGTCAACTAGCTTGTGCTTTTTAGGGCTTAAGAAGCTGTTAGCACAAAAAAAAATAACAATATGATTAAATTTCTTTTGAAAGTTCCTTAGCAAAATGGAAATCTTTAAACCACAAACAAACCAACACACCCTATGGATAGGGTTGATTGTCAAACAACCCTGAACACAAAATGCACCGGTTTGGATCTCAAATAAATTTTTGTCAGAAAAATTCTTGAACAAAAAATTCTATTTGATAAACTTGTAATCAATTTTCATGAAAAATAAATTCTACACTACAAAAAACATTAAAAGGAACTCAGACAGTGAAATTGCAATACTTTTTAAATAAACTTTAACTATTTGATAAATAAAAATTTTACAACTTCAAAAATCTGGAACAAAGGCAAGTCACAATATTTTACTGCTCTTTATACTAATCAGTAGAAGGATCTAGAATTCATAAAAAACTAAACCCTAATCTATATGAAATTCCAATAAAACCCTTGGTGTTGTCTTCAAAAAATTCGTGGTCAAGACCCATGTGGTTGATGCTGATGTTGTTGACCTGTGAAGACCCATCTTGAACGTTCATTCAATCTTTGGGAGGAAGGAAAACCCTTTGGAACGTTGGATTACTGTGAAGATTCGTTTGTTGCCAATTTTGGGGAGACAGGGAACATTGTGGGGACCATTTGGGTGAGTGGGGGAGAGTTTTGTGAAGTGGGTTTTGGTTAGGGGATGGGTAATTAGCAAACTAGAAAGTATTGGGGCAAACCCCTTTGATTTGGGGATTTGGGGATTAGGGTTCATAATATAGATTAGGGGTAAATTATGGGGGTGAGGATGAATAGTACTGGTTTCTCACCGTTTTTAATTATTTTAAAATTGTTTAAAATCAGTTTAAATAACTAAAACGTGTTTAGTGGGTTTTTTGGACTGGGGTGTAATGGGTATTGGGCTGGTAACGGGTTTAAGTTGGGTTTGGGTTTGATTTGTGGCAGTTTCAGTCCCTGAATTCCTTAAAACTTAGCAAATGCAATCTTACAGCTTTTTATTCCAATTCCTTTGTAATCAAGTTTCCACAACTTGTCAAATTTGGCAAGGCATATGTATAAACTTTCACCAAGGGTCTTTCATGTAACTTTGGCATTCTCCAAGGACTAATGATGACATATCTTGAAACTTTTAGGACCCACTTGTAATATTTGAGATTTACAAGGGCCTAAAGTGACAAGTCTTTAAAGTTGAGGGACCATTCTTGCCAATCTTCAATTCTTCAAGGTCATTTTTGGAAATTCCATACTTGGGCCCGGTTTCTTGTGCGGCTTCGTTTCCCGTGTTCGTTTTTTCTTCATTCTTGTAATCTTTTGGTGAATTCACGATATCCGTACCTGAAATACACAATGAACAAACACAAGCACTTTTTCGGGTATTTTGATGATATTTTAAGCGTTTTAAGCCCGATTTGGACGATGAGACTATGTATAATTACAGTCTCATAACTCCCCCATACTAAACCATTGCCGTTTCCCTACGCAATGCTAGAATTAAGTATCGTAGCACCTCCAAAATTCATTTTATGATGACATTTATTGAAGACATAAACTTAAATAAACTACTTCATGCGTTTTAGACATAATGTATTGTTTTCATCACGATATAGTGACTTTTGGGATCATAGAACAAGAACACGTGAATGCTTCGTTAGAAATAATTTCGTCGTCCTCGATTTTCACCCAATTCCATGCTAAGCGTGTAACGAGATCATTGTTATTATAAGTTAGCAACACGATCATATCTCATAAGTGTTAATTACGAACCTAAACTCCCTTATTCCTACTTGGTATCTCTTATGTTTTATTTTGTCTTAATGATCACGAGGATACATCATTGACTTATGCGTGAATAGAGATTAAGTCTAAAAATAGAGACTTAACGGTGTAACCAAAATCATTAAATTAATAATTCATCCTGATAAACAACGATGTCAAAAAATTAAGTCAACAAGAAGGATCGATAAACACGATTTTATAACGGTTTTGAACATGAGACTTATTACCAAGACTTTTATACGCCCCCTAACGGAAGGGCCTTATTATCTTTGGTTTACCTCCATCTTTTATTCAACTTCGCCATGAAGCTTTTATTATGACTTCGGTCTTGCCTTGCCTTTTATTATCCGCCTCATCGGTGGTTTTATTAGCCAAAGACGTATATCCTCACGCTAAAGCGAATTTTGGATCTTTAAGGCTTGATTCACTTTCAATTTGGGCATAGATTTTTCGGCCTTGTGAGCTTCAAATTTTTGCTTAATTTAGGTGAGCACTTGAAATCTTATTATTAGGTGAAGCTTTCGATTATTCGGGTGCCAATACTTCAAAACCGTGACGCTGGCGATACCTTAATGTTTTCCTAATTTAATTACATGGAAGCTACTAAAACAAATTAGAAACCAACAATAGTGACTAAACCGCCAAATCAATATTTATTAACAATTTATTATACAAAAGCGTGGGGAGAATAAGCTAATAATTACTACACATGAGATCGTGACGATTACGAGACTTATAAATAACTCTATCATTTCTCGTCCTCATTTAAGAGACTTAGCCTAAAAAGTTAAGGAATCGAAGCTAAGTGCTCAACACGCACGGTCGAGTCAAAAATTACTCTTATTCTCACCATCAGAAAACCTACATTCGTGTCTTAAACACTTATGAAAAGCAAGAAAAATTTTAAAATTTGGCCATTTTTAGCCTTATTTTGCAACAAAACGATAACAAAAAGATGAAATTTGGATTGCGTGTTGACGTAAGCAAGGTGAAGTATCTACTCACCCCCCCCATACTAAAACTAAACATTTTTCTCAATGTTTCGAGTCTAGGGGTGAAAACACCCCCATACTAGAGACGAAGTCGAATGCTTAATCTCGAGCATGGAAAGGGTAAAACGAATAACCTAAAAGCCGTTTATGAATTATGCTAATAAGATAAACGTTAGAACATAAAAGGATATCATCGGATATCAGAATCTCCAAAGGCAATGATCGAAGCTCGAGTGATCCGTAAAACGAACACGAGAGGCTTCAATGATGACGATGAACCTAATGAATCACAATCACAGACAACCACGAAACAAAGGTTGGAAGAGCACAAGTCCCCTCGTTACATTAAACTAAGAAAGCGATAATATTTACAAGTATAAGCATGAGAATCCCCCACGAGGCACCTTGTTTTTGATAACCGAGTCAAAAGCTCGACTCGAATCCCCATAAATGTGATCATTTAGGGATAATCTTGGTATGGTCATTTTTGATGGGGCTTACATGATAAACAATGCCCAAAAGCAACCGGTACTAAGGACTAAGTCCTTTGATGATGCAAAATACCGGGATCGAAGATGGCGTCCTCATTTTCGGATGAAAGACGAAACAACGCCACTCCAACATGAACCCCAAAAGGGTAGAAGAAAAGAGATGAGAAGTAGAAAGGTGGGGCAATGGGTAAGTCAAACTTATGAGCTACTCGAGGTAGACTCACACCAAGCAAATAGATATGATTTCCATTTATTGCATCGGTGGAAGACCGAGATTTCCCTTTACAAGCAATTACGGGATTGTAAATCTCGTCCTCGGTGGAGAAATGGGAGGGAACATTTGGGGCTTCCCCCACACTAAATCCACACACACCATCGTCAAAAGGAGTAGACGAGGTGGTAGCACTCATAAAATGCGGTGATGACGGAGTTAAACTTGTAGAAAATTCTTTTAAAACATCTTTAAAATCCTTTCCTTTTTCATCGTTTAAAAACTCTTTATGAAAACCCGATTTGATAATGTCGAAAATTTTTGGCGTGTCAAATTCAAAATTAGTCGCGCTAAAAATTCTCACATTTAAGTCTTTGGTGGGAGGGGGTGGCGGATTATATAAGTTCTCAAAACGTTTGTCAATAAAGAACACCGCCCCCTCGGGGTCTACATACTCGTCATCCTCATGAACGTCGATCTCATCGATTTCTTCATCAAAGATAGGCTTGTCAAACCACGGTTTGTCATTCCCCTCCTTGAGTATCTTAGAAACTCCCTCGAAAAGATCACGATCAAGCACGAAACCATCATTCTTTTGTGGGGATTGTTGATAAGTTAAATCCTCACGAATGTGGTAAACGTAATTCTCATTTGAGGAGTGTTGATTAGGTAACTCCTCGAGAATTGGATTTTTAGTGGTCACATGAGTTGGTTCGTCATTGAAAATAAGACGTTCCAACTCATTAAGTTCATCCTCGATTTTGGAAAGATCGACCTCACTCGTAGGTGGAAGTGAAGGCATAAGAGCTAGCTCTCGTTCAATGATTTCCTCAATCTCGGGATCAAACTCGTAATCATCGTACTTCACATGTTTCTTTTTAGGAGAATCAAAAATTGCATGTGGATTTCGAAGTACGTGATCAATCTCGGCAAAATCGCCATCGTCATCGTCAAAGAAAGAGTCGATGTGAGCACTCACAACCATGGTCTTACAAGTCCAATGACTATGCTTAGGTGAATTTTCTAAGACAAGAGGATCTATGTCGATAAACCCTTTAGCCTCAACGGGTATTGGGCTAGGAATAGGAGGCACTTCGATGGAGTTAGAAGTTGAAGCCTCAAAGACGTGGTCCTTCGAAGGTGGTGAAGACGAGCCCATTTTGGTCATTTTCGTTATGGCACTAACGTCGCCCTTCGGAATTGGTGTTTCACTTGTTTCGCTAAAAACATCCCAAAGTGAGTTTTCATCCATAAATTTACACATACCCTTTTGAATTAGGTACAAGTACTCTTTATCATTAAAATCATCATCTTTAAAACCGTTTTTCTTAATTTTTTCAAAACATGCATTAAGCCTCATTCTTTCCGCTAAAGTGAACATTTTGAAATCATTAGGATTTGAATCATCAGGTTTTGAAACCTCGGTTTTTTCATTCTCATTAAAAATTTGGGATTTTCTAGCGAAAAAGTCCATTTTTCTCATCCCCAAATCTCATAGTAAGTCTTCCCTCGTGAACGTCGATTACGGTTTGAGCCGTCGATAAGAATGGTCGGCCTAAAATAATGGGACATTTAAGGTCACACTCGTAATCGGATATAACGAAATCCGCGGGAAAAACAAACTTTCCAATCCTAACATAGACATCCTCGGCTATTCCAATTGGTATAAGTGGTGTACAATTTGCAAGCTCGATTGTCATGTTCGTGGGGGTAAGTCTAGGAAATCTCATCAATTTCCAAAGAGAATGAGGCATGAGATTGATGCTAGCACCTAAATCGTCAAGGGCCAAACATCCCTCAATCTCGGAAAAATCACAAGGTAGTAGAAATTGGCCCGGATCCTTTTCCTTTCTCGGCATACGCCTTTTAGGTTTTTTAAGAAGGATTGAAGCACAAGTTTCTTCAAGGGTTACTTTGGTAAGGTCGATAAAACTCTCTTTTTGAACCGTGGATGGAATTTGAGGTACACGAGGGTGTGCACTCTTTTCCTTGGTCGCCACGTTCACCCCATCGACTTTAGAACAATAAGACGTCTTAGAAGTCGAGGGTTGAGAAGAAGGAACAACTCGAAATCCATCAAGGTTAGGGGTAATCACACGACCTTTCTCACGAGACGAGGCGGCTTTACATTGTTCCTTCGGATTAGCAACGGTGTCACTAGGTAACGAACTCGATGAAGCACCCGAGGACTTGTTCATAATGGCCGAAAACATCTTTTTAATGTCAATTTGTCCTTGCTCAATCTTCGTGTTTTGCAATTTCAAAGTATTTGTAAAGTCATTTTTCAAAGTACCAATTTCTCCCTCTAATCGTCTCATATTAGCCTCATTCGTTTTCATGTAATTTTGAAAATCGTTTGACGAACTATTTTGATTTGAATTAAAGTTCCCTTGGTTTTGATTACTTCTTTGAAAATTTCCTTGATTGTTATCTCGATTTTGCCAACTTATATTACAACCTTGATTATAACCTCCTTGATTTTGATTCGAAAAATTTCCTTGTTGATTATTTCCTTGAAAATTGTTACGGTTTTGATTCGAAAAATTGTTGTTTCCATTTAACCCACTCACATTCGACGTTTGGCCATCCGTAGCCGCACACTCGTAATAATTATGAGGTCCACCACAAAACGTACACGATGCCTCAACCGCTTTCACCATAGCGGGAGCGTCTTTCTTTTGCATTTCAACGAGAAAAGGCGTGAACACATTCGTCAACTTGTCGACTTTCGCATCAACTCTATCAATGTCGCGATTAGAATTACTAACATTGGCGACATTGGCAACACTCGGTGCGTTGCGGAGTTGGTAAACCTTGGATCGGTTTTCGATAATTATCAATGCATCTTTCGGAGTCTTACACAAAAAGTTGCCACCGGCGGCGGAATTCAACGAATCTTGTTCTTGAAAATTAAGACCGTTGTAAAACGTATCGATTTGGTTCAACTCAGAAAAACCATGGTGAGGACATTGCCTAAGCAATTCCTTAAAACGATCCCACGCGTCTCTAAAAGATTCATTCGGTTTTTGCTCAAATTTCGTAATTTCATTTTTGAAAAACGTCGTCTTAGACGGTGGGAAAAAATAATTAACGACCTTGGAAACGAGATCCTTCCACGTAACTATCGAATTAGGTGGCTCTTTCTCGTACCTATCCTTAGCGGCACCATCGAGCGAGTACGAAAAAAGCATAAGCTTGACGACATCGGTGTCGACGTTCTTAAACTTGCTCGTGGCCAAAAGACGATCAAAATTCCGAATATGGTCGTGAGGATTATCGGCTTCACGACCTAGAAACTTCGTAGCTTGGATCAACGAAAGCATTCCGCTCTTAATCTCAAAATTCTCCGCTTCGATAGCGGGAATTACGATCGCGTCTCCATAACCCTCGGTGGGTGCTTGGAGCAATTCCATCATCGAACGATTGTCGGCCATCTCGTCTAAGGTTTCTTCAACAACGATATTAGGAACGTTGGTTTCTAATTCTCGTCTACGTCGTCGATTCCTTCGATTACGATTGCGTCGATTCGAAGCGTCGCTAGAATTAGAATAATCCTTCGATCGAGTGCGCATGCACTAAGCGTAGAATGGGTGGTAGCAAAGAAGATTCTTTTTGCGGCTTTTTGATTTTTTCAATTTTTTTTTTTTGGTTTTTGATTTTTTTAATTTTTTGGATTTTTGAATGTATTACGTAGACACAAATCTACAAATCTCCCCTCAAATCGATCTTCTCGATTAAAGTAGCCTCAAGGAATGAAAACGATCACGTGGAGTGAACGTCTTCGATGAATTTAGAACGTTGGTGGAACACCAAAACGTTCAAGAGGGTTTAATCTTGAAAACACAAGCAAATATAATATACGTAGATAATACTTGGACGGCAAACCCTCGATTAGCCTTCTTTCACAAAACACGCACAAGCAAGCGGGGGAAACGAGGCGGCGCTAAGCACTTAAGAGCCTTTTTCCCTTAGGTCGTGAAATACAACCGCCTTATACCCACATTATAGTTTGTGTTAATCGAAATTAAGCCTCACGAAAGTATTTATCTATTTTGCCTTTAAACTTTTGCTTTAGATTCGAATACAATGATCGATTGATGAAATCCCGAATCAAGGTTACGTTTTCACGCTTTTGGAGTACTTGTATTTTTATCGTTCTTACGTAAATACAATATAGTAATAATATATTCACAAGAAAAACGAAAACCCAATATATCTACAATATAGTAAAAGATTGTTGTGTGTTTAATTTAGGAAAATTAAACACGATTTATTTGGATACTATAATATAATAAGGAAAAATAACAAAAATGAGTATGTACGATATTTACGCTTTCCAAAAATTGAAAAGCAAAAACGCACTACTCACACAAACACGATACTAATAATGGCACACTAAAACACCTCCCCGGCAGCGGCGCCAAAAATTGATGTAGGTTTTTATATACAAGTCTTAGGAAAGACGAGTATAAATGCGGCAAGTATTAAACTCGACGATTTAGGAAAACCGTCAAGTCGAATAAATTCCAAGTTCGTTCTCGAAGGAGGTGTGTGGATTAATGTGCCAATATATAAAATCAAGGTTTGGATTAGTGACGTTTTTTGGGTAAGGAGAGAAAAAGTAAAGACGAGCTACGATTACGATTAAACTACGACGAATTAACGTAAAACGTGAACGTAAATACGTAAAACGTGACAAAATTAAAAATAAAACCTAAATATGAATTAAAAGATTAAACTAAGTCTAAAATAATATAAATAAGGATAAAAATCCAATAAATATATTTTAAAACCTTTTATTAATTAAATATTCAATTTTAAATGCTAATTAAAGCCCTAAAATTAAATATAATTAACAAAATGTCCAAAATATTATTTTATTGAACAAATAACTCATTTATATTATTTAAAGAATAAAAAGTATTTTTCCTAAATTTTTTAAACTATATTTCTATTTTTTAAATGCTAAAAACTATTTTTAAATTAAAATAATCAAAAACAAAATAATAATATAATGCCAAAAATAGTTTGACAATTATAAAAATCCTAATTTATACTAATGAACAGTAGAAAATTGAAAAAGTTTAAAAAATATAAAAATTTTCACTAAAAGACAAAACAGTTTGAAATTAAACCTTAATTAAACTAAATTTAATTCTAAAAATTAATAAAAAGGTGAACAATAAAAACTTTTTATACTAAAAATATTTAAGTATTTTTCTAAGTCTAGTAAAATTTTTGAAATTGAAAAATATTAATTTTCTACACTAAAAGACAAAATTAGTTAATTAAAAAGTAATTAAAATAGCTATTTAATCTAAAAAATATCAAATGAACAGTAACTGGAAAATAAATTATACTGAAAAATTAAAAGTAAAATAAGAAAAATAATGAAACTTGTTTCAAGTCCTAATTCCTAAATTTGATCACTAAAGACAAAAAAACAAGTTTCTGAAAGTGACACCTCACCCTCTCTTTGTCTGGTAGTAGAGCAGTGGGAACTTAAATACTAACAGTGGGAACTCAGTTCCCACTGACAATGAAAAAAAAGAGGTCTGTGGACCTTTTGAGCTATAACTTGCTTGATACTTTGTTTTGCTTGGATCCAATGGCACCCCTACACTCAGTGGAGTGTAGGGAGTCAGTAAAGAAAAGAAAATACACAAGTTCAATACAAGTATAACACACAAAATAGCAAATCAAGTGACTATGGGGCTATAGCAAGTTTCTGATGAACAGTGCTGGTGCACTTGGCACAAAATGGATTTTGAAGGCTCAAATCTTGTACAAAACTTGACCAAACAACATATAACTGATACACAATCCTAAATTGCACTTAAGCCTAACAGATTTCAGACTTTGGTGAACCTAATCCACAAAAAACAGTCAATCAAAGGCACTTACTGTTTTCTAGCTATATTATCCAATTTTTAGCATGCAATATCTATTTTAAACTCATACAAAACCTAAAGGCAATAACTGAATACACTAGATACCAACAAATAAGGTGTGTAAGAACATAATTGAACCCCAAATTTGTCACCAACTTGTCTTAAACCCTATTCCCAAACACCCCTTTAAATCCTAAACTTGGATTTTAACAAAGAGAATCTACTTAAAACGCCTAAAAACTGAGTGTCACTTGCTCTAACATGTATCAAAAACATTAACAAGCGTAAACAAACCAGTAAACTAACACCTAAACAAGATTCACACAAATCACACAGTCAAGTTTTTTTGAAAACCAAGGGAGTTCACAGGTACCTTGTTTTGACTTCAGTTAAGCCGAATCAAGTTTCTGGATTCCACCAGCTAAGTTCTCAAATGGCATGTGAAAGTGAAGAAGCTGTGATGATGATATGTGTGGGGCTACAACAGTCACCCAAAAAAATGTCTTCAACTTCAAAGAAAAGAAAAGATGACAAAATGTCTTCAACACCTGTCAAGGATAAAACAATGAAAAACTCCAAGAGCTCAAAAAACTCAAGCTAGTTGTCAACTAGCTTGTGCTTTTTAGGGCTTATGAAGCTGTTAGCACAAAAAAAAATAACAATATGATTAAATTTCTTTTGAAAATTCCTTAGAAAAATGGAAATCTTTAAACCACAAACTAACCAACACACCATATGGATAGGGTTGATTGTCAAACAACCCTGAACACAAAATGCACCGGTTTGGATCTCAAATAAATTTTTTTCAGAAAAATTGTTGAACAAAAAATTCTATTTGATAAACTTGTAATCAGTTTTCATGAAAAAGAAATTCTACTCTACAAAAAACATTAAAAGGAACTCAGACAGTGAAATTGCAATACTTTTTAAATAAACTTTAACTATTTGATAAATAAAAATTTTACAACTTCAAAAATTTGGAACAAAGGCAAGTCACAATATTTGACTGCTCTTTATACTATTCAGTAGAAGGATCTAGAATTCATAAAAAACTAAACCCTTATCTATATGAAATTCCAATAAAACCCTTGGTGTTGTCTTCAAAAAATTCGTGGTCAAGACCCATGTGGTTGATGCTCATGTTCCTAAGCTGTGAAGACCCATCTTGAACGTTCATTCAATCTTTGGGAGGAAGGAAAACCCTTTGGAACATAGGATTACTGTGAAGATTCATTTGTTGCCAATTTTGGGGAGACAGGGAACATTGTGGGGACCATTTGGGTGAGTGGGGAGAGTTTTGTGAAGTGGGTTTTGGTTAGGGGATGGGTAATTAGCAAACTAGAAAGTATTGGGGCAAACCCCTTTGATTTGAGGATTTGGGGATTAGGGTTCATAATATAATTTAGGGGTAAATTATGGGGGTGAGGATGAATAGTACTGGTTTCCCACAATTTTTAATTATTTTAAATTGTTTAAAATCAGTTTAAATAACTAAAACGTGTTTAGTGGGTTTTTTGGACTGGGGTGTAATGGGTATTGGGCTGGTAACGGGTTTAAGTTGGGTTTGGGTTTGATTTGTGGCAGTTTCAGTCCCTGAATTCCTTAAAACTTAGCAAATGCAATCTTACAGCTTTTTATTCTAATTCCTTTGTAATCAAGTTTCCACAACTTGTCAAATTTGGCAAGGCATATGTATAAACTTTCACCAAGGGTCTTTCATGTAACTTTGGCATTCTCCAAGGACTAATGATGACATATCTTGAAACTTTTAGGACCCACTTGTAATATTTGAGATTTACAAGGGCCTAAAGTGACAAGTATTCAAAGTTGAGGGACCATTCTTGCCAATCTTCAATTCTTCAAGGTCATTTTTGGAAATTCCATACTTGGGCCCGGTTTCTTGTGCGGCTTCGTTTCCCGTGTTCGTTTTTGCTTCATTCTTGTAATCTTTTGGTGAATTCACGATATCCGTACCTGAAATACACAATGAACAAACACAGGCACTTTTTTGGGTATTTTGATGATATTTTAAGCGTTTTAAGCCTGATTTGGACGATGAGACTATGTATAATTACAGTCTCATCAGGTACTTCTTCATTAAGGGGTGGAGACGGTAATGGAGAACTAGTACTAGGTGTGGTAGTAGGAGGAATAAATGGGGGTGGAGGAGGTGTAGATGGAGTAACGGGAGGAGGGGTAGAAGGTCCTACTAAAGTTGCTCCACTTCGAGTAGTAATAGCACTCACATTCCCTCTAGGGTTTGTTTCGGTGGTAGAAGGAAGAGCACCTTGAGGACGAAGGGTTTTTAACATTTGAACGAATTTCCTATCTGTGGACGCTTGCAATTGTCTATTAGATTTTTGCATTGCTTGCATTATTTTCTCATGTTCATTCAATTTTTGCAAAACCAAGTCCATTGGTGGATGAGGTAAATTGTATCCTTGTTGTTGAAAACCTTGGTTTGGGTATTGGTTATAAGGTGGAAAACCTTAAGGATTGAAACCGTGGTTTAGAAAGCCTTGATTTTGCATTTGGTAATTTCCCTGATTTGCATTTGAGCCCCTCACATTGGAGTTTCCTTGAAAATTAGATCTTGGCGGCATGGGTGGTTGGGTGTGGTCTTTGCTGAAAACCAGGTGGAGCCAAGTAATTTGTCGAGTTGTAAGACAAGTGATTAACATCGACATTAGGCTTGAAATGAACTCTCTCGGTGTTGTTGTAAGCATACACTTCCCCGTGAGATTGATCATAAGCTTGATCACAATTAGCATAAGAGTATGGCCCACCACAAGTTTCACAAGTTATATTAATAGCGTTGTTGTTTTTGGCATTGTTAACGGCTTGTAAAGCAAGTGCTTCAACAACCGTAGTAAGCTTATCAAGTCTCTTTTCGGTGTCACTAGTGCTAGCACTAGCCACATTAGCCCGAACACTTTTAGTTTGCACTTTAGATTTATTCTCAATAATAATCCACGCGGCATTAGAAGACTTAACCAAAATGTCCCCCCCCCCCCCCCCCCCGAGGCACTATTTAGTAAATCTTGGTCATTCATGCTTAAACCATTGTAAAGAGTATTAATTTGATGCACTTTTGTGAAACCATGTTGTGGACACTTTCTTAGAAGTTCCTTAAAACGGTCCCAAGATTCACTAAATGTCTCACCGTACTTTTGTTCAAAGTTAATGATTTCATTCCACAAAGCGGTAGTACGTGAGGGTGGGAAAAAGTAGTTGATGAATTTGGTCTCTAAATCCGACCACGTAAGAATACTTTGTGGCGGTTCCTTATCAAGCCAATGTCGGGCTTGTCCCTCTAAGGAGAAAGGAAAAAGTTGCAAGCGAATTACCTCTTGTGAAACCCCATTAAACTTGACCGTATTAGTGAGTTGAATAAACCTTTTGATATGGTCATGAGGATCATCAAGTGTACGCCCTAAGAATGGTTGAGCAGAGACCATTTGAATGAATCCGAATTTGAGCTCAAAGTTGTTGGCTCCAATCTCGGGTATGACAATAGCATCGGTGATGCCCTCTACGTGCGATTGCAAAAGCTAGACCATTGGTCGATTGTCCATGGTGACAATAGGTTGAGTTTCGACTTTGGCTTGAGTTGCTTTCTTCTTACGAGCACGGGTACGCATGCACACCTACAAAAGGAAAAGAAATATAGACAAGAAATATTTTTGGTTTTTATGTTTTTCTTTTTTCTTTTTTTGAAAATTTTATACTTTTAAGGATTTTTGAAAAATTTTGAAAATTAGACAAGAAAAATAACTTTCAAGAGTGAACGGATCCCAAAATCCAACGCCTCTCTCACAAAAAACCGTTAATCTTCACGAAAAGAGCCGGCAGCGGCGCCATTTAATACACGGTTTTCACCTAGTATGAAAAATATTCGTTATTCCAGTCTTTTCGAATTGATTACCGTTAATCGTGCGACTCAGTCATTCTTGGAGGCATATAAAGGGGAAAGTTTATTTATTTTAAACTAAAAGTAAAATGAAAACGTAAATGTCGTTAAGTAGAAGTGGAAGTTTGAAATTTAAAACTAAAAATTAAAACTTAGAAATAAATGACGAAAAATCTAAAACTTTAAAAGGTAAATTTTGAAAACTTAATAAAAAATGAAAACTTTAAAATAAATCTAAGTTAAGACAATTAAAACAATACTAAGTAAAAATGGTGGAAAAATAAAAATAGAAACTAAAATTCTATCTGAATGTATCCTTCAGCGGAATCCCATCGGAATCCGCTGTTGGAATGAAAGCATCAGAATAAGCATAAACAAAAGTATCGGAATGTAGTAAAACGAAACCATCGGAATAAGTGAATAGAAAACCTGTCGGAATAATAATAAACGTATCAGAATAATGCTTAGTGAAGAATACAAAATCAAATCTGTCGGAATGCAACTATCGGAATGCATAAAAGGAAAACTATCGGAATGTTAGTGTCACTTCTATCGGAATAACAAATAAGCTCTACTGTCGGAATACTTGATCGGAAAAACCATCGGAATACTAAAACCCTAATCCGATGGTGGGCATCGGAATACTAGTCGGAAAGGGGTTTACCCTTTCTGATGGAATCAAGACCGTAATAAGAAAATGAATAAACTCCTTTTTACTAGGCAAAATCCTACGCTTAATCAAATCAATAATGAAGAAATTAAATAAGCAAGAATAAGAAGCTTTTAAAACTCTAAATAAGCAAACCTTTAAAGAAAACTTTTAAAAAGATTAAACTTTTAAGAAAACTTCAAAGCAAATAAGCTAAATACAAAATAAGCCAATAAGCATGATAAGCTCAAAGCTCAAGTCGTATTAAAACTTAGAGATGAATAAAAAGATGAACTTTTTAATCAATCAAACATCAAGACTAAACAAGATCAAAGATTATACTGGATCAAAGATAAAATAAAAATCAAGAAAGGTAGAAAAAGATGGAGATTTAAACAAGATTAAGCTATTAAAAGTGAAGATTAGATTAAAACAAGAAAGGAAGATAAAAGATGAAGTGCTAGTGAGAGAAAGTTAAACACTTTCTCTCTCTAAAAATTGAAAACTACAAAAAGAAAATGCACTAACTAACTAACAACTAACACCCTCCTAATGACACGTTAGGAGGGTATATATAGGAGGTGGGGAGTGCATGTGTTGCTTCCTTCTTTCTTTCTTCTCGTCTCGACTTGATTTAGATTCCTTGTCTTTCTCGACGTCGTCTCGGGATTTGTCGATATAAATTGAACTCGTATTATAATTTTCTTCTATAATTAGACTTGAGTTCTTCGCCTTAATTAAACTTCCGTCTTTAGACTTTTTCTTCGATAAATCTTCAGAATAGGCCTTAGACTTCCGTTCTTTTTGCACTCTTGATCTTTTGACTTTGTCTTTTGCCTTTTTCTTCGATAAAAGCCCGTGATAGCCCATGTTTACTTCCTTTTTCATATTTTTATCCTGAAACACAATAAAAACACAAACCACGCATAATTCCGACTTTTACGACATAAAATACACGTTTTGGGCTTGTTTTTATTGGAAATAAGTGGTAAAAGGATAAGTGTTTTCACACTTATTAAAACAACGTTGAGACAAGTGACAAGATAATTCAGGTGGTTCAGGCATTAGAGCTAGAAAATGAGACTTAAGAGAAAGTCATTAGAAGAGAAAGTGGAACTAGAGGCTGTAGAGAATAAAAACCATGCCTTAGAAAATAGAATTACTTCTATGCTAGGGGAGTTTGAAAAGTAAAGCAGGGTGTCTCACAAATTTATGGTTCAATAGAAGAACGCTTCGCTTTTAATACGGCGGAGCAAAAGTCACTTGTTGACCAACTAAACCAAAAGTGTGAGGAGATCTCTGACTTAAATATTTAGCTCATAGACAAAAACATGGTTTTAGCTGAATTAAAGGAGACACTTCAACTCAAAGGACAAGAACTTTTTGATAATGCAGCTACAATCTCTGCCCCGATCTCTAGTGCTCCAAAAACAAAAGAAGTGGTGCTTTATAAGAACCCGGACCTTAAGAAAAACTCAATGGTTTACATGGATTATATGAAAAAGGCAATTAGGCATGTGCTTCTTACAAGGGATATTTTAAATGACTTAAATGAATCTAATCCCACAAACTACTAGTACAATGTTATCCATTTATATATTGAGCGGGTTCAATGTTGCCTATCATACCTTAACTTCATAGACCCACCGAGTTCTGCACCACTTAAACAATAACCCCCCACCATTGCCATGACTCTATTCAATAAGACCCTAGGAGCTAAGCCACTAATGTTCCCTTCTACAGGAGTAACTGCGTCTACTAAGGGTAAAGGATCTCGAGTAAAGAAAGATAGGATCAAGCCCTCCAATAGTAGAACTATGAAGAAGAAAGTAGAAGTTCACCCTAGGAATGTTATTTCAGATTTAAATAAGAAGAATCATGTACCTAAGACAAAAGGCTCTGCCTCTATGCAGAAGCCTAAGTGCAAAGTAAATTCTAATTTGAGATGTTGGAATTGTAATGAATGCATGTTTTCTCAGCATCATGATTTATGCCTTGTTGAACACGTTAATGAAATGTAAGCTATTAGGAACAATCTTGAATAGGCTCCAACGGGGAAGAAATTCACCCAAGTTGGATGGCAATGACAACTCACTGGTAGCACCTTTACTGCAAATGGAACTAAGTGCCCTTTAACTAGGATCACATCCACTGAAGTTAGGTCTCAGAGTCCTTTAAATAGGAACTCTAGCATTAAGAAATGGAAAAAGCACCCTTTAAATGGGTCTGCGTCCACTATTGTGCCTACCAGTGAAGAAGTACCTCAGGATCTTAGACAACTAGAATCTAAGCTGACATCT
Organism: Glebionis coronaria; assembly: GCA_025667525.1. Taxonomy (NCBI): domain Eukaryota; kingdom Viridiplantae; phylum Streptophyta; class Magnoliopsida; order Asterales; family Asteraceae; genus Glebionis; species Glebionis coronaria. The sequence goes on from CM046875.1 coordinate 195,294,253, forward strand.
AGGAAGAAAATTTGGAAACCTAAGAACTCTTCTGATAGCAAATCTAAGATAACTATATATGTACCTGCTAACACAAAGGAACAAGTAGATTTTGATACATCGTCTTTGTCTGGTGATATTTTTAGGTGTCCAAATCATCCTATGGTACTTGGACTATGGGTACTCCAAGCACATGACCGAAGATCGCTCGATGCTCAAAAATTTTGTCAGCAAGTTTCTAGGCACGGTGAAATTTGGTAATGACCATATTGCAAAGATCATGGGTTATGGCGAATATCAGATTGGGAATGTCACGATTTCAAGGGTGTATTATGTGGAAGGACTCGGTCATAACTTATTCTCAGCGGGACAATTTTGTGATTCAAACCTTGAGGTTGCTTTTCGGCAACATACTTGCTTCGTTCGTGACTTAGCAGGAAATGACTTGTTAAAAGGTTCTCGATGGGATAATCTCTACACACTGTCTATTCAAAACATGATGGACGCTTCTCCTGTATGCCTTCTCTCGAAAGCATCTAAGACCAAGTCATGGTTGTGGCATCGACGGTTATCTCATCTTAACTTTGTTGCAATTAACCATTTGGCTAAAAACGAACTTGTTTGTGGTCTTCTAAAGATCAAGTTTAACAAGGATCATTTATCTTCCGCGTGTTCATTGGGGAAAAGCACCAAGAAATCTTACAAACCTAAAGCTAAAGACATCAACCAGGAAATTCTACATCTTTTGCACATGGATCTTTGCGGGCCTATGCGTACAGCTAGTGTGAGTGGAAGAAAATACATCCTTGTCATGGTGGATGATTTTTCAAGGTTTACATGGGTAAAGTTCTTAGCAACAGAGGATCAAGTACCAGGATTTATTATAAAATTTATTAAGATGATCCAAGTGCATCTCAATGCCACTGTTCGCCGCATTTGAACTGATAATGGAACTGAGTTCATTAATCAAACTCTACGGGACTACTATAAGAGGTTGACATTTCACATGAAACATCAGTTGCTCGCACTCCACAACAAAACGGTGTCGTGGAATGACGTAATCCTACACTTATGGAAGCTGCTAGAACTATGTTGATTTATGTGAATGCTCCTTTGTTCTTTTGGGCTGAAACAGTGGCAACCCCTCTGTCATTCGTAAGCGCCATGGAAAAACACCGCATGAGCTTCTTCATGGACGTAAACCCGATATATCATTTCTGCATGTGTTTGGTGCACTCTGTTATCCAAATACAAATAATGAGAATTTGGGTAAACTTCAACCGAAGGCTGATATAAAAATTTTCATCGGTTACTCACTCGCAAAGAAGGCTTACCAGATTTATAACTGATAGTTGAGATTTTACTTCTCTTTAGGAAAAGAGAGCAAATAGGGTAAGTAATGAATACGACGATTTAGGAAAACCGTGTATTAATGACCCTAAAATGAGTTCGTTCTCAAGGAGGCTTAGTGTGTTTGTAATGAATTGATTATCTTTGTGATTATATTGCTGAGAAAGAAAAATAGAAATGAGATTAGAAGAGAATGACGGTTACGAAGACGGATTAAACTAAGTCGAAAAAGGTGTACACATAAAATCGTAAAAAGCACTAAAATTAAAATTTTACCCTAAAAATTCCTAAAAATTACCAAAGATCCACAATAATATTCTAAGAGTTTACAAAAAATCCAAACTTGCTAAAACCTTTCAATTAATTAGATAATGACTTTTTAATGCTAATTAAAGCCCTAAAAATCAAAATTAATTATTAAAAAGTCCCAAACAAGATTTTAAAGTTTGTAAACCTCAAAAATACCCTAATTAAGCTAAAAAGTATTTTTCAAAATTTTAAAACCACTAAAAACTATTTTTAAACAATTAAAAACTACTAAAATCAATTAAAACTTAAATTAATTCTAGAAAATGATTAAAAGACTCTAAAAATATTTGGAAAGTTGCAAAATTCCTAATTAAGAGTTTAGAACCTAGGAAAAATATAAAAACTTAGAAAATCAGACTTTTAATTTTTAACAATAAAATAATATTAAAATATTATTAAAAATCCAAAAATCATAAAAAATTCTAAAAACTCGCAAACTAGCTTAATTTAACCTAAATAACTCATAAATGAAAGAGAAATTACCTAAATACCCTTAATGGGCCTAGAAAATAGGCTAAACCCAAAACAGTACCTTATTGGGCCAAATTTGGGCCCAATAATAAAAAGTGTTCAATATAAGCCCAAAAAGCACTGGTTGACTCAAATTGATTTTAAACAACTTTTTCCAAAGGCCCAAAAGCTGAAAGTGTGAAATAAGCTAGCTTATACCAAACAACTTATTCTTAATGGGCTTTTTGGCCCATTAAGCTATAAGTTAATGCCATAAGCTGAAATTTAACACACAAGCTTCTTTTGTCCTAAATAAGACTTCTGCAAAAAGAAATTTGAAATAAGCCCAAGGAATAAGCCTGAAAATGCAATAAGCAATCTACAGAAAACGACAAAATAGTCGTTTTTGAGTTCTAGGCCACCCCAAGTGCTTGTTCAAGTTCCTAAAGCTTTTAAATGACTTAATTAAGCAAAATCAACAAAGAGTTTTCAAATAAGCTGACTCAATAAGCTGGAAAAAGCAAATAAGCACTTATGTAAAAATCAAATAAGTTGGTTTTCTAGTAAAAAGTCAAAGTCAGTCCAATAAGCTCCAGTCTACTCAAATGGGTCAAATAATGAAGATCACAAAAAATAAGTTGTTGCAAGTCTGGATAAGCTAAAATAGCTTATTGATAAGTTGGGTTCAAAATAACACTAGCAGGGGCTAGTTTTGAGTGTTGAGCAGTGGAAACTTTTTCCACTGCTTGACTATTAGACTTTTTTGTCTTTAGTTACTTTTTTGGAGATTCAGATTACACAAAGGCACCAAAATGATCTTTGGATCAAAAGGAGTCAAGAACAATCAAAATATCACAATCACAAACACCCAATTGATACAGTTTAATCAATAAAGTCCCAGATATGATACAGACATGAACAATTAAGCAGTTGAGCACTTATAAGCAGTTTTAGCACAAATCAGCCAGCCAAATTCAACCATATGCATACACAAGATATATTAAACTCAAATAAGCAAGTCTAAACAGGTTTCATGCAATGATTCAAAGAATTAAGCAAGATTCAAGCCAATGAATGTTACTGATGAACACTAACACATGCAGTTTTACACTTTGCTGATGTATTTGACACACAAGCCAGATTCAACACCTCAAATCTTTCAAACAGGTTACAATGACTTTGTTTAAACCACTTTTAGCCCAAAGCATGCATACACCCTAAGTGTTCCCAAAATCCTAGGTCAAAACAGGCAGTAACAAAGATTTTAGAGCAGATTGTTTGATTCAAGGCTTCAAACCCAAAAACTTGCAGCAAAACACTCTCAACCAAGCATATATCAGATATAGAATGTAGGATCGTGTTTTTCTAAGGATTTAGCAAGTTATGGATTAACCTATTGAGATGGATGGAGAAATGGAAAACTTAGAGAGAGAAAGAAGAGAGAGAAAGGAGAGAGTTGAAAAGAAAGATTAAATGTGATTATGTAAAATGGAAGTGATCAACAACCCCTCCTAACATGCTAGGAGGGGGTTTATATAGCCCACCCTATATGTGGGCTATATGGGCTATATTGGATCACGAGCCCAATATCATTGGAGTGACCGATCCTTTCTAAATACGTAAAAACGTATTTCCAACAATCTCCCCCAAAGGGAGGTCACTCCAATTTATAATGTCCTAAATAGTCTATAGCTCGTGATCTAAGCTAATAATGATGTGACCGAGACTTTCCTTGGAAAAACGTATTTCCAACAATCTCCCCCAAAGGGAGGTCACACCATTTTACAAAATCTTAAACCTAGCATACTATGCTTGAGTCTTCGATCTTTTTCTTGTGAATATGCTGATGAGATCTTTGACTTTAGTCTTGAGCATGTTCTCTTGCCTTGACCTTGTGCATTCATCACTTGTGATATTTGCCTCCTTATGACTTCATGTTCCACATACTTATACCTTCGTAATTCTTGAAAGCTTTAGAGTTTGATACAGCGGAAGACTTGACTTTTAGACTTTCTAGAATTTGATGAAGTATTAAGTGCATATAGTATTAGCATGTGGTGACGACTTCTTCTGGATTGTACACCGCAATGCCACCTTCTTATTACGCTGCATAAGACAGTTAGCAACAAAACATATACACGGATGAAATGGCTTTGAACATTTCATTCTAAATCGGTAGCATTTTACCTCCGGTCGATGAAGACTAATGTTTTGGATTTTGCTAGGTTCAATTATTGTTCTCGGTATCTTAACGATTTGATCTAGGCTCTCTATGTGACTCAGTCTTTCTTTGGTGAAACAAATATTTGTGGTTGTTTTTAAATAAAAGTGCAAGACTTTAAAGTAAAAGGCATGTAATTTAAATCTAAGTCTAAATTAAAGTAAAAGGGTGCAAGTATTAAAAGCGTGACTAAAATTAAAAAGCACTAAAGTAAATGACATAAAAATAAATCACCTAAGGCAATCTTAAAACGCAACTAAAACTTAAACTAAGCAAGACTAAAATAAAGCTAAGACAAATAAACTTAAAGGGCAATTAAAATAAAGGCGGGAAAAATAAAGCTTGAAAATAAAAGACTGAAATTTAAAAAAGAAAGACTGAAAAATTAACTTATAGAACCCTTGATTCGGAAGTTCAAAACTTCCGAATGAACTAGCTTGATCCGGAACTTAGCCCTTGATTCGGAACTTTTAAAGTTCCGAATGAAGCTACCTAGAGTCGGAAGTTTGGTGTTGATCCGGAAGTTCGTTCGGAAGAATTGAGTCGGAAGTTCGTCCGGAAGTATTGATCCGGAACTTTTAAAGTTCTGAATGAATTGCTTGATCCGGAACTTTTTAAGTTCCGAATGAAGGTCTTGACTCGGAAGTTTTTGAGTTCCGAATAAACAATGCTTGACCCGGAACTTTCGTTCGGAAGTATTGACTCGGAACTTTTGGAGTTCCGAATGAACACTCTTGATCCGGAACTTTGAATGTTCCGGATGAACCCCTTGGCTCGGAACTTTGGAGTTCCGAATGAACAAACCTTTCTTGCCTTGGCTCGGAACTTTTCCTGGGAATACAGAAACACAGAAACAAACTTCCCGAAGAACAAGGGATCAAAAATAACAACTAATCTACCACAGATTTAACTAAAATCAAACAAACGATTCAATCAAAACATCAATTAATCATAAACAAACAATCTATATCAAGAAATCTAACAACTTTAGCCACAATAATCAAAAACCCATTTGATCAAAATAAAAGCATGAACATGAACACAAACATAAACATAAAAATCAAGAATTAAGAAAGGTAGATGAGAGATTAACAAGATAAAGTAAAGATTGACAAGAATTAAATGGGAACTTACTTGAAATTAAATGAATTTAAGGTGCAAGACAAGTATTTAAATTGGACAAGAAATCAAATGACATGTATTTAAATGTGCAAGGTAATGAAAATGGAAGAACTAGTGTCACTCTAGCCAACAAAGAAAATGATTAACAACTAATGACTATTTATAGGGGAGGATTAAGGAAGCTTCCTCCCCTCTTTCCTTTTCTCTTAATTACAAGATTAGGTCCTTCCTTCTTTAATCTTCATTAATTGCACCATTAGTCCTTTTCTTCTAATCTTCTTTAAACTTTGGACTTTGAGGACTTTTGGCTTCGGGATTTCTTTGAACTCGTCTTTAAATTCTTCAATAAAATAGACTTGAATTCTTCGGCTTTTGATAAACTTCCGTCTTTTGACTTTTTCTTCGATAAATCTTCAGAATTGGTCTTGGACTTCCGTTCTTTTTGCACTCTTGACTTCTTGACTTCGTCTTTCATCTTTTTCTTCAATAAAAGTCCGTAAATGCCCGTGAATTCCCGTGTTTTCTCCACTTTTCACCTTTTCGTCCTAAATCACAACAAAAACACAAACCACGCATAATTCTGACATAAAAGACATAAAATACACGTTTTGGTCCGGTTATTATTGTAATTAAGTGGTAGAAAAGATGGGTGTTTACACACCTATCAAATCCCCTACACTTGACCATTGCAATGTCCTCATGCAATACATTAGTTACAAAGCACGTTTACATTTTTCATCACAATCAATCCACGTTGGCCTTTATTAAGAGATAGAAAATTTAAAACATACAAAATAAAGGCATCAAAAGCATACCTTGGGTTTTGGAAATGTCATGAATAATCATCATCCTCAAGTTTTCACTTTCTCCAAACCAAGCTTAAAAACGAGATCATTGTTATTATAAGTTAGCAAACTATCACGAACTCATGTGGGCCAATTATTCACTTAGACTCCCTTATTCCTAGGTGTATCTCTTATATTTTATTATTGTCTTGAATGATCACGAGGATGCATTTTTGACTTATTTCGATAGTTATTAAGTCTGAAAATAAGGTGCACGATTTAATCAATAGTTAGCTAAAGGACAACATCTTTTAAAACTGCTTCTCGGGACCTCATAAAGTTCATATCTTGGCATAACTCGCTTCGCGATTTGAGACCTTTCTCGGACCGATATTTGGCAGCGACTTCATACTTCAAACCTTGAGAGACGTTCATGAAATAATGGCCTTCTCTTCATAATAGGAATTTCTTCACTTGAAGTTTTGAGAGATTCATACTTGGACCACGACTTCTTCATTTTTCTCCAATCTTTATTTTGGACTTTGATATACAACGATCCGCCTCCTTTTATGACTTGGATCTATTTATCCCATACCTTGTTAGGGTCTTTTTGGATACACTTCTCCATGACTTTTGGGAGTTTTTGCTTTTCGTCGTGTGTCTCGATCCTTCATATTGATTTTCGATAAATGATTCTTCACATCACTTTTGGATCTTTAGCAACAAAATATAGCCCTCATGCCTTGTTAGGGCCTTTTCGGACTCGCCAATCTTCGCATCCCGCTTCAATAAGTTATGCCTTGGCTATGAACTCTAATCTATACCGAGCAACTTTTAAACGATCTTGGGCTAGAAGCTAAGTAACTTTTCAAATCGTACAACCTTATTTATTAGCAGATAAATTATTAGCAAGCGATGGGAGAATAGGCTCATAATTAACTCACATAAATTCACGAAAGAATACCGAACTAATAATTGGCTCTATCATTTCTCGTTCTCCACAATTTAAAATCTCAAGGAATGAGACTCGTGGATACTTAGCCTATTAAATCAAAGTTTTGGGTTTTCGAGTCGCCTATAGGATCTTGCAAATTCTTAGACTTTTTCAAGTTTAGAAATCGCGTTTTAAAGTTCCCTTGATAAATGACTCTCTAGGATCAATTATAGGAACTTGCGAAAAGTTCTTGTTCTTATCCCGCGAGAGTTAAGACTTTCGCGTTTTATAGCTCCCTATATAAAAGCCTAGCAAAACTTGACTTAAACATGTTAAGGATACTAGCTAGAGTAACTTAGATAAGTAAACTCGGGTTGAGTCAAAAGATTCACAACGTTTAAAAATTAAAACCACTTATTAAACATTTATTCTAATAAGGTAAGAAAATAACCACAAAGATAAAAACTAATAGGCCAAAATAGATCAAAAATTTTGAAAAATGTCGAAAAATTGATTTTCCGGTTAAAATGAGGACAAATACAAGGAAAAGACCACTTAACTTCGATAGAAGTCACCCCTACACTTAAGATAAACATTGTCCTCAATGTTTAAGCATGTGGGAGTATACTCCCCTACACTTAGGACATTGTGCACTTTGTTTAAATCTTGCTAAGGAAAAGACAACTAAAGAGATTCCTATTTTAATATTGAGAAAATAGAAAATAGTGAATCGAAAAGAGTTTAGGATAGAACCGGGAAGAAGTGGAACATGGAATCACGGGTCGTCAAGAATCATCAAGAGTGGACCAATGAAGCTCGAATCCCTGATTAAGAAGTGAGGAGAGGAAATAGCAAACCAATGGGTCCCCCCTACACTTATGATAAAGAAAGCGAAAAGATAGATGCATGGGTTGCCTCCCAAGAAGCGCTTGATTTTTGTTAACCGAGTCATGAGCCTGACTCGACCTTGATCATCAATGGAAGAAACATGAAACATATCCACCAGGATCAAAGACGTAGTTTTCATCGAGCAAATAACACAAGCTGAAGGCGAACAAGGCAAGCCAAAGAAGAGTAGGCAAGGTTCCCTTAAGCAAAGATGGAGCACGGTGGAAGCAAGGGTGAAGTGGTGCAAGCATGTCTTCAAACTTTCCAAAGATTTTTCCTTTTATTTCATTAGGTGGATACTGAGATGGCTTAAAGACTTCAATACCGGGGTCGAACACCTTTTCCTTTAAGGGGAAATAGCACTCAGGCTCAGCAGAGTGTGAAGAAGATCCGCAAAGAAGCACAACCTCGTCCTCTGAAGGGGGACAAAGAGGTGTCAAATCATATGTGCAACGGATATTGGTGTCAACCGGTTTCTTCTCCTTTGACAGAATGTTCTTCAAATCCAAAGTAGGATCAAGACGATAATCTTCAAAGTCATAAGGAGGAGCATCACTCTCATGAGGGAAGTAAGTGTTGAGAAATTCAGAGAAATCTTCCTCAAATGAGTAATTGTCTAAAGTAGGATCGAGTGATGGCGGAGGATCTTCATCATGTGAAGAATCGCTCGAAAGAGTATCAGCCTCATCAAAATCATCGAAAGTTGGCATCTCGGGATACTCAGAAGTACAATCATCAAAATCATCCGAGTCTGAGCTAGAATCATCATCATCATAAGCATCAAATACCGGTGGAGAATCATAAATGGGAGAAGCTTCCAAAGTAGGGAGAGAATCATCCACATCATCATTAAAAAGTGGATTATCAATGCAAGAGTCGAATAGAGGATTGTCGTAGACGACAAAGTCATCAAGCACATTAATCATATTCACTGATTCTTGTCCATCATATTTGCCTGTAAGCTTCCCCATTTTGAAAATTTGTGAGGCATTCCCGACTCTTATGATTAACTCACCTTCGGCAACATCCACTAAAGCACGTCCGGTTCTCAAGAATGGCCGACCAAGTATTAAAGGAATACGAGGGTCCATTTCATAATCAACTACGACAAAGTCAACCAGGAAAGTAAATGCGCCAACTTTAATGAACACATCTTCGGCTATACCAACGGGGTAAGTGAGAGTGCGATTTGCAAGTTCGAGAGTCATCTTTGTTGGAGTGAGGTCGGGCAATGATAGTGTTTTCCAAACACTCAGTGGCATCAAATTATTACTAGCCCCTGAGATCAGCAAGGGCAGTAAATTCTTCAGTTTTGTTGAACACGCAAGGCAACAGAAAACGACCGGGATCTCCAAGCTTTTCCGGAAGTTCTTTAAGAATAACTGCAGAGCAGTTTTCATTTAAGCGTGTGTTGGCGAGTTCAATCAGCTTCTCCTTCTTGTTAAGCAATTCCTTAAATTCTTTAACAAATTTGGGCATGTGGACAAGTGCTTCAAGAAAACTAATGTTGAAGCCCATTTGAGAAATCATATTGATATATTTTGTCACTTGAGAGTCCTCCTTTGTTAGATCGTTGGTCTTGCCTATGCGAGAAGGGTATGGGATTCTGGGTTCATAGGTGGAGGGTGAAGGTGTAGTTTGTAAAGGTTGAGATGTTGAAGGATCCTTCCGAGATACATCGTCATGACGAGGCGGAGACGGTAATGGTGCACTAATACTAGGTGTAGGAGGAGTAGGGACACATGGTGGTGGAGGAAGTGTAGATGATGGGGGTGGGATTGGTGGTCCTACGATGGTGACTCCACTACGAGTAGTAATAGCACTCACATTGGCTCGCGGATTGGTGACAGTGTTTGAAGGTAGAGAACTTGAAGAAGAAGGTTGAGTGGCGGGCAAGAAACTCGGCAACAGATTCTTTAATTCAGTCGTTTGAGTGCTGAAGGAGGATTGAATATTATCGCGAACCTCGGTTCTAATGTCATTACCTTGCTTCATGATATCTCCTTTCAAATTGATTATTTGGCTTTGTAGATTCTTGATTTGCTCACCTTGGGTTCTCATGATGGCTTTAACATCGGGATTAATGGGTGGGGTTTGTTGGGTGGGTGGTTGATAAGGGTTAGAAGCTCTTGGTGGGATTTGGTTGCTTCTATTGTATTTGTTGGCGGAGTTTTGGTTTTGAGGAGAAAAACCGGGTGAAAGGTAATTGTTGGATCGGTAACTCAGCAGATTTCTATCCCCTTGTTGTCTAGCTTGGTAATTTTCCGGTGAATAATTATCGTAAGCTGCATACACATTTTCCGGATTTCCTTGAGTCGAAGGACAATCGGTGTATGAGTGAAGACCGCCGCATGTTTCACAAGGATTAGCAACCGCTTTAACTTGTTGTTGTTGTTGGTTTGAAGCGAGAAGCGTAATACTTTTGCTCATTTCGGCCATCATGCGGGTGAGTTCGGTCATCTCAGGGTTTGCTGAGGTAGAAGAAACATTGACTCTCGGGTTGTTCCTAGAAGAAGCAGAGGAATCCCAGTTTTTGTGGTGAGTAGTCATGTTCTCAATAAGCTCTTTACACTCCTCGGGTCTCCTTTTCATGAATGTGCCATCGGCGGATGCATTGATCGTATCACGATCTCGAAAAGTCAAACCGTTGTAGAAAGTATCGATTAAGGTCACAGGGAGCATGTTGTGGTTTGGACATCTATCGATCAAGACATTATATCTTTCCCAAGCGTCAAAAAGAGATTCATCGGGGTCTTACATGAAACCGCTGATCTGATTGCGAAGGCTCGTGACCATGGATGGTGGAAAGTAGCGCGACAAAAAGCGTTGAGTCATGTCATCCCAAGTGTGAATAGAATTCTTCGGGAGACGATCAAACCATTTCTCGGCATGATGTGATAGAGTATGTGGGAAGAGTTGTAGGCGAAGAACATCCATTGTGGCACTAGGCAACTTCATGCTTTGAGTGATTGTAATGAACTTGTCGAGGTGTTTGTTGGCATCATCATCAGGCAATCCACGGAATGGGTTTGTTTGTACTTGCTGAATCATGTGGTGCTTCAACGAAAACTCAGGAGCGTTAATTTGCATCGGCGCAATCGGTCCTCCTCGTCCAAACATGGTTGGTTGACAAAGTTCCTCCATGGTCCGAAGATCGGGCTGTGGAAGAACATTGTTGTTATTATTATTAATATTGAGGTGCGGTGGAATGTTGTTGTTGACACCTGACATATCTAAATCTTCTTGAGGCTCGGGCTCTTGATAAGTAGAAGATCTAGTACGCATACACCTGAAAATACAAAAGAAAAAGAAACCAAACACAAAAACAATATATATACACAATAAAAATAAAATCTTTTTGGATTTTTGAAATTTTTAATTTTTATGGAATTTTATCAATTTTTTAATTTTTATGATTTTTTTGAATTTTTTATGCAAGAAATATAACGCTCACAAGTGAACGGATCCCAAAAAGCAACGCGTCTCTCACAGAAAACCGTTAATCTTTACGAAAAGAGCCGGCAGCGGTGCCATTTTAATGTTTTGGATTTTGCTAGGTTCAATTATTGTTCTCGGTATCTTAACGAATTGATCTAGGCTCTCTATGTGACTCAGTCTTTCTTTGGTGAAACAATTATTTGTGGTTGTTTTTAAATAAAAGTGCAAGACTTTAAAGTAAAAGGCAGGTAATTTAAATCTAAGTCTAAATTAAAGTAAAAGGGTGCAAGTATTAAAAGCGTGACTAAAATTAAAAAGTACTAAAGTAAATGACGTAAACTTAAATCACCTAAGGCAATCTTAAAACGCAACTAAAACTTAAACTAAGGCAAGACTAAAATAAAGCTAAGACAAATAAACTTAAAGGGCAATTAAAATAAAGGCGGGAAAAATAAAGCTTGAAAATAAAAGACTGAAATTTAAAAAAGAAAGACTGAAAAGTTAACTTACAGAACCCTTGATTCGGAAGTTCAAAACTTCCGAATGAACTAGCTTGATCCGGAACTTAGCCCTTGATTCGGAACTTTTAAAGTTCCGAATGAAGCTACCTAGAGTCGGAAGTTTGGTGTTGATCCGGAAGTTCGTTCGGAAGAATTGAGTCGGAAGTTCGTCCGGAAGTATTGATCCGGAACTTTTAAAGTTCCGAATGAATTACTTGATCCGGAACTTTTTAAGTTCCGAATGAAGGTCTTGACTCGGAAGTTTTTTAGTTCTGAATAAACAATGCTTGACCCGGAACTTTCGTTCGGAAGTATTGACTCGGAACTTTTGGAGTTCCGAATGAACACTCTTGATCCGGAACTTTGAATGTTCCGGATGAACCCCTTGGCTCGGAACTTTGGAGTTCCGAATGAACAAACCTTTCTTGCCTTGGCTCGGAACTTTTCCTGGGAATACAGAAACACAGAAACAAACTTCCCGAAGAACAAGGGATCAAAAATAACAACTAATCTACCACAGATTTAACTAAAATCAAACAAACTATTCAATCAAAACATCAATTAATCATAAACAAACAATCAATATCAAGAAATCTAACAACTTTAACCATAATAATCAAAAACCCATTTGATCAAAATAAAAGCATGAACATGAACACAAACATAAACATAAAAATCAAGATTTAAGAAAGGTAGATGAGAGATTAACAAGATAAAGTAAAGATTGACAAGAATTAAATGGGAACTTACTTGAAATTAAATGAATTTAAGGTGCAAGACAAGTATTTAAATTGGACAGGAAATTAAATGACATGTATTTAAATGTGCAAGGTAATGAAAATGGAAGAACTAGTGTCACTCTAGCCAACAAAGAAAATGATTAACAACTAATGACTATTTATAGGGGAGGATTAAGGAAGCTTCCTCCCCTCTTTCCTTTTCTCTTAATTACAAGATTAGGTCCTGACTTCTTTAATCTTCATTAATTGCACCATTAGTCCTTTTCTTCTAATCTTCTTTAAACTTTGGACTTTGAGGACTTTTGGCTTCGGGATTTCTTTGAACTCGTCTTTAAATTCTTCAATAAAATAGACTTGAATTCTTCGGCTTTTGATAAACTTCTGTCTTTTGACTTTTTCTTCGATAAATCTTCAGAATTGGTCTTGGACTTCCGTTCTTTTTGCACTCTTGACTTCTTGACTTCGTCTTTCATCTTTTTCTTCAATAAAAGTCCGTAAATGCCCGTGAATTCCCGTGTTTTCTCCACTTTTCACCTTTTCGTCCTAAATCACAACAAAAACACAAACCACGCATAATTCCGACATAAAAGACATACAATACACGTTTTGGTCCGGTTATTATTGTAATTAAGTGGTAGAAAAGATGGGTGTTTACACACCTATCAAAGACCGCTGGACGATATTAACTATCGTACTTGTGGCAGGTAGTTTCAATTAAGAACCTCCTTGACAAGATTTCGCGGGTAAACCCGTTCTCTTTATTCGACCGTCTAAAGCTGACTGCGAACATAAAGATTGAATCATTTGGATAATAATATCCGCATGATTTGAAGCCGTCAATTCATGTTCCTGGAACAAGTGAAGTTCAATTAAGAACCGCACCATCATTGCTTTCCAGTTGTCACGAGCTTGATTCGTATAGAATCTTGCAAGTTACCTACCAAGTGCTGTTTGAGGTTAACACTAGAAGGATTTCCACTCATCACTATGAACACTAAGGTATCACTCTGAGTGTTCTGGCAAGATCACTAAGATATTACGTAGAGGCCTGGAACGTGTTTAAATTCATTTAAGAATTAAACCACTGTTGCTTTCCAGTTATCACAAGTTTGATTCATAAAGAATCGCACAAGTCACCTACCATGAGCTTTTTGATGTTCGCTCAAGAAGGATTTCCATCTTCATTGTAAATACTTTCATATTACTCGGATGTTCAGGCAAGATCATGAAGATTTTGCGTAGGACTCTTAAGATCTTTCTTACTTTTCACAGTGTGTGAGGAAGCAAGGAAATATGAAAGTGTGCCCTAATGAGATATTTGATGATCTCAAATGGCTCTAGACTCGATCGTGCATTTTGGATTTTTAGTGATCGGAGGCTGGAGAGGAGTGCCACCATTTCAATACCAATTTATTCGGAGTGAATAAATCAATAGATAACGTGTTGTCTCCGTGTGATTAAAACAAATATCTTTTAAGAGATATCTAAGTTAGCTGGGATGGGTTGTGCCTTGCATCACTGGGTCCATGATGTCTGTCTTCATTATCAAGAATCATTAAACGATGATCTTAATAGCATATGTATTGACCCGGTTTCTGCCTAAGTTGTAAGGAGGGCTTCTTTCTTTACACCCTTTATCTTTACAATTCTTTTTCATTCTTCAACCCCTTCAATGCATACCAATACGTCATCACTAGCACCTTGTTGTGATTGTTCCAGTGCTAACTTAAGTACTTGGTCGGCATTCAGCTACGTTCACATTCTTTCTCCATCTTTCCTAAGGACTACTATTTCTATCTATGGAATGTCCTTGGGAAGATTCCTCCGGTTCTAGAGGAATCATTGGACTTTAACCTATCCTACCATCCTTATGTCACCACAATCTTCACCGTCGTGAATAGAGATGTTTTGGGTAAGTGTATGTCACCATGAAATCCATTTTGATAGTGCAAATCCATTTTGCTCCCCCTTAACATATGCCACGATATCCGAAAACATTTCACACATGTCGGGATGAGCTAGCACGTTGAGTCAAACAATTTGTGATTAATCATTTCCCATATTAAATCACATTTTCTTCCCCATATTAAAAATATTAACTCAATCGATGTTTTTAATATCAATTGATTTAATAGCATTTTAAGAAAATTTGGGAAGAAAAATGCAAATCCAATTATCTTCATGAATTACACAAGCTCCCCCTCAAATTAATGAGGGTGTGCTGAAACGTAAATTAAATACCTTTTAAACACAAGTGTAAGGTATTTATCACGTGCAAAGATCATATATGATAATGAATTCACAAGATTAGCAATTTACGAGGTTGGACCTGAATGATGAAGAACATCATATGAAAGAAGCACATGGTTCTTGTTCACGAATGTTGGTCGCCTCATCACGTCTGAAGTTATCTCTTGACTCCATTTGATTGATATCGTTGTCTTGACACCAACATGTGAACTTGGCACTTTCGGCGTCAAAGATTCTGAATGCTGGACAATTGCTCCCCCTCAATTATTGACCTGTGTTCTATTGAAAGAGTTGTAGTCGCCGTTTGAGTAGTCGCATCCTCGAGTATGTAGATATCAATTGTAAATTGCTACGGTTGGTGGAGATGATAACTTCATAAAAACAAGATTTCTCTTGTTTTAACAAATAAATGCACTGACACGTACATATATTCGTGTTAGATTGTGTTATTACGTAAACACAATCCCTTACATGGTTATAAAGTAAACCATGCCCGAGAAAATTAATTCCCGTTGTTGAGTCAAAGCTTTCCGGTGAAATGCTTGACTTGATTATGAAAAGCGGGTTACTATCTAAAATAATAGCAAACCATATGGAGCATGTTTTAAATCTTTTAAACTTCTGCTCGAACTTTATTTACAACCCGTGTCATTATTGAATGACATTTCTAGGTTCGTAAATATTATCGATTCCAGAAGACATGCTCTTTTTATCAAAACGTTTTTGAACACACAATTTTGAAAGATTTAGAAAAACCTTTTGAGAAATTCTTGAAAAATTGTGTTTAAAGTTTTGAAAACCAATTACTTGAGCTTAATATTTGGAATAGCTTAGAACAGCTCAAGTTCGAGAAGTTGGAAACTTCTCGTTGTAAGGATAAGTTACCAACGGCGATAACCTTTCCTTTTATCTGAAGGACGAGTCCTAAGCTGACATTTACTTAGAAGTCGTTTTCATGAGCTTGAAAACTTTGACTGTTTTAACGGAAAGCTCATGACCAAGAAAGGTTAGTTTCTCGTTATGAGGAAAAGTTCTCTTATTTAAAAGATACACTTTCCTTTCTGAGCTTAAAACTTCGAATGTTTTAAGACAAGCTCATGATCGAAAAAATTGAATTTCTCGTTAGGAGGATAACTTATCATTAATGATAAACTTTCCTTTATTTGAAGTCCGGGTCATTGTCTGACATTTAACAGTGAACCATTTTACATGAGCTTAAAACCGTTGAATAGTTTTTAAGTAAGCTCGTGTTCGAGAAAATTTAATTTCTCGTTTTTGAGGATAAGTTTATCATCGGCGATAAACTTTCCTTTATTTGAAGATCGGGTCATCATCTGGTATTTAATGAAGAGCCTTATACACGAGCTTAAAACCTTTGAATGGTTATAGGATAAGCTCGTGTCCAAGAAAACTTAATTTCTTGTTAAGAGGGTAAGTTATCGTTGCGTAGATAAACTTCCCTGTCTCTGAAGTCCGGGTCATCGTCTGTCATTTAACGAGGAGCCATTGTGCATGAGCTTAAAAACTTGGAATGTTTTTTATATAAGCTCATGCCCGAGAAAAATTAATTTCTCGTTGTTAGGATAAGTTTATCATCGACGATAAACTTTCCTTTCTTTGATGAACGAGTTATAGTCTGTGATGTGACTGTAAGTCCTTAGTATTAAGCTTAACCATGAATCCCCTGAGACACTTGTTTCTCTGATATCTGCTTCTTCAGCAACCAAACTCTGAGAGTATCCTTTGTTGAACGGTATACAATGATTGAACTGCTTCGTTCTTTTGGAACATCAACTTTGGTACCTGCATTCTCATTAGTAGTTTGTATACTTTGACCTGGGTTAGCGATATCTATCTTAAAAGCATGTGGGGGTTCACAGTTTTCTTTTCTTGTGTCAAAGGTGGCCTTAGGGGATGATTCACTTGTCTTAGTTGGCAAACATTTCCTTTTATAGAAAACCTTAAGTTCAGGCTTAAGTGATGTATCATCCTTTGCAATTTCCTCCCTAGTAGTCTTCGTAGAATCAGAGACTATCCTAGTTAAAGGGCACTCGTTTCCTACAAGAGTGAAAGTTCTACCAGTGGGGCGCCACATTTTACCAATGGGTTTGATTTTGGCAACCCACTGGGATTTAAGTCTAGCACGGGAGTTCACCTCATTAAGTAGTTTCTTGATACAAGAATCATGATTTGCCGTAAAGACACATTTTCTACATGTTTTACAAGTAGCATATTTAATGTCCGAGTAAGATCAAGAATTCCTAGATGATTGATTGATGCTCCTAGGATGTGACATGCTACGGTTAGCAGTGTTGGGTAAACTAGAAGGCATCTGACTAGGTTTGAAATTCCTATCTCTTACTTGTGTCTTTTGCTTAGCTTCCCTTAGATCAAATGTATGGCGAGCGTCATTTGAACTAGTTCGAGACGTGTTCTTTGGACTATGTCTAGGGAAACTAGAGGCAATCATGTGATTAGGTCTTGCAAAAGCTGTTTTAGTCACATTGGCCCTAGTTGGTGGAGTGACTGTTCTAAAAATATGAGCCATGTCAACTTGGGAGGCAAACCGTGGTCTCGAGGATTGTGGTCGCTCGGATCTAAATGCAGTCGGTTGTCTAACAGACTGTATTTGAGGCGGTTTCCCCAAGATTGATAGTTTTTCAAGCTTAGTGTCCACACTAGTTCTTTTGGTTTTCCTCAACTCGTTTTTCAGAGCCGCTATTGCAAAAACCTTTTCCTGAACTTGAGCCTTCAAAGTCTCATTCTCTTTGAGCAATTCATCTTGAGATGCCAACTTAGATTCAAGCAACTTAATTTGTTTCAAAAGATTATCCTTCTCAGCTTTAGAATCTAGAGCAGTTTGATCCAATTTTCGTTCAAGAACAACGTTTGACTTTTCAAGTTTTTCAAAATATGTTTCAAATTTCTCCGTTTTCTTCGAAAATTCAATTTTGGCATCCTCAAGCTCTTTTGATTGCTGAGCTAAAATCATTTCAAGCTCTTTAATCCTAGAAGCAGAATTGGTTAACGTAGCAGTCATAAAGCACATATCATGATATTTAGCATTCTGATCATTTTCTCCCTCGGTATGATTCACATCGGATGAATCAGAAGTGGAATCACCCTTTTTCATCCCATGTTGGTCATAGGTGGGTTCTGAGTTCTCAACATGTTGTAGATCATTGTGAGATTCAGTATTCAATTGTACCTCAACTATTGGCTCTTCGTCATGTATGCTTGAGTCACGTTGGCGTGATGCAATGACGCTGCTATCATCGTTAACCAAGGCGGTCTCCATTGAGTCATCCGTAAGACCATTTTTCTGTTGTGTCATCTGCATCGTAGATTCTTGTATACCATTAGGATGCTCTGGTTGAGGTTGTGAATTTTCATAAATCGAAAGTGCAATAGATTTCATGAACTCGAGCAATCTATCCCTAAAGTCTTTAACGTCGATTTGTGTGTCTTTAAGGAATGACTGGCAGATCATTGAAGCTTCAACCTTGGCAGGATCAAATTGAAAGAACCTCGAAAAATGTTGCACTAGAACTTGAAGTAAATGTGAGGATTCAATTTGATTAATGTCTTCTTTGTTGATCTGCTCTCGTAGTTGGTTAAATTTGAGAAGCATTTGGTGGACGAAAATGGTACGATCTTGACCGAAGAGTGTCACAAAACCGCTTCCTGCTTTAAGTAAAGAAATGTTCGACAGATGGGACCGAAGTGGTCGAAATAAAGTCATTCTACTTTCTCTAGCTTTAACTTTCATTTGATGCGATTCTCCCTCTTGAAAAGTCGAATTCAAAGACTCCATTTAATTATGATGAAAAATGATCGTGATTGTAGTTGTTTTCGGAATTTACCAATTCGTGAAGGAACTTCGAAGGATCCGTAAATAACTTCTAAAAATCTACGATTGATGATAAGACTCTTTTCTCGGCTCAAAGATTGTTGTCGGCTATAACGATGATAGATTAAACCGGATACTAATAGGTCCAATTTAAATTCGGCTCACTCCAAAAATAAATCCCGTCACTTTGACTCGTTGTCTTTGTCTTCAAATCCGGCCACAAAAATTTTTAACCCGTCAAAGATATTTCCACTTTGATACTTTCAAAAATACCCGCCTCAACACAATTTACCAAATCCAAATAAATCAAACACAAAATTAACTAAAAGTTAACTTTTGAAGTATTGTTTTTTAAACAATTAACCCAATTAACCCAATACAAAATTAAACAATTACAAAATTAACAAAGAACGTGGCTTCACACAATTAACCCAATTGTCTAAAAGAGTCTAAACAATACAACTAATGTCGGTATCGGTTTTAGCAACATCATCATAAACGTGGCAGGGACAAACGTGACTAAGTCTAATATCCTAGATAGACTCAATGTCAAAATGTTATTAAACACAACTTTTCTCACACTAAATCATAAGCTCCGTCACCTATTTCTTTAACTACTTTCTCCCCAAACTTAAAAACCTAAAAACTCAATCTCAATCTGCCATTTCAGCCAATCTCGAATTTGAAATTAAACCAATCTCACTTCAATCTTATCCCAAATATCTCAAAGCCAATCACAGTATAATAGTCAAATATCAAACACCCTTTTCTCTTCTTGATCAAGATGCTTCAAGATCAAGATGCGACCAGTGATTTCGATCTGCTTATAAATCATGCACAAATAAATCACACCACGAAATACCCTTGGTGATTGATTGATCAAGTGGATTGATACGAGTCTTTTGCCCGTATAAAAATTAAGTTCGATAAAGTATGTCTCTTCGAATTGAACAACTTTTATGTTTTTATGTGTGACTCAGTTGAACTTTGGTAAAACAAAGATGTGTCGTTGTAGTTTTGAAAATTAAAGGTGCAAAACAATTAAAGTAAAGGTGCAATTAAAATAATTCTAAGTCTAATTAAAATAAAGTGCAAGTATTTAAAAGTGCGACTAAAATTAAAGTGCGATAAAGTAAATAACGCAAACTTAAATCTAACTAAGGCAAACTTAAAACGCAACTAAAACTAAAACTTAAACTAAGGCGAATAAAGCTTAAAATGAAAAGGCAGAAAACTAAAAACTAAAACTTCCCTATCCGGAATAAACTCCTATTCGGAATAAATGCTATTCGGAATAACTGTCACCTATTCGGAAAGATAGCCCTATTCGGAACATTTGGTCTATTCGGAAAGTTATCCCTATTCGGAATGATTCCCTATGCGGAATAAAGTGCCTACTCGGAATAATGTGTCCTATTCGGAATACTGTCACTATTCGGAATGTTCTCCTATTCGGAATAAATACCTTATTCGGAATATCGTCCTATTCGGAAAGTATACCCTATTCGGAATATCAGAATGTTCCGAATAGCAATTCTTAAAACCTCTATGCGGAAAAATGTTCCGAATAGCAATCTTAAAAACCTTTATTCGGAATATTAAAAATGTTCCGAGTAGCACACAAATATCACGCCTATTCGGAAAATCTGGGCACGATGTCTGGGAAAGAACAGTAACCTTAACAGCGAAGAACAAGGAAGATTAAAAGGGGACGAATGTAATCAACAATTAACCAAATCAACAAAAAGATTAAACCAACCAAATAAATAAACAAATATAAAGCATCAACAATCAATCCAAAACAATAAAACTAACAAAACTCAATCAAAATAATCAAAACCCACTTAAATAAATCAACAAAAATAAAAATCATCAACATAAACAAATCAACACAAAGATTAAGAAAGGAAGAATGAGATTAACAAGATAAAGATAAAACTTGACAAGAATTAAAAAGAAAAACTTACTTGAATTAAATGGTAATTAAGTGCAAGACAAGGTAATTAAATTGGACAAGTAAATAAAGGTGCAAGGTAATTAAAAATGGAAGAGCTAATTTGTCAAGTTAGCCAACAAAACAAATGATAACAATCCTAATCTATTTATAGGGGAGGATTAGGAAGCTTCCTCCCCTCCTTCATTTCTTGTTAATTGCAAGATTAAGTCCTTCCTTCATTTAATCTTCATTAATTGCGTCATTAGTCCCTTTCTTCTAATCTTTCTTTTAAGTTTGGACTTTAAGGACTTGTGGCTCGGGATATCTTTTGAACTCGTCTTTAATTTCTTCAATAAAATAGACTTGAGTTTCTCGGCTTTTGATAAACTTCCGTCTTTTGACTTTTTCTTCGATAAATCTTTCAGAATTGGTCTTGGACTTCCGTTCTTTTTCCACTCTTGATTTCTCGACTTCGTCTTTCATCTTTTTTCTTCAATAAAAGCCGTAAATGCCCGTGAATTCTCGTGTTTTCTCCACTTTTCACAATTTCGTCCTAAATTACAACAAAAACACAAACCACGCATAATTCCGACATAAAAGACATAAAATACACGTTTTGGTCCGGTTATTATTGTAATTAAGTGGTAGAAAAGATGGGTGTTTACACACCTATCAAATCCCCTACACTTGACCATTGCAATGTCCTCATGCAATGCATTAGTTACAAAGCAAGTTTACACTTTTCATCAAAATCAATCCATATTGGCCTTTATTAAAAAGATAGAAAATTATAAAAATGCAAAGCAAAGAAATTACAAGCATACCTTGGGTTTTGAAAATGTCATGAATAATCATCATCCTCAACTTTTCACTTTCTCCAAACCAAGCTTAAAAACGAGATCATTGTTATTATAAGTTAGTAAACTAACATGAACTCATGTGGGCCAATTACTCACTTAGACTCCCTTATTCCTATGGGTATCTCTTATATTTTATTTATTTGTCTTGAATGATCACGAAGATGCATTGTTTGACTTATTTAGATAATTATTAAGTCTGAAAATAAAGTGCACGATTTAATCAATAGTTAGCTAAAGGACCAAATCTTTTAAAACTGCTTCTCGGGATATCAAAAAGTTCATATCTTGGCATAACTTGGTTCGCGATTTGAGACCTTTCTCGGGCCGATATTTGGCAGCGACTTCATACTTCAAATCTTGAGAGACGTTCATGAAATAATGGTCTTCTCTTTATAATTGGAATTTCTTCACTTGGAATTTTCGAGAGATTCTTCATATATGGACCACGACTTCTTCATTTTTCTCCAATCTTTATTTTGGATTTTGATATACAACGATCCGCCTCCTTTATTGACTTGGATCTATTTATCCTCATACCTTGTTAGGGTCTTTTCGGATACACTTCTCCATGACTTTTGGGGAGTTTTTGCTTTTCGTCGTGTGTCTCGATCCTTCATATTGATTTTCGATAAATGATTCTTCACATCACTTTTGGATCTTTAGCAACAAAACATAGCCCTCATGCCTTGTTAGGGCCTTTTCGGACTCGCCAATCTTCGCGCCCCGCTTCATAAGTTATGCCTTGGCTATGAACTCTCGTCATTACCGAGCAACTTTTAAACGATCTGGGGCTAGAAGCTAAGTAACTTTTCAAATCGTACAACCTTATTTATTAGAAGATAAATTTATTAGCAAGCGATGGGAGAATAGGCTTATAATTTACTCACATAAATTCATGAAAGAATACCGACTTATAATTGGCTCTATCATCTCTCGTTCTCCACAGTTCAAAATCTCAAGTAATGAGACTCGTGGATACTTAGCCTATTAAATCAAAGTTTTGGGTTTTCGAGTCGCCTATAGGATCTTGCAAATTCTTAGACTCTTTCAAGTTTAGAAATCGCATCTTAAAGTTCCCTTGATAAACGACTCTCTAGGATCAATTATAGGAACTTGCGAAAAGTTCTTGTTCTTAACCCGTGAGAGTTAAGACTTTCGCGTTTTATAGCTCCCTATATAAAAGCCTAGCAAAACTTGACTTAAACACGTTAAGGATACTAGCTAGAGTAAACTCGGATTGAGTCAAAAGATTCACAACGTTTGAAAATTAAAACCACTTATTAAACATTTATTCTAGCAAAGAAAGAAATTAACTATACAAAAGGGAAAAACTAATAGGCCAAAATAGATCAAAAATTTTGAAAAATGTCGAAAAATTGATTTTCCGGTTAAAATGAGGACAAATACAAGGAAAAGACCACTTAACTTCGATAGAAGTCCCCCTACACTTAAGATAAACATTGTCCTCAATGTTTAAGCATGTGGGAGTAAACTCCCCTACACTTAGGACATTGTGCACGTTGTTTAAATCTCGCTAAGGAAAAGACAACTAAAGAGATTCCTATTTTAATATTAAGAAAATATAAAAATAGTGAATCGAAAAGAGTTTAGGATAGAACCGGGAAGAAGTAGAACACGGAATCACGGGTCGTCAAGAATCATTAAGAGTGGATCATTGAAGCTCGAATCCCTGATTAAGAAGTGAGGAGAGGAAATAGCAATCCAAAGGGGTCCCCCCTACACTTATGATAAAGAAAGCGAAAAGATAGATGCATGGGTTGCCTCCCAAGAAGCGCTTGGTTTTTGTTAACCGAGTCGTGAGCCTGACTCGACCTTGATCATCAACGGAAGTAGCATGAAACAAATCCACCAGGATCAAAGACATAGTTTTCATCCATCAATAAGCAAGAGCTTAAGGTGAACAAGGCAAGCCATAAGAGAAATGGCAGGGTTCCCTTAAGCAGTGATGGAGCACAGTAGAAGCAAGTATGAAGCGGTGCAAGCATGTCTTCCAAATTTCCAAAGATTTTTCCTTTTATTTCATCAGGTGGATACTGAGATGGCTCTAAGATTGCAATACCGGGGTCGAACACCTTTTCCTTTAAGGGAAAATAACACTCCGGCTCATCCGAGTGTGAAGAAGATCCGCAAAGAAGCACAACCTCGTCCTCAGAAGTGGGACAAAGAGGTGTCAAATCATAAGTGCAACGGATTTCGGTGTCAACCGGTTTCTTTTCCTTGGACAAAATGCTCTTCAAATCCAAAGTAGGATCAAGACGATAATCTTCAAAGTCCAAAGGAGGTGCATCACTCTCATGAGGGAAGTATGTGTTAAGAAATTCAGAGAAATCTTCCTCGAATGAGTAATCGTCCAAAGTAGGATCGAGTGATGGCGGAGGAGCTTCATCATGTGAAGAATCGCTCGAGAGAGTATCGGCCTCATCAAAATCATCATATGTAGGCAGCTCGGGATACTTAGAAGTACAATCAAAATCATCCGAATTTGAGCTAGAATTATCATCTTCATAAGCATCAAAGACCGGTGGAGAATCAAAAATGGGAGAAGTGTCCAAAGTAGGGAGAGAATCATCCACATTATCTTCAAAGAGTGGATTATCAGTGGAAGACTCGAATAGAGGATTGTCATAGACGGTAAAGTCATCGAGCACATTTATCATATTCACTGATTCTCGGCCTCCAAAAGATCTGCCTGTAAGCTTCCCCATTTTAAAATTTTTAGAATCATCCCCGACTCGTAAGATTAACTCACCTTCGGCCACATCTATTAAAGCACGTCCGGTTCTCAAGAATGGCCGACCAAGTATTAAAGGAATACGAGGGTCCATTTCATAATCAACTACGACAAAATCAACCGGGAAGGTAAATGTGCCAACTTTGATAAACACGTCTTCGGCTATACCAACGGGGTAAGCGAGAGTGCGGTTTGCAAGTTCGAGAGTCATCTTTGTAGGAATGAGATCGGGCAATGATAGTGTTTTCCAGACACTGAGTGGCATAAGATTAATACTAGCCCCGAGATCAGCAAGGGCAGTAAATTCTTCAGTTTTGTTGAATAAGCAAGACAACACAAAACGACCGGGATCTCCAAGCTTTTCCGGAAGTTCTTTAAGAAGGACTGCAGAGCAGTTTTCATTTAAGCGTGTGTTGGCGAGTTCAAGTAACTTCTCCTTCTTGCTAAGCAAGTCCTTGAATGCTTTGACGAATTTCGGCATGTGGCAAAGTGCTTCAACAAGGCTGATGTTGATGGTCATTTTAGATAGCATATCCACATATTTCATTACATTACAGTCATTCTTGGTTAGCTCATTGGTTTTGCCTATGCGAGAAGGGTATGGGATTCTGGGCTGATAAGGGTTAGGTGGAGGTGTAGTTGGTGAAGGTTGTGATGTTGAAGGGTCCTTCCGAGATACATCGTCATGACGAGGCGGAGACGGTAATGGTGCACTATTACTAGGTGTAGGAGGAGTAGGGATACATGGTGGTGGAGGAGGTGTAGATGATGGTGGTGGGGTAGATGGAGTGACAATGGTAGTTCCACTACGCGTAGTTATAGCACTCACATTAGCTCGCGGATTGGTGACGGTATTTGAAGGTAGAGAACCCGAAGAAGAAGAAGGTTGAGCTTCGGGCAAGAAACTAGCCAACAGATTCTTTAATTCAGTTGTTTGAGTGATGAAAGAGGATTGAAGATTATCACGAACCTCAGTTCTGATGTCATTACCTTGCTTCAAGATATCTCCTTTCAAATTAATTATTTGGCTCTGCAGATTCTTGATTTGCTCACCTTGGGTTCTCATGATTGTGTCAACATCGGGATTAATGGGTGGGTGTTGTTGGGTGGGTGGTTGATAAGGGTTAGAAGCACGAGGTGGGATTTGGTTGCTTCTATTGTAGTTGTTGGCGGGATTTTGGTTTTGAGGAGAAAAACCGGGTGAAAGGTAGTTGTTGGAACGGTAGCTCAGCAGATTTCTATCCCCTTGTTGTCTAGCTTGGTAATTTTCCGGTGAATAATTACCGTAAGCTGCATACACATTTTCCGGATTTCCTTGTGTCGAAGGACAATCGGTGTATGAGTGAGGACCGCCACATGTTTCACAAGGATTAGCAACCGCTTTAACTTGTTGTTGTTGGTGGGTTGAAGCGAGAAGCGTAATACTTTTGCTCATTTCGGCCATCATGCGGGTGAGTTCGGTCATCTCAGGGTTTGCTGAGGTAGAAGAAACATTGACTCTCGTGTTGTTTCTAGAAGAAGCAGAAGAATCCCAGTTCTTATGATGAGTAGTCATGTTCTCTATTAACTCTCTACACTCCTCGGGTCTCCTTTTCATGAATGTGCCACCGGCGGCTGCATTGATCGTATCACGATCTCGAAAAGTCAATCCGTTGTAGAAATTATCGATCAAGGTGACCGGAAGCATGTTGTGGTTTGGACAACGGTCGATCAAGACATTATATCTCTCCCATGCATCAAAAAGAGATTCATCGGGATCTTGCATGAAACCGCTGATCTGATTGCGAAGGCTTGTGACCATGGATGGTGGAAAGTAGCGCGACAAAAAGCGTTGAGTCATGTCATCCCAAGTGTGAATAGAATTCTTCGGGAGACGATCAAACCATTTCTCGGCATGATGTAATAAAGTGTGTGGAAAGAGTTGTAGGCGAAGCTCATCCATAGTGGCACCAGCCAACTTCATGCTCTGGGTGATTGTAATGAACTTGTCGAGGTGTTTGTTGGCATCATCATCAGGCAATCCTCTAAATGGGTTTGTTTGCACTTGCTGAATCATGTGGTGCTTCAACGAAAACTCAGGAGCGTTGATTTGCATCGGCGCAATCGGTCCTCCTCGTCCAAATATTGTTGGTTGACAAAGTTCCTCCATGGTCCGAAGATCGGGCTGTGGGGGAGCATTGTTGTTATTATTATTATTATTGAGGTGTGGTAGTTGATTATTGTTGTTAACACCTGCCATATCTAAATCTTCTTGAGGCTCGGGCTCTTGATAATTAGAAGATCTAGTACGCATACACCTGAAAATGCAAAAGAAAACAAAACCAAACACAAAGACAATATATATACACAATAAAGATAAAATCTTTTTGGATTTTTGAAATTTTTAATTTTTATGGATTTTATGAATTTTTAATTTTTATGATTTTTGAAATTTTATGCAAGAAAAATAACGTTCACAAGTGAACGGATCCCAAAAAGCAACGTGTCTCTCACAAAAAACTGTTGATCTTTACGAAAAGAGCCGGCAGCGGCGCCATTTGATACAAGTCTTTTGCCCGTATAAAAATTAAGTTCGATAAAGTATGTCTCTTCGAATTGAACAACTTTTATGTTTTTATGTGTGACTCAGTTGAACTTTGGTAAAACAAAGATGTGTCGTTGTAGTTTTGAAAATTAAAGGTGCAAAACAATTAAAGTAAAGGTGCAATTAAAATAATTCTAAGTCTAATTAAAATAAAGTGCAAGTATTTAAAAGTGCGACTAAAATTAAAGTGCGATAAAGTAAATAACGCAAACTTAAATCTAACTAAGGCAAACTTAAAACGCAACTAAAACTAAAACTTAAACTAAGGCGAATAAAGCTTAAAATGAAAAGGAAGAAAACTAAAAACTAAAACTTCCCTATCCGGAATAAACTCCTATTCGGAATAAATGCTATTCGGAATAACTGTCACCTATTCGGAAAGATAGCCCTATTCGGAACATTTGGTCTATTCGGAAAGTTATCCCTATTCGGAATGATTCCCTATGCGGAATAAAGTGCCTACTCGGAATAATGGGTCCTATTCGGAATACTGTCACTATTCGGAATGTTCTCCTATTCGGAATAAATACCTTATTCGGAATATCGTCCTATTCGGAAAGTATACCCTATTCGGAATATCAGAATGTTCCGAATAGCAATTCTTAAAACCTCTATGCGGAAAAATGTTCCGAATAGCAATCTTAAAAACCTTTATTCGGAATATTAAAAATGTTCCGAGTAGCACACAAATATCACGCCTATTCGGAAAATCTGGGCACGATGTCTGGGAAAGAACAGTAACCTTAACAGCGAAGAACAAGGAAGATTAAAAGGGGACGAATGTAATCAACAATTAACCAAATCAACAAAAAGATTAAACCAACCAAATAAATAAACAAATATAAAGCATCAACAATCAATCCAAAACAATAAAACTAACAAAACTCAATCAAAATAATCAAAACCCACTTAAATAAATCAACAAAAATAAAAATCATCAACATAAACAAATCAACACAAAGATTAAGAAAGGAAGAATGAGATTAACAAGATAAAGATAAAACTTGACAAGAATTAAAAAGAAAAACTTACTTGAATTAAATGGTAATTAAGTGCAAGACAAGGTAATTAAATTGGACAAGTAAATAAAGGTGCAAGGTAATTAAAAATGGAAGAGCTAATTTGTCAAGTTAGCCAACAAAACAAATGATAACAATCCTAATCTATTTATAGGGGAGGATTAGGAAGCTTCCTCCCCTCCTTCATTTCTTGTTAATTGCAAGATTAAGTCCTTCCTTCATTTAATCTTCATTAATTGCGTCATTAGTCCCTTTCTTCTAATCTTTCTTTTAAGTTTGGACTTTAAGGACTTGTGGCTCGGGATATCTTTTGAACTCGTCTTTAATTTCTTCAATAAAATAGACTTGAGTTTCTCGGCTTTTGATAAACTTCCGTCTTTTGACTTTTTCTTCGATAAATCTTTCAGAATTGGTCTTGGACTTCCGTTCTTTTTCCACTCTTGATTTCTCGACTTCGTCTTTCATCTTTTTTCTTCAATAAAAGCCGTAAATGCCCGTGAATTCTCGTGTTTTCTCCACTTTTCACAATTTCGTCCTAAATTACAACAAAAACACAAACCACGCATAATTCCGACATAAAAGACATAAAATACACGTTTTGGTCCGGTTATTATTGTAATTAAGTGGTAGAAAAGATGGGTGTTTACACACCTATCATGGATTCCAAGAATAAACCAAGAAGATTCGAATTACAAGATCCATTGGATGGGTCTCAGGTAGGCGTTATGTTTGTTTTATTTTCGGTTTGGATCAATGAAAGTTATTGAAACTGAGATATTGAGTGTTGTGTGGGTTTGAGTCGAGTGTTGAGTGAGTCGAGGGTGTGAGGGTGTGAGTCGTTGAGATGATTGTTGAGGTATGAGTCTGTTTGGTTGAGAGAGGAGTTTGAGTTCGTGTGTTGGCGCGTCGTGAGTCGAAGTCGATTTGGTGGTGTTGTTGAGTCGGTTTTTGGTTTGTTTCTGGGTTGGTGTTTGATTCGGTTTAGGTGATGTTTGGAGTTGAGGGTGTGAGGGTGTGAGTCGAGAGTGTTAGAGTGTGAGTCGAGAGTGGGTGGGTGATGTTTGTTTTAGACGAGAGAGTTTTTGAGAGTGTTCGAGAGTCTGTTGTGATATGTTAGAGGGTGAGGGCGAGTCTTGGTGAGGGTGAGTGTGAGTTGATGGTTTTTGGTTTATGGTCTTGGTCGAGTCTAGTAGAGTGAATGAGTCCTGTTGGTTTGGTCAAATGAAAGAAAATAAATCTGAGAGTCAAGTTTTAAATATTGTGTTCACATCCCATCGCAAAACCAACATACATCCATCGCAATATGTATCGTTTCCCATCACAATACCTAAATTCCATCGCAATATCCAAAAACTCTCCATCGCAATATGCATAATTCCATCGCAATATTTATCATATTCATCGCAATATCGAAAACTTTCCATCGCAATGTGACGAAAAAAATTGGGCAGAGTTTCGTCTTACTTTACCTTAAACTCGTCGCAATCACGATCGCAAAAAGCTATCGCAATCACGTCGGAGTAAGGGAATCTGAAAAAGATTGATCGCAAAGTAGAACCTATGGTTATTGCGATCGAAATGTCAAAGTATCGGAATAAGGCAGCTTGAAACCGTCGGAAAAGGTGTCGGAAAGAGTATCGGAATGATAAACCCTTATCCGACAAATGAATAGGCAACAAGAACAAATAAATTTAAAAAAATGATACTTTTTATAAAAAAAATTATACTTTTGTGAATGAGATTATCCCACACAAAAAATTATGCTAAAGTTTGAGACATACTCACTCGTCGCACCAATTCCCACACAAGTCATACAAAGCTGATAGATAGACAAAAATGAAGATAAAACAAAACACGCAACTCCAACTGTTATCACAGATTCGGGACAAAAGAATAAGAACAAAAATTTTGACCAACTAAATCAATAGATAAAAATTTTGATAAATTTTTTATCAAAGATTTTATAAAAAATAAGTTTTATCACCTTGAGCTTAAAGAAAAAATAGACGAAAGAAAGAAAAAAATTGTAAAGAAAGAAACTTTACCACCAAATCAATAGATAAAATGTGTAAATCCAACCATGCTCTTGATACCAATTGTAGGATCGTGTTTTTCTAAGGATTTAGCAAGTTATGGATTAACCTATTGAGATGGATGGAGAAATGGAAAACTTAGAGAGAGAAAGAAGAGAGAGAAAGCAGAGAGTTGAAAAGAAAGATGAAATGTGATTATGTAAAATGGAAATGATCAACAACCCATCCTAACATGCTAGGAGGGGGGTTTATATAGCCCACCCTACATGTGGGCTATATAGGCTATATTGGATCACGAGCCCAATATCGTTGGAGTGACCGATCCTTTCTAAATACGTAAAAACGTATTTCCAACATAGAACACAAACACAAACTTTCCACAACACAATAACAAGATTCAAGCTTAAACAGGTAGACCCAAACACCCCTTTTTCTTTTCAAAATCAAATTTTTCAAAGGAAAAGTGAGATTTAAGACCACCCAAGCATCAATTAACACAATAACAAGTAAGATTAACAGATTCAAGCAAGTATAAGCCACAAAATACACAAGAACAAAGGCAACACCAAAATATCACAAAAATCCAAAGTATTATCAGATTTTGGGATTAAGGGTGTGTACCTCATGGATGTACATCCACACCCACGGATTTTGAGCTTATGTGCTAGCAAGAACAAGCACAAGCTTCCACAACAAAGCCTGCTAAGAATCAACAAGGTTAGAAGCACAAGTATAAAATCAGAAACTTGAAAAATTCTTGATTGATGCAACTCTTGTCCTCCACACTTGATTATCCCCAAGTTATAAGCCTCACCACACCTTAATCAACACAATTAGGATGCTATGATCAGCCCTATAACCCAACAATTCCAAGATAGACCAAGAACTTAGCAAAATATCAAGAAAATGTGCAAACTTTTGCACACTCCTCTTTTTGAAAACAGGTTTTTAATTCAAATTCAGTAAACTAAGAACATAAACAAGCAATAATAAGATGGCACTTGGTCTTTCTTCAACACACTTAACTCAAATTTCATAAAACTGAAAAAGGGATTTACAAGTGCTTGAACAAGGAAAAACCAAAAGCAAACGTCTAACTAAGACCCTATGGCTTTATATATAGCCTTACAAGTGAACTAAGAACAGATAAAAGTGCTAAACCCTAATGCTTGATCTTCCAAATTTGCCCTTGAGAACTTTTGGCATCTTGTTGAATCATGTGACATTTCCTTGGCTGTTTGTGAAGCTAGCAAGTATGTAAAGTTGATCAAAGGCTCACATGATGCTTAAGTTTGAAGCTTTGTTGTGGGACGTTGGATTGTTGGCCCTACTGTTTGTCTTCTTCCTTACTTTGTAGCAGGGGAGGCATGTGTGGTACAAAGAGGTGGTGAGGTGTCCAAGTTTAAGGTTGGGATGTGATTAGCAGACCATTAATCATAAATCTGCACAAGATGGTGGCTTAATTTTGGCTTAAACAAAATTACCCAATTTGTATCAAGAACACCAAGAACATGTATTTAATCCGTTTGGTTTTTTAAATAGGTGTTTAGCGCCCTTAATTAAATATTTAATTAAGGTTTGTTAAATCAGTTGTGGGTGGATAGCTGAGGTAGACAAAGGGTGGAAGGGGATTGGTGGGTTTTGGTGAGTGGGGCACGTGTCACCCCCTCACTGGTTAAGGTAACAATTATGTCTGCCAGCATTACACCCCTTTCTTTGCACAACTTGTCATTTCCATCTAAAATCCCAAAAACTGAATTTCCTTTATATTTAAACTTTCAGTTTTCACACTTTTGCCCCAAATATTTTTCCAAAGTATTTTCAGGGGTATTTCTTGCCATTTTTGCATTCTTGAAGGACTGGTTTGGTATTTTCTTCAATGATAATGGTCTAGACTTGTATATTTGACATTTTGGAGGACTGAATTTGCCAAGTCTTGTTTGATGAGGGACCATTCTTGCCAAATGTTGAAAGTTAAGGGTCCTTTTTGTAATTTTGGGATTTTCAAAGGACCAAACTTGTAATTTCTTGTACTTTGAAGGACTTCATGATGTATTTGACTTTGTGGAGGACATTGGTTGACAATTTAGCTTTGTTGAGGGGCTAAACTTGCCAATTCTTCAAAGTGGAGGGGCCTTTTTGCAATTTTGACAAACTTTAGGGACCAATCTTGTAATTATGAAGATACAAGGGTATAAAGTGTCAATTCTTCCATATTGGAGGACCCTTCTTCATAATTCTTCAAATCTTCAAGGGTAAATCTTGGGAAAGTCTTCATTAGGGCTTGGTTCATTGTGCGGCTTCGTTTCCCGTGTTCGTTTTTGCATGATTCTTGTGATCTTTTGTCATTTTCTCAATATCCGTACCTAAAATACACAAGCAACAAAAACAAGCATATATAAGGGTATTTTGATGATATTTAATGCATTTTAAGCCCTATTTGGACGATGAGACTATGTATAAAAGCAGTCTCATCACTCCCCCATACTAAACCATTGCCGGGCCCTCACGCAATGCTAGAATAAAGTATCGTAGCATCTCCAAAATTCCTTTTTTATTCACTTTATTGAATAATAAACTAGCTATACTACTACTATTACTACTTACGTTTTAGACATAATGTATGATTTTCATCGCAAAATGGGACGTTTAGGTTCATAGAATAAGAACACGTGAATGCTTCGTTAGAAATAATTTCATCGTCCTCGATTTTCACCCCAATTCCATGCCAAGCGTGTAACGAGATCATTGTCATTATAAGTTAGTAATGCTAACACTACTCATATGTCCTAATCACGTACTTATCCTCCCATTATTCCTAAGTTGTATCTCTTATATTTTATATTGTCTTGAATGTTTCACGAGGATACATTGTTTAACTTATGCGATAATAGAGATTTAGGTCTAAAAATAGAGTCCTAACGGTGTAACCAAGACCATCAAATCAATAACCCTCCTAATAGACAACGATGTCAAAAAATTAAGTTGAGAAGAAGAATCGATAAACAGGGTTTTATAACGGTTTTGAACATGAGACTTATTACCAAGACTTTTATACGCCCCCTAACGGAAGGGCCTTATTATCTTTGGTTTACCTCCATCTTTTATTCAACTTCGCCATGAAGCTTTTATTTTGACTTCGATCTTGCCTTGCCTTTTATTATCCACCTCATCGGTAGTTTTATTAGCCAAAGACGTATATCCTCACGCTAAGGCGAATTTTGGATCTTTAAAGCTTCGAAGATTAAGGCTTGATTCACTTTCAATTTTGCATAGATTTTTCGGCCTTGTGGGGCTTCAAATTGTTTGCTTGATTTAGGTGAGCACTTGAAATCTTATTATTGGGTGAAGCTTTCGATTATTCAGGTGCCAATACTTCAAAACCGTGACGCTGGCGATACCTTGATGTCTTCCCAATTTAATTACACGGAAGCTACTAGAAAAGACTAGAAACCCAACAATCCCAACTCAATCGCTAAGTCAATATTTATTAAGCAAAAAATATTTACATGCGAAGGGTGAATAAGCAAACAACGAGAACACATGAGTTTTTGAAAGAATACGAGTACTCTACGTTTAGCATAGTAACTTATAATTAACCCTATCATTTCTCGTCCTCATTTAAGAGACTTAGCCTAATGTGTAGTTAAGGAATCAAAGCTAAGTGCTCAACATGCACGGTCGAGTCAAAAATTACTCTTATTCTCGCCATCGGAAAACCTACATTCGTGTCTTCAAACACTTATAAAACATGAGAAAATTTTTAATATTTGGCCATTTTTAGCCTTATTTTGCAACAAAACGATAAACAAAAAGATAAACTTTGGAAAGCGTGAAGGTTTGGCAAGGCAAGTATCTATTCACCCCCCCCCCCATACTAAAGTTAAACATTATCCTCAATGTTTCGAGTCTAGGGGTGCAAACACCCCCATACTAGAGACGTAGTCGAATGCCTAATCTAGCATGGAAAGGGTGTAACAAATAAATTAATAGCCGTTTATGAAGTGTGTTAATAACCTAAGGTTAGAACATCAAAAGGATATATCATGGATATTGAGAAAGTCTTCAAAGCAAACGATCGAGTGCTCCCATAGAACGAACACGAGAGGCTCCAATCATGAAGATCATGATCATCTAATGTCCACAACTCACAAACAGCCACGGAACAAAGTTTGGAAGGGCACAAATCCCCACACGTTAACTACATTAGAAAGCGATAATATGTACATAGGATAAGCATGGGACTCCCCCACGAGGCTCCTCGTTTTTGATTACCGAGTCATGAGCTCGACTCGATCCCCTCAATACTAATTATCATTGGGGAAGGTGACTTGGTCGAGGTAGTTCAAGGATGGAACTTCCCCGCCAAAGTAGTGCTTCAACCTATGTCCATTCACCTTGAAGTTAGGACCATCATCTTGAGCTAGCTCGATGGTCCTATACGGAAACACTTTAGTCACGGTGAATGGACCGGACCAACGGGATTTCAACTTACCGGAAAAGTTTTTCAAGCGAGAATTAAAAAGCAAAACTTGATCCCCAATGTTAAAAACCCGGTTTTTAATTTTAGAATCATGCAACTTTTTAGTTTTTTCTTTATAAATCAATGAATTTTCATAAGCAATGTCTCTCAATTCATCCAATTCATTCAATTGCATTTTCCGGTGTTTTCTCGCGGTCTCCATATCATCATTACATTGCTTTAGGGCCCAATAATCCTTGTGTACTAACTCGATAGGCAAATGACAATTGTTTCCATACACAAGCTTATAGGGAGTGCACCCAATGGGCGTCTTATGAGCGGTCCTAAAGGCCCATAAAGCATCGTCCAACTTATCCGACCATAATTGTCGGTTTTCCCCAACGGATCTCTCCAAGATCCTCTTCAACGCTCGGTTTGAAACCTCGACTTGCCCACTCGTTTATGGGTGATAAGCCGTAGAAAGCCGATGTGTAACCCCATATTTCCTTAGGACCCTTTCGAATTGGTCGTTACAAAAATGGGTTCCACGATCGCTTATGATCGCACGAGGGGTTCCAAACCGAGAAAACAAGCTTTTCAAAAACTTGACTACCACACGAGCATCATTGGTGGGCAAGGATTTGGCCTCCACCCACTTAGATAGGTAGTCAACCGCAACGAGAATGTACTTATTACCACGAGATGATGGGAACGGCCCCATAAAGTCTATACCCCAAACGTCAAAGATCTCACACACTTGGATGATGTTTTGTGGCATTTCATCTTTTTGTGAGGCTTTTCCTTGTCATTTCCATGAATCACACGACTTCACAAGATCTTGTGCATCTCGGTAAATAGTAGGCCAAAAGAAGCCGGCATCAAACACCTTCTTAGCCGTGAGATTAGCACCGTGGTGACCACCCGTGGGGCCCTCATGGCAAGCTCTAAGGATGTTAGAAGCATCGGTGCCAAATACACAACGTCGGATGATTTGATCCGCACAAGTTCGAAACAAGTAAGGGTCGTTCCAAAAGTAGAACTTGACGTCACGAAAGAATTTTCGTTTTTCTTGAGTCATCATACCCTTGATGATGAAGTTACCCGCATGGTAATTTGCAAAATCCGCAAACCATGGGGTGGAAGGATCAAGCTTAGAATTCACTACACCAAGTGTCTCGAGCGGAAATGTTTCAGTGATTTCCTTGGGCTCGTAAACACTTTGGTGAGAATCTTCCAGACGAGAAAGATGATCGTCCGCTAGATTCTCGGCTCCTTTTTTGTCAACGATGGTGTGATCAAATTCTTGGAGGAGGAGAATCCAACGAAGTAATCTAGGCTTAGCATCTTGCTTTGCCATGAGATACTTGATAGCCGAATGATCCGTATACACTATGCATTTAGCTAAGACGAGATAAGGTCGGAATTTCTCAAATGCATACACCAAGGCAAGGAACTCCTTTTCCGTAGTAGTGTATTTTAGTTGAGCCTCGGTCATCGTCTTGCTAGCATAGTGAATAGGCAAGAAGTGCTTATCATGACGTTGCCCCAAAACGGCCCCAATAGCGTAATCACTATCATCACACATGAGCTCAAAGGGGAGGTTCCAATTGGGAGCAACAAGAATGGGAGCTTCGGTAAGTTTCCTCTTAAGGATTTCAAAGGCTCGTACACAATCTTCGTCAAAGACAAAACGTGCCTCTTTTTCAAGAAGATGTGTAATGGGTCGAGAAATCTTCGAAAAATCCTTGATGAATCGACGATAAAAGCCCGCGTGGCCTAGGAAACTCCTAACTCCCTTAACGGTTTTGGGATGAGGTATTTTGGCGATGACGTCTACCTTAGCTTGATCTACCTCAATCCCCGCTTTTGAGACCTTGTGCCCTAAGACGATTCCACCCTTAACCATAAAATGACACTTTTCCAAATTGAGCACAAGGTTGGTTTCCTTACAACGTTTCAACATTCTCTCGAGATTCGACAAACACGAAGTGAACGAATTACCAAACACGGAAAAGTCATCCATGAAGACTTCCATCGTCTTCTCGATCATGTCATGAAAAATAGCCATCATGCACCTTTGAAAGGTTCCCGGTGTATTGCAAAGTCCGAATGGCATTCTACGATAGGCAAACGTTCCATATGGACATGTAAACATAGTTTTTTCTTGATCACGAGGATCGATGGGAATTTGGAAGTAACCGAAAAAACCATCTAAAAAGCCAATAGAAATCGTTTCCCGCAAGACGCTCCAACATTTGGTCCATGAAGGGCAAGGGAAAATGGTCTTTTCGAGTGGCTTCATTCAACTTACGATAGTCAATGCACACTCTCCATCCGGTCACGAGTCTAGTGGGAATCAACTCGTTGGCATCGTTTGGCACAACGGTCATCCCTCCCTTTTTAGGGACACAATGAATAGGACTCACCCAAGGGCTATCAGAAATAGGGTAAATCATTCCCGCGTCAAGGAGTTTAAGGACCTCCTTTTTGATGACGTCGTCAATTTTGGGGTTTACCCTCCTTTGACTTTGGATTGCGGGCTTATAATCCTCCTCCATTAAGATTTTGTGGGTACAAAACTTTGGATCG
This sequence comes from Glebionis coronaria, assembly GCA_025667525.1. Classification (NCBI taxonomy): domain Eukaryota; kingdom Viridiplantae; phylum Streptophyta; class Magnoliopsida; order Asterales; family Asteraceae; genus Glebionis; species Glebionis coronaria. The sequence continues at coordinate 195,331,304 of CM046875.1, forward strand.
ATTCCCTTAATGTCAGATAACTTCCACGCAATTGCCCCTTTGTGATCCTTTAGAACATCGACAAGTGCGGTTTTTTCATCATTCGAAAGTTCCTTCGCAATAATAACCGGCAACTTGTCGTCCTCCTCCAAATAGACGTTTTCGAGATGAGGAGGTAAATCTTTCAACTCAAGGATAGGTGGTTCCTCAAGTGAAGATTTGGGCTCGATACTCATAACCTCCTCGGGTGGAGGAAATGGGAAATCGTTAAGAAAATCCTTGATAATCGATAAGTCCTCATCGTTGTCGAGGTCTTCGTTACAAGTATGTGGAACATCGAATTCTTCCAACGTAAAACCACCACCTTCAAATGGGGTGAAGGTTGGTGTCGAATTATCAAGAATTGGATCTAACATAGTGGGATTGCCACTAGTCTCTTCATCACCAAAACCTAGAACTTCTTGTGGAAATTCCTCGCAAACCACGTCGATCATATCAACAAGGTTTATGGTTGCAACGGAATAAACATGAGAAATTTGAGAGTTTTGAGTTGCGTTTATAACAAGTTCCTCGTCGTTGAAACGTAAGGTGATCTTTCTAGCATGAACATCGATCAAAGCCATAGACGTATCTAAAAACGAACGACCTAAAATGAGAGGAACTTGAGGATCCGTGGGGATATCAAAAACGATAAAGTCTACGGGATAGTAGAACTTCCCCACTTTCACAAAAACGTCTTCCGCCAAACCACATGCGGGAATCGTGGAATGATCGGCCAACTCGATAGACATTAGTGAAGGAGTAAGATTAGGAAGATTGAGCGACTTGAAGATTGCAAGTGGCATCAAGTTAATGCTAGCACCAAGATCGGCCAAGGCGAAGCATTCCTCCATATCTTGTATTGCACATGGAATCAAGAATTTATCGGGATCACCGACTTTTTGAGGTATGCGATTAAGATAAACCGATGAACAACTAGACAATTGGTGCAATTTCTCCTTGTTGTTCAACATACTCTTAAAGTTAGCGGCAAATCGAGGCATCATGACCAAAGCATCGGCGAAACTCACATTAAAGTGCAAATCACGAAACATTTTCATAAAAAGCTCAAATTGATAATTGTCGCGCTCTTGTCGTTTCTCCCTCCTAAGTCTCGATGGATAGGGAAAAGGTGGTGTGGGTTGAGGCATAGTAGGCATAGCCTTTGGAATCTCGGGTTACAATGATGGTAATGGGTCAACCGTAGGTGTGGCATGAGCGGTACTTCGTGGGATTGGGACGTGCTCCTTTTGGACCACCACCTCGGGTTCTTCCTCAATTGCTTCCTCCGTAGGAGCAATTGGTTGAGGAGTCGGTTCCTTAAGTGTCTTACCACTACGTGTGGTAATCACTTTCATCTCACCCTTAGGGTTGGATACGGTGTTGCTAGGAAGACTACTCGAAGACGGTTTACACATTATTGCTTCAAACATAGACGAGATTTTATCTTCAAACACGGATTGCCTCTTCTCGGCTTTAATCATTTCTTGTTTAATCTCGTGTTGCCCTTGTTCCATTTTTTGTTGGTTTTGTTGTAACCTAGTGACATTTCCTTCCATCTTGTTGGTGTGGATTTTAAGTTCATTTGCTAACTCATTTTTCAACTCTTTCTTCAAGTCGTTCTTAAACTCGGATCTTAGGCTAATGATTTCTCTTTGAATATTGTCAAACCTAGCATCATTCCCACTAGCGTATTCAACAAACTCACTTGGAAGATCTTTCAATGTTTGCAAACCCTTGTTGTTGTTTCGAAAATCATTTTGATTCTTGTTTGAAACTTGATTATTAGCCCCTTGATTCCCATAGTTTCCCTTGTTGTAATTGTTTTTGAAACCAACTTGATTGTTGCGATAGTTGTTGTTAGCATTTTGATTTGAACCAAAACCCGGTGGAGTCAATTGATTAGAGCGGGAAACTTGACCGTTTTGGTTGTAATTTCCCGTGGCCGCGAAGGCACTCGAAGTGTTACCACCGTTGGTAATGCACTCGGAGAAATCATGACCTCCACCAGAATACATGGAAGAAACCTCAACCGCTTTAGCCGTAGCGGGAGCACTTTGTTCACCAACTTTAAACTCAATCAAAAGTCCTTTAAGCTTATCAAAAATCTTGTTTTCCAAGTTCGCCTCAATTTGGCAAGCATCGATGGTAGTAGATAAAGAAGGTGAAGCCGAAGACGAAGCCTTACGAACACTAGACGTGCTACGAGGACTATACACCTTAGATCTATTCTCAATTATCACCAAAGCTTCCTCAACCATTTTACACAAAAAATTACCACCCGCGGCGGCATTCAAATAATCCCTTTCATGATCATTAAGTCCATTGTAAAACGTGTCAATTTGATGCAAGTCGGAAAAACCGTGATGAGGACATTCATGTAACATTTCCTTAAACCTATTCCAAGCCGTTGAAAAACTTTCATTAAACTCTTGTGAAAACTTTGAAATCTCGTTTTTCAAGTGCGTAGTCTTAGAGGGCGGAAAAAATTGGTTCACAAACTTAGACACGAGATCCTTCCACATCAATATAGAATTGGGTGGCTCTTTCTCTAACCAAATTTTAGCGGGCCCCGCTAAGGAATACGGAAAAAGCATCATCTTAATCGAGTCATTCGAGACATCCTTAAACTTGCAAGTGGCGGTAAGACGATTGAATTGGCGGATATGATTGTGTGGATTGTCCTTCTCATCACCACAGAATTTGTTGTTTTGGATCATCGACAACAAACCCGTTTTCACCTCAAAATTCTCCGCAAGGATAGTGGGAATCACAATAGCCTCTCCATAACCCTCGGTGGGTGCTTGAAGTAACTCCATCATAGTTCGATTTGCCATGGTTGGTGCTTCTCTTACAATGGGTTCATCAATAGGAGACTCCTCACTAGAAAGATTGGGAGTGGGAGTTTTGTTCTTTCGTTTACGTGCACGTCTTGCTTGATTACGAGTTAGCATAAACGTCACGTACAACGAGGGGACGATCAAAGAAGATTCTTTTTGGTGTTTTGTATTTTTCAATTTTTTTGTGGTTTTTGATTGTATTAACCTTTTGGGATTTTGGTGAATGTATTAGGTAGACACAAATCTACAAATCTCCTCCTTAATCAAATCTCTCGATTTTTGAAGCCTCAAGAAATGAAAACGATCACGTGAAGTGAACGCCTTCGATGACTTTAGAACGTTGGTGGAACACCAAAACGTTCAAGAGGGTTTAATCAATGGAAACCGAGAAAATATATATGATACTTAGTAATACTTTGGGCGGCAAAACCCTCGATTAGCTCTCAAAATCAAATACTCACAAGAAAGCGGGGAAACGAGGCGGCGCGAAGCACTTAAGAGCCTTTTTCCTTAGGATATATTTTATAATATCCGCCTTATACCCACCTTATAGTTTGTATTTTTCAAGATTGAGCTTCACGAAAGTATTTATCTATTTTTGCCTTTTTCTTTGGTTTGAGATTCGAATACAATGATTGGGTAATGACCTCCCAATTCAAGGTTGTGAGTTCTCACGTATTTGGAGTACATGTGAATTTATTGTTCTACGTATACACTATAGTAATAATATTCACACAAAAACCGAAAATCGATAATACGTATTAGTAGAGTGCTACTAATACAAATACTATTTATGGTTAGTATATAAAAACAACAATTCCAAATCAAAACACAACACGCCTCCCCGGCAGCGGCGCCAAAATGATAGTTGAGATTTTACTTCTCTTTAGGAAAAGAGAGCAAATAGGGTAAGTAATGAATACGACGATTTAGGAAAACCGTGTATTAATGACCCTAAAATGAGTTCGTTCTCAAGGAGGCTTAGTGTGTGTGTGATGAATTGATTATCTTTTTGATTATATTGTTGAGAAAGAAAAATAGAAATGAGATTAGAAGAGAATGACAGTTACGAAGACGGATTAAACTAAGTCGAAAAAGGTGTACACGTAAATCGTAAAAAGCACTAAAATTAAAATTTTACCCTAAAAATTCCTAAAGTTACCAAAAATCAAAAATAATATTCTAAGAGTTTACAAAAAATCCAAACTTGCTAAAACCTTTCAATTAATTATATAATGACTTTTTAATGCTAATTAAAGCCCTAAAAATCAAAATTAATTATTAAAAAGTCCCAAACAAGATTTTAAAGTTTGTAAACCTCAAAAATACCCTAATTAAGCTAAAAATATTTTTCAAAATTTTAAAACCACTAAAAACTATTTTTAAACAATTAAAAACTACTAAAATCAATTAAAACTTAAATTAATTCTAGAAAATAATTAAAAGACTCTAAAAATATTTGGAAAGTTACAAAATTCCTAATTAAGAGTTTAGAACCTAGGAAAAATATAAAAAATTAGAAAATCAGACTTTTAATTTTTAACAATAAAATAATATTAAAATATTATTAAAAATCCAAAAATCATAAAAAAACTCTAAAAACTTGCAAACTAGCTTAATTTAACCTAAATAACTCAGAAATGAAAGTGAAATTACCTAAATACCCTTAATGGGCCTAGAAAATGGGCTAAACATAAAACAGTACCTTATTGGGCCAAATTTGGGCCCAATAATAAAAAGTGTTCAAAATAAGCCCAAAAAGCACTAGTTGACTCGAAATTTGATTTTAAACAACTTTTTCCAAAGGCCCAAAAGCTGAAAGTGTGAAATAAGCTAGCTTATACCAAACAGCTTATTCTTAATGGGCTTTTTGGCCCATTAAGTTATAAGCTAATGCCATAAGCTGAAATTTAACACACAAGCTTCTTTTGTCCTAAATAAGACTTCTGCAAAAAGAAATTTGAAATAAGCCCAAGGAATAAGCCTGAAAATGCAATAAGCAATCTACATAAAACGACAAAATAGTCGTTTTTGAGTTCTAGGCCACCCCAAGTGCTGATTCAAGTTCCTAAAGCTTTTAAATGACTTAATTAAGCAAAATCAACAAAGAGTTTTCAAATAAGCTAACTCAATAAGCTGGAAAAAGCAAATAAGCAGTTATGTAAAAGTCAAATAAGTTGGTTTTCTAGTAAAAAGTCAAAGTCAAAGTCCAATAAGCTCCAGTCTACTCAAATGGGTCAAATAATGAAGATCTATCACAAAAAATAAGTTGTTGCAAGTCTGGATAAGCTAAAATAGCTTATTGATAAGCTGAGTTCAAAATAACACTAGCAGGGGCTAGTTTTAAGTGTTGAACAGTGGAAACTTTTTCCACTGCTTGACTATTAGACTTTTTTGTCTTTAGTGACTTTTTTGGAGATTCAGATTACACAAAGGCAAATGATCTTTGGATCAAAAGGAGTCAAGAACAATCAAAATATCACAATCACAAACACCCAATTGATACAGTTTAATCAATAAAGTCCCAGATATGATACAGACATGAACAATTAAGCAGTTGAGCACTTATAAGCATTTTTAGCACAAATCAGCCAGCCAAATTCAACCAAATGCATACACTAGCTATATTAACTCAAATAAGCAAGTCTAAACAGGTTTCATGCAATGATTCAAAGAATTAAGCAAGATTCAAGCCAATGAATGTTACTGATGAACACTAACACATGCAGTTTTACACTTTCCTTATGTATTTGACACATAAGCCAGATTCAACACCTCAAATCTTTCAAGCAGGTTACAATGACTTTGTTTAAACCACTTTTAGCCCTAAGCATGCATACACCTTAAGTGTTCCCAAAATCCTAGGTCAAAACAGGCAGTAACAAAGATTTTATAGCAGATTGTTTTATTCAAGGCTTCAAACCCAAAAACTTGCAGTAAAACACCCTCAACCAAGCATATATCAGATATAGAACACAAACAGAAACTTTCCACAACACAATAACAAGATTCAAGCTTACACAGGTAGACCCAAACACCCCTTTATCTTTTCAAAATCAAATATTTCAAAGGAAAAGTGAGATTTAAGACCACCCAAGCATCAATTAACACAATAACAAGTAAGATTAACAGATTCAAGCAAGTATAAGCCACAAAATACACAAGAACAAAGGCAACACTCAAATATCACAAAAATCCAAAGTATTATTAGATTTTGGGATTAAGGGTGTGTACCTCATGGATGTACATCCACACCCACGGATTTTGAGCTTATGTGCTAGCAAGAACAAGCACAAGCTTCCACAACAAAGCCTGCTAAAAATCAACAAGGTTAGAAGCACAAGTATAAAATCAGAAACTTGAAAAAATCTTGATTGATGCAACTCTTGTCCTCCACACTTGATTATCCCCAAGTTATAAGCCTTACCACACCTTAATCAACATAATTAGGATGCTATGATCAGCCCTATAACCCAAGAATTCCAAGATAGACCAAGAACTTAGCAAAATATCAAGAAAATGAAGAAAATGTGCAAACTTTTGCACACTCCTCTTTTTGAAAACAGGTTTTTAATTCAAATTCAGTAAACTAAGAACATAAAAAAGCAATAATAAGATGGCACTTGGTCTTTCTTCAACACACTTAACTCAAATTCATAAAACTGAAAAAGGGATTTACAAGTGCTTGAACAAGGAAAAACCAAAAGCAAACGTCTAAGTGAGACCCTATGGCTTTATATATAGCCTTACAAGTGAACTAAGAACAGATAAAAGTGCTAAACCCTAATGCTTGATCTTCCAAATTTGCCCTTGAGAACTTTTGGCATCTTGTTGAATCATGTGACATTTCCTTGGCTGTTTGTGAAGCTGGCAAGTATGTAAAGTTGATCAAAGGCTCACATGATGCTTAAGTTTGAAGCTTTGTTGTGGGACGTTGGATTGTTGGCCCTACTGTTTGTCTTCTTCGTTACTTTGTAGCAGGGGAGGCATGTGTGGGACAAAGAGGTGGTGAGGTGTCCAAGTTTAAGGTTGGGATGTGATTAGTAGACTATTAATCATAAATCTGCACAAGATGGTGGCTTAATTTCTGCTTAAACAAAATTACCCAATTTGTATCAAGAACACCAAGAACATGTATTTAATCCGTTTGGTTTTTTAAATAGGTGTTTAGCGCCCTTAATTAAATATTTAATTAGGTTTGTTAAATTAGTTGTGGGTGGATAGCTAAGGTGGACAAAGGGTGGAAGGGGATTGGTGGGTTTTGGTGAGTGGGGCACGTGTCACCCCCTCACTGGTTAAGGTAACAATTATGTCTGCCAGCATTACACCCCTTTCTTTGCACAACTTGTCATTTCCATCTAAAATCCCAAAAACTGAATTTCCTTTGTATTTAAACTTTCAGTTTTCACACTTTTGCCCCAAATATTTTTCCAAAGTATTTTCAGAGGTATCTTGCCATTTTTGCATTCTTGAGGGACTGGTTTGGTATTTTATTCAATGATAATGGTCTAGACTTGTATATTTGACATTTTGGAGGACTGAATTTGCCAAGTCTTGTTTGATGAGGGACCATTCTTGCCAAATGTTGAAAGTTAAGGGTCCTTTTTGTAATTTTGGGATATTTAAAGGACCAAACTTGTAATTTCTTGTACTTTGAAGGACTTCATGATGTATTTGACTTTGTGGAGGACATTGGTTGACAATTTAGCTTTGTTGAGGGGCTAAACTTGCCAATTCTTCAAAGTGGAGGGCCCTTTTTTGCAATTTTGACAAACTTTAGGGACCAATCTTGTAATTATGAAGATACAAGGGTATAAAGTGTCAATTCTTCCATATTGGAGGACCCTTCTTCATAATTCTTCAAATCTTCAAGAATAAATCTGGGGAAAGTCTTCATTAGGGCTTGGTTCATTGTGCGGCTTCATTTCCCGTGTTCGTTTTTGCATGATTCTTGTGATCTTTTGTCATTTTCTCAATATCCGTACATAAAATACACAAGCAAAAAACACAAGCATATATAAGGGTATTTTGATGATATTTAATTCATTTTAAGCCCTATTTGGACGATGAGACTATGTATAAAAGCAGTCTCATCAATAACCGTCGTCTTGGCAAGATAATAGAAACTATTGATGTCGATTTTGATGAGCTGACAACGATGGCTTCTGAGCAACGTAGCTCTGAACCCGCACTTTATGAGATGGGAACCAGTACTATTAGTTCTGGATTAACTCCCAACAATCCTACTTCTCTATCATTTACACCGCCTAAAAGGTCGAGTGGGATGAGTTATTTCAACCTATGTTTGATGAATTCTTTGATCCTCCAAGTGATGAATTCTTTGATCCTCCAAGTGAACTAGATGCACCATCCCCCAACAATTCTTAAACTACGCCCGAATCAACAGCCTCACTCGTTCTTGATGATGTTGAAGAGGATTATGATGATCACGATTTACAAATTGCTCACTTACAAGAGCTTCCATTCTTTGGTTTACCAATACCTGAAAACCCTAACGGTGTGTCTACCTCAGAGGAAGCTCCTACAATCGTTCACTCTAGGCTACCACGGATTGAAAATCACAACACTAAATGGACAAAGGAACACCCAATCTGCAATATTATTGGTGACATCGACCGACCAGTCTTAACACGCCATCAATTACAAGAGCATGCATTATATTGCTACTTTGATGCATTTCTCTCCGAGGTTGAACCTAAAAATTGGCAACAAGCTATGATACAATCTTCATGGATTGATGCCATGCAAGAGGAACTTAATGAATTCAAGCGACTTGAAGTATGGGAATTAGTTCCTTTACCCGTCAAAGTCGACATTCTTACTTTGTTGTGGGTTTTTAAGGTTAAGCTCGATGAGTTGGGTGGTGTTTTAAAGAACAAGGCTAGATTGGTAGCTCGAGGTTACAAACAAGCATTGGGTATTGACTTTGAAGAATCCTTTTCTCCTGTTGCAAGATTAGAGGCGATTAGACTATTCCTTGTTTATGTTGCTCACATGAATATGATCGTCTAACAAATGGATGTTAAGACGGTATTTCTCAATGGTGAATTAAGGGAAGATGTCTATGTAAGCTAGCCAAATGGATTCGTCAACTCGGAGTATCCTAATCACGTGTACAAGCCCAAGAAGGCTCTTTATGGGTTGAAACAAGCTCCACGCGTGTGGTACGATCTCCTATCATCTTATCTCATCTCAGAAGGCTTCTCTAAAGGCAAAGTGAACCCAAAATTGTTCATTCTCAAGTAGGACAACACATGATACTGGTACAAATTTATGTTGACGATATAATATTTGCTTCCACTACTGAAAGACTGTCTGACCATTTTGAGAAAATCATGTCCACACGCTTTAAGATGTCGGTGATGGGAAAATTTTCTTTTTTCTTAGGGTTACAAATTTCTCAAAATCCCAGAGGCATCTTCATTAATCAATCCAAATATGCCCTTGAATCTTTGAAAAGTATCACTTTGAAAACTATGACCCTGTGGATACTCCAATGGTGGAAAGATCCAAGTTGGATGAAGATAGGGATGGGATTGCTGTCGATCCTAAACTTTATCGTGGAATGATCGGCACCCTTCTTTATATGACTGCTAGCAGGACTGATTTGCAAATTTGCTATATACATGTGTGCCCGGTATCAGGCTCGGCCTACCGAAAAGCACTTACATGCTGTATAAAGGATCTTTCGTGTAAAACCCGCATTAAAATACCATGAACAGTAAATACATGAAATACGATAAAATTTAAACTTTCCATTTATAATATATTTCATGTGTCACGATATTAAATAACATGTACGTACGTATATATTATAAATGTGTTTACGATCACGACATATAAATTCACGATAAATAAAACACGAACATGTACGACATATAATTTAACGGGGAAAAACTTTTGTTTTGTCCTCGGGCCTTAAGGATGTCGCGGCTAAGAGAAAAGAAAGAAAGGGAGTGGGCCTTTTGGCCCATGACCCATTATAACTAAATAATAAGAAAAACACAGGGAGGGTTTTATCAAAAGTTAGGTTAGAGAAAAAAGACACCCTACCTCCCTCTCTCTTCCTTGCCGCCAGCTAAAATCAACACCATAAGGTGTTCGGGACGATTTTGTTAATTGATTTGGTGTGTACGTGATCGTGGTCTCAAACCTTACTCTTCCATGTGTTCGGTATAATCAAACCTTTCTTTTCTTTTTAATTCTTTTATGAATTCATTATCTCATTTAATTAATCTTAAAAAAACACAAGCAAAACATGGGGATTAATTAAAAACATGATTTAAGGGGTGTTTGGTGTTTGTTTGTTCGGTCGAGACCCACAAACCGAGATCTTAAGCTCTCGGCATGGCTGCAGCACAACCATCGAGACCATGAAAGGTCTCGGCTTGGTTGGTTTGGCTCGGACGCGGGCAAGGGGACCCCGACGCAAGGTCGGGGTGTCATTTTGTTGTGTACCGTGAGTCTACCGAGACCATATAGGTCTCGATGGGGACTGTGGTCGCAGCAGTGGGAACCTCGGCTGTAGCCGGGGGTATTCTTGGCTCGGCAGTGGGTAGCCGACAGCAAGCAGGGGGAACCACTGGCTTAAGCCGGTGGGTATTTTACTCGGGCAGTGGCAACAGGCTAGGCCGGGTCACCACTGTCAAAGGGTGTTTGTCTCGGCTTATTTATGGGACACGGGTACGGGCTCGGGCTTAATTTTAAATCACGGGTTCGAGTTCGGGAAAGTATTAAAATTAGAAAAATATATTTCATTAAGTTATTTCTAGACTATTTAATTTAATTAAATGCATGACTTAGGTTAAATATTAAAATTAATTATTTCATGTATAACCTAAAGTATTTTACTTAGCTTAATTTAATTAAAACATGTATTTTAATTAAATTCTTATAATGTATAGTTTATTAATATAACCAAGTTAATTATTTAATAAACTATAATACTTGAACCATGACTTGTATTTTACTAATTAAACTTTACTTGACATTAATAATTCAACTTATTTCTAATTATAGAAACTTACTATTTTTTGAAACTTTCTATTTTTAGAAACTTACTATTTATGGAAACCTGCTATTTTTAGAAAGTTACTTAGTATTACAATACAAGTATTATAATACCATACTACATGAATAATAAACAACAGAATACAAGAGTAACTACAGTTAACACTTTAAACAATTAAAACATGACATGACATAACATGAATAAATAAGCTAAGAACACTCAGAACCAGTAAAACACATGCAATTCAGACAACTCATACATGTCCCTATTCTTATGTAGTAATATCTGTCAAGGCGGAGTAGGTTCTTCAGTGTTTTCTGTTAGCTTCTACTGGAAACAAGGTACGGATTTCCCGTCCTTCAGTAAGGACAATCTCTTCCTTTATTAGGATTTCCCGTATGCAGCCAACTGTTTTCCCGAGTAGTTACAGATTTAAATGCTTATGTTTTAGTAGTTACCTTATCCATATACATGCGTGCTAGTTTCACCTAGTTATGGAGGTACCATAACCATAACACTAGAGGCACTAGTGTTATGACTTCACCACGACGGAGTGATAGCTCGTGGCGTCCCTTTCAGTTTATTTGGCCTTTATTATTATATTATCATGTGGGACGTATGGGTGCATCCTAGTTACAGTGTCAGTCAGGATTACATGGTGAATGTGGTGTGTGCCTTGCATCCTTCACAATGAGCTTATCCCTCCTACCCATTACCATTGAATTAGAGGCATCCCCTCTAATTTGCATGACGAGATCATCCCTCTAAGTATTCATGCATGTTGTTGACCTCATGACCTATATTGGCTTTTGGTATATTAAACTAATATAGATTTTTATAAGTAACATAAGCTATGTTTTCAGAACTTAAACCAGTAAACATGTTATACGTCTAGGTTTCCCAGGACTTATTCATTTCCGTTGCCTTTCATGCTTTATATGCTTTTTTATGCTTTCGTTACTCTATGTTTCTATGCTTTATTGTATATCCGTGCACTAGGCATTATGCTCAGCCGTTTTCCATTTCCATGTTCCAAAACGGTAGGTACCCAAGGTCAAAAGTAGGGTCTCAAGAGTATGTGCATTCGGATGGAAGCTATCCAGCCTTTTATATCTTATGAATTTATCATAGTTTATCTTACTTTATTTCATGTTGGACATTGTTTAGTCCTTTTCGTTTACAGTACTTTTATTTGCTTGTGTTGAGTTACTTAGACTATCGATGTTTGTTTTCGGTATTTCTATTTGTGGTCATGAATGTTTAGACATTACCTTGCATGCTTTGATGACACGCCATATATTACTGTGATATTCCATTTTAACAAATGGGGTGTTACAATTATGGTATCAGATTCCAAGGTTTCGACTTGTAGCTCTGTAAAACATGACCTGTGACTTACAGGTAGTCACCAGCGTCTTCCTAGAACTGACAGTTGGTTTTCATGCATTCATTTCATTTTTATTTAATGTATTCATTTCATGCATTTCATCTCATTGTCACAGGAATTTTGACTAAGTAATGGTTGGTACAGGACTGGCCCTATTTAGTCGCATGTGCTTTTATCGAAACTTTTGTTTGTTTAGTGGACTAACCCATAGGCGTCCACAATTGCCCTTTTGTTTTGTGAACCGACTCATAGGCGTTCACGCATGGACATATCATCATATTTAATTTACCATGCATTTTAAAACTGTTTTATGCATCATAAATAAATTCATGTTTTATACACTGTTCATGCATTTTCTATTCATGTCATAATTTATTAGACTTGTTATTTATGTTGCATTTTGTTTTAAACTGTCATATGGTGAACACACGCAATGCTCAAGAATTGGTTGCAGCTGTCAATGCAGCTTTGCAAGCCATCTGATGTGATCGTGATAGTATAGTGATAATTAGATACGTTATAAGGTACATTAGAAAATTACCTTTAGGAAAAAGTAATAGTCTAAAATTACCAAAGACGAATTCAGTTAAACACGTGATGAACCAAGTTCGTTGTACACGAAGATCGAGTGAATTTGAGACGTTTTGTTTCGATTAGGACAATTGATTTGAATTGGTTTTCGGTTTTTAAACTAAAAATTAAATCTACCAATTTAAAGCTTATTTTTATCCTAAAGTGCATGAATCGTAAACCCCAAATTATTAAATCTAAAAACTATTATTTTAATCTATATAAAATTTAAACTATTGAAAATCTATAAAAATTATTCTATTTAATGAAAATAACTTTTAAACTAATTTAAAATCTATTTAAAAAAAGATTACTATATCTAAAATTTAAATTCGTTATAATCCAATTATAATAAAAACTAAATACCAATTTACTTTCTACAAAAATGATAAAACATTATTTTATTTTATTTTTATTTTTTTTAAAACCATTAACTATTGAAATTGACTTTAATAGAAATATTAATTAAAACTAATATGGACGAAATTTACTTAAACTACAACTTAAAGGAAACTGCCAGAAATAATATCACTATATTAATTAATAAACTGCTAGAAAAATCAAAAGACCATATAGCTCAGTTGGCTAACACGCTGGTAATGCAAACGAGAGGTCTCGAGGTCGAGACCCACTTGGGACATATTTTAGTTATTATTTCTTTTTGAAACAGATTCTATTATCAGTCACAGGAGGTGACTTTTTATACACAAATTTTATGGAATGCTGAAAAGGACATCAGCAATTGAGTATATCAGATTAATTGAACCTGATAACTTATAGTTTGAACAATAAAACAACAAGAACTCAAGCAGCCAAACAAAAAATTATCCAACTAGATAATTAAATCAGCATATCAAGAACACAACTAATGCAGAAAAATAGAAAAACTACAACAAACATTTAGTAATAGCCTTCAATCAAATGCCTATTTTAGTCATTCAGATTCAACAAAATAACCCCAATCTTATCAGCTTAAAATAAGAGCAAATATAGCAAACGACTATGAAAGCAATTTTTAACTCCAAACCAATACTATCAGATTAGTTACTGATCATTCAGCATTATCAGTAGATAACAAATAAAAAAACAATAGACTAAAACGTCATCTAATCCAAGCAGCAAATGAATCCTACTGCTAGAAGCAGATTAATATTTTCAGACTCTAAAGCCCAGCATACTAACTATAGCAATCCATAAACCATAAAAAAAAACTATTAACATTCAGATAGCAGTTCTAAAGCATACTCAAATCAGCAACTCTGACATTCAAATACGGCATAAGGTTAACATTCAAAACGAAAACTCATGCAACCAAACATTAACAGATTCAAACATTCACGTTCGAAATCAATCAAACAATACTCAAACTTAAGCTAATACGTAAATCAAAGCAGATTACAACATAAAACTTAGAACAGATTCCTACCAAATGAATCCAGTTATCTCAAAATCAATTAAACTAGCAGATTCTAGCAAATTAACTAAATCATATAAAATAGAGCATAAAATTAAAAAGGGAACCTTTTCTAGATCTCGTTGAGAAGAAGGTTGTGCTGAACAACCTTAATGAACAGAAACGAGAACTCCATCATTCCACCATCATCCTTTGAACCATCATCATAAAAATACTATTCGAACCAGTTTGATGTAAACTTCCAGTGGGGAAGTTTATCTTCCAAATTCACTTTTAATTAATTAATTAAAGCTATGGTAAAAACTTTAATCAATTAATATATTTATAATGTTAAACAGATTATTAGGATAAAATTTGTAATAAACATATAACAGAAAAGTAACCAGACAAATTGAAACTTTAAAAACAACTTTTATTAAACACTGAATCGTTACAATACTATTAACAAGAGAAATACAACTTTTCCTATCTATCTAAACATTATAACGATAAAGTAAAAATTGGAATGAATACATGATTATTTTCGGGGGTATTTATAGCCTAACCAAAGGGTATGGGTGAGGTTGTTGGTGATGAAGAGCTCGATTCTCAGCCTTTAGATCTTCTCTTCTATCTTCTCTCTCTTGGTTGTTTTGATCGGATGGCTAAAAATACACAACTAGCACACGGATTGCCAACGTGGCATCCGTTTATGCTAGTTGTGCTTCTTGGATGCTGAGATGTCATATCTTGATTGGAGGAAATTGATGGATGAGCTGTCTTAGCCAATAGATCTTGGTCATGTACCACATCTTCTCCACTTCTGCCTTCAGAAATCTTGGGGGATTTAATTCCCCCATGCTTGAATAACACGTGTGATGAAAAGCCCCAAATTTACTTGAGCAATTTATTAAATTAGGGTTTAGGATGAATAGTGGCTAGGGTTAAAAGGTCAGGTTTAATTTAGTTTGGGGAAGAAAGGGATACATAGGATGTATCGACATTATTATTTTATTGTGTGTGTGAATGAGAAAACGTGTGAATATGGTATGTGGTGAATGAGAATGTAACGTGTATATACACGTTGACTGAGAAAGTGAATAAAGTCTTCTTTATTTGCGTTGGAAATTAACCCTAATGGGCTTTGAAACCCAAAACACTCCCACTGATTTATTTGATTTGTAGTTTGGGCTTGGCCTTTGTGTTACTTCCATCCATTTCTTTATTGCAATTAACAATTGGGCCTGGATTTGGGCTTGTAAACCGAAATTGGATAGATCGTTTCCTCAAATGGGCTTATGGGCCCATTTACCAAAAGTGGGTCCCACAAAGCCCAAATAAATTATTTAAATATTAAATCCTCTAAATCAAAATCGATTTTGGCTTCCTCGATATTTTTCTTCAAACTCGTGTCGGTTTTGCCGATTTTCGCGAACTTGGTACCTACACACATGAAACAACAAAACAACACATATACAAGGCATTTTCATAATATTTATGCATTTTTAAGTTGTTTTATGATATAATTGATATGACTAAAATAGCTCATATCAAACTCTCCCTTGCTAAGCAATTGTCGTGTCCTCATGCAGTGATAAAATAAAACACTAACTATACTTTTATTCAACTTTTGAAACTTTATTTTGCAAAGACATAATGTATTGCTTTCATTATTTGAAAAATAACTTTAAGGATCATAAAACTCAAATAGATTCATCGTCCCCGACTTTTCACTTTTCCATGCCAAGTGCAAAAATAAGATCATTGTCAATCATAAGCCCCAAAATTAAACCAATTCATACAAGTAATTTGTGTTAAACTCAATCTTCTATTATTCCTAATTGTATCTCTAGATTTTATTTTTCATTCACCCAAAGGCTCATTTGACTTTATTTTGATATTTATTAATCCAAAAATGAAGGCAAGAACGGTGTAAACTTAACACTCAAAACCTAACCTCGACTTCAAAAACCGTTGTCACTAAAGAAAGCCCACATCAAGGATAACTTAACACGATTTGAGGGATAAATCCCGGACCCGAAATTTGGCTAATATGGCTACTTAACAGCAAAAATAAAACCTCCAAAGTCAAGTATGACCTTATTAATGGAGTTAGCAACAACTACATCATAACACCTTGTGGCTCTTTAAGATGCAATTGTGCTCCTTATTTAAAATCGACACCCGAAGGCTCCTTGGACAAAAACAAGGGAATTGACATCACCATCCCACCTTATGGCTCATGATGATGAAGTAATTTTTATTCAACACGTCCCCTTGACATACACCCTAAGGCTCTAATGACAAGGTTAGTGCTACATTACTCCCACCCGAAGGCTCCTAGAGAACATGTTTTTGTTTATTCTTCTTATTATTATGATATTTATAGTAAGCCAAATTTCCACAATCCCAAGATCAAAAGTCCATGACGCTAACACCCTTAATGTGTTCTCACTTTAATTACAAGGGAATAAAAAGAAGGAGTTACGAGTTAAGATATCAAGCCTAAACCGCTAAAAACTTCATTTATTAAGCAATTATTATTCAAGTGTGGAAAGTAAATATGAGGAGATTAAATAAAACACAAAAATACTTGCACAAAGAAGAGTTAATTTTAGAAACTTATGATTGAACTCTATCATTTCTTGTTCTCCATATCGAAAAATTTCAAAAATGTGAAATCAATGGATACTTAGGCCTATTAAATCAAATTTTTGGGTTTTCAAGTCATCTATAGGATCTTGCATCTTCTTATACTTTTTCAAGTTTTAGAATTTGCGTTTTAAAGTTTCCTTGATAAACGACTTTCTAGGATCAATTATAGGAACTTGTGAAAAGTTCTTGTTCTTAACCCGTATGAATTAAGACTTTCGCGTTTTAAAGCTCCCTATATAAAAGCCTAGCAAAACTTAATTCAAATACGTTAAGGAAAAGCTAAGGTAAAAACCGAGTCGAGTCAAAAACTATTTTTATTTTCACCAACGGAAAGCCTACATTCGTGTCAAAAGCACTTATTTTATTTATTAAAACTTAAAAATAACACTAAAAATTTAAATTTTTATTGAGAAATGAGAAAAACAATTACGTTTAGACACGACAAAAGCAATAGCAAGCGATTATATCGATTGACTCCCCATGCTAAAACCAAACATTGTCCTCAATGTTTCTTAGCTCAAGAGTAACACCCCCTTGCTAAAACACGAAGAGTCTAATGCAAATTCCTATCATGGAAAGAGCACGTAAATATATAAGCCATTTATTAATTATGCCTCCAGATAAAACGTTAGTCGATAAAAATAAAGGGATAGAAAGTGTGCCCCTTTTTGGCATTCAAAGATTGGAAGATCAAGTGGACCGGCAAAAACCAAACACGAGAGTCTTCAAAAATAGGGGTCATACCTAAGATTCACAACAACACAACAAAACACGAGCACGAGCTTGAAAGATCAAGCCTTATTAGTTGTTAGAAAATAGAAAGAAGATAGAATGTATGGGACTCCCCCACAAGGCACCCCGTTTTTGTTCACCGATTCATGAGCTCGACTCGATCCCCGCATTCATTGGTCCTTAGGGGAAGTGGTAAAAACCGGTATAATGGAATAAAATCCATGATAAAGCACGATGTCGGGGTCGAAGATTACATCCTCGTTGTCGGATGACAAACGAAAGGATAAAACTCCAACATAAATCTCTAACAAGAGATGGTAGTCACAAATAATGGTATGGATGTAGCATGCTCCCCGAGATAAACTCGCACCAAGATGATTAAAAAGTCTTTCAATTATTGCATCGGTGAAAGGCCGAGATTTCTCTAAATCAACGATTCCGGGGTCGAATACCTCGTCCTCGGTGGAGAAAGGAATAGACAACACGGTGTCGTCCCCCCATGCTAATCCTAAATCATATGAAGCACATGGTAATGGTGGTATAAAAGTCTCAACACTAGTGATTTCAACTTGCATGACTTTGTTGACCTTATCACTCTTATAAATGTGAACAAAGGGGTCATGGTACTCAAAATAAGTCGTATGAAAAACCCGCACATTAAGATCAAAGCGAGTGGGAAGGATAATTGGAGCAAAAGTAATTTCTCCCTCCGGGTCAACATTATCATCATCATAAATCGGGTGATCAAACCAAGAGTCTTCATCATCGTCATTAGACTCTTCCTCAAATTCCGAAGGAATGTCTATATAAATAAACTCATCAACCTCCTTCATGAGAAGATCATCATCACAAAGGTTGTGAGATGTAAGAGGTATGATGCTCTCAAAATCCTCTTGAAACAATGGATTATTGTTCATTGAAGCTTCAAATAGAGGATTTGAGTAGGTCACAAAAGTGTCATCAATCTTGTCATCACAAGAAATATCCGACAAAGTATCAAGTGTATCACACTCGGATACAAGATCATCATTCTCATTTGAAGGAAATTCATCGGAGAATTCCTCGAAAATGGTAGGTAAAACACGAGAATCACGTTCGATCTCGAGATCGATAACGTCTTCACTTCCCCGTGGAAATGGATCAATGATAGCAAAAAGTTCATCGATGAACTTATCACATGAATAGTCACTAACCTCACTCGGTGTGAAGTTAGGAATCAAAGGCTCTTCAATTGAAGATTGTGCCTTAGGAACATCAAATTGATCCTTCGAAGAGAGTGAAAATAAGTCCATTTTCAAAGATTTTTCGATTAAAGCAATATCACTCTCGGGATCAAAATTCTCACTATTAAACTCACTAGCATCAAATGGCGCACTTAAGTATTCATCAATTTTTTTTCAATCTTAGAACTATCATCCTCGTGTGGAGTGAATGGAGATGAGGAAAGATTACAACATGATTCAACAAAGCAAGCTTCTTCATTTGAATTTAACTTTTCATTTTCACAAAATGAAGTTTCTAGAATTGGAAAAACACCTTTATCAAAAAGAGCTTTTTTATTACTTTCAATTGTTTCAACAAGTTTAACACTTTCCACTTTCTTAGAAGCAAATCTTGGAATCTTTTCCGGTTTGAAAACAATGCTTTTATCTCCATAAAACAATTTAATTTCCTTTTTCCTCATATCAACTTGAACTTGAGCCGCACACAAAAATGGACGTCCTAAAATAATAGGCACACGAGGATTGGTCTCATAATCAACTATAGCAAAATCGGCTAAGTTCAAAAACTTTCCCACTTTAACAATGACATTTTCCGCTATACCAACCTGACGAGTGGTGGTACCATTGGCAAGCTCAATGATCATTCGAGTGGTACTAAGTGGTGCATAGTCAATAGTTTTCCAAATGGCTAGGGGCATTAAGTTAATGCTAGCTCTGAGATCGGCTAGGACTTTGCAAACCCCAAGCTCATTGAAAACACAAGGTATCAAGAATTGACCTGGATCTTTATATTTCTCGGGAAAGAAATCAAAGAAAACCGAGGTACTAATCACATTCAAAGTAGCCTTAGTGATATCTAGAAAAGTTTCCTTAGGTGGAGGGTTAAACTCAATCACTTCAACTTCTTCTAAATTATCACAATCATCATAAACGGTTATGGCCTTAAGCTCTCCCTTCGGGTTAGGACTGGTATTACTAGGTAAGCAACCCGAAGAAGTAGATGGTTTAGACATAAATCCCTCAAACATCGAAAGCAATTTATTTTGACTTTGTTCCAAACTTTGTTGCATACGATTTTGACTTTGCTCTAGCCTTTGTTGATTAAGCTCAATCTTTTTATTTTGCCCTTTAATCGTATTTTGAAAATCGAGTTTCAAAGTATTAATTTGCCCTTGAATGTTATTTTGAAAAGCTTTCATATTTGCCTCATTTTACTTGATATAGCTTGACAACTCATTTTGATTGTTGTGAAAACCTTGATTGTTTTGATTAGCATTAAACCCATTTCCTTGATTGAAATTCCCTTGGTTACCACGGTTAAAATTATTCCCATTGTTTCCATTGTTGTACCTATTTTGAACCGGTGGAAAACCCGGTGGAGCAACATGATTTTGACGAGGAACTTGACCGTTGGAGCCATAAGTTCCCGTCGCGGCAAAAGCACTAGCTTGATCAAACCCCGTGGTTAAACAAGCATAATTAGGATGTGCTCCACCACATGATACACAAACATTCTCAACCATATTAATCGATCCATGAGGATTCTTCCTAAGCTCATTCAAAATCGTGTCAATCTTAGAGTCCAATCTAGCAATCTCGGGATTAAATGAATTTACATTGGAAATACCCAGTGTGTTTCGTGAATATTGTGCTCTAGATTTATTGTCAATTATACCCCACGCGTCTCTCATAGTTTTTCTTAAAATATTACCACCCGCGGCGGCATTTAGCGAATCTTGTTCAATCATATTAAGCCCATTATAAAAAGTATTTATTTGATGCAATTCCGAGAAACCGTGGTGTGGACATTGTCTTAACAAATCTTTATATCTTTCCCAAGCAACCCCAAACGATTCATGCACTTTTTGTTCAAATCTAGTGATATCGTTCTTAAAGTGTGTTGTCTTAGATGGTGGAAAGAAATAATTCATGAACTTAGACACTAAATCATCCCATGTTAAGATCGAACGCGGTGGTTCTTTCTCATACCAAATCTTAGCATTACCCTCGAGCGAGTACGGAAAAAGCATGAGCTTAATCGCGTCATTCGGCACATCTATAAACATGAGAGTCGAGGTAATTCGAAGAAAATTCCGAATGTGAGAATGCGGGTTATCGGTCTCATTGCCACGAAATTGGTCGGCACGAATGAGCGATAAAAGACCCGTCTTAATCTCATAATTATCCACCAAAATAGCCGGCACAACAATTGCTTCCCCATACCCTTCGGTGGGTGCACGGAGCAATTCCTCCATTGTTCGGTTATCGGCCATCTCTACAACAATAGGTGGAAGCTCGGGTTCCACTATTCGTTGTTGACGATTTCTATTTCTACGAGGAGTATTTTCAAGCCTATTAAAATCAATCACAAGACGAGAAGAACGTAATTGCATAAACTACAAAGACGAGAATTTAGAGGATTGAAGAAAAGAAATTAGACAAGAAGAAGATTATTTTTGGTATTTTATTTGGTATTGCTCAATCAAAAATGATCGATAAAAAAAACAAGGAATAAGGATAACTACTATGGAAGTAAATTACCCTCGGTCGACTTTGAAACGATAGGTGAAAACCTAAACGTCTCGAGTTTCAATAAGTAAACTACAAAAATAAGATTTATTACTACTTGAGTCGGCAAACCAATAATAGGTCGTCCCTCTAAATATACACACAAGCAAGCGGGGAAACGAGGTGGCACAAAGCACTTAAAAACCTTTTTCCTTAGACGGCCCTTTATAGCACGTCGCCTTATACCCACCTTATAGTTTGTATAAATCGAGTTCAAACTTCTTATTAGTATTTATCTATTTTGCCTTTTATTTTTGTTTTGGATTCGACTACAATAGCTAGGTGATGAAATCCCAACTAAGGTCTTCTTTGAAAAGTATGTAAATTTATTGTTCTACGTAATACAATATATTATTCACAAAAACGAGAAAAACGATACATACTATATAATAAAAAAATAACAAAACTTTCCGAGGACGAAAAGGGTCTTCAAATCAACGATCAACAAATCTCAATGAAAATGAATCGTACACAAGATCCCCGGCAGCGGCGCCAAAATTTTTAATGTGATCGTGATAGTATAGTGATAATTAGATACGTTATAGGGTAAATTAGAAAATTACCTTTAGGAAAAAGTAATAGTCTAAAATTACCAAAGACAAATTAAATTAAACACGTGATGAACCAAGTTCGTTGTACATGAAGATCGAGTGAATTTGAGACGTTTCATTTCGATTAGGACAATTGATTTGAATTGGTTTTCGGTTTTTAAACTAAAAATTAAATCTACCAATTTAAAACTTATTTTTATCCTAAAGTGCATGAATCGTAAAACCCAAATTATTAAATCTAAAAACTATTATTTAAATCTATATAAACTTTAAACTATTGAAAATCTATAAAAATTATTCTATTTAATGAAAATAACTTTTAAACTAATTTAAAATCTATTTAAAAAAAGATTACTATATCTAAAATTTAAATTAGTTATAATCCAATTATAATAAAAACTAAATACCAATTTACTTTCTACAAAAATGATAAAACATTATTTTATTTTTTTATTTTTTTTAAACCATTAATTATTGAAATTGACTTTAATAGAAATATTAATTAAAACTAATATGGACGAAATTTACTTAAACTACAACTTAAAGGAAACTGCCAGAAATAATATCACTATATTAATTAATAAACTGCTAGAAAATCAAAAGAGCATATAGCTCAGTTGGCTAACACGCTGGTAATGCAAACGAGAGGTCTCGAGGTCGAGACCCACTTGGGACATATTTTTTTTTATTATTTCTTTTTGAAACAGATTCTATTATCAGTCACAGGAGGTGACTTTTTATACACAAATTTTATGGAATGCTGAAAAGGACATCAGCAATTGAGTATATCAGATTAATTGAACCTTATAACTTATAGTTTGAACAATAAAACAACAAGAACTCAAGAAGCCAAACAAACAATTATCCAACTAGATAATTAAATCAGCATATCAAGAACACAACTAATGCAGAAAAATAGAAAAACTGCAACAAACATTCAGTAAAAGCCTTCAATCAAATGCCTATTTTAGTCATTCAGATTCAACAAAATAACCCCAATCTTATCAGCTTAAAATAAGAGCAAATATAGCAAACAACTATTAAAGCAAATTTTAACTCCAAACCAATACTATCAGATTAGTTACTGATCATTCAGCATTATCAGTAGATAACAAATAAAAAAAACAATAGACTAAAACGTCATCTAATCCAAGCAGCAAATGAATCCTACTGCTAGAAGCAGATTAATATTTTCAGACTCTAAAGCCAAGCATACTAACTATAGCAATCCATAAACCATAAAAAAACTATTAACATTCAGATAGCAGTTCTAAAGCATACTCAAATCAGCAACTCTGACATTCAAATACGGCATAAGTTTAACATTCAAAACAAAAACTCATATGTAACCAAACATTAACAGATTCAAACATTCACGTTCAAAATCAATCAAACAATACTCAAACTTAAGCTAATACGTAAATCAAAGCAGATTACAACATAAAACTTAGAACAGATTCCTACCAAATGAATCCAATTATCTCAAAATCAATTAAACTAGCAGATTCTAGCAAATTAACTAAATCATATAAAATAGAACATAAAATTAAAAAGGGTTTAGAAACTTTTGTAGATCCCGTTGAGAAGAAGGTTGTGCTGAACAACCTTAATGAACCGAAATGAGAACTCCATCATTCCACCATCATCCTTCGAACCATCATCATAAAAATACTATTCGAAAAAAGTTTGATGTAAACTTCCAGTGGGGAAGTTTATCTTCCAAATTCACTTTTAATTAATTAATTAAAGCTATGGTAAAAACTTTAATCAATTAATATATTTATAATGTTAAACAGATTATTAGTATAAAATTTGTAATAAAAATATAACAAAAAAGTAACCAGACAAATTGAAACTTTAAAAACAACTTTTATTAAACACTGAATCGTTACAATACTATTAAAAAGAGAAATACAATTTTTCCTATCTATCTAAACATTAGAACGATAAAGTAAAAATTGGAATGAATAC
Organism: Glebionis coronaria; assembly: GCA_025667525.1. Taxonomy (NCBI): domain Eukaryota; kingdom Viridiplantae; phylum Streptophyta; class Magnoliopsida; order Asterales; family Asteraceae; genus Glebionis; species Glebionis coronaria. Next base: position 195,355,244 of record CM046875.1, read on the forward strand.
ATGATTATTTTCGGGGGTATTTATAGCCTAACCGAAGGGTATGGGTGAGGTTGTTGGTGATGAAGAGCTCGATTCTCAGCCTTTAGATCTTCTCTTCTATCTTCTCTCTCTTGGTTGTTTTGATCGGATGGCTAAAAATAGACAACTAGCACACGGATTGCCAACGTGGCATCCGTTTGTGCTAGTTGTGCTTCTTGGATGCTGAGATGTCATATCTTGATTGGATGATATTGATGGATGAGCTGTCTTAGCCAATAGATCTTGGCCATGTACCACATCTTCTCCACTTCTGCCTTCCGAAATCTTGGGGGATTTAATTCCCCCATGCTTGAATCACACGTGTGATGAAAAGCCCCAAATTTACTTGAGCAATTTATTGAATTAGGGTTTATGATGAATAGTGGCTAGGGTTAAAAGGTCAGGTTTAATTTAGTTTGGGGAAGAAAGGGATACATAGGATGTATCGACATTATTATTTTATTGTGTGTGTGAATGAGAAAACGTGTGAATATGGTATGTGGTGAATGATAATGTAACGTGTATATACACGCTGACTGAGAAAGTGAATAAAGTCTTCTTTATTTGCGTTGGAAATTAACCCTAATGGGCTTTGAAACCCAAAACACTCCCACTGATTTATTTAATTTGTAGTTTGGGCTTGGGCTTTGTGTTACTTCCATCCATTTCTTTATTGCAATTAAAAATTGGGCCTGGATTTGGGCTTGTAAACCAAAATTGGATAGTTCATTTCCTCAAATGGGCTTATGGGCCCATTTACCAAAAGTGGGTCCCACAAAGCACAAATCAATTATTTAAATATTAAATCCTCTAAATCAAAATCGATTTTGGCTTCCTCGATCTCTTTCTTCAAACTCTTGTCGGTTTTGCCGATTTTCGCGAACTTGGTACCTCTACACATGAAACAACAAAACAACACTGTTAGCCGTATTTAAAGTGATGGTCATATAATATACCGTTGCGAAGCTCGTGAAAAATACTATTCGACGGTGTCGAGAGTTCTTAGTTATTAATGTTTATGTAACGAGAATTAGTCCCGAACACACAAATGAGGAAGGCCTCCTAAACACTTAGTACTTAGTATAAAAAGACTCCTAAGCCTCATTTGTGTGTGTGTTTTCCATTCCATTTGTTTTGTAGAGAGAGAAACGTATGTGTTTCTCTCACTAGGAATTCACAACTTTGTTTTCTCTTTTCCTTCATCTACTCTAATCTTTATTTTTTGGTTTAATCTTCATCTACATTTCTATATCATATATAGTCGTGTGATTCAATCCAACAAGTGGTATCATTCGCCAAGGGATTCGTATTTAAGCATTTCGTGTGATTTTGATTGTTTTTCGCCAAAACATCAAAACATTTTCGTGGTTGTTTGTGTTTCTAAGTCGTATAACTTCTTTAAATCGTGTAGTAGTGATTTGGGCATCTTGGTTTTGGCTTAAAAACAAGTATTTTGGATCAAAAGTTGAGAAATTTCTTGTTTTTTCATCTTTCCGAAATTCTTGCAGAAACTTCCATCGGAAAGTACAAGTTAAAGGTGGGCTTCCATCGCAATAACCATTACCATCGCAAAGGGTTTGGTTCTACATTGCGATAGTTGGATTTTATTACTTATTCCGATCTGGACATTCCGATCGTACTTTGCGATCTAGGATTCCGACGGGTATAAGGAAGGTTTTTAAGCCGTTACTCTGCTTAAATTTTGTCAGCATTCCTATCTGAAGTTATTCCTATCTGAACATATTCCGATCTGAAGTTATTCCAATCTAAGCATTCCGACAGATCATCATTGCGATCTAAGATTCCGATAGAAGGACATTCCGATCGTAGGACATTCCGATAGAAGGACATTCCGATAGAATATTTCGATGGGCATTCCGATGGAAATTTTGTTTGAGTAATTTTTAATCTTAGCCACTATCTAGCTAGTCTCAGAACATAGTTTACACGAAGATCAAAAAAAAAAAAAAAAATAAATAAAAAAGTTAAAATTTTTTAGGTCAAGTAAAATCAAATTTTTTCCCTACTAGTTTTTGGATATCTCGAACTCAATTTCAAAAGTTGGCGATTCACAATTTTTCAGCTTACCGTTTTTGTCGGACTGAGGAATTTATTGTCGGACTGAGAAAAAAAAATATCTGAAGTTTCGAAATTTCAACATCATCACACGCTTTCTACGAATTGGGATCTTGTTTTTCACACGACTTCTATGATGACGTCTCAACAAGATATTTATGCTGCGGGTACTGAGAATCGTCCACCCATGCTTACCAAGGAGAACTACACTACATGGGCTAGTCGTCTCCTTCGTTATGCAAAATGTAAACCTCTGGGAAAGTTGATTGTCAACTCGATTCAAAAGGGTCCGTATGTTAGAAGAACAATTATTGTACCTGGAGATCCTACGAATGCTAACCCAGTGGCTGACTCTAGTCATGAGCAAACAGATGAAGAATTAACTGAAGCTGAATCCAAACAACTCGACGCTGATGATCAAGCAATTCAAGTCATTCTTATGGGACTTCCTGAAGATGTTTATGTTACTGTCGATAGTTGTGAAACCGCACACGAGATGTGGCTTAGGATTCAGAAAATGATGAAGGGCAGTGAAATCGGTTTACAAGAAAAGGAAACTAAGTTGCTTCGTGAATGGGAGAAATTTACGTCTACTGAAGGGGAACAAATTGAACCTTATTATCATCGGTTTTCAACCCTCATGAACCATCTTAGAAGAAACAAACATGAACCTGCACAAATTGCTGCCAACATCAAATTTCTTGATAATCTTCCTTCTGAATGGTCACGATATGTCACTCTTGTCAATCAAACCAAGGATCTTCATGTTGTGGACTACACTCAAGTTCATGACTATTTGAAGATGAATCAAGATGAAGCTAACGAAGTTAGGGCAGAAAGACGTGCCAAGACACAAGATCCATTGGCTTTTATGGCAAACTCTCCATCATCTATGTCATATCCCACGGTACCCTACCATCAACCCTCATCAAGTAACTTCCTGCCACAACAACAACTCACCGCTTATGGATATCAACACCCTGCTGCTATGAATTACTTACAACAACTCATTGCCTGTTTTGATGACATTACCGATCCTACTCATGCTATTAATACTGGTCTTGCCCTTCTTGCAAAGGCATTCAAATTCACCATTAACCCCACCAACAACAATCAGAGAATCTACTCGAATACTAGAAATAGGCAGATTGCTCAACCTTTCATGAATGCGAATCAAGATCGTCAATTGGTAGTTGCTGGAAACACGGGGACTCAGTTTCAACAATATGGTCAGAATGTTGGGCAGACCGTTGGCAATGCAGGAAATCAGTATGGGCAAAACCGTGGTCCAAATCCGGGTGTTCCGAATGCGGGTAATCAGAATGGGTTAATAGTTGTGCCAGCGGTTGGTAACCAGATGGGAAACATTGTGGCTGCAAGGGCTGAGAATACTGGTACGGGAAATGGAAACAACAATCGTCAGGTTCAGTGCTACAACTGCAGGGGATTTGGTCATTATGCTCGAGATTGCACAGCCAAAAAGAAGAGGGATGCTGCTTATCTTCAGACTCAGCTTCTCATAGCACAAAAAGAAGAGGCAGGAATCCCACTTCAAGCTGAGGAATTTGATCTTATGGCTTCTGCTGCAGAATATGACGAGGAAGAAGAGGTGAATGCCAACTACATCTTGATGGCAAACTTACAGCAAGCATCAACCTCAGTAATGCATGATGACAGAGCTCCCGTCTATGATGCAGACGGTCCCTCTGAGGTACACCCAAGTTTTGATGATAATGATATATATAATATGTCTAATCAGGAGGAATAGTATACTGAGATGCTTGAGCCCTACATTGAGACACACGAGGATCAAACGAATAATAGTAATATTATTTCGAATGAGCCAAGTGTGGACCTTAGTGTGGATCAAGTTGCTCAGCCTACAACCCTTCCTGATGAGACACATGCGTATTATAAATCTCTATTTGATAAGCTTGCTAAGGATGTAGATCATGCTACGGTGGTTAATAATAAGTTTAGAGAAACTAATGCCAAATTGACCACTGAGCTTGCGGGATATAAGGAACGGGAGAAAAGTTTTGAGATTCATCATGCTAAAATCAAGGAACTTGAACAAGCTCATGCTACATCGGTTTATCAAGAAAAATGCACCACTAAGAAATTAAATGCCTTACACTTAAGTAGTGCTAAAAAGATAACCGAATTGAATGATGAAATCACTTCTCTTAATAAAAAGCTTTCAACTGAAAAATCTATTATTGTGGAATTAAAAGAAGAACGAAAAAAGCTAAAACATGATTTCAAAATTCGAGAAGATGGGCTTCTTGAGGATTTTTGCAAAGCACAGGATAGGATTAGAGAATTAGACAACCTTTTAGTAAAACGTGGCCAAACTATGCAGACGATAAATATGCTTGCACCAAAAGTGAATGAGATAAATTACACTCGATACAAAATGGCTTTAGGTTGTCCTCTTCCCCCTAATCCAGGATACCTTAAGCAAGTTCAGGCCACTAATGAAACTTTATATAATGGTAGTGTGCTATTGTCTGATGAGCATGATCCTCCTAGTGTGCATGATTCCGAGGAAACTACTGAACTTGCTGTAGAGTCTCGTTGAAGAATGAAAAATCTTGATAAAGAAGTGATACCCGTTTATTATCCGAAAGTTAATCCTCCAACTGTTTTTGTTCGGTCTAAAACGAGTACTGAAATGCTTTTGTTACCAAGTGAGGAATTGTCTGATGACCCTCCTAAACCGAGTATCACTCGCCGATTTATAAACGAGCTTAAAGATAACTTTGTCATCCTTAAACGTGTTGTTAATTCAAAAATAACTGGAGGTAATTTTACATCACCTGTTCAGATTGAGGTTCAGAAAATTCTTCAAAACGATATTAATCCGATTATTAATCAAGTTGATGCTCGGTTAGGAAATTTGGAAAACGCTTTTCTAAAAGAATTAGCCAACTTTGTTGAAGACTTTAAATCATTGACGAAGGAAGCTGATGAATCTCTTGATAAAATTAAAGTTTTGGAAAACGATCTTGAATGCCTCTCTAAAGCTCGTGATTGTATTGATAGTAGCCCTGTTGAGTTAGGTACCTCTATGTCGCATAATGAAAACCTCCAAACTGAGCTTGATCTTATGAAAGAGAAAATGGAATCTTATGTCATTAAAAAGGATAAAGAATTCACCGATCTTTGGAATAAATTTGTCAAAAAATGTGATGAATGCAAATATGACAAGATTTCGTATGAAAAAGCTCACAATGAAATGCAACAAACTATCGCACGGTTGCAGGCTCAGTTAGGAGGGGTTTCGGAAACGAATTTTGCCTCGTCAGGGTTAGAGAGTGCTAGTGGTGGTAATGTTCAGAAGCTTAAGGCTAAGATTGCAGATTTAGAATCTGTTGTTGTTTCATATAAGCGGGCTGTTGAACAAAGTAAGTTTGTCTATCAGAAACTTATTGATAAAATCTGTGAGAACTGTAAGTTAAAGGCCTTATTAAAAGATAAGACTTCTGAACCTAGCTCGATTGTGGATACGATGATCCAGAAACCAGCAACCTCGGGATCCACTCGTATTGCTGTGACACCTTTTCCCAAGGTTGCTGGAACGAAAACTGCTGTGATTGCCCCAGGAATGTTTCGTGTTAGTTCTCCCTCTGTGTCTAGCAAACAACGTACAACAAGCGTTAGGACAAAACTGATCACTATAACTCAACCACAAGTTATTGATTTAAAAAGTGCTAATTCTAATAGACGCGTGTCTTCTTCTACAGGAATAAACAACTACACTAAGAGCAGAAGGCCACAGCCTACGAGCAATACAAGGAATGATAGGGTCCCTTTTGCCTCTAGAAGTAGTCGCCCCAAGATCAATAATGTGGAAGTAGAAGAACACCCTAGGAATTTACCGTTTTTTAATCATAATCAGAAACCTAATTCATCTGAATGTAATGACTTTAAGCTTGCTATTCGGAATGAAAAATCTGAAGTTATTTGTGCTAAATGTAATAAATGTTTCTTTAATTTTAGTCATGATGCTTGTGGTTTGACTATGAATGGTTTGAATTATGGTGGTTACACTCGAGTTGACAAGCTGTCAGTCAGTGAACAACAACGCACTCCTAAGGCTAAGGTGTATGTTCCAAAAAGTACGCATGTAGGGTATACAGAAAGTCTTGCTAAGCCTAGTAGCCCTAGACTCATCTCTAAATGGTTGCCTACTGGTAGAAATTTTGACTGTAGTGGCAAAATTATCGACACTTGTAGATCTCATACTGACAGTGAAACGTCGGTATGTGATACGGCTTAATTATCTTCTAACCCTACAGGAGCCTATTTCATCGGTTGCCAAAATATTTGTTTCTCTTATCATTGGCAGGCTGTTGAAATTTGTCTCTGGTGCCTCTAAATACTCCAACCACTTCTCCGACTGCTGACGCAACTCAACAACATTCTCAGCAAATTCCTAATCATGTTCATCTTCAGAATGAAATAGTTGCTGAAAATGCAGACAATGCGATGCTCAACGAACATGAGTTTGTTAATCCATTTGTGGCTTCCACAAGTACTACTCAGCCTTCAACACCATATGTGGATCCGTCGAGCTCGCATCAAGTTTCTCATACACTTCCACATGAACACAAATGGACTAAGAATCATCCTTTGGTTCAAGTGATTGGCAATCTCTCACGACCGGTCTCAACACGAAATCAGCTACGTACCGATGGTGATATGTGTATCTATGCACTATCAGTAAGCACAATGGAACCAACAAGTGTGAAAGAAGCAATGACCGATGCATCATGGATTGAGTCTATGCAAGAAGAACTCAATCAGTTCATCCGGCTTGATGTATGGGAGTTAGTACCTCGACCAGACAATATCGATCCCCTCACTCTGAAATGGTTATTCAAAAACAAGATGGATGAGGAGCAAACGGTCATTAGGAACAAAACTCGGTTAGTTGTGAGAGGTTATAAACAAAAGGAGGGAATTGACTTCGCAGAATCCTTTGCCCCGGTTTCTCGGATGGAAGCTATTAGGATTTTCTTGGCATACGCTACACACAAATCATTCACATTGTATCAAATGGACGTGAAGACGGCTTTCTTGCATGGGCCGTTAAAAGAAGATGTGTATGTATGTCAACCTGAAGGTTTCATCAATACTGAACATCCAAGCCATGTCTACAAGTTGAAAAAGGCAATTTATGGTTTGAAACAAGCACCGAGGGCATGGTACGACGAATTATCATCATTTCTTCTACAAAATCACTTCAGCGAAGGAACCATTGATCCAACGTTGTTTATCAAGCACTACGGAAACGACATCTTGGTGGCTCAGGTCTATGTAGATGATATTATATTTGGTTCTACTAACCCAAAATATTCCATATTATTTGCCGACCTTATGAAAAGTCGATTCGAAATGTCCATGATGGGGGAAATGACGTTCTTTCTTGGTCTCCAAGTTCACCAATCCCCCCGTGGTATTTTCATAAATCAGTCCAAGTATGTGCTTGAGATTCTAACGAAATTTGGTATGGATAACTGTTATCCTATTGGTACTCCAATGGACACTAAACACAAGCTTGATTTGGATAAGAAAGGGACATTTGTAGATGCTACAAAATACCGAAGTATGATCGGGTCCCTTATGTACTTAACCTCAAGCAGACCGGACATTGTGCATGCTACTTGTTTATGTGCTCGGTACCAGGCTCAGCCAACCGAGAAGCACCTCAAGGAGGTTAAAAGGATCTTTCGTTATCTCTGGGGAACCATTAACATGGGTCTCTGGTATACGAAGGATTCTGGTTTTAATCTCACTGGTTTTTCAGATGCCGATCATGCAGGGTGTCATGATACATTCAAGAGCACTTTCGGTGGAGCACAATTCTTAGGCGAGAAGCTAGTGAGCTGGTCATCAAGGAAACAAGACTGTACGGCGTTGTCAACCGCAGAAGCAGAATATGTATCTCTATCCGTGTGTAGTGCTCAAGTCCTTTGGATGAGAACACAACTCACGGATTATGGCTTTTTGTTGATGCAAAAGTTGGTTGATCCTTGCTAGACCCGAATTAGGCTTAATTCGGGTTGGCTGGGCTCCGGCTCCTGCACCAAGTGAATCGTTTGGTTGGGATCCTGCACACTAAACAGTACGCGTTAGGCTTACCGTGGGAATGTTTCCCACGATTAGACTCCGGCGTGAGAGTAAGTAATCGATTTAAGGTTTATGTAAGTTTAGAGTACAAGTCGTAGTACCTTTGTGGAACCCTTGAGGGTTCCTTTTATAGGCAGTGAAACCCTAATGGGCTTCCACTGATGCTTCGGCCCCAAGGAAGGGATAATCACCAGGTTTAGAATGATTGTTATCTTCTAATCTTAGTAGTGAATATCCTCTCTTATTGGGATAAAGATATTCCTAGACAGAATATTATTCTGTCTAACCCTATGTCGGCCATGTCGGCCGCACCGGGCCGTGGGCCGCACACGTGTGTGCGGTTACTGCTCATCCAAGCCCATAAGCCTGAATGACATTATTCCACCCATCTGTGATGGGCCGGATACGGGTAGTACCCATGGGCCGGGTCCATGACCCGGCTGGGGACTATACGTCATCATGTCCCCCCAGTCTAGTTGTTACAACCGTAGGTGGAACCTCTAGACTACAAAGATGCTCCCCAGACGTACCAAGGAAACCATAGTAAATGACAAATTGTCCAAGAATTTATATTGGCCACACGTGGCAACCTGGCTGAAGAAGTTATCTCATCAATATCTCAGCCGCATATAGCAACCGAGACAAATTAAATATATCATTAAATGTCAAGTCTTACGTAAGAGCCGCATAACCCAGCATGAACAACTGTTCATCTGACTTGTTTGACTGACAAAAGTACAGACAGTCAGAACCTTGAGCAGTGCAAACGTTTGAATCAGATATGACCCATGGGTCCCACCTGACGTTTCACTTGCCACTTGCCCCCTAGCCACACGATTAAGAATAGTGGCAGACACGTGTCACACATCCAACAGGTTGTGACCCATGAGGCAACCCTATAAATAAGCCACCCCCACGGCTGTGTGAAACACACAGTTTATAACCTCCATTTCTGCCATTAAAGCTTTCCTCTTAGCTTGAACCAAATACGCACGGATCCCTTCACACGCAGGTTAGAACACCACGTCCTTACATTCTTTTTTAGTAATGGCTCATAGAAACAGCCCTACCATTGGATCCGTGCTGAATGTCATGACCCAAGACCAATTAAACCATTTTTGTACAAATTATTTCATCCCTACCAACCTACACCCCTCACTTCCTGGCGCCGGAGACCTCATAACTGAGGCTCCAGCGGGTAAGATAGGCTTGTATACTCGCCTTTTTGATGCGGCTAATTACCGCATCCCTTTCACCCACTTTCTTGTAGATCTGCTAGGATATTATGATGTACACAATAGTCAGCTCCACTGCATAGGTGCCTGTAAAATTAGCCAATTCGAGATCCTCTGCCGTGCTAGGAGAATCCCCCCAACTGTAGAATTATTCCGGCTCTTTTATGTTCCCAACATAGTAAACGGTTGGGTATCTTTCAAGAAACGAGCCTCCAACAGTACCCAATCGCACAACAAACCAATGGATTCATTGAAAAATTGGTATGATCACTACTTTTTTATTGACGCAGTGGTATTGCCGGGCGATTATATCATTAGAACTAGGATCCCTCACGACCCCAAGCCGCACACAAGTACATACAACCCCCGTCATTCCCAAGAGTTAGATTTGAATAGGACTGGGTTCCATAGAAACCTTCCCGAGTCATTCCTATGTTTGCTAGGGATTAGCCGCAATTACTTTGGTCCTTCTAATAGGTATCCCGTTTTTTGGAGAAGGCAGGGCGAAGGTAGGCTAACATCCGTACGCGAAAAATGCATACAATTATTTGATAAATAGCTAACATATGTTGTTTTGTGCTGAACAGAAATGAACTTCTTTGGGCTTTTACGCCAGGGCGACCCAAGGCTTGTGCCGGAGGGACTTCGTCCTCTTCGTGAGAATGAACAACCCCTTCTTGAGCATACCCGCCCCGTGACGATTGCTCTTGAAGCCGTGCCAGATCCTCATTCGGACGAGGAAGATCATGGAAATAATGTTGATGGTGATAACAAGGTGAATGAAGGAGGAGCCGGGCCCTCCTCACCACATAGGGAACAGCAGGGGGACAATATTGAACTAACCACCTCCAGTATTCGCCGACTGATGGGCGATGATGATGATGAAGTACAACAACATGTCAACCTGGAAGAAGAGGAGGAAGAAGAAGTCGAGGAGGAGGTCGACGAAACAACAATGCAGCCCGTTGCCAGGCGTACACGAAAAAGAAGCAACCGTGTGAGGAGAACTGCTTCAGTCAAGATTGGCGAACACAATGCTCCTGCCAAGAGACTTCGAGAAGACCACCCCTTGTATCAATCTGTCGGAAGTGCTACCCAGGGTTCCGAGGCTAACCGGGCCGCTCATGTCGATCCCGTCACTCAGATTGCCCCAACCGCCTCCGAATTAGCAAGAAACAACATGTAAGACCCCCTCTTAATGTGTAAGAATGACAAGTTCCCTTGTAAGCATTACTTAAAATATCTCCCAATACTTGTTGTACAGGGACAACCAGACTGGTGCCGCACCTCCTTCTGACACCCAAGTTGACAAGGGGAAAGGGAAAGAAGTGGAAAGAGAACCTACGGTGTTGAATCCAAGATCGTTAGACTCAAACAGTCGAAACCGTTTTATCTAGGATGATCAATTATATTTGTGATGAACACAACGGAATAATACAATTAACTAGAACAAGATGTTTGACAAGATGAATAACTCCCAAAGGGTTTGTATTATTGATGATTAACACAAACCACTCTAGGCATGTATACATTGAATCCCATGCCTAGAGATCAAACACTCTGTAGGTTACATTTGAGTAGTAAATGATATATAAACCTACGGTCTGGTGTTCCTTTTATAACTTAAGGAACCCAGGGATACATGGAAACTAAATAAGATAATAATGACTAAATCAAAACAGAATTATTCATTCTTATCACTACTTGACCAAATCTCCATCTGTTTAGTACATGGCAGGGGAATCTTTACAGCAGTGGAAAGTTTTGTAGCAGGGGAAACTTTCTTGTATTTTGTCCACCAGCTTGAAGTTTCTCCTAATGCCATATTTGGTCCTTCTTGTTTCCATAGTGATTTGACTCATCAACTTTTAGCCCAACAATCTTCCCCTAGTTGATGATGTCAAAACACTTCCCCTTAAACATACAACACCAAAGATCAACAGGTTGAACATTCTTTGTAGACAACTTCCCCTTTTTGACATGATCAAATAGGCGTCTTCTATGTAAACAACCTTGATTTTCAACAACTATCAACCAATACCATACTTATAACCCAAGCATTCCACCTTTCAAAATACCCTCCATGAAGCACATAGGCCTGGGATCCTAATAAAAAATGATTTTAAGCAGTAGATACTCACATTAGTTGTCGTAGTACCAATAAGCAGTAGCGAAAACCTTCACTTCAATGTCATATGTAAATGACTAACACTTTATCAAATGAACTTCCCCTTAAAGTGTGCTAGTCATTCATGAATCTTCAATTCTGTAGGCTTTGAAAGTAATAATCATAAACGAAGAAAATTCAGTATCACCTATTTGATGTAGTAGTAGAAAAACCCGAATCTGTGTATTATACCATGTAATATCCACATAACAGCGAACGTATACATCTCAGAATGTATAGGGAGTGGATGAGGCTCTTGACAAAAACCAATATCTTAGCAAATATGAGCATAGAGCAACCTAAGAAAAATCTCATACCTTTGCGTATTTTTGTCAATGCATCATTACGGAATAAAGCATGAATAAAACACATACTCAACCAATTATACTTCATCTTCAAATAGCCAATAGTCAATTACCTTCATGACTATGTAAACAATCAATATGAAAGCCTTTTATACCTTTAAGACCAGTTGCTGTGAATAATTCAATCTCCAAAATACTGCTGTCCAAAAACTCAGATCTGACAGCAGGGGGAACTTTCAAAAACAGTGGGAATCTGTTAATGAAAGCAGGGGGAACTATTGAAGGCAGGGGGATCATAGCAGGGGGAACTTTTTTCAAAAGCAGGGGGAATTTTTTATGCCACTGTTTTTGTTATTAACTGTGCCAAACCCACACAAAGTGGGAATGAATTTATAACAGGTGATAGGCAAAAACAGATGAAGATAAAAATTACCCTCTGTGACCTTAATAATCAGTCTGCTATTCTTGTACTAGCACCAACTGCGACAAGTAAAATTACAAGAAGCATAAGTCACAGTATAACTTTTTCTGTTGTACAGATCTCCACTAAACCAAAAAGCAATATTGAATCATATATATGACTCTCACGTCACTTTGTTGGACTATTACTAATCCAACCTTTTCTCTGCACGTGAACCCATTCATATAAATGATTCGATCACTACATTATGGGATCCACAATTCAAATCATATCTTGACTTTGGAATGACGTATATACTTTTCTTCCCATGTGATCCCTTTGCTATACCATTCAATATGATTAAATGGTCAACTTCTTTGTCCTATTCGTTTGCCTCACAAAACAAATATTTGAGTCATTTGTTGTTTTGTCGAGTGAAAACCATATAACGATCTTCTTTCACTTTTCAAACATGGACCATCACACACACCAATATCAACCTATCACGTGATGCGTTTATAACCCACTAGAGACAAACCATTGTTTGTGTCGGATAAATATAATGATCAATTGAATGATCATGTGTGACCATACCAACATCCAAAACAATCAAAACAATACCCCAACTGTTGCTTCTGACCCCACGAATCTTTAGCATTCGAACATTAATTATCATTCGATCATTTATTAATGAAAGAATATTTATTCCAGCAGCAACAATATTATCTCCCACTGCAACGAAACATAATTATTTAGGGTTTCAACATAAACCCTAAATCTTCACAGCAACGAAATCAAACATCTTGATTCTCCTAGATATCTAGAGCCACCCGCTCTGATACCACATGTTGAATCCAAGATCGTTAGACTCAAACAGTCGAAACCGTTTTATCTAGGATGATCAATTATATTTGTGATGAACACAACGGAATAATACAATTAACTAGAACAAGATGTTTGACAAGATGAATAACTCCCAAAGGGTTTGTATTATTGATGATTAACACAAACCACTCTAGGCATGTATACATTGAATCCCATGCCTAGAGATCAAAGACTCTGTAGGTTACATTTGAGTAGTAAATGATATATAAACCTACGGTCTGGTGTTCCTTTTATAACTTAAGGAACCCAGGGATACATGGAAACTAAATAAGATAATAATGACTAAATCAAAACAGAATTATTCATTCTTATCACTACTTGACCAAATCTCCATGTTTTTAGTACATGGCAGGGGAATCTTTACAGCAGTGGAAAGTTTTGTAGCAGGGGAAACTTTCTTGTATTTTTTCCACCAGCTTGAAGTTTCTCCTAATGCCATATTTGGTCCTTCTTGTTTCCATAGTGATTTGACTCATCAACTTTTAGCCCAACATACGGCCCCTACAAGGTCCGGCCCTGTATTTGAAGACGGTTCACCCATAGCCTCCCAAGACTTCCCCACGTCCGGCGCCCCTCAACCATTCAACCCAGTATGGAATATTACCACGGCGTCACGATTGAGGAACGCTGATGAGTGCTGGGAGTACCTCAACAACTGCATACCACCAAGCTTGGTGCAAGAGGTAAACTCGCTCAGTCATGCAGACTTGGCGGATGAGTACAATGGCACTCTGGTACACCAAATGGTGATGGGAACCTCGATGAGGGTTAGGTTTGAAGCCGCGCTTGGGCATGTTGACTCTCTCAAGAGGAAAGTTGGACGGAGGGAGAAAATGATTGAAGATAATGAAGCTCAGATTGCCGACCTCCAATCCCAACTGGTAAATGCCGAGGCGACCATTAAAAGACAGTCAGCCCGCGCGAGTGAATACGACCAGCAAGTATCCAACCTTGAGTCACAACTAGATGCTGCAACCACCAAGGTACATATCCGTGCCGAACCACCCATATTACAAAAGGAATGTGCTAACACTTTTTATCCTTATAGGTAGCCACGGCGGAAGCTTCTGCCCACTCGTACTCCAGCCAAGTAGACGTGCTTAACCAGAAACTAGAGGACGCGCACCTGGCCGTCCGAAACATGGAAAAAGTACAAAAGGACCTTGCTGATGAGAGGGCGGTCATCCAAGAACTGAAAGAGGAATTTGCCCAAAAAGAGTTGATGATTGATGCCCTCATTGCTGAGCGTGACAATGTGTTATGCCCCCAACTGCTAACAGCCATTGCCGGCCGTAGGTGGATGGTTGGGCATGGAGCACGCCTGGCCGTCATGAAGGTGCTAGAGGCCCCAGACTTTGTGCAACAATTCGCCAACCTTGTGTCTGATGGTATTGACCACGGACGGCACGAGGGAATGGTCGAGGCCGCTGAGCTGATCACGAAGGGGAAGGACTTTACCAACCATGCCTTTTTTAAACCTGAAGCTGCTAGCAAAATGACTGCCTCGATGGCCGCTATGCAAAATCTGCACTATCCATTTTTGGATGAGCTGGAGGCCACCAAAGATGCGCCAAATATTGAAATTATGGAAAAGCTCAGTCTTAGCGCGTCTTCCAGTGCTTCCTTTACTCCGTCCCCCAGCCACCTGACACTCCCCATATACGAGGACGTCACCAGAATCGTGCTCGGCGAAGAACCCTTAAGTGTGGCGCTGGAGAGGACTGCGGCTCAAGCCCAGAAGCGGAAAGAAAATGATGAATGGCTATCGTGTCTGGTCGAAGAGCAAGTAGAAATGGGTAAGTTTTTCCCCGCTATGTAGGATGCTCCTACTTATGATCCCTTTCAGACACTTTTTGGTTTGTAACCCTTTGAATATTTATTGTTCCTATTCGTCCGTGCATGTACACGGCTAACAACATTTGTGTTTTGTATATAAGTCCGTGAGTGACCACGGCAATTTTGATATTTTGGAAACTTGTGTATTTTTACTTGTGTTTAAATATTGTAGCACAATACTGCATGATATATCACGTCTTACACACAAAGAAAGAAAATACATACAAGCCTATAATTTACTAGACATGCGACGTGCGTCTTTGCTATGCGGAGCACCGTGTGGCTACAGCATATGAAACTTACCCCAACGTCTTGTGAGTAAGGTGTCTAGTAAGGACACATGGTCGGTGTGGCTGGGGTTGCATCCCTCTTATGCGGCAAGTTGAATTAGTAGGTTCACTTAATCCTCTTACCCCACCTGGAGGCGTATAGTACATGTACAGTAATTTTGGAAGAATGCATATGAATAAAACATAACATATTATAATATAAGTAAAATTCATACAACTAACAAAAACTCTAAAAAATGATTTGCACGAAACAAGCCGTGGAGCTAGCTAGGCACCACGGCATTTTATTAGAACGTTTACACTTTTGTTTAAACAATAATGACAAGTCCTAAAAAACAAGAAAATAATCTAAACAAACACAATAAAACAAAACAGATAAAACCGCATGGTTCTTTATTAAGACCGCATATAGCGAAGTACCCATGCGGAAGCCGTAGCTTTCAGAGATAGCACCTTTTGAGATTGGAAATATTCCATGTGCGCTCTAGGTCGCGGTCATCCATGTCACGTAGCTTGTACGCGCCTCGCCCCAAGGCTTCAGTAACTTCATACGGTCCTTCCCACTTGGGGCCCAGCTTTCCTGTGTTCTCCGCTCGACTTGCTTTGTTAGCACGATAAACGTAGTCTCCCGGCCGAAAGGAAACACCCTTGACCTTGGCGTCATAGTAAGCCTTCATCTTAGCTTTGGACTTAGGCTCATTTATGGCTGCTATTTCCCTTTTTTCTTCCAACAAATCCAGGTTTATTCGCAACTGTTCATCGTTCGTGAAGACGTTAACCTCCGCTGTGCGGATGGTAGGCATTCCTATTTCTGCTGGAATAACAGCTTCAGTTCCGTAGGCCAATGCAAATGGAGTATCCCCGTTGGCTGTTTTGATCATAGTTCTATGCGCCCATAGCACATGTGATAACTCATCGACCCATTTGCCACTTCGTTCATCCAGACGCGCCTTGATGCCATTCCCCAAGCTTCTATTTGCTCGTTCGACAAGGCCGTTTGTTTGTGGATGCTTAACAGATGCGAAGCGTCGTTTGATGTTTAATGATGCACACCAATCTTTGAATGGGTTGTCCGTGAACTGCTTGCCGTTGTCCGAGATGATCTCTCCTGGTAGACCAAAACGGCACACAATGTGTTCCCACACAAACTTCTTGACCTGCTTGCCTATGATAGACTTGACTGCCTTGGCTTCTATCCATCGTGTGAAGTAGTCCATTGCAACAATCAAGAATTTAACCCCCCCCCCCCCCCCCCGCAGCTACAGGAAATGGTCATGCGATGTCAATTCCCCACTTATAAAATGGCCATGGGGACGTGATAGGTGTAAGCTCCTGCTGCGGGTGCCGCGGTACTGGCCTATGCACTTGGCAATCATTACACTTGCGGATCATGTCACGCGCGTCTCTGTGCATGGTAGGCCAATAATATCCTGTTTGCAAGGCTCTAGCCACCAGGGATCGTGGGCCTGCATGCATGCCGCACAACCCTTCGTGTATGTCACTGATCACGTAAGCTGCCTGGCGTGGTCCAACACACCGCAGCCACGGCTGCAAGAAAGAGCGCTTGTAAAGGATGCCCTCTCAAAGTTCGAAATGCTGCGACTTCCTTTTAATACGCCTTGCTGCTTTTTCCTTGTCTGGAAGGGTCTCATTAGTCAAATAGTTGATGATTGGGGTCATCCATGTCGGTCCCTCCTCCTCAACTATAGCGGCAACCTCCCCTTCCGTTATAGATTTCTCCTTGAGTATCTCCATCAAGACTTGTTTAGACAAGTGAGCGAAGCTTGTGGATGCGATCTTGCTAAGAGCGTCCGCTTTCTTGTTCTCGCCCCTTGGCACCTGCTTGATGGAAAACTTACTGAAAGTCGCAATTAGTGACTTGACTTTTTCCAAGTACCTGACCATGTTGTCCTCCTTAGCCACATACCCACCTAGAATATGGTTCGCGACAAGCCGTGAGTCCACGTAGGCCTCAAGGTTGCGGACCCCCATTCTAGCGGCGATTTTTAAACCCGCAATTAATGCTTCATATTCCGCTTCGTTGTTAGTGGCCGTGAACTCAAAACGGAGGGCGTTCGTGAATTCCATTCCTTCTGGGTTTGTGAGGATGAGACATGCTCCGGACCCGTCCGTACACGAGGATCCATCCGTGAATAACACCCAAGGTTCCGTTGGGATCTCGTCTTTCTTAATGATTGGTCCTTCCTCATCCGGCTTCTCGATCAGGAAATCTGCCAAGATCTGGCCTTTAACAGCCGTCCTTGGTCTGTAAGATATATTGTGCTCTCCCAACAGGATGTTCCATTTCTGTAGCCTCCCTGCCACGTCTGGTCTAGAGATAACCTGCTTGATTGGCTGATCCGTAATGACCACAATTGGGTGCGCCTGAAAGTACCAGCGCAACCGCTTTGTAGCAAACACTAGTTCTAACACCAATTTTTCCATGGAGGAATAATTCAACTCCGGCCCTTGTAGTGTTCTACTTATAAAGTAGACCGGAGTTTGTACTGTATCTCTATCCGTCATAAGTACCGCGCTTATTGCGCCATGAGTAGCTGAGAGGTACATAATGAGTTCCTCCTTTGGCCGGGGAGCTACTAGCATAGGGAGAGATGCAAGATGCTGCTTGAGTTGGCCGAAGGCTTCCTCGGCTTCCTTCGTCCACCGGAAGTCTCCCTTCCTAATGCACTTCTTGAGTGTCTTAAATAGGGGTAATGACTTCTCTGCGGATTTAGATAGGAACCTATTCAGTCCGGCTAACTTCCCATTTAAGGATTGCACCTCCTTCCGTGTCTGCGGGGACGGCAGTTGTATCACTGCATCCGTCTTCTCTGGGCAAGGTTTGATGCCGTTTGGATCAATCAAATATCCGAGGAACATCCCCTCAGTTGCTCCAAACGTACATTTCTTTGGATTTAACTTCATGTTAATCCTTCTCAGAGTGTTGAATGTCTCTTGGACGTCTCGGAAGAGTGCCTCCTCCGTGTGACTTTTTATCACCAAGTCATCAACATAGACTTCCAAGTTGCGGCCTATTTGTGATTCAAAAGCTTTGTCCACCAACCGCTGATATGTAGCACCGGCGTTCTTCAGTCCAAACGGCATTTTCGTATAGCAATACACGCCCTGGCTCGTATGGAACGCTGTTTTTTCTGCATCCTCCTCCGCCATCTGGATTTGATGATACCCTTTATACGCGTCCAAAAAGCATTTAAAAGGATACCCACATAGAGACTCCACCTTCCAATCGATTTCCGGTAACGGGTAACAGTCCTGTTGGCAGGCCTTGTTTAGATCCGTGAAATCCACACACATGCGCCAACTTCCGTCATGCTTCTTGACCATGACTGGATTGGACAACCACTCATGGTAGTATACCTCGCGCATGATGCCTGCATCCACTAGTTTTCGTACTTCCTCCAATATTACTTGGCTGCGCTCAGGCGCCTGGCCGCGCTTCTTTTGCTTGATGGGTTGGTACCCTTGGCGGATCTGGAGCTTATGCTCTGCTATCGCACGTGGCACACCTGTCATATGTTTTGGCTCCCATGCGAATATGTCTAGGTTTGCACTTAAAAGAGAGCACATGGCCCTTTTGCCGCTATCCGAGAGCGCCCCTCCTATGGATACCTCCTGTTCCGGATAGTCAGGGTGAATGGACACCTTCCAATTGGGAGGTGGTGATCCATCCTTGGGTGGGACAGGTGGAGCCGGTGTTGTCACGGTGTGACACTCGGATGTTGGTACGACTGTGTTGTAAATAGTAACGATTCCCCCCTCAACGGGGAATTTGATCATTCCGTGTGCCGTAGAGGGTACTGCCCGGATAGCCAAAATGCCTGGTCTGCCTATGATTCCATTATACGGAGAGTGTGAGCGTATCACCATGAAGTTCATCCACGCCGTAGTGGAATGTTCCTCATTCCCAATGGTCACAAGCAAACGTAATTGCCCTATCGGCCATATAGTGTCTCCACTAAAGCCAGTAAGCGGCGACGTGGCCGGTACTAATTGGCTTCTTATTTCTGGGCATAGCTGCACGAAACAGTGTTCATATAGTACCTCTGCTGACGATCCTCCGTCCACATACATGCGACGAACATTATGTGTTCCAATGCTTATCTCAATAGTGAGAGGCGCATCAAACACATTGCTTGCTGTGATGGGAGGGAATGAGATCTCCCTGCCGCGTGAAAATTTTTGGGCAATTTTTTGCCTCGTGCGGCGCTGTCTGGATTGGATCATGTATATGGTCGAAGGTTTGTCCTTTTGGGGATCCTTCTTATCATACTTCTTGCTGTTGTCTTTCCCATCCTTCCAATCCTTAACTAGGTGCTTGAGTTTGCCTGATTTGATCAGCGACTCAATGTGCTTCTTGAGCTGGATACACTCCTCCGTGCCGTGGCCTTTGTCATTATGGAACTCGCAAAAGCGACTTCCTTGCCGACGTTCTAGGGGAGTGGTCATTGGGGGAGGCCTTGGAAAGTTCGCCCCTTCTGTCAGCAAGATCTCCCGGTAGGACATCTTTAGGGGGGTGAACTTATCGTCCGACCGTCCGCCTTTGCTTTGGCTCTTATAGTCTGAACCCTTGTTATTGTTCTGATTACCTTGACTGCCCGACTGTCTCTGGGACTGGTCATTTGACCGGTACCCATTTCCTCGGGATGGGTAGGCCGCGGCAACAGCTGTTTCTCCCTCTATGAAATTTCTGACCCTTTCCATGAGGTCATCATATCTCTCTGGACGCTTGTCATTGAGGCACCTGATCAGTTCTCTGTCTGTTATGGCGTGCATGTAGTCAGAGATTTTCAGGAGCTCTGGCATGGTTCTTGTGCGCGTGCACTCATCATTGAAGCGCTCAGTGAAGGCTTCTGTGGACTTCCCCGGCCGTTGCTTGACAGTTGCCAATGAGACTGGATCCCTATTATACTTCTTCCTTTGAGTATAATTGTTCTCAAAGGCAGTGCGTAGTTCCGTGAAACTATCAATGCTCCATGGAGGGAGTGCTTCAAACCAGTCGCGGGCATTTCCGATCAAGGTCGAATTGAACATTTGGCACCATATAGGCATGGGCCATCGCTCAATTTTAGCCTGTGTATCAAATATTTTAAGGTGATCCACCGGATCACCGGACCCATCATACGTCTTGATACACGCCGGCATGCGACGCTTGGTGTCCTCAGAATAGTTCCTTATGCAGAGGGTGAACGGGTCTTCCCTGGGATCCGCCCATGGCCGGGTAAGCCTAGGGTCATCCCATGGTTCACACCATGGACGCGAAAGATCCTCCGTATCCGTATCTCGATAGTAAGGACCACCATAATACCCATCATTGTTTGGTGGTGGTGGAGGGGTGCGCCTAGGTCGGCGACGCTTAGGCGGATGGTCATCTGAGTCCTCTCCGGACGGGTCCGGGGACGGCGGTGGTGCCCCATCCTTTGCATAAGGACCACTTTTTTGGGATGAACCAGGAGCCTTTTTCCCAGTATTCATCCTGTCCCACACACTCGGGCGACGTGTGGTTCTGGCCAGCTCTCGATCTGGTCGCTCGGGTGAGCCATCCGACCTTTCTCCTTCTCGAGACTGTGTTAATTCCTGTATAAGGCGGTCTCCTATGCGCTCAAACACATTCCGGGGTTGAGGGGTTTCCTCAGAGGTACCCTGCTCCTGAGGCCGAGCTCTCCTTTTCCTCTGATTTTGGGAGGAGGTGGTTGGTCCGGTGTCACCAAAGTTGAGTCTGGCTTGGAGGTTCCTCCCCAGACTCAGCCTTGATGCGATCCCTGGGACGATCCTTTCGAAGTTCTGCGTGAGAACTCGAGTGAGATCCTCCTCACTGAGTGGTAGGACTTCCACTTCTTCCTCTGTCGAGGGTCTGCGCGGTTCTTTGTTAGGAGGGTTTGGCGCACTCCCCGGATCAGGGTTGTCCAGGGTTGAAGTAGGCGGGGGTGTCATCGAGATCGTGCTCGTCACCCCCACGGGCTGAAAACCGCTACGGTTACCTGGCCCGCCTGCGAGACGGTTAGGTTACTGGTTGGGGATGAGAATCCCTTCCCCTTGGGACTTCCGGTTCCCGGGATTCACGTTCCTGGGGTTAGCTTGCGGATGCCCCTTTGTCATTGGAAATTCGAGATGAGGTTTTGTTCTAGCTTAGTGTTATGGGTCCCACGGATGGCGCCAACTTGTTGATGCAAAAGTTGGTTGATCCTTGCTAGAACCGAATTAGGCTTAATTCGGGTTGGCTGGGCTCCGGCTCCTGCACCTAGTAAATCGTTTGGTTGGGATCCTGCACACTAAACAGTACGCGTTAGGCTTACCGTGGGAATGTTTCCCACGATTAGACTCCGGCGTGAGAGTAAGTAATCGATTTAAGGTTTATGTGAGTTTAGAGTACAAGTCGTAATACCTTTGTGGAACCCTTGAGGGTTCCTTTTATAGGCAGTGAAACCCTAATGGGCTTCCACTGATGCTTCGGCCCCAAGGAAGGGATAATCACCAGGTTTAGAATGATTGTTATCTTCTAATCTTAGTAGTGAATATCCTCTCTTATTGGGATAAAGATATTCCTAGACAGAATATTATTCTGTCTAACCCTATGTCGGCCATGTCGGCCGCACCGGGCCGTGGGCCGCACACGTGTGTGCGGTTACTGTTCATCCAAGCCCATAAGCCTGAATGACATTATTCCAAACATTTTTGATAGGCCGGATACGGGTAGTACCCATGGGCCGGGTCCATGACCCGGCTGGGGACTATACGTCATCACTTTTACTTTAACAAAGTCCCTATTTATTGTGATTCACAATCAGCCATAGCCATATCCTGCAACCCGGTCCAACATTCCAAGACCAAGCACATAGCTGTCCGATTCCATTTCATTAAGGAGCATGTGGAAAAAGGAACGATCGAACTGTTCTTTGTCAAGACGGACTACCAACTAGCCGACATCTTCACCAAAGCTCTTCCTCAAGACAGATTTGAATTCTTGGTTCGTCGACTTGGTATGCGTAGTTTCACTCCTGATAACCTTGAACGTCTTGCACATTCGCAGTAATCTTGTATATACTTATCAGAAAATCAAAATACAAAAATATAAAACCTATAAAAACAAAATAAAAAATGAGAAAACCTTTTAAAATACCAAAAATATTCTTCTCTGACATGTCTCTCAGCATCGATAATATGGACGTGCTTAGAAATGTTGTTCAATAACGACACGGGTACGTACATAAAGTTCGAATGAGAGTTTAAATGTTTTCAAAACATGTCTTTTCTATTTTTCTTCTCATAATGGCTTATAGTCACATGTCAGACTATAAACCGGTCCCCAAAAGAAAGGAAAGTCGTTGACTTATCCTCAAAAACGAGAAATTCGCTTTTCTCGGTCATGAGCTTTTATCAAAACATTCAAAGTTTTAAGCTCATGAACCCAATTTTCACGGACTTTTGAGCACAATTTTTCAAGGTATTTCAAAACAATGTGCTCATATACTCCTCTATTTAAATAGAATCTCTTTTCAAGGGGGAGTATAATGATTTCATAAACATTTGTTCCAAAGTTTCATGACACATTATTCTCTCTATGTTTCATCACTAATTTCACAAAAATTTCAATTTCATGCAATTTTTGAGGGGGAGAATAGTGATTAAAATGTGTTGTCTTGGATAATATCTTTGATGTAAGTGCTTTCTCTTCCTAATATGTGCAAAAACCTTTCCTTTTATGATGCACATATGTAGGGGAGCGTTTTTTGTGATATAGAAAACTTTCAAGGTGTAAACATTGATTTCATCAACACCTTGACTGCATTTTCAAATGATTTTTCTGGTTACGATATCTATACCCTTCAACACATAAATTCACGATGGTATTGGTGTCAAAAGGTGGTTAGGTATTCGTCCTATGATCCAACCAGAACCGGAGGGATCTTCCTAGGGAAAATCCATTAGAACTTAGAAGTCCTTAGGAAAGATGGAGTAGTTGAGTGTACGGGAATAATGCCGACTAATGACTTAAGCTAGCACTGGAACAATCACAACAAGGTGCTAGTTATGACGTCTTGGTAAGCATTGAAGGGGTTGAAGAATGAAAAAGAAATGTAAGGATAAAGGGTGTAAAGAAAGAAGCCCTCCATACAACTTAGGCAGAAACCGGGTCAATACATCTATTATCAGAATCACTTTGATGATTTCTGATACTGAAGACAAAGCATCATGGACCCAGTGATGCAATGCACAACCCTTTCCAGCCTACTCAAGCTTCTCTCAAAAGAAGTTTGTTTTATTGTCACGGAGTTCAACTCATTTCTATCAACTTTCTCACTCCGAGATAGTAGATATTGAATAGGTGGCAGTCTGCTCCAGCCTCCGATCACCAAATAAACGTGCACTTATAGAGTCTAGAGCCAACGAGATTCATCAAAAATCTCATTAGGACACTTATTCCATAGATCAATTGTTGTTCATCATTAGAACACAAGCGATGATTTACAGAGTCCTACGCTCCATCCTTGTGGTATTGCTAGAACATTCAGAGTGATACTCTTTAGTATTCACAGTGATGAATGGAAATCCTTCCAGTGTTAACATCAAACAAGACTGCGGTAGGTCATATGTAAGATTCACTTGAATTAAACATATGTTAACTGGAAAGCAACAGTGGTTTGATTCTTAATTGATTCAAACTCGTTCCAGGTCTCGACGCAATATCTTTATGATCTTGCCAGAACATTCAGAGTAATACTTTTCAGTATTTATAGTGACGAATGGAAATCCTTCCAGTGTCATCATCAAACAGCACTGCGGTAGGTAACTTGTACGATTCTATATGAATCAAACTTGTGTCAACTGGAAAGCAACGATGGTTTGATTCTTAAATGATTCAGACTTGTTCCAGGAAAGTGAATTGACGACTTAATCAGCAGAATGGAACTGCATGATTCACTCCTTACTTTGAGTTATCTTTCGATATATTCAAGTATTGAGAACGGCTACCACAGCTGGAAATCCTGTCAAGGAAGTTCTTTGAACTTACCTGATCACAGGTACAATATTCGTACTGTATAACGGGAAACCGGTGGAATGCAAACGGTGGTGTTATCTCAAGAGTCGCAATTCAAGGCCACATATTCAGGATTATTGAAGAAAGCTCAAGAACATCTAAAAACAAAGACTTCCGCTTCTCTGATGATCAAGGGAGATTGTTTACAAGCTTTCAAGTCAATACAAAACATGAGTATGTGGAGAAAGACACAAGAACACAAGCTGGCAAAGCTTCAAGATCAAGTCAAGGAAAAGATCAAAGATCCAAGATCACAAGTCATGAAAGGAACTATGAAAGAACTCTCAAGGAAACAAGCTTCAAAGTCTGCAACACCAACGAAGTGAAGTCACATATTACATGACCACCCCTTAGGGGAAGATTGTTAGCCGTATTTAAAGTGATGGTCATATAATATACCGTTGCGAAGCTCGTGAAAAATACTATTCAACGGTGTCGAGAGTTCTTAGTTATTAATGTTTATGTAACGGGAATTAGTCCCGAACACACAAATGAGGAAGGCCTCCTAAACACTTAGTACTTAGTATAAAAGGACTCCTAAGCCTCATTTGTGTGTATGTTTTCCATTCCATTTGTTTTGTAGAGAGAGAAACGTATGTGTTTCTCTCACTAGGAATTCACAACTTTGTTTTCTCTTTTCCTTCATCTAATCTAATCTTTCTTTTTTGGTTTAATCTTCATCTACATTTCTATATCATATATAGTCGTGTGATTAAATCCAACAAACACATATACAAGGCATTTTTATAATATTTATGCATTTTTAAGTTGTTTTATGATATAATTGATATGACTAAAATAGCTCATATCACCATCCTTCCCCAACTTCGCAATGAAATCAGGGACGAAGTTCATGCTGCAATTCAAGCCCAGAGCGTTCAATTTGGCCCTCATCCTCAGAACAACAACAATCCTCCACCACCACCACCTGTTACCCTTATGACTTTGTTGGAGCGATTCAACAAACAGCGACCCCGTTCGTTTGAGCATGCTGACAGACCCAATGAGGCTGAAGCTTGGATTTTTCACATCGAGAAGATATTTGATGCGATAGGTTGTGACGGTGTTTTCAAGGCAAGACTGGCTTGCTATAAGTTTGAAGGTGATGTGCTGCAGTGGTGGAAGTCTGTCAAGCAGTCTAATGTTGGTGATAATTGGGTTGCACTATTAACTTGGGAACAGTTTAAGGAGCTCTTCCTTAATCAATACTTCCCACATGCTGAGCAGGAGAAGCATAAGAGGGTTTATCATAATATCCGACAGGTTGTTGGAGAGAACAGCAACGAATTCGTGCTGAGGTTTCTCCGTTTGGCTGGTTTTTTGGGAGCAGCAGCTGGTACTGCTGAGGAGCAAGCTAAGAAGTTCCGTTGGGCTCTTCGCACTTCGGTTGCCAACAGTTTGGTTTGTGCTACATTCACTACAGTGGCACAGGTGGCCGATGCAGCCCGAAAGCTTGAGATGCTTCAGGAACGAGAGGAGTTTGGTGATGATCGCTCAGTGAAGAGGTATCTTCAATAACCAACTGTAAACCATTCATTTCTATCAGTATTTTCATTTTCATATCATCCTCTTTTCAACCATACATTTCAGACAGAAGACTGACGACTGTAAGCCTGCGAACGCTCAGCAGCAAGCATCTAAGGGAAACGGTCATACCAACGACCGTTCTGGTTCAAATAAGCATGGCGGTAATGATAATTATCGTAACAATGCCAATAACTCGAACAACAGCAGGTCCCTACATTTACCTTCTTTCATGTTAAGTTATCTTATGTTATGATATTTTGACACTCCAACGACTCATATTAAGGAACAATAACAACGACAGGGATCAGGACCGTAGAGGTTCACATCCTAACCGATCTACTTCATCTGGTAACTATTAAACCTTCTATGTAATCATGCTTATGTCCCAGGATCAGGTCTCGTGCATGTAATCCTGAAACAGGCTCTCAGCTAGCTAGGACGCCTACTAGAGGATTCACGTATCATATCTGCCCTACTTGTTCGCGCAGACATTCTGGTGTTTGTCGCTGAGGTACTGGTGGTTGTTTCAAGTGTGGCCAACAAGGCCATCAGTAGAAGGATTGTCTCCAAGGTGAGATAGAAGGCACCTGTGGACATGCCGACTCTAAACCACCTCCTACTTCTGGTCGCGTGTTCACTACTACTAGGGATCAGGCGAACAAGACTTCAGGTACCATCACTAGGAATATCTTTATGAATGGTTTGGCAGCATGCGTTCTATTTGATACTGGAGCGACTCATTCAGTCATATCCACTACTTTTGTTGTACGTGTTAGGACTTCCCCTATGCCCTTAGATAATGCCTTAAGCATTTCCACGCCACTTAGGGACTCTATATGAATCACCCAGGTGTACAGAGATCCTCCCCTAGAATTTGATGATAAAATCCGCAGAGTTGACGCACTTCCTTTGGACATGTGCGATTTTGATTTGATATTGGGCATGGACTGGTTATCCATACACCAGGCTACGATAGACTTCCACACTTATCGAGTGATCTTTGGTGATGTTAAATCTCCAGAGTACATACTGTGGGTTTGCTATTTATGGATCCGGTGGTCTTGGTGGGTGGTGGTAAGTGGTGGTAGCCATGGATGAAGATAGAGAGAGAGGTTGTGTGTGTAAAAGAAAGGAAAATGAATTAAAATAAAAAGTGAAAAAAACACAATCAACAACCCCTCCTTGGAACCCTTGGAGGGGTATATATAGTCACACACGTATAAACTATACATAGTTGCCTAATCTAGTCCCTGCGTGTGTGACTATGATAACTAATGGGAATTCTTAAATGTCGTCACATAAAGTGAATTTCCAACAATATTCCCCCATGGGACGACGTGTAGAATTCCTTACAATATTTTTCCTAACAAGTACATAATCATTAAGAACAAAAGCTTCCATGAAGCGTCCAATGTTGATGAAGTCTTTTGAGGCCTTTGACTTCAAGTCTTCACTTAAAAACGACTCATATTTGTAGTAACTTGTAGAAGAAATACTATAACGGCACGAGCTAAGTAACTCATATACTTCTGGTTAAGGAGAAGCTTCTAAATTAACATCCCCCTAAGTCATGCCACATAATCTTGATGTAGAAGCTTTTAATAGCTTCCCCCTAAACCAACAATCCTCATGACCAATTTCAAAGCTTTCAATAAAGCTTAGAATGATTAAGCGCACATCGGAATTTAACAAGCAAACCCTATCATATGAAATGATAATGTTGCTATGAGTGATTGAAAGTTTGGGGCACACCACGTAGATCAACAACTTCTCTTCTCACTCTTGAATAATTCTTCTGAATTTTTCTTCCCCCTGAAAGTTCAAGTTATGCATACTAGAAAGAATCAAGACATTTCTTCCCCCACGTAGTTGAAGAAGGTAAACCAATCCCATGTATGAAGCTCAAATACTGAAGTAGACACTTTATCCCATTCATGAAGTTGACATCATAACACCAGAGTCAATTAAGTCCCGGAAATGCACATATCTTCTTCCGGAGATGCACCAGAGTCAATAAAGTCCCAGAAGTGCATATCTCTCCATGTAGGATAATGATGATGAATAATTGCAACCTCAAAACAATTAAATATCAAACAATAGTGTACCGTTTAGAGATTGATAACGCCAGGAGTTAAAACACTGATTTTCTCTGCGGTTATGACAAATTTCTTCTCGGAATGTCTTCAAATAAAAAGAAGGTATGAAGTTCATCACGTGTACTCGTTGTGCGTTCAGTATGTCTTCTTCTTCCCCCTTGATGGTTTCGAAACTTCAGAACCAGCAATAAATCGTACGCACATGTACCTGAAATCTCGTGAGAATAATAAATAAGCTGAATTATATATTTTGTGAGAATCAGATGCTAATCGAAATTATCTACTCATAAACTCTCCATGGCTATCTTTAACAACCCCCTTGAAGGCAATTTGAAGTGACCACTGATGGAATGAATCAGATATACCAAACGTGAAACTTAATAAGAATCCTTCAATCTTGTGCCTTAAGCTTGCACTATTGTTGAATGAGGAACGGTGGAGAAATATCTTAGTACCCAATACCTTGTCGAAAGAAGTATATAAACACAACACCTCTTGAAATTATCCACGTCGACTATGCGCGTGACACTGAGTACAACAATGTAACTGATTAATGTGATAGTTATCCAAGTCATCAACCAACCACCCCCGAACCCAGAAACTAGATAAACAAGTCTTCATTCTAAGATTAAGCACGAACAAGTTATCTTTCAAAGATAAAATAAGTGCACGCCTTCGAAAAATCCGTCTTCAACTTCAAATAAGAATACCCGATCAAAAAATCCGTAGCCACTAAAAATATAGCCATTTTTTTCTTGGTCTCGTCAAATTAAATCTCGTCACTTTGTCACGTCTTTTTGTCTCGACACATTGTCACGTCCCGATTATAACCAAAGTATAACTTGATAGCAAAAATTTTGTCCAAAATAAAATTTTGGCGTAAAATTAGTGCAATATAACTCAAAATACTTTCGGGCCATCTAATGCATATCAACATATACTAACTAACATTCACGTGTATATATCCTCACAAGAATGTAATTCATGGCCCATCAACCACAAATTAATAACCAAATCCACTATTAACATCTTATGCAACGTGAGAAGAATTGGGTTGCCAACGAACCATCTTGGCCCACAATAATTTGTGATAGTAATGGAATAGCAAAAGCCCAAGGTCATAACGTTTATACCATAAAGTGTATACCTGGTCATCCAAATTAGGTTAGTAAAAGTTAGGGATATAAATACTGCCCATTACCCTAAACATTAGCACATAACCCTAATCACTATACCACCAGTCGTTTTTCACATAGAAACTTCCGCCCCCTTTTCTCTCCCCATCTCGTAATCCAAATCAGTCACCATTTTCACCTTGTATCTCTCCCAACATCATCACAACAGATTAAGATCATCATCTCTCCCAATCTTTCCATCTACATCCCAGCCACATCTCCATAGACGAAACAAATATTACCAAATCATTCATCCAATCTCAACACTATACGAACCAAGATCAATCATTCGATAAAACGAATCGTCATCAAAAAATATATGGCTTCAAGATCTTAAATAAGGTCTCGGGTAGGTTTATGCTTAGATTCATGTTGGATATGTCTAATCGAAACAGAAAAACATAGGACAACGTGATTGTGGTAAATTACGACCTTTAGGAAAAGGAGCGTAAAAGCGGTAAGTATTAAGTGATGATTTAGGAAAATCAAGCACTAATGACCCAATGAAGTTCGTTTCCCAAGGAGGTATATGTGTGTGAGTAATTCGTAATTGGTTTGAGATTAATATTGGTTTAGAAGGGGATGAGAAAAGAGTATGACGAAGACGTGAAAATAATTACTACGACGACAAAACGTAAAACCGTAAAATGAGCTAAAATAAAAATTAATTCTAAAAATTACCAAAAATTCACCAAAAATCAAAATAAATAAACTAAGAGTTTACCAATGATCAAAACTTTTTCAAACCTTTTAAATAATTAAATGTTCAATTTTTAAATGCTAATTAAAGCCCTAAAAATCAAATAAATTATCAAAAAGCCCAAATAAAGATTTTCAATTGGTAAACCTCTAAAATGACCTAAAAAGATTAAAAAGTATTTTTAGAAATTTTTAAACTAATAAAAACTATTTAAAATGATTTAAAAACTATTAAAACTTAAAATAGTTATAAAAATTAATCTAAAAGTGATAAACTTATTCTAAAAGTTGCAAAAACCCTATTTTAATTTATTTAAGCTAAGAAAAATGTAAAAAGTTGAAAAATGTGAAATTTGAAAACTAATAATAAAATAATATTAAAATAATATTAAAAATCCAAAAATTATAAAAAAATTCTAAAAACTTGCAAACTAGTTTATTTTAACTTAAATAAACAGAAAATGAAAGTGAAATGACCAGAATACCCTTATTGGGCCCTCAAATGGGCCAAAACCAAAAATAGTCCACTTAAATGGGCTTTTTAGCCCAAAAAGTCAAACATGGCCCAATTAACTTGGAAAAGCCCAATCTGACTCAAAATTTGATTCTAAACACAAAACTCTAAAGGCCTAAAATCTGAAAGTGAGCTTATCACAGCTTATTAAGCAAACAGCTTATCCTTATTGGGCTTTTCAGCCCATTAAGCAATAAGCTAATGCCATAAGCTCTAATTTGACACACAACCTTCTTTTGGGATGATTAAGAGATCTGTAAAAAGAAATTTTGAAAAAGCACACTCAATAAGCCAGAAATAAGCAAAGTACAATTTCACTAAAAGACAAAATAGTCGGGTTTGAGATTTAGGGCACCTCAGAACTTGATTCAACTTGCAAAATGTCACAAATGAACTCAATAAGCCAAACCAATCAACAAAAATCCAATAAGCAACACCAATAAGCCAGAATGAACCAATAAGCACTTATGAAAAAGTCAATTAAGTTGGTTTTCTAGTCAAACCCTAAAGTCAACCCACCAATTGCTCCAGTATGAACAAATGGGTCAAATGATGAGCACCTATTACAAAATCCAAGTTGTTGCTGGTTAAAATAAGCTATTATAGCTTATTTATAAGCTGAAACCCAAAATACACTAGCAGTGGCTAGTAGCAGGGGAAAGGAGTTCCCACTGCTTTGACTATTTGACCAAGCTTTTTAGAGAGATTTAGTTGGATTCAATTGGAAACAAGGGCACCCTTGTGATCAGTGAATCACAAGGAGTCAATATCAACAAGAAAATCACAATTTGGTTCACACAATAAGCTAGAAATAATCAAACAGTCACCAGATATTGCTCAGACATGGGAAATAAGCAGTTATGCACAAATAAGCAGATATAGCATGAATAAGCCAACCAAATTCAACAGGATGCATACACAAGCTATATAAACTATGAATAAGCACAAACAAACTTAAATCAAACACTGAATAAAAGTATAGAACAAGATCAAAGCAGATAAATGTTACTGATATGAACTATAAGAACACAAGCCTACTTTGCTTATCTAATTGACCACAGATTCAAATTCGGGCACTCAAATCTCTTTCCCTGGTGATATTAACTAGGTTTAATCACTTGTTAGCCCTAGTCTATGATTAGATCTAGGTGTCCCTTAAACCTAAGCCAAAATTATCAAGTAAACAAGATTTTATACCCTTTTTATGAATCTAGGTGTTTCAAACCACAAAAATTGCAGATAAGTGACCAAGTATATCAGATACACATGTACCAACAGATAACAACACAAAACTAACACTCAACACACCACAAAACCTGCTTGTGCAGTTAACCCAAACACCCCTTAAAAACCTGTTTTGACAAATTTTCAAAGGCTTATCCAGATTCAACCCACAAATCAAGTCAATAACAACTCATAAACATCAAACAATGCAAGATTAACAATAATCAACCACAAAAACACAGATTCAAGAACTATCATGTAAATTCACCAAAAATTCAGAAAATAAAGAGAAATTTGAAAAGGGAGAAGGTGCAAACCTCCAAGACCTACATCCAGGCCCTAGATTGTTTGAGCTGAGGTACTAGCAAAACAAGTACCAGCTTCCAATGCTGCTAAGATGAACAAACAATAAGGTGAGATCAAATAAACAAGCACTTTTTCTGATTTTTGAAACCCAAGTTTTATCACTTAAAACCTTGCCTCAAAAACCTTCAAACATGAATATGGAACTCAGATTTTAGCTTATCAGATACCAAACTTTTATAAATAACAAATGAGAATTCAAAATTTTCAGAAATTCAAACTTTATTTCATAAAAAGGAATTACAAAGATTTAAAAGCTAAAATCTGGAACAAAATCTCTCTTATAGGTTGAGGAGACTTTTTATAGGCAAATGCTAGCTATGCACTATTCACAAACCCTAGAAGTGAATTTCCCTATTTGTCCTTTAGGTCTTCTAGATGATTCTTGGTTGTGAGCTGTCCAAAGTGATCAAGGACGTTCATTTTAGCTTTAGGATGAAGCAAAGGCTCTCAGCTATTGATCTTGACACGTGGCGTGCCTTGGAGAATAAGTGGTGATGTGATGGGTGAAACGGTTTGAATGGTGGGGTCCTTTGGGTGAGTGGGAGTGTGAGTTTATGCATGGGATTGGTTCGTGTGGAGGTTAATTATGTTTTGGTGTAGGTAATTGTAAAAACCCCTTTGCTGGTAAAAAGTGAATTATGGGTTCTTACGTGTGAACAGTGCCACGTTTGATCCGATTTTAGTGGAGGATTTGTGTTTGGCGCGTGTTTGTTTAAGTTTAAACTTTGGAAATGGCAACTTGGGCCCTTGTTCTTTGGTGAAATGGGTATTTAATGTTTTCAGCCAACAAAACTTGCATTCCTTTGTTAATAACTTTTCCAACTTCACACTTTTGGCACAAAACTTTGGAAAAAGGTTTAAAAGGGTTGTTTTTGCCATTTTGGATATTTGAGGGACTGATCTTGGACATTCTTGATCTTCAAAGGTCTTCAATGTAACTTTGGCTTCATGAGGGACTATTATGGACAAATTAGATTTGATGAGGGACTAATCTTGCCAATTCTTCAAAGTTGAAGGACCATTTGTGTAATTTTGACAATCTTAAGGGACCAAACTTGTAATTATGATTTCACAAGGGTTTTAAGTGTCATTTCTTCATTCATTGAGGATCAATCTTGCATATCTTCAAGTCTTCAAGGGTATTTGTTGGATAAATCATGATCTAGGGCCCGGTTCTTTGTATGGCTTCGTTTCTCGTGTCCGTTTTTCTTTGTTTCTTGTGATCTTTTGTCTTTTTCACGATATCCGTACCTAAAATACACAAGTAAACAAACACAAGCATATATATGGTATTTTATGACATTTTTATGCATTTAAAGCCCGAAAAGAACGATGAGATCATGTATAAATGCCATCTCATCACTCCCCCATACTAAGCCATTGTCGTGCCCTCACGCAATGCTAGAATAAAGTATCTAAGCATCACCAAAGTTCAATTTTATTAACCTTTATTGAAGGTTAAAAGACTTGCAACATACTACGAAGATGTGTAAAGACATAATGTATGATTTTCATCACAAATGTGACTTTTAGGGTCAAAGAATAGAAACAAGTAAATGTCCCTTAGAGTAAACTTCGTCATCCTTGATTGTCATACATTCCATGTTAAGTGCAAAAACGAGATCATTGTTGGTACAAGTCACAATGCTAACACTACTCATACGTCCAAATTATGTAATACTTTTTCTCCCCGCAATCCTAGTTATTATAAAAGGAAAATGGGTTACTAGCATTTTTTAACTAATTGTCATGGATCACAAGTGATTCATATTGACTTATTTGAGTAGTTATTAGTCCGAAAGCAAAGTAGCACAATTTAATCGATAGTTAGCCGAAGGACAAAATCTTTTAAAACGGCTTCTCGTGTATCTCCTTAAGTTCATATCTTGGCATAACTTGTTTCGCGATTTGAGACCTTTCTCGGACCGATATTTGGCATGTACTTCATACTTCAAATCTTGGGAAGACGTTCTTGAAATTATGGTCTTCTCTTCATATATTTGGAATTTCTTCACTTGACGTTGAGAGATTCTTCATATTTGGACCACGACTTCATCATTTTTCTTCAATCTCTATTTTGGACTTTGATATACAACGATCCGCCTCCTTTTCGGACTTGGATAAATTTATCCTCATACCTTGTAAGGGTCTTTTTGGATAGACTTTCTCCATGATCTTTAGGGGAGTAATTGCTTTTCGTCGTGTGTCTCGATCCTTCATATTGATTTAGGAATAATGATACTTCACATCATCTTGGATCTTTAGCAACAAAATAGAGCTCCTCATGCCTTGTTAGGGCCTTTTTGGATCTTCACCAATCTTCGCGTCCCGCTTCAATAAGTTATGCCTTAGCTATGAACTCTATTCAACCCCGAGCAAATTTTAAACGATCTTGCGCTAGAGGCTAAGTAACCTTTCAAATCGTACGACCTTACTTATTGCAATTATTTTTATTCCTAATGCATTGATCTTATGGGAAGAAAAAGCCACAATTAAAAACATATGAGTTTTTGAAAGAACATTTTCATGTTCTATGTTTAGCATGATCACTTGTCTAACTCTATCACTTCTCGTTCTTCACTATATAAAGACCTCTAATTAAAGAGACTCGTGAATACTTAGCCATGCAAGTCAAAATTAAGCCAAATTTGGATTAGCTTTCATTTAGACTATATCAAATCAAAGTTTTGGGTTTTCAAGCCACCTATAGGATCTTGCACTTTCTTGGACTTTTTCAAGTTTAGAGAATGCATTTTATAGTTCCCTTGATAAGTGACTTTCTAGGATCAATTATAGGAACTTGCGAAAAGTTCTTGTTCTTAACCCGTATGAGCTAAGACTTTCGCGTTTTAAAGCTCCCTATATAAAATTCTAGCAAAACTTGAATTGAGCGGGTTAAGGAATGTAAATGGCTCCAAATGCCCATCAAGTCAAAAATTAGCTCTTATTCTACCCATCGGAAAATATACATTCATGTCTTAAAAACACTTATGAAAACTAAGAAAAAATTTAAAATTGGGCCATTTTTAGCCTTATTAGCAACAAAACAAAACATTGAAAGTTGGAAAACGTGAGGGCGCGGCAAAGCAAGTACCTATTCACCCCCCATATTAAAAGCAAACATTGTCCTCAATGTTTCGAGTCTAAGGGTGGAGCACCCCCATACTAGAGACGAAGAATCGAATGCTTAGGATCTAGCATGGAAAGGGTGATCAACAATATATCTAAAGCCGTTTATTAAGTATGCTAAAAGATAATTGTTAGAACAATAAAGGATATGTCAATGGATTCGTGAAAAACTTCATCAAGCAAACGATGGAGGCTCACGTAAACGAACACGAGAGTCTTCAATCGTAGATGATGATGATGATCTAGATAACCCAATCACAAACAACCACGAGACAACGAGTTTGAAGGGTACAAGTCCCCTTATTAGTGAATAGTAAGCATAAAAGGATAAGCATGGGATCTCCCCCACGAGGCACCTCGTTTTTGATTACCGAGTCATGAGCTCGACTCGAACCCCTCAAAATGTGAATATTTAGGGAAAATCATGGTATGGTCAATTTTTAATGGGGCTTACATGATAAACAAGGCCCAAAAAGCAACCGGTATTAAGGACTAAGTCCTTTGATGATGCAAAATACCGGGATCGAAGATGGCGTCTTCGTTTTCATTGGATAAACAATTCAACGCCACTTCAACACGTGCCATAAACTCAAAGAGTTTGAAGAAAAGAGATGAGAAGTAGAAGGGTGGGACAATTGGTAAGACAAACTTTTGAGCTACTCGAGGTAGACTCACAACAAGCAAATAGATATAGTTTCCATTTATTGCATCGGTGGAAGACCGAGATTTCCCTTTATATGAAATTCCGGGATCAAATATCTCGTCCTCGGTGGACAAGGATGAGGGAACATAAGGGGTTCCCCATACTAAAGCCACACAAAGCATCGTCAAAAGGAGTAGACGAGCTTGTAGCACTCAAAACACGTGGTGATGACGGAGTTAGATTTGTAGAAAAATCAATTAAATCACATTTAAAATCTTTTCCTTTTTTATCTTTTAAACTCTCCTTATGAAAACCCAATTAAGGTTGTGTTTTCACACTTTTGGAGATACTTTGTATTTATTGTGATACTTAATACAATATAGTAATAATAATTTCACAAGAAAAACCAATAAAACCGATAATACGTATTAGTAGAGTTCTACTAATACAAATACTATATATGGTTAATATTAAAACAACAAGACAAATTAATCACGACACACCTCCCCGGTAGCGGCGCCAAAATGATTGTGGTAAATTACGACCTTTAGGAAAAGGAGGGTAAAAGCGGTAAGTATTAAGTGATGATTTAGGAAAATCAAGCACTAATGACCCAATGAAGTTCGTTTCCCAAGGAGGTATATGTGTGTGAGTAATTCGTAATTGGTTTGAGATTAATATTGGTTTACAAGGGGATGAGAAAAGAGTATGACGAAGACGTGAAAATAATTACTACGACGAGAAAACGTAAAACCGTAAAATGAGCTAAAATAAAAATTAATTTTAAAAATTACCAAAAATTCACCAAAAATCAAAATAAATAAACTAAGAGTTTACCAATGATCAAAACTTTTTCAAACCTTTTAAATAATTAAATATTCAATTTTTAAATGCTAATTAAAGCCCTAAAAAACAAATACATTATCAACAAGCCCAAATAAAGATTTTTCAATTGGTAAACCTCTAAAATGACCTAAAAAGATTAAAAACTATTTTTAGAAATTTTGAAACTAATAAAAACTATTTAAAAACTATTAAAACTTAAAATAATTATAAAAATTAATCTAAAAGTGATAAAATTATTCTAAAAGTTGCAAAAATCCTATTTTAATGTATTTAAGCTAAGAAAAATGTAAAAAGTTGAAAAATGTGAAATTTGAAAAATAATAATAAAATAATATTAAAATAATATTAAAAATACAAAAATTATACAAATTCTAAAAACTTGCAAACTAGTTTATTTTAACTTAAATAAACAGAAAATGAAAGTGAAATGACCAGAATACCCCTATTGGGCCCTCAAATGGGCCAAAATCAAAAGCAGTCCACTTAAATGGGCTTTTTAGCCCAAAAAGTCAAACCTGGCCCAATTAACTTGGAAAAGCCCAATCTGACTCAAAACTTGATTCTAAACACGAAAATCTAAAGGCCCAAAAGCTGAAAGTGAGCTTATCACAGCTTATTAAGCAAACAACTTATCCTTATTGGGCTTTTCAGCCCATTAAGCAATAAGCTAATGCCATAAGCTCTAATTTGACACAAAACCTTCTTTTGGGATGATTAAGAGATCTGTAAAAAGAAATTTTGAAAAAGCACACTCAATAAGCCAGAAATAAGCAAAGTACAAGTTCACTAAAAGACAAAATAGTCGGGTTTGAGATTTAGGGCACCTCAGAACTTGATTCAACTTGCAAAATGTCATAAATGAACTCAATAAGCCAAATCAATCAACAAAAATCCAATAAGCAACACCAATAAGCCAGAATGAACCAATAAGCACTTATGAAAAAGTCAATTAAGTTGGTTTTCTAGTCAAACCCTAAAGTCAACCCACCAATTGCTCCAGTATGAACAAATGGGTCAAATGATGAGCACCTATTACAAAATCTAAGTTGTTGCTGGTTAAAATAAGCTATTATAGCTTATTGATAAGCTGAAACCCAAAATACACTAGCAGTGGCTAGTAGCAGGGGAAAGGAGTTCCCACTGCTTTGACTATTTGACCAAGCTTTTTAGAGAGATTTAGTTGGATTCAATTGGAAACAAGGGCACCCTTGTGATCAGTGAATCACAAGGAGTCAATATCAACAAGAAAATCACAATTTGGTTCACACAATAAGCCAGAAATAATCAAACAGTCACCAGATATTGCTCAGACATGGGAAATAAGCAGTTATGCACAAATAAGCAGATATAGCATGAATAAGCCAACCAAATTCAACAGGATGCATACACAAGCTATATAAACTATGAATAAGCACAAACAAACTTAACTCAAACACCGAATCAAAGTATAGAACAAGATCAAAGCAGATAAATGTTACTGATATGAACTACAAGAACACAAGCCTACTTTGCTGATCTAATTGACCACAGATCCAAATTCAGGCACTTAAATCTCTTTCCCTGGTGATATTAACTAGGTTTAATCACTTGTTAGCCCTAGTCTATGATTAGATCTAGGTGTCCCTTAAACCTAAGCCAAAATTATCAAGTAAACAAGATTTTATACCCTTTTTATGAATCTAGGTGTTTCAAACCACAAAAATTACATATAAGTGACCAAGTATATCAGATACACATGTACCAACAGATAACAACACAAAACTAACACTCAACACACCACAAAACATGCTTGTGCAGTTAACCCAAACACCCCTTAAAAATCTGTTTTGACAAATTTTCAAAGGCTTATCCAGATTCAACCCACAAATCAAGTCAATAACAACTCATAAACATCAAAAAATGCCAGATTAACAATAATCAACCACAAAAACACAGATCAAGAACTATCATGCAAATTCACCAAAAATTCAGAAAATAAAGAGAAAATTGAAAAGGGAGAAGGTGCAAACCTCCAAGACCTACATCCAGGCCCTGGATTGTTTGAGCTGAGGTACTAGCAAAACAAGTACCAGCTTCCAATGCTGCTAAGATGAACAAACAATAAGGTGAGATCAAATAAACAAGCACTTTTCTGATTTTTGAAACCCAAGTTTTATCACTTAAAACCTTGCCTCAAAAACCTTCAAACATGAATATGGAACTCAGATTTTAGCTTATCAGATACAAAACTTTTATAAATAACAAATGAGAATTCAAAATTTTCAGAAACTCAAACTTTATTTCATAAAAAGGAATTACAAAGATTTAAAAGCTAAAATCTGGAACAAAAGCTCTCTCACAGGTTGAGGAGTCTTTTTATAGGCAAATGCTAGCTATGCACTATTCACAAACCCTAGAAGTGAATTTCCCTATTTGTCTTTGAGGTCTTCTAGATGATTCTTGGTTGTGAGCTGTCCAAAGTGATCAAGGACGTTCATTTTAGCTTTAGGATGAAGCAAAGGCTCTCAGCTGTTGATCTTGACACGTGGCGTGCCTTGGAGAATAAGTGGTGATGTGATGGGTGAAACGGTTTGAATGGTGGGGTCCTTTGGGTGAGTGGGAGTGTGAGTTTAGGCATGGGATTGGTTCGTGTGGAGGTTAATTATGTTTTGGTGTAGGTAATTGTAAAAACCCCTTTGCTGGTAAAAAGTGAATTATGGGTTCATACGTGTGAACAGTGCCACGTTTGATCCGATTTTAGTGGAGGATTTGTGTTTGGCGCGTGTTTGTTTAAGTTTAAACTTTGGAAATGGCAACTTGGGCGCTTGTTCTTTGGTGAAATGGGTATTTAATGTTTTCAGCCAACAAAACTTGCATTCCTTTGTTAATAACTTTTCCAACTTCACACTTTTGGCACAAAACTTTGGAAAAAGGTTTAAAAGGGTTGTTTTTGCCATTTTTGGATATTTGAGGGACTGATCTTGGACATTCTTGTTCTTCAAAGGTCTTCAATGTAACTTTGGCTTCATGAGGGACTATTATTGACAAATTAGATTTGATGAGGGACTAATCTTGCCAATTCTTCAAAGTTAAAGGACCATTTGTGTAATTTTGACAAACTTAAGGGACCAAACTTGTAATTATGATTTCACAAGGGTTTTAAGTGGCATTTCTTCATTCATTGAGGATCAATCTTGCATATCTTCAAGTCTTCAAGGGTATTTGTTGGATAAATCATGATCTAGGGCCCGGTTCTTTGTACGGCTTCGTTTCTCGTGTTTGTTTTTCTTTGTTTCTTGTGATCTTTTGTCTTTTTCACGATATCCGTACCTAAAATACACAAGTAAACAAACACAAGCATATATAAGGTATTTAATGACATTTTTATGCATTTAAAGCCCGAAAAGAACGATGGGATCATGTACAAATGCAATCTCATCACAACGCTATCTAGCTTATGCTCCAATTTTTTTGTTTCGAAAATTAAAGAGATTGATTTCAATCAATCAAAATAGATCTATGATGATAAGTTCGTTTTCGTGTTTGATCTTAAATGATCTACACATGCATAACGAATAATCTAAGATCATATCTTTTAACTGTTTTCTGGTCGTGTCTAGAAGTGATGGGGTCTAGGAGACGATGGGCATAGGATAGTTGATTGGTGGGTCTTGAGGAGATAAAAGGTTGAAGTTTGATTATGTAGATCGAGTCTCGTTGTGTTATAATTTTGGCATGGTTCCGCAATATCAAACCATATGATTCTGCAATCACAAAACCATATGATTCCGCAACCACAAAACCACATGATTCCGCAATTACAAAACCTCATGAACCATTCTTATTACATCAATCCACAACCCTTATAGATGTACATGATTCCGCAATAGCTAGAACCGAATGATGCCGCAATAGCAAGAATCGAATGATCCCGCAATTGCAAGAATCAAATGATTCCGTAATAGCAAGAATTTACATGATTCCGCAATGATTACGATTCCACAATGCTTCAAATCTCAGGATTTCCTAATGCAAAATCTTATCCAGAAGATTGTACTTGCCAGATTTTCAGGATCTGGAATTTTTTGGATCTGAGATTTCTAGGTCACTGCTTCATCTTCAAGAAAAATTAAAGGAAACCCAAAAAAATAAAAATAAAAAATTTGATACCAGATCTGAAAACTATGGACCATAAAGCTAATATACAGTGACTGATAAGACCAATAAAGA
The DNA here is from genome assembly GCA_025667525.1 of Glebionis coronaria. Classification (NCBI taxonomy): domain Eukaryota; kingdom Viridiplantae; phylum Streptophyta; class Magnoliopsida; order Asterales; family Asteraceae; genus Glebionis; species Glebionis coronaria. Next base: position 195,396,077 of record CM046875.1, read on the forward strand.
CTGTGACAGGACCAGATGTGACAGAAGTTTGTGACTGTTTGGACAATAAAAAACCAGTGAGAAAAACAGACAACCATTGTGACAAAATATTTTAGCAGATCGTTGATGTGTCGTTGATAGCATAGTGATAATTAAGATACGTTATATGGTAAATTAGAAAATTACCTTTAGGAAAAAGTAATAGTCTAAAATTACCAAAGACGAATTCAATTAAACACGTGATGAACCAAGTTCGTTCTACACAAAGATCTTATGAATTTGAGATGTTTTAGCTTTGATTTGGACAATCGATTTGAATTGGTTTTCGGTTTTTTAACTAAAAATTAAATCTACCAATTTTAAACTTAATTTTATCCTAATGTGCATGAATCGTAAACCCCCAAATTTATTAAATCTAAATACAATTACTTTAAATTTAAAACTATTAAAAATTTAAACTATTTAAAAATCTATAAAAATTAATCTATTTAATTAAAATAACTTTTACACTATTTTAATATCTATTTAAAATCTACTTTACAAAATCTATTTTTGAAACCATTTTTATTTAAATCTAAAATAATAAAATTCTAATTATTTGAAAACTAATTAAACTTTTAAAATTGATAAAACTTTATTTTTAATTTTATATTTTTTTTATTTTTTTTATTTTTTTTATATTTATAAAACTAAAATTTACTTTAATAAAAGTAATTCATATAACGAAAATTAATTAACCTACAATTTAAATGAAAATCTGCCTGAAACAATAATTCTTTATTAATTAACTAACTGATAGAAAAATCAAAAGAGCGTGTAGCTCAGTTGGCTAACACGTTAGACTGTGAACTGCGAGGTCGCAGGTTCGAGTCCAACAAGGGACTTTTTTGTGAATTTTATTATTTTTGACAACGAAGCTAACAAAATCACAGGAGTGATTATTCTTGCTCAACTTTTAAGTAAACTGCTTATTAAACAGCTAATAAGCTACCAGATCAGGGAATCTGATAACTGAAAATATATAACTAAATATATAGAATAGAAATGAACTCAAATAATACACAAACAACAGCCTAAATTCAGCAAATCATCAGCATACTAAGCCAATTAAATTAGCAAAAAGTACCAAATCATACAGCTAAGTAACATTCAACAATTTACTTTATCAGATAAAGAAAAGGAAACAAGATGCACAGCATACTAACATGTTATTAAATCCGCAGTTTTATATAAACTGAACGGGCTACTCAACATGGCTAACTAAGCACCTTATAACTCAAACCTAATAACTTAATTTTAGACGACTACTAGCAAATTAACAAAAGATTAGAACAGTTTAATAAAACCTTATAATCTAAAATAAAGCCAATCACATTAATACTTGAACACAATTAGCCCAGAGTCCTACTTGAACTCTCAAATCCAAACCATAAATAAATGAAACAGGCATTCATCAGATTTAAAACTTCTAATCAAAACATACTCATTTAAATTCACCAATCAGTAAATAAGGACAAAATTACACTAGCAGATAAAACTATATAACTCTAACAACAAAGAACCAAACAGATAAAATGCAATAAATCTAAATCGATCTAAACATGAAACATATTAATCTAATTAACTAGGAAATTAAAAAGGAAGATAAACCTTTTGAAGATCCCGTTGAGTAGAAGGCTAGCGCTGTGCTACCTTATGAACCGGAAACGAAATCACCAAACGAACCACCATTAATCGAACCATTATATTTGATTTTTCGAACCAAATAACCAACATAACCTAACGACTCACCATATGATATATATCGAACCAGGCAGATATATTTTAAATTTCTTCTAGTGGGGAAAAAAACTTTAATCCCAATTTTATTTAATTACTTAATTAAAGCAATTATTGAGCTTAATTAAATAATATCATCAGTTATCAATATTAAATTAATAAGGTTGCAAAGACAGTAATATAAAAGATTAACTTTAGAAACTCAAAACTTTAAAATTTAACTTTTCATTAATTCAACATAACATTACATTATCAGAAAGAAAATTACAAGCCTAAACTAATTTTAACATAATAACAGTAAATAAAGAAAGGGATGCCTTTTATAGAAATATTGGGGGTTTTTATAGCCAACCCCCAAGGCTGCTGAGGAGGAGTTTGTTGAAGCTGAAATCCATCTCGGCCGTTGATAAGGAATCCTCTTCTTCTCTCTCTTTCTTGTTTTCATCTAAGGGATTAGCCCATCTAGCACACGGATCGCCAACGTGGCATCCGTTGTGCTAGTTGTGCTTCTTTGATGCTGAGGTGTCCACACTTTATTGGTAGATTAAATAGAATGAGGTGTTGTCTCCAATAGACGGTTGCCACGTCTCCATTCTCTCCCACTCCTTTCTTCCGAAAACATGGGGAATTAATTCCCCATGCGTGTGAATAACCCGTGTGAACAAAAGAGTGAAAAAGCCCTAATTTTTGTGTGATTTATTTGATTAGGGTTTTTGGGGAAAGATGAGAGTTACTGGTTTTTTCTCTTTGGGGTGAAGGAAGATGGTGGGTGAAAAAAAAAGTATCCTTGTTATTATCGTCAATGAATGGGACGGGTAAATAAATATTAAGGGTGAGTGTGAGTTAAATAAAACGTGTGCTGACTGACTGGGGATAAGTGTGAGTTAAATAAACTTCACCAACCATTTGTTTTCCAAACCCTAAGGCCCAAAATTCTTAATTCATTCATGGGCCATCATTGGGCTTTTTTCCATAAACAACTTCCAGCCGTATCATTCTTTTCTCCTTGGGCCATAATGGGTTGTTTTTTCAAAAGTGAATAAATAAGATCCCTTATTGGGATTTTGAGCCCAATAACCAAGAGTGGGGCCCACAAGGCCCAATTAAGATTAAATCCTCTAAAGCCGAACTTGCATTTGGCTTCCTCGATCTTTTCATCAAACTTGTGTCGGTTTTGCCGTTTTTCACGATCTTTGGTACCTACACACATGAAACAACAAAACACACATATACAAGGCATTTTTGATACTTTTTATGCATTAATTGGTTGTTTATAGATACAAATGTTATGAGTAAAATAACTCATATCAAACTCCCCCTTGCTAAGCAATTGTCGTGTCCTCACGCAATGATAAAGTAAAACCCTAACTACACCATTATTCAACTTTTGACAACTTTATTTTGCAAAGACATAATGTATTGCTTTCATTATTAGAAAATAACTTTAAGGATCATAAAACTCAAATAGATTCATCGTCCTCGACTTTTCACTTTTCCATGCCAAGTGCAAAAACAAGATCATTGTCAATCATAAGCCCCAAAATTAAACCAACTCATACAAGTAATTTGTGTTAAACACAATCTCTTATTATTCCTAATTGTATCTCTAGATTTTATTTGTCATTTACCCAAAGGCTCATTTGACTTTATTTGATATTTATTAGTCCAAAAATGAAGGCAGAAACGGTGTAAACTCAACACTCAAAACCTAACCTCGACTTCAAAAACCGTTGTCACTAAAGAAAGCCCACATCAAGGATAACTTAACACGATTTGAGAGATAAATCCCCGGACCCGAAATTTGGCTAATATGGCTACTTAAAAGCAACAATAAAACCTCCAAAGTCAATTATGACCTATTAATGGAGTTAGCAACAACTACATCATAACACCTTTTGGTTCTTTAAGATGCAATTGTGATCCTTATTTAAAATCCACACCCGAAGGCTCCTTGGACAAAAATAAGGGAATTGACATCACCATCCCACCTTATGGCTCATGATGATGAAGCAATTTTTATTCAACACGTCCCCTTGCCATACACCCTAAGGCTCTAATGACAAGGTTAGTGCTACATGACCCCCACCCGAAGGCTCCTAGAGAACATGTTTTTATTTATTCTTCTTTATTAATATGATATGTATAGTAAGCCAAATTTCCGCAATCCCATGATCAAAAGTCCATGACGCTGACACCCTTAATGTGTTCTCACTTTAATTACAAGGGAAGAAAAAGAAGGAGTTACGAGTTAAGATATCAAGCTTAAACCGCTAAAAACTTCATTTATTAAGCAATTATTATTCAAGCGTGGAAAATAAATACGAGGAGATTAAATCAAACACAAAAATACTTGCACAAAGAAGAGTTAATTTTAGAAACTTATGATTGAACTCTATCATCTCTTGTTCTCCATGTTATAAAATTTCAAAAATGTGAAATCAATGGATACTTAGCCTATTAAATCGAAGTTTTAGGTTTTCAAGTCATCTATAGGATCTTGCATCTTCTTAGACTTTTTCAAGTTTTAGAATTTGTGTTTTAAAGTTCTCTTGATAAACGACTTTCTAGGATCAATTATAGGAACTTGCGAAAAGTTCTTGTTCTTAACCCGTATGAATTAAGACTTTCACGTTTTAAAGCTCCCTACATAAAAGCCTAGCAAAACTTAATTCAAATACGTTAAGGAAAAGCTAAGGTAAAAACCAAGTCGAGTCAAAAACTATTTTTATTTTCACCAACGGAAAGCCTACATTCGTGTCAAAAGCACTTATTTTATTTATTAAAACTTAAAAATAACACTAAAAATTTAAAATTTTATTGAAAAATGAGAAAAACAATTACGTTTGGACACGACAAAAGCAACTGCAAGCGATTATATCGATTGACTCCCCCATGCTAAAACCAAACATTGTCCTCAATGTTTCTTAGCTCAAGAGTAACACCCCCTTGCTAAAATACGAAGAGTCAAATGCAAAATCCTAACATGGAAAGAGCACGCAAATCTATAAGCCGTTTATTAATTATGCCTCAAGATAAAACGTTAGTCGATAAAAATCAAGAGATAGAAAGTGTGCCCCTTTTTGGCATTCAAAGAATGGAAGATCAAGTGGACCGGCAAAAACCGAACACGAGAGTCTTCAAATATTAGGGTCATACCTAAGATTCACAACACAACAAAAAACGAGCACGAGCTTGAAAGATCAAGCCTTATTAGTGTGAGAAAATAGAAAGAAGATAGAATGTATGGGACTCCCCCACAAGGCACCTCGTTTTTGTTCACCGAGTCATGAGCTCGACTCGATCCCCGCATTCATTGGTCCTTAGGGAAAAATGGTGAAAACCGGCATAATGGAATAAAATCCATCATAAAGCACGATGTCGGGGTCAAAGATTACATACTCGTTGTCGAATGACAAACGAAAGGATAAAACTCCAACACGAATCTCCCAAAAGAGATGGTAGTCACAAATAATGGTATGGATGTAGCATGCTCCCCGAGATAAACTCTCACCAAGATGATTAAAAAGTCTTTCAATTATTGCATCGGTGAAAGGCCGAGATTTCCCTAAATCAACGATTCCGGGGTCGAATCCCTCGTCCTCGGTGGAGAAAGGAATAGACAACACGGTGTCGTCCCCCCATGCTAATCCTAAATCATATGAAGCACATGGTAAAGGTGGTATAAAAGTCTCAACACTAGTGGTTTCCACTTACATGACTTTGTCGACCTTATCACTCTTATGAATGTGAACAAAGGGGTCATGGTACTCAAAATGAGTCGCATGAAAAACCCGCACATTAAGATCAAAGCGAGTTGGAAGGATAATTGGAGCAAAAGTAATTTCTCCCTCCAGGTCAACATTATCATCATCATAAATCGGGTGATCAAACCAAGAATCGTCATCACCGTCATTAGACTCTTCCTCAAATTCCGAAGGAATGTCTATATAAAGTAACTCATCAACCTCCTTCAAAAGAAGCTCATCATCACAAAGGTTGTGAGATGTAGGAGGTGTGATGTTCTCAAAATCCTCTTGAAACAATGGATTATTGTTCATTGAAGCTTTAATGAGAGGATTTGAGTAAGTCATAAAAGTGTCATCAATCTTGTCATCACAAGAAATATCCGACAAAGTATCAAGTGTGTCACACTCGGATACAAGATCATCATTCTCATTAGAAGGTAATTCATCGGTGAATTCCTCGAGAATGGTAGGTAAAACACGAGAATAACGCTCGATCTCGAGATCGGAAACGTCTTCACTTCCCGTGGAAGTGGATCAATGATAGCAAAAAGTTCCTCGATGAACTTATCACATGAATAGTCACTAACCTCACTCGCTGTGAAGTTAGGAATCAAAGGCTCTTCAATGGAAGATTGTGCCTTAGGAAAATCAAATTGATCCTTCGAAGAGAGTGAAAATGAGTCCATTTTCAAAGATTGTTCAATTAAAGCAATATCACTCTCGGGATCAAAATTCTCACTATTAAAGTCACTAGCATCAAATGGCTCACTTAGGTATTCATCAATTTCCTTTTCAATCTTAGAACTATCATCCTCATGTGGAGTGAGTGGAGATGAGGAAAGATTACAACATGATTCAACAAAGCAAGCTTCTTCATTTGAATTTAACTTTTCATTTATCACAAAATGAGGTTTCTAAAATTGGAAAAACACCTTTATCAAAGAGAGCTTTCTTATTACTTTCAATTGTCTCAACAAGTTTTACACTTTCCACTTTCTTAGAAACAAATCTTGGAATCTTTTCCAGTTTGAAAATAATGCTTTTATCTCCATAAAACAATTTAATTTCTTCTTTCCTCATATCAACTTGAACTTGAGCCGTGCACAAAAATGGTCGTCCTAAAATAATAGGCACACGAGGATTGGTCTCATAATCAACTATAGAAAAATCGGCTAAGTACAAAAACTTTCCCACTTTAACAATGACATTTTCCGTTATACCAACCGGTCGAGTGGTGGTACCATTAGCAAGCTCAATGATCATTCGAGTGGTACTAAGTGGTGCATAATCAGTAGATTTCCAAAGGGCTAGGGGCATCAAGTTAATGCTAGCTCTTAGATCGGCTAGAGCTTTGCACACCTCAAGCTCATTGAAAACACAAGGTATCAAGAATTGACCCGGATCTTTATACTTCTCGGGAAAGAAATCAAAGAAAACCGAGGTACTAATCACATTTAAAGTAGCCTTAGTGATATCTAGAAAGGTTTCCTTAGGTGGAGGATTAAACTCAATCACTTCAACTTCATCTAAATTATCAAAATCATCATAAACGGTTATGGCCTTAAGCTCTCCCTTCGGGTTTGGAATGGTGTTACTAGGTAAGCAACCCGAAGAAGATGATGGTTTAGACATAAATCCCTCAAACATCGAAAGCAATTTATTTTGACCTTGTTCCAAACTTTGTTGCATACGATTGTGACTTTTCTCTAATCTTTGCTCAAAACGATTTTGGTTTTGTTCAAGTCTTGTTGATTAAGCTCAATCTTATTGTTTTGCCCTTTAATCGTATTTTGAAACTCATTTTTCAAAGTTCCCATTTGTCCTTGAATGTTATTTTTAAAAGCTTTCAAATTTACCTCATTCGTTTTAATGTAGCTTGACAACTCATTTTGATTATTTCTTTGAAAACCTTGATTGTTTTGATTAGCATTAAACCCATTTCCTTGATTGTAATTCCCTTGGTTACCACGGTTAAATTTATTCCCATTGTTTCCATTGTTGTACCTATTTTGAACCGGTGGAAAACCCGGTGGAGCAACATGATTTTGACGAGGAACTTGACCGTTGGAGCCATAAGTTCCCTTCGCGGCAAAAGCACTAGCTTGATCAAACCCCGTGGTTGAACAAGCATAATTAGGATGTGCTCCACCACATGATACACAAACATTCTCAACCATATTAATCGATCCATGATGATTCTTCCTAAGCTCATTCAAAATCGTGTCAATCTTAGAGTCCAATCTAGCAATCTCGGGATTAAATGAATTCACATTGGAAACACCCGGTGTGTTTCGTGAATATTGTGCTCTAGACTTATTCTCAATTATACACCACGCGTCTCTCGGAGTTTTTCTTAAAAGATTACCACCCGCGGCGGCATTTAAAGAATCTTGTTCAATCATATTAAGCCCATTATAAAAAGTATTAATTTGATGCAATTCCGAGAAACCGTGGTGTGGACATTGTCTCAACAAATCTTTAAATCTTTCCCAAGCAACCCCAAACGATTCATGCACTTTTTGTTCAAATCTAGTGATCTCGTTCTTAAAGTGTGTTGTCGATGGTGGAAAGAAATAATTCATGAACTTAGACACTAAATCATCCCATGTTAAGATCGAACCCGGTGGTTCTTTCTCATACCAAATCTTAGCATTACCCTCGAGCGAGTACGGAAAAAGCATGAGCTTAATCGCGTCATTCGGCACATCTCTAAACTTGAGAGTCGAGGTAATTCGAAGAAAATTCCGAATGTGAGAGTGCGGGTTATCGGTCTCATTGCCACGAAATTGGTCGGCACGAATGAGCGATAAAAGACCCGTCTTAATCTCATAATGATCCGCCAAAATAGCCGGCACAACGATTGCTTCCCCGTACCCTTCGGTGGGTGCACGGAGCAATTCCTCCATTGTTCGGTTATCGGCCATCTCTACAACAATAGGTGGAAGCTCGGGTTCTGCTATTCGTTGTTGACGATTTCTATTTCTACGAGGAATATTTTCAAGCCTATTAAAATCAATCACAAGACGAGAAGAACGTAATTGCATACACTACAAAGACGATAATTTAGAGGATTGAAGAAAAGAAATTAGACAAGAAGAAGATTATTTTTGGTATTTTATTTGGTATTGCTCAATAAAAAATGATCGATAAAAAACAAGGAATAAGGATAACTACTATGGAAGTAAATTACCCTCGGTCGACTTTGAAACGATAGGTGAAAACCTAAACGTCTCGAGGTTCAATAAGTAAACTACAAAAATAAGATTTATTACTACTTGAGTCGGCAAACCAATAATAGGTTGTCCCTCTCAATATACGCACAAGCAAGCGGGGAAACGAGGTGGCACAAAGCACTTGAAAACCTTTTTCCTTAGACGGCCTTTTATAGCACGTCGCCTTATACCTACCTTACAGTTTGTATAAATCGAGTTCAAACTTCTTATTAGTATTTATCTATTTTGCCTTTTTTTTGGATTCGAATACAATAGCTAGGTGATGAAATCCCAACTAAGGTCTTATATGAAAAGTATGTAAAATTATTGTTCTACATAGTACAATATATTAATCACAAAAAAGGAGAAAAACGATACATACTATATAATAGAAAAATAACAAAACTTTCTAAGGACGGAAAAGGTCTTCAAATCAACGATCAACAAATCTCCACAAAGACGAATCGTACACAAGATCCCCGGCAGCGGCGCCAAAATTTTTGATGTGTCGTTGATAGCATAGTGATAATTAAGATACGTTATAGGGTAAATTAGAAAATTACCTTTAGGAAAAAGGAATAGTCTAAAATTACCAAAGACGAATTCAATTAAACACGTGATGAACCAAGTTCGTTGTACACGAAGATCTTATGAATTTGAGACGTTTTAGCTTTGACTTGGACAATCGTTTTGAATTGTTTTTCGGTTTTTAAACTAAAAATTAAATCTACCAATTTTAAACTTAATTTTATCCTAAAGTGCATGAATCGTAAACCCCCAAATTTATTAAATCTAAATACAATTACTTTAAATTTAAAACTATTAAAATTTTAAACTATTTAAAAATCTATAAAAATTAATCTATTTAATTAAAATAACTTTTACACTATTTTAAAATCTATTTAAAATCTACTTTACAAAATCTATTTTTGAAACCATTTTTATTTAAATCTAAAATAATAAAATTCTAATTATTTGAAAACTAATTAAAATTTTAAAATTAATAAAAACATTATTTTTAATTTTTTATTTATTTTTTTTTAATTTATATTTATAAAACTAAAATTTACTTTAATAAAAGTAATTCATATAACGAAAATTAATTAACCTACAATTTAAATGAAAATCTGCCTGAAGCAGTAGTTCTATATTAATTAACTAACTGATAGAAAAATCAAAAGAGCATGTAGCTCAGTTGGCTAACACGTTAGACTATGAACTGCGAGGTCGCAGGTTCGAGTCCAACAAGGGACGTTTTTTTGTGAATTTTATTATTTTTGACAACGAAGCTAACAAAATCACTGGAGTGATTATTCTTGCTCAACTTTTAAGGAAACTGCTTATTAAACAGCTAATAAGCTACCAGATCAGGGAATCTGATAACTGAAAATATATAACTAAATATATAGAATAGAAATGAACTCAAATAATACACAAACAACAGCCTAAATTCAGCAAATCATCAGCATACTAAGCCAATTAAATCAGCAAAAAGTACCAAATCATACAGCTAAGTAACATTCAACAATTTACTTTATCAGATAAAGAAAAGGAAACAAGATGCACAGCATACTAACATGTTATTAAATCCGCAGTTTTATATAAACTGAACGGGCTACTCAACATGGCTAACTAAGCACCCTATAACTCAAACCTAATAACTCAATTTTAAACGACTACTAGCAAATTAACAGAAGATTAGAACAGTTTAATAAAACCTTATAACCTAAAATAGAGCCAATCACATTAATACTTGAACACAATTAGCCCAGAGCCTACTTGAACTCTCAAATCCAGTCCATAAATAAATGAAACAGGCATTCATCATATTTAAAACTTCTAATCGAAACATACTTATTTAAATTCACCAATCAGTAAATAAGGACAAAATTATACTAGCAGATAAAACTATATAACTCTAACAACAAAGAACCAAACAGATAAAATGCAATAAATCTAAATCGATCTAAACATGAAACATATTAATCTAATTAACTAGGAAATTAAAAAGGAAGATAAACCTTTTGAAGATCCCGTTGAGTAGAAGGCTAGCGCTGTGCTACCTTATGAACCGGAAACGAAATCACCAAACGAACCACCATTAATCGAACCATTATATTTGATTTTTCGAACCAAATAACCAACATAACCCAACGAATCACCATATGATATATATCGAATCAGGCAGATTTATTTTAAATTTCTTCCAGTGGGGAAAAAAACTTTAATCCCAATTTTATTTAATTACTTAATTAAAGCTATTATTGAGCTTAATTAAATAATATCATCAGTTATCAATATTAAAATTAATAAGGTTGCAAAGACAGTAATATAAAAGATTAACTTTAGAAACTCAAAACTTTAAAACTTAACTTTTCATTAATTCAATATAACATTACATTATCAGAAAGAAAATTACAAGCCTAAACTAATTTTAACATAATAACAGTAATTAAAGAAATGGATGCCTTTCATAGAAATATTGGGGGTTTTTATAGCCAACCCCCAAGGCTGCTGAGGAGGAGTTTGTTGAAGCTAAAATCCATCTCGACCGTTGATAAGGAATCCTCTTCTTTCTCCCTTTCTTGTTTTCATCTAAGGGTTGAGATTAGCCCATCTAGCACACGGATCGCCAACGTGGCATCCGTTGTGCTAGTTGTGCTTCTTTGATGCTGAGGTGTCCACACTTTATCGGTAGATTAAATAGAATGAGGTGTTGTCTCCAATAGACGGTTGCCACGTCTCCATTCTCTCCCACTCCTTTCTTCCGAAAACATGGGGAATTAATTCCCCATGCGTGTGAATAACCCGTGTGAACAAAAGAGTGAAAAAGCCCCAATTTTTGTGTGATTTATTTGATTAGGGTTTTTGGGGAAAGATGAGAGTTACTGGTTTTTTCTCTTTGGGGTGAAGGAAGATGGTGGGTGAAGAAAAAGTACCCTTGTTATTATCGTCAATGAATGGGACGGGTAAATAAATATTAAGGGTGAGTGTGAGTTAAATAAAACGTGTGTTGACTGACTGGGGATAAGTGTGAGTTAAATAAACTTCACCAACCATTTGTTTTCCAAACCCTAAGGCCCAAAATTCTTAATTCGTTCATGGGCCATCATTGGGCTTTTTTTCCATAAACAACTTCCAGCCTTATCATTCTTTTCTCCTTGGGCCATAATGGGTTTGTTTTTTCAAAAGTGAAATAAGATCCCTTGATGTTGGAGTTTTATACACCTTTAGGAAAAGGATGCACAAAGTAGGGCAAGTGTGCACGACGATTTAGGAAAACCGTGTGTGAATGACCCTAGGTGAGTTCGTTCTCGAGGAGGCAAGTGCGTTGTGTTAAGAGTTGATTTATGATGTTTGTGATTATGATAATTGAAAAAAAAGAAATGAGAGAGGAAAGAATTGACGGTTACGAAAACTAATTATACTACGACGAAAAAGGCGTAAACGTAAAACCGTAAAAAAACGACAAAAATAAAAATTTCAACCTAAAAATCAATTATGAGCTAAAACAAGTCTAAAATAATATAAATAAGGAATAAAATCCAATAAAAATATTTTAAAACCTTTTATTAATTAAATATTCAATTTTAAATGCTAATTAAAGCCCTAAAATTAAATATAATTAATCAAAATGTCCAAAATATGATTTTATTGAACAAATAACTTACTTATATTATCTAAAGACTAAAAAGTATTTTTTATGATTTTTAAATACTATTTTTCTATTTTTAAATTACTAAAAACTATTTTAAAATTAAAATAATTATAAAAAAATAATTAAATAGTGCTAAAAATAACCTACCAATTTTAAAAATCCTATTTTACTCTAATGAACAGTAGAAAAATGAAAAATCTTGAAAAATATTAAATTTCCCACTAAATGACCAAACTAGTTTAATTAAAACCCTAATTAACTTAAATTAATTATAAAAATTAATTAAAAAGGTGAACAGTAACTAATTTTTAAACCAAAAACCTTAAAATATTATTCTAAGTTCAGGAAAATTGATTAAACTGAAAAATATAAATTTTTGGCACTAAAAGACAAAAACAGAAACTTTAAAATTAATTAAAAATAGCTAAATAACCTAAAAATTACTAAATGAACAGTAAATAAAAATTTTATTAATCAGAAAAATCCTAAATTAAATAAGAAAAATAATGGCACTGGTTTCAAGGTCTAATTCCACTTTTTGGTCACTAAAGACAAAAAAGTAAGAAAACAGATAGTGACATGTGCTGGACTTTTGTCCTTTAGCTCAGCAGTGGGAAAAAAGACACTAGCAGTGGGAAAGGAGTTCCCACTGACAGTGTAAAATTTTGCTGTGATTTTCAATAAGCTTAGGAAAGCTTATCTTGATAGCTTTTTTGGACAATAAGGCACCCTTGTGCTCTTTGAAGCACAAGGAGTCAGATATCACACAAAATCAAGCAGCAAACAATCAACAATTAGCACAAAACCATTTAATCAAAGCTAAACATGGCATTATCAAGTTGCTGATGCACAAATGAGAGGTCTGTGGACTGAAGAGCCAATAACTTGCACCCTAGTGACTTTTACTTGACCAAATTTGGCATACACACTTACCAACTAGTACTCTAACAATAACAATAACTCACTTACCCTATCTCCTAACAGAAATCCAAGATTATGCACAAAAATTCATGAAAAATAAGCATGAAAGGCATAAGCAGATTTTCAAGCTCACTTTTCTTTTAAAATTCCAATACTTGCTTCCAAATCTGTTCTAAACTAATTACCAACTAACTACAAACCTATCTTAACCTTAATCAATTGGTCTAACACACTATCAAAACACAAATTAAATTTTCTACCCTGCTAATACCCGTTTCCAAACACCCTGTTAAACTCCTTTTTCCAATTTTTAACAAACAAACTCTCTTAAAAACTCATCCAAACTGATTCATATCTACTCTAGCATGCATATTGTAACACAAGAGCACAAAACAAACAGATTTTACAACACTTAGCACATGAGCATGAAAAATCACATAAGCAATTGACTTTTCTGAAATTTTAAAAATGAAAAAGGTTCCTTACCCAAGAACCCTACAATCCAGGGTTCTTGTGGTTGCAATACCACCTCCCTACCAACTCGGGTTGGTGCAGAAACAATGATCAATCAACCTCCTTAAACCTGCCAAGAAAAGTCAAAGCAAAACACAAATCTTGGATATATTCTGTTTAACTCTTTTTTTTCTTAAAAACCTTACACAATTCTTTCTGGAACTTACAAACACGTTTCAATGATATCTTTCAAGGAATTAACATAATAAATTAAAACTGAAATGCCAAATCTTGACACAAGTTCTTACCAAGAACTTGCTCAAAATTTCAGAAACTTAAAAACCTTTTTTGAAAACTTTTTTAAACACAAACTTGAATGAACAAACTTTAAAATTAAATGCTGGAAAGTAAATGGTTCTCAGTTTTCATGTAAGTAAAAACACTTTTTTCATTAATTTTAAGAAAATAAAAATTACATCAAAAACTGGAACAAGAACTATGAGCTAACCCTAACGCCTTTATAGACAGGCTTACAATTTCTAGAAGGTAGAAACCCTAATTGTGAACTCCCAAATGTGCCCTTGGATATCCTCAACATATTCCTTTCTTGAATTTGAATTTTCTAGTCAAATGTGAGCCATGTGAAGGATTCTGATGGAACCATGTGAATGCCAGTTGCCAAATCAATCTTGGACGTTTATTCTCGCCTTTGGGGACACGAAATCGACTTGTGGCGTTGATTGGCTGTCAAGCTTTGTCTTGGAGCTAGAAAGTGGGGCAGGGGAAGGCTGGGGAGAGGACCACAGCCCACGTGGCGTTTTTCTGGGTGTGGGGATATGTTTAAAAAGTGTTAAATTGCTAATCTGGAGAAGCTTAGAACAAAACCCTTTGTTATGAAGGAGATTGCAAGTTAGGGTTTGTTCTTAAGTATGTGTGAGTGTGTGTGTTTTAATCAGGATTGGGGTAATTAGTTTTTAAAAAACGAGTTTCCCCCACTTTGATTAATTAAATAAGTTTAAGTAAAGTGAGTGGGTTCAAAAAGGTTTGTGATAGGGTCAAAAAGTTGTGGACTAGTTTGTTTGAACTGGTGGGTGACGTGTCAGATGGGGGTTGGCTGGTGGGGTTTTATTGTCTGGTCACATTAGGCCCCCCACTTTTTAAGTTATCTTCATTTTGTAATAAATAGCTCACAAATCCCATTCCCTTTGTTTTTAACTTTCAACACTTGTCATTTTTGGCACAATGTTTTTGTAATATTGAAACAAGGACCATTTATGCAATTTCTTCAATTTCCAAGGACTGATTTTGCCATATCTTCAAACTTCAAGGCTTTGACTTGTTGGTTGACTTCTTGGAGGACCATATTTGACAATTTAGATTTGATGAGGGACTAAATTTGCCAATTCTCCAAAGTTAAGGGTCCTTTTTGTAATTTTGACAAACTTTAGGGACCAAACTTGTAATTATGAAGATACAAGGGTATAAAGTGTCAATTCTTCAAACTTGGAGGACCAATCTTCAATATTCTTCAAATCTTCAAGGGTTTTCTTTGGAAAATTCCTCACTAGGGCTTGGTTCATCGTGCGGCTTCGTTTCCCGTGTTCGTTTTTGCGTGATTCTTGTGATCTTTTGTCATTTTCTCAATATCCGTACCTAAATTACACAAGCATATATTTGGGTATTTTGATGATATTTAATGCATTTTAAGTCCAAAAAGAACGATGAGACCATGTATAAAAGCCGTCTCATCACTCCCCCATACTAAACCATTGCCGTGCCCTCACGCAATGCTAGAATAAAGTATCGTAGCATCTCCAAAATTCATTTTATTCACTTTATTAGAATGATAAACTAGCTACACTACTACTATTAATACTACTTGTGTTATAGACATAATGTATGATTTTCATCGCAAAATGGGACGTTTAGGTTCATAGAATAAGAACACGTGAATGCTTCGTTAGAAATAATTTCATCGTCCTCGATTTTCACTTCAATTCCATGCTAAGCGTGCAACGAGATCATTGTCATTATAAGTTAGTAATGCTAACACTACTCATATGCCCTAATCACGTACTTATTCTCCCATTATTCCTAAGTTGTATCTCTTATATTTTATGATGTCTTGAATGTTTCACGAGGATACATTGTTTGACTTATGCGATAATAGAGATTTAGGTCTAAAAATAGAGTCCTAACGGTGTAACTAAGACCATCAAATCAATAACCCCTCCTAATAGACGACGATGTTAAAAAATTAAGTTGACAAGAAGAATCGATAAACACGGTTTTATAACGGTTTTGAACATGAGACTTATTACCAAGACTTTTATACGCCCCCTAACGGAAGGGCCTTATTATCTTTGGTTTACCTCCATCTTTTATTCAACTTCGCCATGAAGCTTTTATTATGACTTCGGTCTTGCCTTGCCTTTTATTATCCGCCTCATCGGTGGTTTTATTAGCCAAAGACGTATATCCTCACGCTAAAGCGAATTTTGGATCTTTAAAGCTTCGAAGATTAAGGCTTGATTCACTTTCAATTTTGCATAGATTTTAGGCCTTGTGGGGCTTCAAATTGTTTGCTTGATTTAGGTGAGCACTTGAAATCTTATTATTAGGTGAAGCTTTCGATTATTCGGGTGCCAATACTTCAAAACCGTGACGCTGGCGATACCTTAATGTCTTCCCAATTTAATTACACGGAAGCTACTAGAAAAGACTAGAAACCCAACAATCCTAACTAAACCGCTAAGTCAATATTTATTAAGCAAAAAATATTTACATGCGAAGGGAGAATAAGCAAACAACGAGAACACATGAGTTTTTGAAAGAATACGAGTACTCTACGTTTAGCATGGTAACTTATAATTAACTCTATCATTTCTCGTCCTCATTTAAGAGACTTAGCCTAATGTGTAGTTAAGGAATCAAAGCTAAGTGCTCAACACGCACGGTCGAGTCAAAAATTACTCTTATTCTCGCCATCGGAAAATCTACATTCGTGTCTTCAAACACTTATAAAACATGAGAAAAATTTTAAAATTTGGCCATTTTTAGCCTTATTTTGCAACAAAACGATAAACAAAACGATAAACTTTGGAAAGCGTGAAGGTTTGGCAAGGCAAGTATCTATTCACCCCCCCATACTAAAGTTAAACATTGTCCTCAATGTTTCGAGTCTAGGGGTGCAAACACCCCCATACTAGAGACGTAGTCGAATGCTTAATCTAGCATGGAAAGGGTGTAACCATAAAATTAATAGCCGTTTATGAAGTGTGCTAAAAACCTAAGGTTAGAACAATAAAGGATATATCATGGATATTGAGAAATGTCTCCAAAGCAAATGATCGAGTGCTCCCATAAAACGAACACGAGAGGCTCCAATCGTGAAGATCATGATCTAAAAACCACAATGCACAAACAACCACGAAACAAAGGTTGGAAGGGCACGAATCCCCACACGTAAGCTACATTAGACTAAGAAAGCGATAATATGTACATAGGATAAGCATGGGACTCCCCCACGAGGCACCTCGTGTTTGATTACCGAGTCATGAGCTCGACTCGATCCCCTCAATACTAATTATCATTGGGGAAGGTGACTTGGTCGAGGGAGTTCAAGGATGGAACTTCCCCACCAAAGTAGTGCTTCAACCTATGTCCATTCACCTTGAAGTTAGGACCATCATCTTGAGCTAGCTCGATGGTCCCATACGGAAACACTTGAGTCACGGTGAATGGACCGGACCAACGGGATTTCAATTTACCGGAAAATATTTTCAATCTTGAATTAAAAAGTAAAACTTGATCTCCAATGTTAAAAACCCGGTTTTTAATTTTTGAATCATGTAACTTTTTAGTTTTCTCTTTATAAATCAATGAATTTTCATAAGCAATGTCCCTTAATTCATCCAATTCATTTAATTGCATTTTCCGGTGTTTTCCCGCGGTCTCCATGTCATCATTACAATGCTTTAGGGCCCAATAAGCCTTGTGTTCTAACTCGATAGGCAAATGACAATTTTTTCCATACACAAGCTTATAGGGAGTGCACCCAATGGGTGTCTTATGAGCGGTCCTAAAGGCCCATAAAGCATCGTCTAACTTATCCGACCAAGATTGTCGGTTTTCTCCCACGGATCTCTCCAAGATCCTCTTCAATGCTCGGTTTGAAACCTCGACTTGCCCACTCGTTTGTGGGTGGTAAGCCGTAGAAAGACGATGTGTAACCCCATATTTCCTTAGAACCCTTTCGAATTGGTCATTACAAAAATGGGTTCCACGATCGCTTATGATAGCTCGAGGGGTTCCAAACCTAGCAAACAAACTTTTCAAGAACTTAACTACCACACGAGCATCATTAGTGGGCAAGGCCTTCGCCTCCACCCACTTAGATAGGTAGTCAACCGCAACAAGGATGTACTTATTACCACGAGATGATGGGAACGGCCCCATAAAGTCTATGCCCCAAACGTCAAAGATCTCACATACTTGAATGATATTTTGTGGCATTTCATCTTTTTGTGAGGCTTTTCCTTGTCGTTGGCATGAATCACAAGACTTCACAAGATCTTGTGCATCTCGGTAAATAGTAGGCCAAAAGAAGCCGGCATCAAACACCTTTTTAGCCGTGAGATTAGCACCGTGGTGACCACCCGTGGGTCCCTCATGGCAAGCTCTAAGGATGTTAGAAGCTTCGGTGCCAAATACACAACGGCGGATGATTTGATCCGCACAAGTTCGAAACAAGTAAGGGTCGTTCCAAAAGTAGAACTTGACATCACGAAAGAATTTTCGTTTTTCTTGAGTTGTCATACCCTTAATGATGAAGTTACCCGCATGGTAATTTGCAAAATCCGCAAACCATGGGGTAGGAGGATCAAGTTTGGAATTCACTACACCAAGTGTTTCAAGCGGAAATGTTTCGGTGATTTCCTTAGGCTCGTAAACACTTTGGTGAGGATCTTCCAAACGAGAGAGATGATCGGCCGCTAGATTCTCGGCTCCCTTTTTGTCAACGATTTTGTGATCAAATTCTTGAAGGAGGAGAGTCCAACGAAGTAATCTCGGCTTTGCATCTTGTTTAGCCATGAGATACTTGATAGCCGAATGGTCCGTATACACTATGCATTTAGTCAAGACGAGATAAGGTCGGAATTTCTCAAATGCATACACCACAGCAAGGAACTCCTTTTCCGTTGTAGTGTATTTAAGTTGAGCCTCGGTCATCGTCTTGCTAGCATAGTGGATAGGCAAGAAGTGCTTTTCATGACGTTGCCCCAAAACGGCCCCAATAGCGTAATCACTTGCATCACACATAAGCTCAAAGGGGAGGTTCCAATTTGGAGCAACAAGAATGGGAGCTTCGGTAAGTTTCCTCTTAAGGATCTCAAAGGCTCGTACACAATCTTCGTCAAAGACAAAACGTGCTTCTTTTTCAAGAAGATGTGTAATGGGTCGAGAAATCTTCGAGAAATCCTTGATGAATCGTCGATAAAAGCCCGCGTGGCCTAGGAAACTCCTAACTCCCTTGACGGTTTTGGGATGAGGTAATTTGGCGATGACGTCTACCTTAGCTTGATCTACCTCAATCCCCGCTTTCGAGACCTTGTGCCCTAAGACGATTCCACTTTTAACCATAAAATGACACTTTTCCCAATTGAGCACAAGGTTGGTTTCCTCACAACGTTTTAACATTCTCTCAAGGTTCGACAAACACGAAGTAAAGGAATCACCAAACACGGAAAAGTCATCCATGAAGACTTCCATCGTCTTCTCGATCATATCATGAAAAATAGCCATCATGCATCGTTGAAAAGTTCCCGGTGCATTACAAAGTCCGAATGGCATTCTACGATAGGCAAACGTTCCATATGGACACGTAAACGTAGTTTTTTCTTGATCACGAGGATCGATGGGAATTTGGAAGTAACCGGAAAAACCATCTAAAAAGCAATAGAAATCGTTTCCCGCAAGACGCTCCAACATTTGGTCCATGAAGGGCAAGGGAAAATGGTCTTTTCGAGTGGCTTCATTTAACTTTCGATAGTCAATGCACACTCTCCATCCGGTCACGAGTCTTGTGGGAATTAACTCGTTGGCATCGTTTGGCACAACGGTCATCCCTCCCTTTTTAGGGACACAATGAATAGGACTCACCCAAGGGCTATCGGAAATAGGGTAAATCATTCCCGCGTCAAGGAGTTTAAGGACCTCCTTTTTGATGACATCGTGAATTTTGGGGTTTACCCTTCTTTGACTTTGGATTGTTGGCTTGAAATCCTCCTCCATTAATATTTTGTGTGTACAAAATTTGGGATCGATTCCCTTAATGTCGGATAACTTCCACGCAATCGCCCCTTTGTGGTCCTTAAGAACATCGACAAGTGCGGTTTTTTCATCATTCGAAAGTTCCTTCGCAATAATAACCGGCAACTTGTCGTCCTCCTCCAAATAGACATACTCGAGGTGAGGAGGTAAATCTTTCAACTCGAGGATAGGTGGTTCCTCAAGTGAAGATTTGGGCTCGATACTCATAACCTCCTCGGGTGGAGGAAATGGGAAATCGTTGAGAAAATCCTTGATAATCGAGAAGTCCTCATAGTTGTCGAGGTCTTCGTCACAAGTACGTGGAACATCGAATTCTTCCAACGTAAAACCACCACCTTCGAAAGGAGTGAAGGTTGGTGTCGAATTATCAAGAATTGGATCTAACATAGTGGGATTGCCACTAGTTTCTTCATCACCAAACCCTAAAACTTCTTGTGAAAATTCCTCGCAAACCACGTCGATCATATCAACGAGGTTTATGGTAGCAACGGAATAAACATGAGAAAGTTGAGAATTTTGAGTTGCGTTTATAACAAGTTCCTCGTCGTTGAAACGTAAGGTGATCTTTCTAGCATGCACATCAATCAAAGCCATAGATGTATCTAAAAACGAACGACCTAAAATAAGAGGAACTTGAGGATCCGTGGGGATGTCAACAACAATAAAGTCTACGGGATAGTAGAACTTCCCCACTTTCACAAAAACGTCTTCCGCCAATCCACATGCAAGAATCGTGGAATGGTCGGCCAACTCAATAGACATTCGTGAAGGAGTAAGATTAGGAAGATTGAGCGACTTGTAGATTGCAAGTGGCATCAAGTTAATGCTAGCACCAAGATCGGCCAAGGCATAGCATTCTTCCATATCTTGAATTGCACAAGGGATCAAAAATTTACCGGGATCACCGACTTTTTGAGGTATGCGATTAAGATAAACCGACGAACAACTAGACATTTGGTGTAATTTCTCCTTGTTGTTCAACATACTCTTAAAGTTAGCGGCAAATCGAGGCATCATGACCAAGGCGTCGGCGAAACTCACATTAAAGTGCAAATCACGAAACATTTTCAAAAAGAGCTCAAATTGATAGTTGTCGCGCTCTTGTCGTTTCTCCTTCCTAAGTCTCGATGGGTAAGGCAAGGGTGGTGTGGGTTGGGGCATAGGCATAGCCTTTGGAATCTCGGGTTCCAAAATGGGTGATGGGTCAACCGTAGGTGTGGCATGAGCGGTACTTTGTGGGCTTGAAATATGCTCCTTTTCGACCACCACCTCGGGCTCTTCCTCAATTTCCTCCACCGTTGGAGTAATTGGTTGAGGAGTTGGTTCTTTAAGTGCCTTACCATTACGTGTGGTAATCACTTTCATCTCTCCCTTCGGGTTTGAAACGGTGTTACTAGGCAAACTACCCGAAGTAGAGGCTTTGTTCACCATTACGCATTCTAAAATTGCATTAAGCTTAGCATCAAAATTATTAAACTTCACATCTTGGCTAGCGGCTTTTGGTCAATTCTTTGTTCAAGCCTAGCATGACTTTGCTCTATCTTGTTGTTTTGACCTCGAATTTGGTTAGCAAAATTATTTTTCAATTCATTCCTCATGGCTAGATTTTCCTTAATGAAATTAGCTAACTCCTTTGCAATCTTAGCCGTCTCCTTAGCTTGATTAGCCATTTTCTCTTGGATGTTTTCCATAATCTTATCATTTGAAGTAGTGTAATTCAAAAATTCCAATGGAAGTTCTTTGTTATTTTGAAGAGCTTGACTTGCATTTTGAAAATTACGGTTTTGATTTTGATTTTGCAATTGGCTATTACTACTACTCCCTTGATTCCCATAGTTGTTATTACCCTTATAATTGTTCTTTTGATTGCTTTGGTAACCAACTTGATTGTTTCGATAATTGTTAGCATTTTGATTTGGTGAAAAACCCGGTGGAGTCAATTGATTAGTGCGAGGAACTTGACCGTTTTGGTTATAAGTTCCCGCGGCCGCGAAGGCACTCGAAGTGTTACCACCGTTGGTAATGCACTCGGAATAATCGTGAGCTCCACCACAA
The DNA here is from genome assembly GCA_025667525.1 of Glebionis coronaria. NCBI lineage: Eukaryota > Viridiplantae > Streptophyta > Magnoliopsida > Asterales > Asteraceae > Glebionis > Glebionis coronaria. Next base: position 195,418,213 of record CM046875.1, read on the forward strand.
TACATACAAGAAACCTCAACCGCTTTAATCGTAGCGGGAGCGGGTTGTTCACCAACTTTAAACTCAATTAACAATCCTTTAAGCTTATCAAAAATCTTGTTCTCCAAATTAGCCTCGATTTGGCAAGCATCAACGTTGTGTGACAAACTAGGTGAAGATGAAGACGAAGCCTTACGAACACTCGACGTGCTACGAGGACTATACACCTTAGACCTATTCTCAATAATTACCAATGCTTCCTCGACCGTCTTACACAAGAAATTACCACCCGCGGCGGCATTAAGATAATCACGCTCATGATCGTTCAAGCCATTGTAAAACGTGTCTATTTGATGCAAGTCGGAAAAACCATGATGAGGACATTCGTGCAACATTTCTTTAAACCTATTCCAAGCCGTTGAAAAACTCTCATTAAACTCTTGCGAAAACTTTGAAATCTCGTTTTTCAAGTGCGTAGTCTTAGACGGCGGAAAAAATTGGTTCACGAATTTTGAAACGAGATCCTTCCACGTCAATATAGAATTGGGTGGCTCTTTCTCTAACCAAATTTTTGCGGGCCCCGCTAAGGAATACGGAAAAAGCATCATCTTAATCGAGTCGTTTGAAACATCCTTAAACTTGCACGTGGCGATGAGACGATTAAATTGGCGAATGTGGTTATGCGGGTTGTCCTTTTCGTCCCCTCGAAACTTGTTGTTTTGAATCATGGACAACAAACCCGTCTTAACCTCAAAATTCTCCGCAAGGATAGCGGGAATCACAATCGCTTCTCCATAACCCTCGGTGGGTGCTTGAAGCAACTCCATCATAGTTCGATTAGCCATGGGTGCTTCTTTCACTATAATGGGTTCGTCAATAGGAGAGTCCTCACTAGTAGGAGTGAGTGATTTGTTTCTTCGTTTACGAGCACGTCTTGCTTTAGAGCGAGTTTGCATAAACGTCACGTACAACGAGAAGGCGAGCAAAGAAGATTCTTTTTGGTGTTTTTACTTTTTCAATTTTTTTGTGGTTTTTGATTGTTTTTAACTTTTTTTGGATTTTTTGGAATGTATTAAGTAGACCAAAATCTACAAATCTCCTCACTAATCAAATCTCTTGATTAACGAAGCCTCAAGGAATGAAAACGAACACGTGAAGTGAACGTCTTCGATGACTTTAGAACGATGGTGGAACACCAAATCGTTCAAGAGGGTTTAATCAAATGAAACCAAGAAAATATATATGATACTTAATAATACTTTGGGCGGCAAAACCCTCGATTCACTCTCAAAATCAAATACGCACAAGCAAGCGGAGGAAACGAGGCGGCGCGAAGCACTTAAGAGCCTTTTTCCTTTAGGTCGTGAAATACAACCGCCTTATACCCACCTTATAGTTTGTATTATCAAAATCAAGCTTCACGAAAGTATTTATCTATTTTTGCCTTTTTCTTTGGTTTGAGATTCGAATACAATGATTGGGTAATGACCTCCCAAGTCAAGGTTGTGATTGCTCACGTATTTGGAGTACTTGTAAATTTATTGTTCTACGTATACAATATAGTAATAATATTCACACAAAAATCGAAAAACGATAATACGTATTAATAGAGTGCTATTAATACAAATACTATTATGGCTAATATAGAAAACAACAATTGTTCAACCAAAACACAACACGCCTCCCCGGCAGCGGCGCCAAAATGATGTTGTAGTTTTATACACCTTTAGGAAAAGGATGCACAAAGTAGGGCAAGTGTGCACGACGATTTGGGAAAACCGTGTGTGAATGACCCTAGGTGAGTTCGTTCTCGAGGAGGCAAGTGCGTTGTGTTAAGAGTTGATTTATGATGTTTGTGATTATGATAATTGAAAAAAAAGAAATGAGAGACGAAAGAATTGACGGTTACGAAAACTAATTATACTACGACGAAAAAGGCGTAAACGTAAAACCGTAAAAAAACGACAAAAATAAAAATTTCAACCTAAAAATCAATTATGAGCTAAAACAAGTCTAAAATAATATAAATAAGGAATAAAATCCAATAAAAATATTTTAAAACCTTTTATTAATTAAATATTCAATTTTAAATGCTAATTAAAGCCCTAAAATTAAATATAATTAATCAAAATGTCCAAAATATGATTTTATTGAACAAATAACTTACTTATATTATCTAAAGACTAAAAAGTATTTTTTATGATTTTTAAATACTATTTTTCTATTTTTAAATTACTAAAAACTATTTTAAAATTAAAATAATTATAAAAAAATAATTAAATAGTGCTAAAAATAACCTACCAATTTTAAAAATCCTATTTTACTCTAATGAACAGTAGAAAAATGAAAAATCTTGAAAAATATTAAATTTCCCACTAAATGACAAAACTAGTTTAATTAAAACCCTAATTAACTTAAATTAATTATAAAAATTAATTAAAAAGGTGAACAGTAACTAATTTTTAAACCAAAAACCTTAAAATATTATTCTAAGTTCAGGAAAATTGATTAAACTGAAAAATATAAATTTTTGGCACTAAAAGACAAAAATAGAAACTTTAAAATTAATTAAAAATAGCTAAATAACCTAAAAATTACTAAATGAACAGTAAATAAAAATTTTATTAATCAGAAAAATCCTAAATTAAATAAGAAAAATAATGGCACTGGTTTCAAGGTCTAATTCCACTTTTTGGTCACTAAAGACAAAAAAGTAAGAAAACAGATAGTGACATGTGCTGGACTTTTGTCCTTTAGCTCAGCAGTGGGAAAAAAGACACTAGCAGTGGGAAAGGAGTTCCCACTGACAGTGTAAAATTTTGCTGTGATTTTCAATAAGCTTAGGAAAGCTTATCTTGATAGCTTTTTTGGACAATAAGGCACCCTTGTGCTCTTTGAAGCACAAGGAGTCAGATATCACACAAAATCAAGCAGCAAACAATCAACAATTAGCACAAAACCATTTAATCAAAGCTAAACATGGCATTATCAAGTTGCTGATGCACAAATGAGAGGTCTGTGGACTGAAGAGCCAATAACTTGCACCCTAGTGACTTTTACTTGACCAAATTTGGCATACACACTTACCAACTAGTACTCTAACAATAACAATAACTCACTTACCCTATCTCCTAACAGAAATCCAAGATTATGCACAAAAATTCATGAAAAATAAGCATGAAAGGCATAAGCAGATTTTCAAGCTCACTTTTCTTTTAAAATTCCAATACTTGCTTCCAAATCTGTTCTAAACTAATTACCAACTAACTACAAACCTATCTTAACCTTAATCAATTGGTCTAACACACTATCAAAACACAAATTAAATTTTCTACCCTGCTAATACCCGTTTCCAAACACCCTGTTAAACTCCTTTTTCCAATTTTTAACAAACAAACTCTCTTAAAAACTCATCCAAACTGATTCATATCTACTCTAGCATGCATATTGTAACACAAGAGCACAAAACAAACAGATTTTACAACACTTAGCACATGAGCATGAAAAATCACATAAGCAATTGACTTTTCTGAAATTTTAAAAATGAAAAAGGTTCCTTACCCAAGAACCCTACAATCCAGGGTTCTTGTGGTTGCAATACCACCTCCCTACCAACTCGGGTTGGTGCAGAAACAATGATCAATCAACCTCCTTAAACCTGCCAAGAAAAGTCAAAGCAAAACACAAATCTTGGATATATTCTGTTTAACTCTTTTTTTTCTTAAAAACCTTACACAATTCTTTCTGGAACTTACAAACACGTTTCAATGATATCTTTCAAGGAATTAACATAATAAATTAAAACTGAAATGCCAAATCTTGACACAAGTTCTTACCAAGAACTTGCTCAAAATTTCAGAAACTTAAAAACCTTTTTTGAAAACTTTTTTAAACACAAACTTGAATGAACAAACTTTAAAATTAAATGCTGGAAAGTAAATGGTTCTCAGTTTTCATGTAAGTAAAAACACTTTTTTCATTAATTTTAAGAAAATAAAAATTACATCAAAAACTGGAACAAGAACTATGAGCTAACCCTAACGCCTTTATAGACAGGCTTACAATTTCTAGAAGGTAGAAACCCTAATTGTGAACTCCCAAATGTGCCCTTGGATATCCTCAGCATATTCCTTTCTTGAATTTGAATTTTCTAGTCAAATGTGAGCCATGTGAAGGATTCTGATGGAACCATGTGAATGCCAGTTGCCAAATCAATCTTGGACGTTTATTCTCGCCTTTGGGGACACGAAATCGACTTGTGGCGTTGATTGGCTGTCAAGCTTTGTCTTGGAGCTAGAAAGTGGGGCAGGGGAAGGCTGGGGAGAGGACCACAGCCCACGTGGCGTTTTTCTGGGTGTGGGGATATGTTTAAAACGTGTTAAATTGCTAATCTGGAGAAGCTTAGAACAAAACCCTTTGTTATGAAGGAGATTGCAAGTTAGGGTTTGTTCTTAAGTATGTGTGAGTGTGTGTGTTTTAATCAGGATTGGGGTAATTAGTTTTTAAAAAACGAGTTTCCCCCACTTTGATTAATTAAATAAGTTTAAGTAAAGTGAGTGGGTTCAAAAAGGTTTGTGATAGGGTCAAAAAGTTGTGGACTGGTTTGTTTGAACTGGTGGGTGACGTGTCAGATGGGGGTTGGCTGGTGGGGTTTTGTTGTCTGGTCACATTAGGCCCCCCACTTTTTAAGTTATCTTCATTTTGTAATAAATAGCTCACAAATCCCATTCCCTTTGTTTTTAACTTTCAACACTTGTCATTTTTGGCACAATGTTTTTGTAATATTGAAACAAGGACCATTTATGCAATTTCTTCAATTTCCAAGGACTGATTTTGCCATATCTTCAAACTTCAAGGCTTTGACTTGTTGGTTGACTTCTTGGAGGACCATATTTGACAATTTAGATTTGATGAGGGACTAAATTTGCCAATTCTCCAAAGTTAAGGGTCCTTTTTGTAATTTTGACAAACTTTAGGGACCAAACTTGTAATTATGAAGATACAAGGGTATAAAGTGTCAATTCTTCAAACTTGGAGGACCAATCTTCAATATTCTTCAAATCTTCAAGGGTTTTCTTTGGAAAATTCCTCACTAGGGCTTGGTTCATCGTGCGGCTTCGTTTCCCGTGTTCGTTTTTGCGTGATTCTTGTGATCTTTTGTCATTTTCTCAATATCCGTACCTAAATTACACAAGCAACAAACACAAGCATATATTTGGGTATTTTGATGATATTTAATGCATTTTAAGTCCAAAAAGAACGATGAGACCATGTATAAAAGCCGTCTCATCATCCCTTATTGGGCTTTTGAGCCCAATAACCAAGAGTGGGGCCCACAAGGCCCAATTAAGATTAAATCCTCTAAAAACGAACTTGCATTTGGCTTCCTCGATCTTTTCATCAAACTTGTGTCGGTTTTACCGGTTTTCGCGATCTTTGGTACCTACACACATGAAACAACAAAACACACATATACAAGGCATTTTTGATACTTTTTATGCATTAATTGGTTGTTTATAGATACAAATGATATGAGTAAAATCACTCATATCAATCGTGACCAAAAAAAAAATTATATCGGGACAAACAGAAAATGCAAATACCACCAAATCAATAACAAGAAACACGAACGATCCAAGAACGAACCGTGGCTCTAATGCCAATTGTAGGTTTGCTATTTATGGATCCAGTGGTGTTGGTGGGTGGTGGTAAATGGTGGTAGCCATGGATGAAGATAAAGAGAGAGGTTGTGTGTGTAAAAGAAAGGAAAATGAATTAAAATGAAAGGTGAGAAAAACACAATCAACAACCCCTCCTTGGAAGCCTTGGAGGGGTATATATAGTCACACACGTATAAACTATACATAGTTGCCTAATCTAGTCCCTACGTGTGTGACTATGATAACTAATGGGAATCTTAAATGTCGTCACATAAAGTGAATTTCCAATACTGTAGAATATTGATAACCTATGAATCTATAAAGGGGTTTGTTGATTTCTAGAGAGAGAAAGTTAGAGAGAGAAAGTGAGAGAAACTATGTGTTATTTCAATAAAATGGAAACAAGAAAATGACAACAACCAACCCCTTTCCATGGTGGAAAGGGGTATTTATAGTTCCAAGCAAACATGGGCTTGGGCCGGTCCATGACAAGCCCATGGACCGGTTCTTACTTAAGTTAATAAGTAACTAATGACTATTTTCTAACTACGAGCTATTACAACATCAATATTATTGTGGAGTGACCGATACTTCTAATATACGTAAAACGTATTTCAAACAATCTCCCCCTAAGGGAGGTCACTCCACGTTTACAAAGTTCTAAACCTAGCATACTATACTAAGTCTTCGTTCTTTAGCTCGTAGTCTTTTCTTCTTTTCTTTCTTTTGTTGTGAATATGTTGGTTTGATCTTTTTGGCTTTGGCTTGAGAGCATTGTTCTTTGGCCTTTCACGTGCGATCTTTGCCTTTCTTGTGAACTTTGCCTCCTCGTGACTTCATGTTCCACACACTTACGTCTTTTTGTTAAATTCTCGAAAGCTTCAGAGTTTGGTACAGCGGAAGACTTCATCTTGTACTTTCTTGAATTTTTGCTGAACTTTGTTGCAAAAGACGTAAGCATGTGGGAACGACTTTTACAGGTACACCGCAACACCACCGTCTTTACTGGTACACAGCAACGCCACCGTCTTCAACAGGTACACAGCAACGCCACCGTCTTTAACAGGTACACAGCAACGACACGAATAAAATGGCTTTGAACATTTTATTCTAATTCGGTAGCATTTTACCTCCGGTCGGTGAAGACCGTTGGACGATATTAGATATCGTACCCGTGACGGATAGTTTCAATTAAGTAACTTCCTGACAGGATTTCGCGGGTAAACCCGTTCTCTTTATTTGACCGTCCAAAGCTGACTGCGAACATAAAGAGTGAATCACTTGGATAAATTATCCTTGTGATTTGAAGCCGTCAATTCATGAAACCTGGAACAAGTGAATTTCAATTAAGATTTTCACCATCGTTGCTTTCCAGTTGTCACGAGCTCAATTCATAAAGGATCTTGCACGTCACCTACCAAGTGTTGTTTGATGTTGACACTAGAAGGATTTCCACTCGTCACTGTGGTCAATAAAGAGTCACTCTGAGTGTTCTGGCAAGATCATATGATAATGCGAAGAGGCCTGGAACGAGTTTAAGTTCAATTAAGAATTAAACCACTGTTACCTTCCAGTTTTTCACAAGATTGGTTCTAAAAGAACCGCACGTGTAACCTACCATGAGCTTGTTTGATGTTGGCTCAAGCAGGATTTCCATCTTCATTGTAATAATTACGTATTACTCGGATGTTCTGACAATATTACAGGAATATTGCGTAGGACTCATGAAAATCTCTTACTTTTCACAGTGTGTGAGAAAGCAAGGAATAAATGGAAAGTGTCCTAATGAGACTTTTGATGATCTCTTGGCTCTAGACTCGATTGTGCGTTTTGATTTAGTGAGCGATGGCTGGAGAGGAGTGCCACCTTTTCAATACCAGTTTATTCGGAGTGAATAAACCAATAGATAACGTGTTGATCTCCGTGTGATTAAAACAAATACCTTTTGAGAGATATTTGAGTTAGCTGGGAAGGGTTGTGCATTGCATCACTGGGTCCATGATATCTTTCTTCAATACCGAGAATCATTAGCAAAAATGACCTCAATAGCATATGTATTGACCTGGTTTCTGCCTAAAGTTGTAAGGAGGGCTTCTTTCTTTACACCCTTTATCTTTACAATTCTTTTTCATTCTTCAACCCCTTCAATGCTTACCAATACGTCATCACTAGCACCTTGTTGTGATTGTTCCAGTGCTAGCTTAAGTACTTGGTCGGCATTCAGCTACGTTCACATTCTTTCTCCATCTTTCCTAGGACTTCTAATTCTATCTAGGGAATTGTCCTTGGGAAGATTCCATCGGCTCTGATGAATCATTGGACTAAACCTATTCCTACCACCCTTTTGTCACCACATCCGTCGTGAATTAAGCGTGTTTTGGGAAGGAATTGCCACCATGAAAAATCATTGAAAATCACCTAAGGTACTTGTGATATTGAAATCAAAAGTTTTGTACCTTAGGTGTTTTGTTCATCAAAAACGCTCCCCCTTAACACGTGCTATACACATATTAAGTTGGATAATCATTAAGTCTTTTTCATCTTTTAGCCAAGTATCACTTGAGTCTCCTTAATCCCATTTTCTCCCCTTATCCAAAATGTTAACCATTAATATTTGGGATATTGAATGGATTAACCGGTCTTTGGGTAAAAATGAAATCGATGTTTGGCCATAGAACAAGTTATTGCTCCCCCTTAATTTAATAAGGGATAGTTGTAGTGCTTTAGTATGATATATTTTGAAAGATTTAGAATCTCGTGAGAAATTCTTGAAAAATTATCATACCTTAACACTACATCAAGCCATTAAAGCACATTATTCATAAATATACATATTCACAATTGAAAACCAATATAAAGTGGACCTGAAATGTACGACCCATTAGATGGATCGTTGCAGTAGCTTGTGGTGCACTAGATATGGTCTTCCACCCACGAATCTTTCCAAGCTCCTCATCAATCTACGTTCACGGAGCTTTTGATCGATCTTCTTGATCACATACTTCGCCATCTGCCGGTAACCCGGATGCCAATCCTCCGTCATTTCTGGCAAAGTCCCACCCGAGTTCAGATGCTCCAACTTTCCTCTGACTTGTAGAAGAGTCCCATCACTGTACTTATGGAGCTCACCCACCCTCATAAACTTCATCAAACCTCGACTGTTCAAGTAGAAAATGTCGTAATTTGGGACAGAAATGCTGGTATAGGGACATCTTTCTACATGTTGAGGTAGCACTTGATTCACAGGACGGGTTAAGTTGAGCTTCCTTTGATAGCTTTCGACTCCCAACTGAAGATCTTCAACTCGTGACTTGATGACAACGCTTCGTGTGAACATACGAAGTGCTGTATTCAAAGCAATCAGGTCTTCACGAGGAATATGTGTGAGTTGATCTCGGGTCATCAGAAGCAGCATATCTTCGATATCCTCAAGGCGAATGATGGAAAAATCTCCCTGTTGGATTTTGTATTCCCTGTCATCCTCCCTTTTCAAACGAATCTCCGTCACATGATAATAGCCATTTTTGGCTTCAGTTTTCATTCCTAAGATGTTGGAGATGCGGATGTCGGATCTAACATTGCTTCCAGAATTGACCAGGCAGCAACCCCTGTACGCCCTTCGGACTCGTTCGTCCCAATGAGATGCACCTATGACAGCATACATATCATAATTACGATTTATCTTAGGGACCCAGAGTCTGTTTACCTTTTCCTCGATAAAGGGTATCTTCCCCCAGTTGGCAGCTTTCAGCAAGGTCAGGGAGGTTGCGTACTTTGATGACCCCTTCAGTAGATACACAAGATCATTGGTGACGAAGAAGTCAAGAGCAATCTGATTATCTTGAGAAGGATCCATTGGAGGTGGAGCTCTTTCTGATTCATGAAGTCCTGGCCGTTGAACGGTATTCAGAGCCTTCAGGATCTCATCAGCATAATACTCGAACTCCATTCGGGTTAACCGGGTTTTGGCACGAATTCTCTTATCTTTCAGCGCTTTCTTCACCAAGGATGGAGTAACCGAAGTCTTATACTCATGAGCAAAAATGCACATAAGTCAATCGGACTTCGGATACGGAGATACAACACATCTTTGTCAGCGTCTATGATCGGATCATATTGTGCTGCTGCCGTGATCCAAGCCTGTGGTGGTGCAGTCTCGTCTATCTCCAACGTGTCTGCCCAGTCTCGTGTGCTTGGTTCAGGAACCGTAGATGGTTGTGCTTGTTGTAGAGGAGTAGAAGTGCGAACATCTGCTGGTTCAGTTTCAGGCATTTCGGCAGTGTCGTGAACTGGTGAGTGTTGTGCAGCTTCGGGTTCCGTTACTGATTCTGCAATCACAGGAGCAACAACAACAGAACTAATGGGGTTAGTGGTAATAGGTAAAGATACAGCGATAGAGGTACCGGGAACCGATGACGCTGTAGTGGCATTCACATCGTGGCGCCACTTAGTTCGTCTTGATTCCGACGATGTTGATTTGTCCTTCTGTGCTGCATCTTTCTTGGACTTGATTCCAGTCTTAGCAGTTTTCTTGGAGCTGGTAACCTTGTCTCCCTCTTTCGGCTGTTCACCCCCATCATCATCCTGATTGTCATCTCCGTTACTACCCCTAGCACTCTCCTCATTCCCATCACCACCATCATCGCCATCATCATCATCCTCATCCTCGTCATCATCATCCTCATCCTTATCCTCATCATCACCATCATCGTCATCCTTTTCCTCTTCTTCTCCTTCTTCTTCCTCTTCCTCTTCACCAGTACCCTCTTCCTCCTCACTTTCTTCCCTTTCTTCTTCAGGTAGAATGTGATAAGGTACCACACTTCCAAACGTATTGAATAACCTATCATCCTCCATGATAGCATCATTCAAGGATTTATATAGAGCCCGTTGAATCCTAGACTTATCAAACGATCCAAGTTCCACCATACGAGCCTTAAGGATCTTCTTCAATTCAAAATCCGTCAAGTCATAAGCAATCTTGTAGGCGGCTTCTGAAGGATTGGATGATTTGATCATCAAGTTGTCAGCTGCAAGTGTCTTCAACTCATCACGCAGTTTAGGCATTAGGGATTCAACGGATTCTTGCACTCTTTCTTTCACAGAGGCTTCAAGTGCTTCTTTTTGCTCTTTGTATTTATCCCTCATCGCTTGAAGTCTGGTGATACGTGCAGCATGCTTACCAGCCTCAGCCTGCTTAACCCGAGCTAGTTCTTCTGCATGTGCTTTTCGAGTCAACTCCATATCTGCAGCGAACCTAGCAATCATCTCCTCTTGGGCTTTCCTAGATGCTTCCTCACTTTGAGCTCGTCTTTGTAACTCTTGGCGAAGTTCATCCATTTCGCGTTTGTGAGTATCCACATGTTTATCCAACAGTTCGGCCATCACCAATGCAGCCATTGTAGATGTTGCAGAGCTGCTTTGGGTTGATTGGAGAGCCTCGGCTGTTACTGCGGTACTAAGTATGGGAATTGTAGGTGGTGGAAGAAATGGTGTTGAAGCCGGTCTGGTTGGTAAGGGTTGTATGGGTGGAGGTTGAGTTGCTAAGGGTTGAGTTGATACCATGATCGTAGGAGCAACAGACTCCTTTTCCACACTTGCTGAAATAGGGATTGATGGCTCCTTCGAAGTGGAATAATGTTCAGGTGACCCAAACTCATCAACATCATCTGGTTCCACGTACTCATCCTCAATATCTACCCTTGCACCTGAACCACTACCGCCAGTATCTTTCCTACTCCTTTGAATAGCAATCTTCATCATTTGTTTCTTAGTTTTATCAAGAGTAGGATCAACAATGTCTTCTTCGTCACGTAGACGCATCTCATCAGCCTTACCCTTTCCCTTCTTACCCTCTGTCTTCTTCTTCTTGGTTTCGGGTTCAGGTAACGCAGCTGGTTGTTTGCGTTTACCTTTACTCTTAACCGTTGTAGACGAGTCTTCTCCAGTCTGAAGGTTTGCTTTCAGCCTCTTGATTTCTATCTGCAGTAGCTTGTAATCAGCAGAACCTTTGATTTTCTCAGACAGAAGGTAATCAGGAATAGGACCCGGAATCACACCAATAGACGGTCCTTCATGCCTCAGATCCACAGTATCATCAGCTTCTTCAGTGTGATAGCGACCTGCTGCACGCCTATCAATAGTAGCATCATTCTTCATAAAATAATTAATGATAAGCTTGATAAACCGAGGATAAGGAAAGAAGTTTGTCTTCAGCTTCTTGTTATAAAAGAGTTGAAAGGTGAATTCTTCCCATATCAACAAAGCATAATCTGAATTTGCAGCTTTGTACATGCCATAGAAGAGGTTTATTATAGGACTGCGCAAAGCATCATGGCCACTCGTTTTTGGTGTAAGACATTTGCTGAGAATACCCATTAATGCTCTCCAAGGTTGTCCTACCTTAGCAGTGGTAAACTCAGACGCAACTCGTATTTCCGGACATCCAAGTGCGTCAAATAACTCCACGAGTTCATCTTTAGTAGGATCCCTCGAGAATGACATACCTTTGGGTGTATCCCGTATATCAAGAATCTTACGGAAGTCTGAAACTGTGAGTGTCTGCTGCTTGTTGTCGATGGTGAAGGTGATCTTGTTTGAAGTGATTTCCTTGGTAGCCCAAAATTCATACATATACTCATAAGGCACCGAGGCACTACTCCTAAGGGCGTTCTTGAAATGAGAGTTATCGAGGATGGCTATGGCGACCTTAAAACCATGGTGAGTGGATTTTGAGACTTGCTTCAGCCGGTAGTTGTTGGGTATAAACTTAAGGGTTCGTGCTTTAGCAATATCGGCTTCTCTAGATTCTTGGATTGCTTGTACTGTTGGATTAGTCATTGTATCTGCTTAAGATAAGACATGAAAGGTTGATGCACAAAAACATATAGATATATATCATTCTTACTTCTAAGCATAACACATTTCATAATATAAAACAACAAGTACATATAACATGCAAACAATAATAATCAAACAACTCTTCATCCGGAACTTTTCCTCATTCGAAACTTCTTCATCCGGAACATTCCTTCATTCGGAACATCCTTCATCCGGAAGTTCTTCATCCGGAACTTCCTTCATCCGGAAGTTCTTCATTCGGAACTTCCTTCATCCGGAAGTTCTTCATTCGGAACTTCCTTCATCCGGAAGTTCTTCATTCGGAACTTCCTTCATCCGTTACATTCCTTCATTCGGAACTTCCTTCATTCGGAAGTTCTTCATTCGGAACTTTCTTCGTCCGGAAGTTCTTCATTCGGAAGTTCTTCATTCGGAAGTTCTTCATTCGGAACTTCTTCATTCGGAAGTTCTTCATTCGGAACTTCCTTCATTCGGAAGTTCTTCATTCGGAACTTCTTCATTCGGAAGTTCTTCATTCGGAACTTCCTTCATTCGGAACTTCCTTCATTCGGAACTTCCTTCATTCGGAACTTCCTTCATTCGGAACTTCCTCATTCGGGAGTTTTTCAGAAAAAATCCTTCATTCGGAAGTTCTTATCCTTGTTCATCCGGAACATTAATACACAGACTAAGAGGATTAATTCTAAACGCGTTTGTGTATTTCTAAGGCAATCTAAGGCATTTAAACATCATATCTTGCTAATCCGCACAAAACCCACCACAAATCCCTAGTTAATTAACCCTAATTAAGGAATAAACCCTAAATCTGATAATGTTAATTATCCGAATCAATTAAGGGGATATAGATGATGAATTAGACGAATTTATAAGTTAAATATAGATGTTAATTACCTTATTTAGTGAATGAACAGGATGGAATGAATAGACGAATGATTTGAATGCTTGTTTGTGTGTGTAACAATGGCGGCAAAGAATAGATAAACAGTGAACAGGAAAAAAGGGGGGCGGGGGGTTATATTTGACTAGGTCAAAAATTTTTTGACAAGTTTCAATACATATCACCTTTAGTCCCTACATTTTCTCATTCTTTTCCTTTTTGTCTATAATTTTTCATTTTTCTTATCCCTTGTTTAACTTACACACAACTTAGCAAACGCAATCTATTAGCATATCTCCAAAATCTAAAAGCAATGCATATCACTTAGAACGAACACAAGTCGTATTCTAAAGCAAAACCACTCAATTACCATGTAGCCCTTAATTTTCACATTCACTTCTGAAAATCAATTTAATGACGAAGATGATTTTAATATTTTCTCCCCCTTAAACGATGACCCGTTTTCTATTTAAAGAGCTGTAGTCATTGTTTAAAGAGTCAAATATTGATGAAAGCATTTCCAATTTATATCTTGAAAAAGTTTGATTCGTGGTGTCAATAAGATTTCTCTTATTTTAACAAATTAATGCACTGAGACGTACACCAATTCGTGTCAGACCAAGTTATAAAGTAAACTTGATCCCTTTGCATGATTTGGCTTGTAAATCACGCCCGAGAAAATTAATTCCCGTTCTGAGCCAACGTTTTCCAAGGAAATACGTGACTTTAATATGAAAACCGGGTTGCAGTCTGAAATAACTACAAGCCATAATGGGCATGTTTTAAAAATGTACAACTTTTATACGGACTCTATTTATGGCACCGTGTCAATATTGATCGACATTTCTAAGGCCGTAAATATTACCGTACTAAAAGACATGCCCGTTTTAAAATGAAAAATATTTTTGGTTTTTCTTGATTTTATAATTTTTATGGTTTTTCTAGGTTTTATATTTTTTATGATTTTTGTTGGTTTTATATTTTTGTATTTTTCTTTTGTGGTTTATATATTTACGATAATATACATGATCACGAACAAAAGGATACTCTGAATAGTTTACCACGACTATTCAGCTGATTCTTCTGCCAACTCTTTGAGAGTCGTTGGAGTGAATGATTTCATGCCAAGCTTGTCGATCAAAAACTCAATTCGTCCTCGATCTAATGCTTTGGTGAACATATCCGCCAGCTGGTACTCAGTAGTGACAAAATACAGCTCGATCACTCCGTTCTCCACCTGCTCCTTAATGAAATGGTAGCGAATGTCTATGTGCTTGGCCCGGGAGTGTTGAACATAGTTGCAGCAAAGGGCAATGGCGCTCTTGTTGTCACAATACATCGGGATTTTGTTGAATCCCAAACCGTAGTCAGTTAATTGTGATCTCATCCAAAGGACTTGAGCACAACAACCGGACATGGCGATGTATTCAGCCTCCGTGCTTGATATTGCAGCGCTTTTCTGCCTTTTTGAAGACCAACTGATCAATCTATCTCCAAGGAGTTGCACAGATCCAGAAGTGCTACGCCTCGTGTCTTGACATCCAGCATGATCGGCATCTGCGTATGATATTAAAGCAATCGAGGAATCTTTCGGATACCATAGACCACGATGAAGTGTTCCTTTTAGATACCGAAAGATCCTTTTAACGACATGTAGGTGCTTTTCGGTAGGCCGAGCCTGATACCAGGCACACATGCATACAGCAAATTGCAAATCAGGCCTGCTAGCAGTCAGATATAGAAGGGTGCCGATCATCCCACGGTAAAGTTTTGGATCGACAATAGTCCCATTCCTATCTTCATCTAACTTGGATTTCTCCACCATTGGAGTGTCCACGGGGTCACAATTCTCAAAGTTATATTTCTTACGAGATTCTAGAGCATATTTGGATTGATTAATAAAGATGCCTCTGGGATTTTGAGAAATCTGTAATCCTAAGAAAAATGAAATTTTTCCCATCATCGACATCTGAAAGCGTGTGGACATTATCTTCTCAAAGCGATTTGACAATTCTATGTTAGTGGCAGCAAATATTATATCATCAACATAAATTTGTACCAGAATCATGTCGTTGCCTTCCTTGAGAGTGAATAGAGTGGGGTCCACCTTGCCTTTGGAGAAGCCTTCCGAAATGAGATATGTTGACAGGAGATCATACCACGCGCGTGGAGCTTGTTTCAACCCGTAGAGAGCCTTCTTAAGCTTGTACACATGATTAGGAAACTCCGTACTGACGAACCCATCCGGCTGACTAACATAGACTTCTTCCCTTAGTTCACCGTTCAAAAATGCCGTCTTCACATCCATTTGATAGACGATCATGTTCATATGAGCAGCATATGCAAGGAATAGTCTAATAGCCTCCAATCTAGCCACAGGAGCAAAAGATTCTTCAAAGTCTATACCCAAGGCTTGTTTATATCCTCTAGCGACCAATCTAGCCTTATTCTTCAATACCGCACCCATCTCATCAAGTTTAACCTTATAAACCCATAACAAAGTAAGGATGTTGACCTTGTCAGGGAGAGGAACCAATTCCCATACTTCAAGTCGTTGGAATTCATTTAGTTCCTCCTGCATAGCTTCAATCCAAGAAGATTGGGTCATAGCCTGCTGCCAATTTTTAGGTTCAACTTCAGAGAGAAATGCATCAAAGTAGCAATAAAGTGCACTCTCTTTTAATTGATGGCGTGTAGAGACGGGTCGATCTAGATCTCCAATAACATTCCTAATTGGGTGATCTTTTGTCCATTTAGTGCTATGGTTTTCAATCCTAGGTGGTCTGGAGTGAACAATAGAAGGAGCTTCTTCTGAGGTAGACGCGGCTGAAGGGTTTTCAGGTATCGCTACACCAAAGAAAGGAAGCTCTTGCAAGTGAGCATATTCCAAGTCGTGATCAGTAGAATCCTCTTCCACATCATTAGGCACAAGTAGGGGTGATGATTCACGTGTAGTCTGAGAATCACTTGGTGAAGGTGCATCCGGTTCAATGTGAATTGAAGATGCATTAGATAAAGGTTCATTAGCTTGAGCAACCACTTCAGGGATTGGAGCGATTACTGCAGGTGCTGGAACTTCATCAGTCGGGGGATCGAAGAATTCATCAAACAACGGTTGAAACAGTTTATCCCACTCGGGCCTTGATGGTGGTAAAAATGATGTAGAAGTAGGATTATTGGGAACTAATCCGGAACTGATAGCACCGGTTCCCATCTCATGAAGCGCGGGTTCAGAGCTGTGTTGCTCAGAAGCCATCGCTGTCAGCTCGTCGAAATCTGCGTCCATAGTTTCTACAATCTTGCCAAGACGACGGTTATAGATTCGGTATGCTTTCTTGGACGGTGAGTAACCAATGAAAATACCTATATCGGCTTTCGGTTGAAGCTTACCCAAGTTCTCACTATTGATGTTTGGATAACAAAGAGCACCAAACACATGGAAAAATGAAACATCGGGTTTACGGTCATGTAAAAGCTCATAAGGTGTTTTTCCATGGCGTTTCCGAAGGATAGAACGGTTTTGGGTGAAACATGCAGTAGAAATAGCCTCTGCCCACAAGAACAATGGAGCGTTCGCATAAATAAGCATGGTCCTAGCAGCTTCCATAAGTGTACGATTCCGTCTTTCAACGACACCGTTTTGTTGTGGAGTGCGTGCAGCGGATGTTTCATGTGATATACCAACTCCTTCATAATAATCACGAAGAGTCTGGTTGACGAACTCTGTACCATTGTCTGTATGAATACGGCGGACAGTGGTATTCAAACGTACCTGAATGAATTTCAGAAAAGTGATGATAGCCTTCGGTGCTTCATCCTTTGTACGTAGAAATCTAACCCATGTAAACCTGGAGAAATCATCCACAATTACCAGAATGAATTTCTTACCGCTCACACTTTCAGTTCTCATCGGCCCACAAAGATCCATATGCAAAAGATGAAGTTTTTCTTGATTGGTGTCTTCAGCTTTGGGCTTGTAAGATTTCTTGGTACTTTTCCCCCTTGAACACGCGGAACATAAATGGTCCTTGTGAAATTTAAGCTTTGGAAGACTACGAACTAAATCGTTTTTAGCCAGATGATTAATAGCATCAAAGTTAAGATGAGATAATCTGCGATGCCATAACCATGACTTGGTCTTAGATGCTTTAGAGAGAAGACATACTGGAGAGGCGGCCATCATGTCTTGTAAGGACAAGGTATAGAGATTTGCACCACGAGATCCCTTCAACAAATCTTTTCCTTCCAAGTTGCGGATGAAACAAGTGTGTTGTCGAAAAGCAACCTCAAGGTTGGAATCACAAAACTGTCCTACTGAGAATAAATTATGACCAAGACCTTCTACATAGTATACCCTTGAAATCGTCACGTTTCCAATCTGATATTCACCATACCCCATAATCTTTGCTATATGATCATTCCCGAATTTAACCGTACCAAGAAACTTGCTGACGAAATTTCGGAGCATCGAGCGATTTCCGGTCATATGTTTTGAACAACCGGAGTCCAAATACCACAGGATGATTTGGACCACCTGAAAATATCACCACACGAAGACAATGTAGAGGTATCGGAATCTGAGTGTTCCTTGTTATTAGCAGGTACAGATTTAATAATCTTAGATTTGCTAACTCTAGGTTTCTTAGATTTCCTAGCCTTCTTTTTCTTAATAGATGGTGTAGATTCTAGTTGGCTTAAATCCTGAGGTATTTCTTCACTGATAGGCACTATAGTGGGGGCTGACCTAATTAAAGGGCGCTGTTTGCATACTTGAGTGCGAGTGTTCCTAACTAAAGGACGCTCAAACCTAACCTCAATGGATGCATTCCTAGTTAAAGGGCACATTTTTCCATCTAATGTAAAGGTCCTACCAGTGGGACGCCATTGCCAGCCAACTTGGGCACGAGTTCTACCCGTTGGCTTCCATTCAAGACCATTCTTAATAGCATTCATTTCATTAACGTGATCAATCAGACACAAATCATGACGTTGGGAAAACATACATTCATTACAATTCCAACAATTCAAATCAGAATTCACGAATGGTTTAGGCTGCTGCACAGGCGCAGAGCTTTTAGTCTTAACATGATTCTTTTTATTTAAAACTGAACTAGCATTCCTATTGTGAACTTCTACTTTCTTCTTTGTGGCACTACTAGTGGAGGGCTTGATCTTAGCTTTCTTGAGTGGCGATCCTTTAGCCTTAGTAGTCTCTTTTAATCCTGTAGAAGGCAAAGTGGGAATATTAGCAACAGATTTTAAAGGTGTCTTACTTGATTGTGCCAATGACGGTTTCGCTCCTGGAGTCTTATTAAATGGAGTGACAGCAATGGGCCTATTATTAAGTAGTGCAGAACCTGGTGTACCTATGTATTGCAAATATGCTAGGCAATATTGAACTCGCTTAACATATTCATGAGCCGAATAATAGTCGCTACTTGAGGGATCTAAGGCATAAAGATCGTCTAAAATATCCCTAAGAAGATCGACATGCTTAATGGCATTCCTGATATAATCATCGTAGGTAACCGGGTTTCTCTTATGAAGTGGATTCTTATAAAGCACTACTGACTTGGTTGTTGGAGCACTAGTGGACGGTGCAGAGTTGGTAGCTAAGTTATCAACAACTTCTTGTCGGGTGAGAAGAAGTGTCTCCTTTAACTCAGCCAAAACCATATTTTTGTCAATGAGCAGGATGTTCAAATCAGAGATTTCCTCACATTTTTGGTTCAATTGTTCAACATAAAAT
This sequence comes from Glebionis coronaria, assembly GCA_025667525.1. Classification (NCBI taxonomy): domain Eukaryota; kingdom Viridiplantae; phylum Streptophyta; class Magnoliopsida; order Asterales; family Asteraceae; genus Glebionis; species Glebionis coronaria. The sequence goes on from CM046875.1 coordinate 195,437,339, forward strand.
TGTTGCTGTGCCGCATTAAAAGCGAAGCGTTCTTCTAGTGAACCATAAAGTTTGGACATTCCCTGTCTTGCACGATCCATCTCCCCTAGAATAGACGAAAGTCTAATTTCTAAGGCCTGGTTTTTAGACTCTGCAGCCTCTAGTTCCAATTTTAATGTTTCCTTTGATGATACCTCTCTCTTCAGTCTCATGATTTCTTCCTCTAATGTCTTAACAATTGCAATCATCTTGTCACTCGTCTCAACACCGTTTTCACAAACATTTGATATCAAAAGATTCTCATTTTGAGTTTGTTGTTTTAATTCTAAAGATATACAATGTTGTTCTAGTTGATTAAAGCGTTTTGAAAGTAAATTGTAGGAATCTTGTAGCTTTAAAAACTCAGCGTTAGATTCGTGACAAGAATGATTATCTACCTCATTTACAGTATCAGCAACATTTACAGAAAGATTACAAACATCATCACAAATATCCTCACAAATATTCACAGCATCACAATTAATCATAGCGGATGTAAGCTCATTCGAATAATTAACATTTACAGTAGTAAGCACATCACACGAGATTACTGCAGACAAGAATCGGTCATATTCGGTTAAAATCTTTTCTTTTTCAATTAGTTGTAGTTCGTAAGCGGTGTCCATTTCATAAAACACTTTTTGAACTTCACCAATTTCAAACACAAGATTTTCCTTAAGAGATGCAAAAATTCCTTTTAGACTTTCGACAAACGGATTGATCTCATTTTTAAACACCTCGTTCATATGTTCGAAAGCCCATTCTCCGGCATTTAAGCCATTTGAAGTCGTACACTCCAAAATGACCTTGTCAAAATTAGTAAAGTATTGATTAATCTCTTGCAAGTTTAACCATACAGTGCTAACCGGTGGAAGATCCTTTGGAATTTCCTTAGGACCTTCCATATTGACAAGTGTAGGAAATGTACTAGGGTTTTCTTCATCTAATATGTAGGTCGGTGCTGTTATGAGATCTTTGTCCATATGGAAGCGAATTCTAAAATCCGTTTTTGCAAGCTCCTTATTCAATTTAAAATAATCACACTCGGGATATTTTGCAGAATTGTATGACCGATCCTCATCAACTAGATCCTTACTTGTTCGATCATCGGGAAAAAAAATCGGGTCTAAAGCCAATCCTAATTGAGTTGCATTATAAAGTCTAGGACTATGTCTTAAAGCTTGTTTTGCATAACGTGGATTAGGGGGAAGGCCTTTTAGACGGGATAAGTTAAATTTTCTAAATGAAGCATCAAATAAGTGCACTAGTTGAGAAGCAGCGTATTGTCTTAACAGCAAGTAATCTAGACTTCTAATCTTATTAGTGGCATTAATCTCCATTTCATTCTTCTTAGACTCTAGTGATTCAAAATCCGTTTGAAGTTTTTGAAAATTAGTGACCACTAACTCTTTTTCTTGAAGTTCATTAGACAGATTTGCTCTTAAGTTTTCTATTTCTTGCAAGTGACCCATTTGTTTGTTTCTAAAATGATCATATTCGAGAGTAGTTAGAACACTAGACGAGGGCACTAATTCCAAGGTTTGAACTTTCTCATTGCTTAAGGCAAGCTCATCAGACAAATTCTTATTCTTAGCTAAGGTTTCTAAGAGAGCAGCATTCATTTGGCTAAGTAATGTAGCAGGAACCATGACCAAATCTTGTTGAGCAGGAGTAGGCGTATGCGAAATGGGTCCCGGTTGTGATTCACTCAAAGTCTGGGGACTCACATTGATATTGCTATCATTGTTTGTCTCCTCATTTGAAAGACTCACCACCGAGGATTCATTCGAATCAGCACTCTCTTGCACAACTTGATGTGGTTGAATACTAGCATCAGTGGTATTATCGGTGGTATTAATAAGTACCTCAGATCTCTTTTCTGGCCCTAAGCTGGAGATAGTTGCCATGAGAGCAGCCTTTGCAGATTGAAAGTCATCACAGTCTGAGTCATACGCATCAAGATCATCTGCTTGGTATGCTGCATTCTGTGTGGTGACCGTGTCTTGTTCAGCAATCCCTGGATCAGCAAGAAATGCAAGCTCCTCTTCATCAAGTTCCCTTCCTTGTGCTTGAGCATTCACCAGATAGATCTTTTCTGCAAACCATTGTCCATCCCTTCTCCTCTTGGGTTTCTTACAATCCCTGGACATATGACCCTCTTCCTTGCAGTTGTAGCATGTAATCATTCGCAACTTGCCCGTGGAATTAGCCCGTGGAGCAGGATTGACCATTGGAGCCTGATTGACCGTTCGAGCATTGGTAGTAGATGTGGTAGGTCTCCCCTGATATGGTTGAATAGGCTGAACCATTACCCTGCCATTCTCAATTGTAGCTTGTTGGCGAGAATTGGATGAATTCCTCAACTGATTGTTGGTAGGAGCTGATCCCCTAAATCCTCGTTTGCTTAAAGTTCTTGTGAGATAAGCAGACATAGTGGTTAACACTTCAACTGGATCAGCACCTTGTTTGAATACAGGAACGGGGACTTCCTCATCATCACAGTACATTGCTTGGTCTTGAGCTGCATAATCACTCGAAGGAATACTCATTTGATCAGTGTAGCTTGTTGGATATGCTGCATTCTCTTGATAAGATGAATATGAAGATTGAGCATAAGGTGCAACATTTGCTGGGTTAGGTTGTATAGCATATTGTGATGAAGGTGCACTGAACCGATATTGTTGCTGATGTGAGGTGGGTGGTTGTGGTAAAATCGAGTATTGGGGAAAGGCTGGTGTCATGTAAGGTGATGGATGATAGGCTTGATGTCCCAAAATATAAGGAGTGTTGTTGTGAGACAAGCTTGGTTGATTCGCCATCAAAGCTAATGAATCAGGGTACATACCTCGTGGAGAACGGTGCATGATCACATGTTTCTCATGTTGCTGAAGAAAAGCATATAGTTGATCCAAATTGCACTTATGCAGATCCCTGGTTAACTTAACGTCGGTAATATACTCACCCCATTCAGCTTGAGGTAAAGTATTCAAGAATTTGGTGTTAACCTGGAATGGAGCAATCACCAGATTGTATACATTCAGATCATTCATGAGTGTGGTGAATCTGAAGTAACAATCGTGAAGCGTTTCCCCTGGGTTGTAAGTGAATCTGTCAAACATGTCGTACAACTGACATTCCCTTTCCTGCTTGGTGAGAGACGTACCTTGTAGCAACACCTTAAGACGTTCCCATAAATCCTTTGCCACTGTATACTGACTTAACATCCTATAGATGTCATGGGGAAGAGCTTGGAGAATTGTTTGAAGAGCTTTCTCGTCTGCATCGGCAACAAGTTGTTGGGCTGGTGTAAGTTCTTCAAATTCTCTTGGTCGAGACACATTGTTAGCCACGATGGTACCATAGTCAAGTGGACCATTTAAGATAGACTTAACCATAAGCCTCCCACAGACCGGTTTTCCCTTAAGATAAGACATCATCCGGCCTTGCCAAGCTTCAAAAACTTCTTTGATGAGCATTGGCGGGCGATTATCCGTTCCCGTAATCACCGAAATATCTGTAAGTGATGTCATATGAGGCATTACTGAATTCGGATTCATTTTGTTAACTTCAAAGAGACAAAGATTATCGGTTGATCGAGCAGTGAAGTAAAGCTTGTGAATTGTGTTGTGTTTTTGTTGTAAGAAACCAAGATTAAATCCTCTAAAAAATCGTCGAAAAAACAAGCAAAATAACCCTTGATTCGGAACTTTTTGTTGATTCGGAAGTTTGATTCGGAAGATTAGGCTTGGAATTACCTTGATTCGGAACTTTTGGCTTGATCCGGAACTTCTTGATTCGGAAGTTCTTGGTTCGGAACTTTGGCTTGATCCGGAACTTCTTGGTTCGGAAGTTCTTGGTTCGGAACTTTTTGGCTTGATCCGGAACTTCTTGGTTCGGAAGTTTCCTTGGTTCGGAACTTTCTTGATCCGGAACTTCTTGACCCGGAACTTCTTGATCCGGAACTTCTTGATCCGGAACTTCTTGATCCGGAACTTCTTGATCCGGAACTTCTTGATCCGGAACTTCTTGATCCGGAACTTCTTGATCCGGAACTTCTTGATCCGGAACTTCTTGATCCGGAACTTCTTGATCCGGAACTTCTTGATCCGGAACTTGTTGGTTCGGAACTTTTGCTGAATAAACAGAAACTTGTTCCGATGAACAGTCGAACACTAAAAATGAAGATTAAGCCCAGATTTTGACCAAATAACCCAAAAAGTTTTGTGATTTCAACAATAATAAGTAAAAACTAATACTTATCCACTAATCCCAATCACAAAAACACCAAAAACACCAAGAATCAAGATGGTTTTTCTTAAAGAACACTAATACAATCAAAAACTAAAAAACCACACAAATCACTACCTTAAATCACCCCATAGCTCTGATACCAAATGTAGAATATTGATAACCTATGAATCTATGAAGGGGTTTGTTGATTTCTAGAGAGAGAAAGTTAGAGAGAGAAAGTGAGAGAAACTATGTGTTATTTCAATAAAATGGAAACAAGAAAATGACAACAACCAACCCCTTTCCATGGTGGAAAGGGGTATTTATAGTTCCAAGCAAACATGGGCTTGGGCCGGTACATGACAAGCCCATGGACCGGTTCTTACTTAAGTTAATAAGTAACTAATGACTATTTTCTAACTACGAGCTATTACAACATCAATATTATTGTGGAGTGACCGATACTTCTAATATACGTAAAACGTATTTCTAACAAACACATACACCATGGTTTTCTTCTAGGGAGGTCGGTACAAATTATTTCATCCATGCAGGCACGTGCATTACTAAAACATGGCTGTGAGGGCTTTATAGCCAATATTCATGACATTACTACAGAGTCTCCATCAATCCAAGATCAGCCTATTGTGTCAGAATTTCCTGACGTATTTCCTGATGAACTTCCGGGCATACCACATGTTCGTGAGGTCGAGTTTGGAATTGAGCTCATTCCAGGTGCAGAGCCAATTTCCAAGGCCCCTTATCGCATGGCTCCTATAGAGCTTAAAGAATTAAAAGATCAGCTGCAGGAACTTCTGGAACGAGGTTTCATCTGTCCCAGTGCATCGCCATGGGGTACACCGGTACTTTTCGTGAAGAAGAAAGACGACAACATGCGTTTGAGTATAGACTATCGTGAGCTAAACAAGATCACGATCAGGAATCGTTATCCTTTGTCGTGAATTGATGACCTTTTCCATTAACTTCAGGGCGCCAAGTATTTCTCCAAGATCGATCTGAGGTCCGGCTACTATCAGCTATGGGTTAAAGAGCAGGATATCTCTAAGACTGCTTTCCGTATACGTTATGGGCACTACGAGTTCATAGTCATGCCATTCGGACTCACAAATGCTCCAGCAGTCTTCATGGACTTGATGAACCGCGTCTTTGATGAGACTGCTTTTATACATGGTCTCATCGTCCAAATCGGGCTTAAAATACATAAAATATCATCAAATATACCAAATATATGCTCGTGTTTATTACTTGTGTATTTTTAGGTACGGATATTGAGGAATTGGAAAAAGATCACAAGAATCAATCAAAAACGAACACGGGAAACGAAGTCGCACAATGAACCGGGCCCAAGTTGGAATTTTGCAAAAAGACCCTTGAAGTTTGAAGAATTGGCAAGAATGGCCCCTCATCTTTGAAGAACTTGTCACAATTGACCCTCCAAATATCAATTGTACAAGTGTGGTCCTTTATGTTTGAAGATTGTACAAGACCAGCCCTTGGAGAATCAAGAATATACATTAAAACCCTTGGATAAAGTTTTAGAAGTTTTTGTGCCACTTTTGACAAGTTGTCCAAAGTTGTTATGTGCATTTTGGGCGTTGATGGGTATTAATTACAACTTGAACAAATGAAGAAACCTTGGGGGCTGTTTTTGCCAGACAACCAAATTCCTTCCCTCCAATCACTAACCTCCACGTCACCCCACTCAACCATCCCACCAATCACCTTCCTTCAATCCCCCACGTCACACCCCACCACTACTTAACTGATTTATTTAATCAGTATAATCTTCCCACCAAAAACAACAATTTAAAAATACTTAATCCCTAATTTGGATTAAACACTCCCTAATCCCATGATAAACCCTAACCCAACCCAGACTTAATCACCCTCAAAACAAAGGGGTTTCCCCTTTGTCACTCCAGATCACTAATTAAACCCACTCTCACCCCATCCCACTCAAAACCCCTTTCCCCAACACAACCATGTGAGGGTAGGACCCTCCCCTGCCCATCGTTTTCACCCCAAACCCAAGAACCCGACCATTTAAGCGACTAGGATCGTTCTCCTTGGTCCCCAAGTTCCATCCAACGCCTATGATCACATTTTCTAGCTGGCATATCACATGTATCACTTTTGACCAAGAATGAAGACAAAGACTTCAAGGGCAAATTCGGCATTTCCAAGATTAGGGTTTTAGAGCTCAATTTTCCTGTATTATTTTATTTAGTCTTCTAGTATCATCCATAGACTAGTATAAATACACCCATTTGAGGGTTGTATTCCTTGTTCCAGTTTTAGCATTTGCATATTGTAATTCCTTTTTTAAAATTAATGAAGTTTGGTATTTGTGTTTAAACAAGAGTAATTCCTTTTATTAGATTTAAAAAGTTGTGTGTTGTGTTAAATGCTAAGGTTGAGTTCCATTTAAAATTGTGAAAGATTTTGGGAGTTTAAGTTTTTAGAAAAAAAAAAGTTTTAAAAAGGTTGAGATTTTTCAGAAATTTTAAGAGCTTTTGAGAAGTGAAAGTGGACCAAAAGTTCTTGAGTTCTGAATATCAACTTGTTTTTAAAACTTGTGTAAGGTTTCAAAGTTGGTGAAAAGAGTTTTAAGAAAGTCTTAAAAAAATCAGAAAGTTGTGTTCTTGTTTGATTTTTGCAGGTTTGTTGATTACTGTTTGTCTAAGGATCTGCATAGACCCGGGTCTATAGGAGGTGGTATTGCTACCACTGTTGGTCTTGGATGTAAGACCAACAAGGTGATCCTTTGTTCCTTTGTTAAATTTTCAGAAAGTTATGAATTTTATGTGATTTGTATGATTTTACATGAAAGTTGCTAAGATCTTGTCTATTTGCTTGATTATGCTTGTTTTTGTATGATATGCATGTTTGAGGTTGTTTACAATCAGTTTGGTTTGGTTTTAAGTAGCTTTGTTTGAAAAAAATTTGAATTCAGCTTTTAAAGGGGTGTTTGGATCAGTGAGTAAAAGGGATCAAATGTTTTGATTGTTGCTTGCAAAAATGTTAGAGTCACTCATTAGGAGTTAAATAGGTTATGTGTTGCTTGCCTGTTCAGTTTGGAAAAGTTTACACACATTTGCATGCTCTAACTTTGAAAAACTTAGCAAAATCAGTAAAAGTGCATAAGTGACTGTTTTTGTGGATATTGCATTTGATTTTTGCTAAGCTGCTAGATAAGTGGTTGATAATAGGTTGTGAAGTGCTTGTGTGTTATTTGGAGTGATTGTGTGCAAATATTTGGACTTGGAAACTCATTATTGTGCATGTAATTTAGCTAAAAATACCACCAGACCTAGTTTTTATATCAGCAACTTATAAGGGTGCTATTTGATCTTTTTTTTTTTGTGAATCTTGTGCAAGTGCTTGTTGTTTTTCTGCTTATTTGTGACTCCCTATACTCCAAAGAATATAGGGGTGCCATTGTATCCAAAAAAACAACTCACAAATCACCAGCAAACCAAGCCCTCTTGGTCTATTAGCACAAGTGTAAAAATCACTTGTTCATCAGAAACACAACAAGAACTGGTCACGTTTTGCTTCCCATTTGATTCAATCTTTGTCAAATTCAATTTGTGTTTGTGTTTTAGTGTCTAAAAGTGTAACAGGTTTGAGTTTTAAAAGAAAAAAAAAAGAAATTTTTTGTAAAAAGTCCACCCTGCCTGGACTCGAACACGGGACCCCTCGCTGGGGGATTGTACGTGTTAACCAGTGATCTAGATGGACCTTTTACGTTTATGTTTCATTTCAAGTGTTATTTAAGGACGTTTTGTTTTGTTCTTATTTAAATAAGCCGTGGGCTTTTAAGCTTATTCTGGCTTATTAAATAAGCTTATTTGCTAGTTTACATTTTTCCTAGGATTTGATTAGCATTGTTGACTTTTCTGTTTAAAAATATTATTTTTCCCTTTATTTAATTAATTAATAGGATTATTTTTAAAATAAATTTTAGAAAGTAAATTAAAAATAGTAAACAGTAATTAAAAAATCCAAAAAAATAGTTTTTAAGTTTTAATTTATATTTTTGAGGTTTACATTCAAAAAAGTTTTCAAAAACTTTAATTTTTAATTTTATTTGATTTTAGGTTTTTTATAAAACTTTAAAAATTAATATAAAATTAATTAAAAGGTTTTAGGAACTTTAATTTGCATTTTCTTCTTAGTTAGAATATTTAGGATTTTTGAGAATTTTTTAGAATTTATTTAAAAACTTTTTATTTTTTGGAATATTTTATTATTATTTTATTAAGAAAAATTCAAAGTTTTATCTTTAACTTTTTTTCATTTTTCCTAGATTCTAGACATTAAATTAAGAACTTTATCACTTTCCAATTAATTTTTAGGCTTTTCAATTATTTTTTAGAATTAATTTAAGATTTAATAGATTTTAATAGTTTTTAGGAGTTCAAAAATAGTTTAATTTGGTTTTAAAATTTTTAAAAATAGTTTTTAGCTTAATTAGGTCATTTTTGAGGTTTACAAACTTGAAAATCTTGTTTAGGGCTTTTTAATATTTAAAAGTGATTTTTAGGGCATTAATTAGCATTAAAAAGTCATTATTAAATTAATTAAAAGGTTTTGGCAAGTTTGGATTTTTTGTAAACTCTTAGAATTTTATTGTGGATTTTTAGTAATTTTTAGGAATTTTTAGGTTAAAATTTTAAATTTTGTCGTTTTTACGTTTCTACGTCTTAACTTTCTAGTAGTGTTTTTTGCCTATTTTTCTATTTTTTTCGTCTTCGTCATTTTCTCTTCTCCTTTCTTCTCATTAATAATCAAAAACAAAATCAATCATTCATTACACAACACACTAGCCTCCTCGAGAGAACGATATCCCCATTTGGGTCATAACTTGTGATTTTCCTAAATCCCTCGTTAATACTTACCGCTTTCACCTTGTTTTCCTAAACAAGTGTAATTTTACGACTATCATTTTGGCGCCGCTGCCGGGGAGGCGTGTTGTGTTTTGATTTGGCATTGTTGTTTTCTATATTAGCCATAATAGTAATTGTATTAATAGCACTCTATTAATACGTATTATCGTTTTTGGTTTTTGTGTGAATATTATTACTATATTGTATACGTAGAACAATAAATACACAAGTACTCCAAATACGTGAGCAATCACAACCTTGATTCGGGATTTCATCACTCGATCATTGTATTCGAATCTCAAACCAAAGAAAAAAGGCAAAAATAGATAAATACTTTCGTGAAGCTTAATATTGATAATACAAACTATAAGGTGGGTATAAGGTGGTTGTATTTCACAACCTAAAGGAAAAAGGCTCTTAAGTGCTTCGCGCCGCCTCGTTTCCTCCGCTTGCTTGTGCGTATTTGATTTTGAGAGTGAATCGAGGGTTTTGCCGCCAAAAGTATTATTACATATCATATATATTTTCTTGGTTTCCATTGATTAAACCCTCTTGAACGATTTGGTGTTCCACCATCGTTCTAAAGTCATCGAAGGCGTTCACTCCACGTGATCGTTTTCATTCCTTGAGGCCTTTTTAATCAAGAGATTTGATTAGTGAGGAGATTTGTGGACTTTTTGTCTACTTAATACATTCACCAATTTCCAAAAAGGTTAATACAATCAAAAACCACAAAAAAATTGAAAAACACAAAATACCAAAAAGAATCTTGTTTGCTCGTCTCCACGTTGTACGTGACGTTTATGCTCACTCATAATCAAGCAAAACGTGCACGTAGACGAAAGAACAAAACTCCCACTCCAACTCATTCTAGTGAGGAGTCTCCTATTGACGAACCCATTGTACAAGAAGAACCAACCATGGCGAATCGAACTATGATGGAGTTACTTCAAGCACCCACCGAGGGTTATGGAGAAGCTATTGTGATTCCCGCAATCCTTGCGGAGAATTTTGAGGTGAAAACGGGTTTGTTGTCGATGATCCAAAACAACAAATTCCGAGGTGATGAGAAGGACAATCCCCACAACCATATCCGCCAATTTAATCGTCTTACCGCCACGTGCAAATTTAAGGATGTCTCGAATGACTCGATTAAGATGATGCTTTTTCCGTATTCCTTAGCGGGGCCCGCTAAAATTTGGTTAGAGAAAGAGCCACCCAATTCTATATTGACGTGGAAGGATCTCGTTTCAAAATTTGTGAACCAATTTTTTCCGCCCTCTAAGACTACGCATTTGAAAAATGAGATTTCTAAATTTTCACAAGAATCAAATGAAAGTTTTTCTACGGCTTGGAATAGGTTTAAGGAGATGTTACATGAATGTCCTCATCACGGTTTTTCCGATTTGCACCAAATCAACACGTTTTACAATGGACTCAACGATCATGAAAGAGATTATTTAAATGCCGCCGCGGGTGGTAATTTTTTGTGTAAAACGGTTGAAGAAGCTTTGGTCATAATTGAGAATAGGTCTAAGGTTTATAGCCCTCGTCACACACCGAGTGTTGCCAAAAGGGGCTCATCATCGTCTCAAAGTCTCAATGTATTACATGATGAAGCAAATGAAGAAAACCGATTTTTCGATAGATTTGCTAACCTTATGTCCCATTGGAAGGCTCAAGAAGCTTCCAATTCCGCTTCGGTCAAAGCGGTTTCTAAGATTTGTTTGTCGTGTGGGGGAGCTCATGATCTTTCCGAGTGCATTACCGCGGATGGTAACACTTCGAATGCTTTTGTAGCCACGGGAACTTATAACCAAATCGGTCAAGGTTCTCGTTCAAATCAAGCTCCACCCAATCAAAATGCTAATAATTATCGCAACAACAACCAAGGTGGAAATTACCAAGGAAATCAAAGGAATTATAACAAAGGTAATTACCAAAGTGGAAATGGGCAAATTACAAATCAAAACCAAAACCGTGATTTTCAAAACAATGCCCAAGGTTTTCAAAACGATCACACCAAAAATCTTCAAGGAGAATTTTTGAATTATGCTAAGGCTAATGATGCTAAGTTTGATAATATGCAACGTGAAATGGTTAGCTTAAGGTCCGAGTTGAAAACGAGCTTAAAAACGAACTTGCTAATGAACTTAAAACTCATGCTAATAAAATGGAAGGAAATGTCACACGACTCCAACAAAATCAACAAAAAATGGAGCAAGGACAACATGAGATTAAGCAAGAGTTGTTAAAAGCGGATGCTAGGCAATCTAAGTTTGAAGACCGTATGGCTAAAATGTTTGAAGCTATCATGTGTAAGCCCTCTTCTTCAGGTGGTCTTCCTAGTGATACCATCGTGAACCCGAAAGGAGAATTGAAGGTTATTACTACACGAAGTGGTAAAACTTTCAAAGAACCCACTTCTCGTCCAAGTACTTCTATGGAGAAGGAAAAAGAGAAAGAACCCGAGGTTGTGGTTGAAAAGGAGCAAATTGCAAGCCCACGAAGTACCGCTCAAACCACACCTACGGTTGAACCAATACCCATTATGGAACCCGAGATTCCAAGGCCGATGCCTATGCCTAATTTTCCCCAACCCACACCACCTTTACCCTACCCTTCAAGACGAGACAAGGAAAAGGCACAAGAACGAAATAATTATCAATTTGAACTCTTTATGAAAATGTTTCGTGACTTGCATTTCAATATAAGTTTTGCCGACGCCTTAGTCATGATGCCTCGATTTGCCGCGAACTTTAAAAGTATGTTGAATAACAAAGAAAAATTGCAAAAATCGTCTAGTTGTTCATCGGTTTTTCTAAGCCGCATACCTCAAAAAGTCGGTGATCCTGGAAAGTTTTTAATCCCATGTGCTATCCAAGACATGGAAGAATGCTACGCCTTGGCCGATCTTGGTGCTAGTATTAATTTGATGCCTCTTGAGATTTTTAAATCGCTCAATCTTCCAAATCTCACTCCTTCAAGAATGTCAATCGAAATGGTCGATCATTCTACGATTCTGGCTTGTGGAGTTGCCGAGGACGTCTTTGTGAAAGTTGGAAAGTTCTACTATCCTGTAGACTTTATTGTTGTTGATATTCCCATCGATCCTAAAGTTCCGTTAATTTTAGGTCGATCTTTTTTGGATACCTCGAGAGCACTTATCGATGTGCATGCAAGAAAAATCACTCTTCGTTTCAATGAGGAAGAACTCGTCATTAATGCAACCCAAAACTCCACTCTTTCTCATGTGTATTCGATCACATCTTTGTACAATGTCAATTCCACCAAAAACATTTGCAAAAAGATTTCAAATAGATTTTTAGGAGTTGTTGAGAAAAATGAAGTTCCGTCCCCTCCGCCGGTGGAGGTTAAGAGTGTTAAGCCTATGATTCCAATCTCGAGTGATTCTTCGGATGATGAATACGTTGATCCCGATGGGGAGGTTTTCTTTGTTGACAAAAGATTTGAAAACTTGCCACCACCTAAACCAAAAAGATTTCAAAATGTGAGAATTTTTAGTGTGACTAACATTGTTTTAGATACACCAAATATTTTTGACATAATCAAATCGGGTTTTCACAAGGAGAGTTTAAAAGATGAAAAAGGAAAAGATTTTGAATTTAATTTAAAAGATTTTTCTACAATTCTAACTCTGTCATCACCGCGTTTATTGAGTACTCCAAGCTCGTCTTCCCCTTTTGACGATGCTTTGTGTGGACTTAGTGTGGGGGAATCCCCTTATGTTCCCTCCCCTTTCTCCACCGAGGACGAGATATTTGATCCTGGAATTGCTTATATAGGGAAATCTCGGTCTTCCACCGATGCAATAAATGGAAAATCTTTTCATTTGATTGGTGCGAGTCTACCTCGAGTAGCTCAATGTTTTGACTTACCCATTGTCCCACCCTTCTATTTCTTCTCTCCTATTTTCTTCTACCCCATTGGGGTTTGTGTTGAAGAAGCGTTGTTTCGTCTTTCATCCGAAAACGAAGACGCTATCTTTGACCCCGGTATACGTTTATCGGGTTTTTAAAGTACTCCACGTGCTTTTGGGCCTTGTTTATCATGTAAGACCCACCAAAAATTGACCAAACCATGATTATCCCTAAATGATCACATTTATGGGGATTCGAGTCGAGCTTTTGACTCAGTTATCAAAAACAAGGTGCCTCGTGGGGGAGACCCATGCTTATCCATGTACATATTATTGATTTCTAATTAGTTAATGTGAGGGGATTTGTGCCCTTCCAACCTTTGTTTCGTGGTTGTTTGTGCATTGTGATTTTTAGGTTATCATCTTCACGATTGGAGCCTCTCGTGTTCGTTTTATGGGAGCACTCGATCGTTTGCTTTGGAGGCCTTTCCCAATATCCATATGATATATCCTTTTATGTTCTAACCTTAGGTTTTTAGCACACTTCATAAACGGCTATTACTTATTGGTTACACCCTTTCCATGCTAGATTAGGCATTCGACTACGTCTCTAGTATGGGGGTGTTTGCACCCCTAGACTCGAAACATTGAGGACAATGTTTAACTTTAGTATGGGGGGGTGAATAGATACTTGCCTTGCCAAACCTTCACGCTTTCCAAAGTTTATCATTTTGTTTATCGTTTTCTTGCAAAATAAGGCTAAAAATGGCCAAATTTTAAAATTTTTCTCATGTTTTATAAGTGTTTGAAGACACGAATATAGATTTTCCGATGGCGAGAATAAGAGTAATTTTTGACTCGACCGTGCGTGTTGAGCACTTAGCTTTGATTCCTTAACTACACATTAGGCTAAGTCTCTTAAATGAGGACGAGAAATGATAGAGTTAATTATAAGTTACTATGCTAAACGTAGAATACTCGTATTCTTTCAAAAACTCATGTATTCTCGTTATTTGCTTATTCTCCCTTCGCATGTAAATATTTTTTGCTGAATAAATATTGACTTAGCGGTTTAGTTTTGATTGTTGGGTTTCTAGTCTTTTCTAGTAGCTTCCGTGTAATTAAATTGGGAAGACATTAAGGTATCGCCAGCGTCACGGTTTTGAAGTATTGGCACCCCAATAATCGAAAGCTTCACCCAATAATAAGATTTCAAGTGCTCACCAAAATCTACCAAACAATTTGAAGCCCCGCAAGGCCTAAAATCTATGCAAAATTGAAAGTGAATCAAGCCTTAATCTTCGAAGCTTTAAAGATCCAAAATTCGCTTTAGCGTGAGGATATACGTCTTTGGCTAATAAAACCACCGATGAGGCGGATAATAAAAGGCAAGGCAAGACCGAAGTCATAATAAAAGCTTCATGGCGAAGTTGAATAATGTTGATCCCAAACTTAGATCGATTAAGCTTTGTGTATACGAGATTAGATCAAGTAATACACGTAGAGAAACCTTTGCTTATGAATAAAGTAACTAAGTGTTATGCGGAATTAACACTTAATCTAAAACACAAAGATGTTAAACAAACTTTCACTTGTATTAGGATAATCAAACTTGATTACAATGAAAGAGATTTAACTTGTGAAAACTTATTATAACTGATGAATAACATTAACCTAAAAGATCTTCTTTTATAGATTAAGAAGTCTTGTACAAGAAGCTACGAATCAACTATTCTAGGTAAAGATAATAATGGAAAATACAATGTCGAGCTTATCTTTACCATATACAAATAAAGAAACAAATAAACAAAAAGATTCGTATGAAGATATATTCCATCAGTGCTAGTCTTCAAGGTTGTCAGCGTTGACTTCTTCTAATGTCAACGCTTGGCTGTCAGCGTCCAACTTCTTCTTATCAGCGCTTGAACTCTTCTTATCAGCGTCTAGTGAACTGACCCATAATTTATTCCCAACAATCCTCCCCTAAACTTGATATCTATTCCAATGATCAAGTTTCTGAATAAAAACTTAAGGCTTAGGAGGAATCTTACAAAAACTTCTTATGTTGGTGATAAACATATCTAATCAAGTCCTTGGCCACGTCACTAGTGTAATCAATCTCCAAGGGTGTCTCCTTCATCTTCTCCAATACTTATTTGGACAAGAAATAGTCAGCATCCACAAGTAGATACTCTGAAAACTTTGTAGAGCTCAAATGAAACACACCACAAGTAGAATAAAGCCTCCAATGAAGACCACTGAGGTCATCTTCAAGATCCTTCCATACAGCAGGATCTGCTTCCCTTGGACCACACAAAGTCAAAAATGTGTGCCATAGTCTTATTCCATTTGCTGAAGTAGGTGCTTCAGCCTTATACTTGGCCTCTATCAATCTCCATAGATGCACCAAGTCTTCTCTGTCTATGCTTGCAAAGATAGAAATAATTGAAGTGAAAGTGTGTACCTCCTTCCCAAATCTGCCAATCTTCCAAAATCCACACTCATCTTCATCAAAACTTATGATTGGATTTCTGGCATCTAGAGATACTACATTAACCAAATCTGAAGCTTCCAATGGAGAAAGCTTGAGATGCTTCCTTATGATAGTTTCATTTGGATAATACACATCCATATCTTTGGGAAATTGGAGAGGATCTCCTTTCTTCACTGGTCTTTGAGCAATCCTCATCTCCTTTTCAATCTGCATTTCCTCAGCAAGCTCTTGTTTCCTTTCTTTTGAAAGAAACTGTAAGACATTATTTTCTTGCACATGCCTCCAAATAGGATGTGCCTTGTACTCTAGCTCCTCAAAAGATAAAGCCAGCAACTTCTTGTATGTCCATCCAGGTTGATGGCATCTAAGCAACTTGTAATACAATTGCCTTCTATCTCTTTTAAGCCAAGTCTTGACCTCTTGTGCATTATACTTCAAAATCACCTTTATATCATCTTGTACCCTGAGAAGAATTTCCAACCCCCAAATTTGATCTGACAAACTCATCCCTGGGTTGTCCATTACCTTATCTTCCCAAGCATGGAACATTCTGGTGATTTCTGGAAGGTCAAAATCAACCTGCTTCTTCAAATCACTCAATCCTTCTTTTGCCAACTCATCCCCATATTCAAGTCTTTCTGGATCTTCAATGATTTGAACACTTGAATCTGAGCTAGCTCCTTCTCTTTCATCATCACTCTCTTCCTCACTCTCAGAGGTGGCAACAAATGGTGATGTCCCACTTCTCTTCAAATCTTGCTCCAAAAGTTGTGCAGCCAACTGTTCATCAAATGCAATTTGTGCTGCATCTTTCTTTGGAACATCTTCTTCAACCATAATCCCCTTACCCTTGTCTTTTGGATCAATAATAGGTAAGGTAGAAGAAGAAACCTGTGTGGACACATCTTTGATGATTGTTGATGACTGGAATACATCAACACCACCTGCAACTTTGTCAGCGTTCAAGTTACCTTTATCAGCGCCCCGATTACCTTTGTCAGCGCTGGATGTGTCAGCGTTCAAACCTGTATCAGCGCCCATTGTTGCTGTGAAAGATCCTTCCAAGTTTAATGGAGATACCTTGGATGTATCAATGACAGGGTGCTTCTTCAAGTTGGTGAGTGCTTCAGCAACATTTAAAGATTCACTAAATTGTGAACTCTTCTCACTGGCTGTATGAATCAGCTCATCCTCTTTATCCTCCCCTTTGGAAGATTCCTCCATTCTACTCCTGCTACTAGGATTCTCCAAAACAATTACCCGCTCCCTCAATACTTGGAGTTCACGGCCCTGATTATTGACAATTTGTACAAGGCTGACATTTTGCTTTTGCAAGCTAATGACAGTAGCCGTCAATTCATTCAATGTCATAGGTTCCAATCTGCCCTCAGCTAGAATGGGGATTTGACCTCCCAAAATAGAATCATAGGGCATGGATGAGGTCTTAATGATGTTGGGACTGTCTTGACCAGCATCTAAGCTTGTGCCAATAGCCCCAGCCTCATCCATGTCACCAGCCACACTTGTGGAAGTGGTTCTCTCTACAACAAGGCTAGGACCACTAGAGGAGAACACTCCAGTAGTCCTTTGGCGTTTATTCAACCTAGATTGTATTGGGGTGGAAGATGAGGTAGATTGTGTGGGTGTGGGTTGGTTAAGGGGTGTTTGGGATTGTTCAGGGATGTCATCAGCGTTGGGATTGGCTGTGTCAGCGCCAACATTTTGAGTGTCAGTGTTGACATTGGCTTGATCAACGTCCATGTTTTCAGGTGAAGGTAATGGTTCAAGGATAGGCTCAAGTTGAGGTTCAGGTTCTGGTTGTGGTTGGGCAGCCTGAATTACTTCAAGCATGGCTTGGGTGAGAGGTATAGGTCTGTTTGTGGAGATCATTTTGTCAAAAATGGTTTTCTTTTGCTTAGGGATCTCATAAAAATGGTCATGATCCCTAGTACAATATTCTTGTAAATCAAACACCATTTGCAAAAATCTTGGGTAAGCCAAAGTCATTTTACTTCCCTTATTTTTACACATCCCTTCAAAAATCATTTTTGAAAAATTATACCTAAGCCCACGTGACATACAAACCAAAGCACTTGCAATGGACCTGTTTATTTCATTAAAAGCAGTACATTTTGGACTTAAGCATTGAAGAAGGACATGTATCAAATATTTCCAATCTGAGGGAAATTCCTGCTTATGATATTTATTTAAAGTTTTATCAGCAGGAATAGGATAACCCAATTCCCTAAGACCTTGTTCTATTGTTGCAATGGCAAGGGTAGTCACACCATCAGCGTCATTAAGACGCAAAGCTTGGCGAACCAAGGCTTCAGTGACCACCCATGTTCTACCATGAACAGTAGATGTTAATGTAGTCACTCCATCAGCTGTTGTGGAACTAACATTATTCCAAAACTGTCTAATGTGTGCGACAGGGACTAGTGGTTCATGAGAAAGTGCATACCTTATGGAGGATGCATTTAAAAATGCCACCATTTGTGAATACTGAGGGAACAAATCATTATCAGCGGCCAAGTAAGCTACCATATTATGTTGGCTCTTGAACTCTAATGTCAGATTGTTTGAGTTGAACTTTGGTGCCATGTTGAAAGCTGTTTAGGTTATGTGATATGGGAAAAATCTAGGAGAAAAATGTTAGACAAGAAAATATGAATACCCAGAATGAAAAGTTAGCCAAATTTATAGGAGAGATGCATGATTATGATTGGTCAAAAAATGAGGCAGTTATATTCAAAGAGTAATGATGAAAATATTGAATCAAATATAACTTATCTCATGCATTAATTAAAAGTAACAACTCCCCAAAAATTACGGCCAAAGATTAGTCAAAAATAACAACTGGGTAGGGCCCACTAGGTGTCAACGGTCAAAAATAGCCCATCAACGCCCAACGGCTATATTTTCTTGTCAGCGTTTGCGTAAAGCCTTGTCAGCGTCACGATTGGTCGTAACAGCGTTTGGAGAAAAACTTGTCAGCGTCTAAAAATAAAAATATTTTAAAAAGAAAAAGACCTTAACAAAGTAATTTATCCTAAGGAAAATATCTTGCAAGTTGATAATAATTACTGGGTGGCAAGCACTATCCACTTATGCACACTTGCTTAAGCAAGATAGACACAAATGTCCTCAAGTGTCCCTTGCTAACCAAAATACTTACCAACAAAGTTATTGCATAAAATCCTTTGTAACTCCCAGGTAAACCCATAACAAAAATATTCCCAAGTCTCCCAACAGACCACAACCAATTCTAGGCCAAAAATGTCTTGGCAGCATGCATAGTTTGTCAACTTTGCATGCTACAGTGCCTCATGGTTTAGTAAAACTAACCCATACTCACCTGTGGACACAATCTAGAATTGTGATGAGAGTATTATAAGAATACCCAAGAGTCCTAAAGGTTCCTTAAACCTCCCCTTAAACTATGATACATGAGTTTCTCAAAATATATATGAACATTAAAAATTTATGTCAAGATAGGAATATAAATATTCCAACCATCATCCATAAACAAAAACATGTCCAAATAGCTCTTCAAAGATCCATAAGCAACTCTGTATCCAATGGCATAAAGCTAACACAACCTACACATTTAGATTGAAAACCACAAAACTAACATTGTTGCTGACAGCGCCCCGACAACACTTATCAGTGTTGAAGGAACTCTTGTCAGCGTTAGACAATAATATCTCTAACAACGGCAAAATAACACTTGTCAGCGTTAAATTTACCTTTGTCAGTGTTAGAAAAATAAAGTGGAAAAATCTAAATCATCACAAAGACCAATAACAATGCATTATCCTGTACATACTTTTACAAAAAGGTTCCAAAACACATATTAAGTGAGATTAACCATTCCAATATTTGTTACCAAATATTGAAATCTTCCAGCATCAAAAGGTTTAGTTAATAAATCAACCACATTATCTTCTGTGTCTACCCTATCTGGTTGTATTAAACCTTTCTCAAAGCAATCTCTTATAAAATGATGTCTAATTTCTATGTGTTTGGTTTTAGAATGATGTATAGGATTTTTAATAATGCATAAAGTACTGTTATTGTCTACAAAAATCTTGGTATGCATGAAATTATACCCATAATCCAACAGTTGGTTCTGAATCCATAAGACTTGTCCACAACAAGCAGCTGCAGCTACATATTCTGCTTCAGTTGTAGAGTTTGCCACCACTGTTTGTTTCTTGCATTGCCAAGATATCAATCTACTCCCAAGAAATTGACATCCACCAGTTGTGGATTTTCTATCAAACTTGTCACCACCATAGTCACTGTCCGAATATGCAATAAGCTCCAATGGAGAATCTTTTGGGTACCATAAGCCAAGATCTGGATAACATCTTAGGTACCTAAAGATTCTTTTCACAGCAAAAAGGTGACATTCTTTGGGATTCACTTGATGGCGTGCACAAGCACACACAGCAAACATGATGTCAGGTCTTGAGGCTGTAAGATACATCAATGAGCCAATCATTGATCTATAGTGCCTAACATCCACATCTTTTCCAGCTCCAATTTTTCCCCAAGGGTGTTCCCTATCCATAGGAGTGGAAGCACTCTTTTCATGTGGAGAAAAACCAAATTTCTTCAAGATTTCAGCTACATATTTGTCTTGGGAGATGAAGATACCATCTTCTTTCTGCTGAACTTGTAATCCTAGAAAGAAGTTCATCTCACCCATTGCACTCATCTTGAATTTATCTGTCATAAGCTTGGAAAAGTCTTCACTCATCTATGGATTGGTAGATCCAAAAATGATATCATCAACATAGACCTGAACAAGTAAGACATCCTTACCTTTCTTCTTTGTAAACAATGTCTTATCTATGGTGCCCCTTTTAAAACCATTTTCCACCAAGTAGGTGGACAATGTACCATACCATGCTCTTGGGGCCTGATGAAGTCCATACATAGCTTTCTTCACTCTATAAACCTTATCTGGATTCTCAGGATCTTCAAAACCAGGAGGTTGCATGACATATACCTCCTCAACAATTGTTCCATAGAGGAAAGCACTCTTCACATCCATTTGATAAACAGTGAAGTTCATACAAGAGGCATAAGCTAGGAAAATTCTTATAGCTTCAATTCTTGCAACAGGAGCAAAGACCTCTTCATAATCTATACCTTCCTCTTGTGTATATCCCTGAGCTACCAAGCGTGCCTTGTTTCTAACCACAATACCCCTTTCATCTTTCTTGTTCCTTAGAACCCATCTTGTCCCAATTGGTCTCACATATCTAGGACAATCAACCAGCTCCCAAACATCCTGTATAGCAAATTGGTGAAGCTCATCCTGCATTGCTTCCACCCAACTAGGTTCTTTGAGAGCATCAAAAATCTTCTTGGGTTCCTGTTGTGACAGAAAACAGGCAAACAAACATGTTTGTACAAGAGGGGTATCAACCTTCTTGTGGATATTAGCAATGAAGCTATCATGAGTCTGGTGAGATCTTCTAGTTTGAACAGGAGTCATGATATTCCCAATGATTTGAGAGGGAGGATGATTCTTCAAAGTATATCTAGGAATTCCATTTTCAAGAATTCTGTTGTCTTCAATATCATCCTCCATGTTGCTAATATCTTCTTCAGACTCTCTTCCATCTTGAACCTCTTCATTTATTCTTGAAGGTTCACCTTGTTCAAAAGTGGAAGATAAGAAATGCTCATGAGTGTTGTCAAGGTTGGAATTTTGCTTGTCAGCGCTGGAATTACTTTTGTCAGCGCCAGAATCATTGTTGTCAACGTTTGAGCCATCAGCGTCTGAATTGGTCTTGTCAGCGCTAGAATTGTGCTTGTCAGCGCCTGAATGACCATGCATGTTATCAACTGGTGGTATTGAAGAACCATTAATTCACGGATCGATTAAGCTTACTAGGATAATCAATGTTCATATGATAAACATAGCGGAATTAGAACATTGATTATGAACAAGGTGTTTCTTTTCCAACGATTACTTGTATTAAACTTCAAACGATTACAAGTAACAAACCTAGACGTGTTTACAAGGTTACACACGTCTAGAACACACGACTCAACTTTAAGACTACATTGTGAATGATGGGATGAATAAAACCTACGGTCATTGTATTCTATATATACTAGAATACAAGACTTTTCTTACAAGAAAACTTTAATTACATTAGAAGTCCCTCCATCTTTTGCTAATAAGTCCTTCTTGTTGTATGAAAGGGCTCCATATTCTTGTAAAGCTTGATATTTGCATATAAGTCCTTCTTGTTTCATTATACTTGTTTTGTCTCATCAAATTAATTCCCAACAATCTTCCCCTATTTGATGATGACAAAACCAATCTTCAAATATTGATCTTTCACGAATGAAACAAGCTTCCCCTTAAAGTAAGATTTCTTGTAAAACATATCACCACATAAAAATAAGTTGTATACCTTGATCTTTGAATCTTCTTCCCCTTTTTGTCTCATCCAATAGGGGTCTTCTAAAGATAAACAACTAATAAACGCTTCCCCTTGAGTGGTGCATGTAAATGAATCACGAACCATGTAGACTCTAATTGTAGATTACGAATGAAGAAAAACAAATATAACCTATTTGTTGAAGAAGTGGAATCTCCCTTGCTTGTCAGCGCTAGAATTACTTTTGTCAGCGCCAGAATCATTGTTGTCAACGTTTGAGCCATCAGCATCTGAATTGGTCTTGTCAGTGCTAGAATTGTGCTTGTCAGCGCCTGAATGACCATGCATGTTATCAACTGGTGGTATTGAAGAACCACCTTTATCCTTTCTAGCAGCAGCAGCAGCAGCATAATACTCATCTGTCCATATAGGAAATGTAACATATTCTTGTGTGGGAGATGACTCAACTGCTGGTGGTCCATCCTTCTTAGCAACCTGTGTACCTGAAACATTACCAATTCTCTTTTCCAAAACACTTGAAGTTACCTTCACAATGTCTGGATTAGTAACAGGCATATAATTTAAAGCTCTAGATAAAGGTTCCAAGTCAAACAACCAATTTGGACCACTTTCAGGATCACTAGGTTTACTCTCTAAAAACCTAACATGTACTTTTTCAAGTATACGTTTTTCCTTTTTAATGTAAACCCTATATCATTTGCTCTGCACTGAATAACCCATGAAATAGCCTTCATCACCTTTTGCATCAAATTTACCTAGGGCATCACTAGTTTCTAAAACAACTACATGACAACCAAAAGGCTTGAGAAAGCCAATATTTGGCTTCCTTCCCCAAAGTAACTCATAAGGTGTCTTATTGTGTATTTTGTTGACCAATGCCCTATTTTGAACATAACAAGTTGTGTTAACAGCTTCAGCCCAAAAGGCTATAGGAAAGTGGGCATCAGCCAACATGGTTCTGGCTGCTTCAATTAGGGTTCTATTCTTTCTTTCAGCAACCCCATTTTGTTGTGGGGTTCTAGCTATGCTAAACTGCCTAGTAATCCCTTTCTTGGCACAAAAATCTTCTAACAATTGATTTCTAAACTCACCACCATTGTCACTTCTAAGTATTTTGACCTCATTACCATTCTTCTTTTCAATCTGGGTAATGAAATTAATCAAACTTTGGGCAGTTTCACTTTTCTTGGCTAAAAAGAAAGTCCATGTAAACCTGGAAAAATCATCAGTGATGACAAAACAATATGATTTACCCTTCAAACTTTCTATATTAGTTGGACCAAAGAGGTCCATATGCAATAAGTGAAGTGGTTTAGAACTAGAGTGCACCTGTTTAGATTTGAATGAGACCTTGTGCTGCTTGCCCTTAAGACATGCAACACAAGAGTGGTCATTGTGGAAAGCCTTTTCAGGCAAACCATCAACTAAACCAAGTCTCACAAGTCTATTGATATTTTTAAAGTTTATGTGCCCTAATCTCCTGTGCCAAAGATTACTTTCCTCTACTGAAGCTTTAGCATAAAAACATGACATCATTTTATTATTCATCTTAATTCCATTAAGATTCACATTATATATGTCTTTATGCCTTGGTGTTCTAAATTCTATGTATTTCTCCTCAGGGAGCTTGTAATCTTTGCTTAACACCAAGCACTCAGTATTAGTGAAAAGAACCTTATTTTTGTTATCACACACTTGTGATACACTAAACAAATTATAATCCAGTTCTTTTACCAGGAAGACATTCTCAAACCGTAGATTATTGGTGATAAGGGTTCCTTTTCCCGTGATGGTGCCGTAGCCCCCTCCAAAGTATACCTTATCACCATCTTGAATAGGAGTGAAGTTCGTCAGATAGTCTTCCTTTCCTGTCATGTGCCTTAAGCATCCACTATCCCAATATCCATAATCATTGATCTTCTTTTGAATGCCCTGCACATAAAGAAAACACATTAGTTTTCTTTGGGAACCCAAGTCTCAGAAGACTTGGATTCATCTGGTTGTTCAATAAGAACAGACTTAGTTCTCACAACAACCCCATTTTCATCCCTTTTTGGATGAAATGCCCAGTTAACCCCAATTGGTCTTGACATGACCTTTGAAATATAATGAAACCTGTTGCATGTCATAGAAAGACCAGTAGAATTAGGGTTTTGGTCTTGTTTTGGTCTCCATGTTAAGCTAGTAGAAGCTTTAGACCCATTTCCCTGTGGTTGCAAATACCTAGGTTTGGCAGTGTGTCTGTCAGCGCTGAAATTGTTCTTGTCAGCGCCCCGATTGCCTTTATCAGCGTTGAACCTAGGGTTTGCTACAGGAACCCATTGTCTATTGGACCAAGTGTTTGACTTTTGGAAAGGTCTTAGGCCATGTGTGTTAGACCCTCTAGAAAAGAATGGGGCTGGTCTAACAACTTGTGAACTTTTGTTCACAAAGGTTTTGGGTCTGACAGTGTTTGACCTATGTTGACTTTTGTCAGCGCTGAAATGGTTCTTGTCAGCGTTGACATTTGAAGCGTTGACACATTTGTATGCCAAATGTGAAAAGCTACCACAAGTGTAACAGGCTTTTCTAGACATGGTCTTAGGTCTAGAAGCAAAGAAGCCTGTTCCATGGTTACCAACTTGGCTTTTTGGTGACCTAGTATTCCTATACATCTCTGCATACTTAACACTAGGTTTTCTAACAGTTTGTGAGCCAAGGTCAACAGCTTTGCCAGTGGTTGGGTGTGTGATTTTAATAGGTGTAGGATCATGGCTCGTGATTGGTGTGGGCTCATTTGGACTTTCACACAACAACCCTCCCTTAACAAACAAAGTGTGGTTAGCTTTCTTCCACTCATCTAGGTCAGTCAGTTTTTGATTATACTCTTTAACTGGGGAAGTCACTCTAGGTGGAGGAATGAATTCCTTTTCTTGGAGTTCTGGCAAGCCAGTCCAAGATAAGTCCTTTGATTGGACACCCTAGAAATCCCCAGCTGGTGGTGGAACACTAGTATAATCTTTCATCCCAATCCCACTCATGTCCTTAGAGTCTCTTTGTTTACTAACACACTCTCCTAGGGTTTGTGTGGCCTTATCAAATCTCTGGATTTTAAGACTCACATTATCTTTATTTTTGTTAGCCTCATCTAACTTAGCTATCAAATCAAGATTAACCCTGTTTGTGATATCTTGAATATCTTTACTTTGATGTAACTCATGATTTAAGATATTTATTTTATCCTTTAATTCAAACTCCATTTTCTTATACTCAGCTACTGTCCTTTCTGTTTGGGTGAGAGCAATTTGATAATTAGATACTTTGCATCTTTCAGCACTTGCCTCATCTAATAATTTTACTATCTCTTGATTTAGTTTTTCAGTATTTAAACGACAACCCTTAGAACAGAAAGCATCATCATATACCTCATTATCTGATGAAGAGGAGGAGTGTGCAATGAGAGCATATTCAACATGCTCTTCTTTAACTTCAGCAACCAATGCTTTGTCCTCTTCCTCATCCTTAGCCAAAAAGTTCCAGCTCTAGTCCCAACCTCCAACACCATCAATTTGTTGAACAGCTACCATGGCCTTGGAATCTTGGCTCTTAACCATTTGGCTTGAAGGCTTACCAGCATCAGATCTTCTTGGAGATCTACATTCCCTCATAAAGTGCCCAATACGATGACAATTGTAGCACTCAACTTTGGATTTGTCAAATCCAGCAACATCCTTAGCATCAAAGGTCATCTTCTTCTTGAACCTTTTATTAAACCTGTTTGCTCTTAAACTTACAAGAGCCATAGTCCACTTGATGTCCATCTCTTCCAATTGCTCATCACTTATTTGCTCAAGATCCTCATATGTAATCCTTGAATCACTGGGCAAAGAAGCAATGAATGCACACACAGTATCTAGATCTAAACCAGCAGGTTTAATTCCATCAGCGCCAAAGTTGTGAGTGTCAACGCTTGAGTATGAGGCGTTGACAGGATATGATCCAGCGCTGACAGGATGTGTTCCAACGCTGATAGGATGTGATCCAGCGTTGACACATGCAGATCCAGTGACTGGATGTCCATAGGAGTTCATGGAATCAAATTGACCTTCACTTTGTGAGAAGAAGGCCATGTTGCTACTGGAAGGTTTATTATCACTCTCCAAAAGCCATTCATTCTCCAACAGTCTTAGTTTGTTGAAGATGTCATCAAACCTAGAGGTTTTGTGGGTGTTATTGACAAGAATGGATCTTGCCTCAATCTTCCATACATCACCAAGGCTTTTGAGAAAAGTAGCATTCAAGTCAGGGTCATCAAACTGTGTTCCCATGAAGGAAAGTTGACTTGTAATGTCAAGCAGTCTACTTCTCACACTGCTGAGATTCTCATTGGGTTAAGCCTTAAAGACAACATACTCATGCATGAGTTGCTTCTTCTTTTCTTCTTTTGTGTCAGCATTTCCACCATGTGCTACTTCAAGAGCTTCCCAAAGCTCTTTTGCAGACTCAAAGCGTTTGTACTTGTGCTGATTCTCATGACCCAAGGCGTGTTTCATGATGTTCAAAATTTTCATGTCCACCCTTTTCTTGGCTATATCTTCAGCAGATACAGCTCTTCCATCTTCAGGCTTTTCCTTCTTATCAGCTTCAGGACAATTAGGAACAACTGACCTTGTGGCAATAGCATTAGCAATCTTTTGAGCTTTGTTGAATGTGTTCCCATATTCAACAATCTCCCAAAGAGTGTAGTCATGGATGGCTACATATTGCTCAAAATTGGACTTCCAAAGCTCGAAGTTCCTGGCATCAAACATGGGAATTTTGATACTAGGGTTTGTGGTGTTGCTTTGTAGCAAAACAGGAGCAGGAGGTTGTTCTGAGCCAGACATGATGTTTTTAGGGTTTTGAGAAATTTAGGGTTTTGTTGTTTTAGGGTTTTTGGTGTTTTAGGGTTCTTGCGTTACTTAAAGATCAAAAGTTTCTCAACAAGCTCTGATACCACTTGTTGATCCCAAACTTAGATCGATTAAGCTTTGTGTATACGAGATTAGATCAAGTAATACACGTAGAGAAACCTTTGCTTATGAATAAAGTAACTAAGTGTTATGCGGAATTAACACTTAATCTAAAACACAAAGATGTTAAACAAACTTTCACTTGTATTAGGATAATCAAACTTGATTACAATGAAAGAGATTTAACTTGTGAAAACTTATTATAACTGATGAATAACATTAACCTAAAAGATCTTCTTTTATAGATTAAGAAGTCTTGTACAAGAAGCTACGAATCAACTATTCTAGGTAAAGATAATAATGGAAAATACAATGTCGAGCTTATCTTTACCATATACAAATAAAGAAACAAATAAACAAAAAGATTCGTATGAAGATATATTCCATCAGTGCTAGTCTTCAAGGCTGTCAGCGTTGACTTCTTATAATGTCAACGCTTGGCTGTCAGCGTCCAACTTCTTCTTATCAGCGCTTGAACTCTTCTTATCAGCGTCTAGTGAACTGACCCATAATTTATTCCCAACAAATAAAAGATGGAGGTAAACCAAAGATAATAAGGTCCTTCCGTTAGGGGGCGTATAAAAGTCTTGGTAATAAGTCTCATGTTCAAAACCGTTATAAAACCGTGTTTATCAATTCTTCTTGTCAACTTAATTTTTTAACATCGTTGTCTATTAGGAGGGGTTATTGATTTGATGGTCTTAGTTACACCGTTAGGACTCTATTTTTAGACCTAAATCTCTATTATCGCATAAGTCAAATGATGTATCCTCGTGATCATTAAGACATAATAAAATATAAGAGATACAACGTAGGAATAATGGGAGAATAAGTACGTGATTAGGGCATATGAGTAGTGTTAGCATTACTAACTTATAATGACAATGATCTCGTTGCACGCTTGGCATGGAATTAAGGTGAAAATCGAGGACGACGAAATTATTTCTAACGAAGCATTCACGTGTTCTTATTCTATGAACCTAAACTTCCCATTTTGCGATGAAAATCATACATTATGTCTAAAACGCAAGTAGTAGTAATAGTGTAGTGTAGCTAGTTTTTCATTCAATAAAGTGAATAAAATTAAATTTTGGAGATGCTTTGATACTTTATTCTAGCATTGCGTGAGGGCACGGCAATGTTTTAGTATGGGGGAGTGATGAGACTGCTTTTATACATGGTCTCATCGTCCAAATCGGGCTTAAAATACATAAAATATCATCAAATATACCAAATATATGCTCGTGTTTGTTACTTGTGTATTTTTAGGTACGGATATTGAGGAATTGGCAAAAGATCACAAGACTCAATCAAAAACGAACACGGGAAATGAAGTCGCACAATGAACCGGGCCCAAGTTGGAATTTTGCAAAAAGACCCTTGAAGTTTGAAGAATTGGCAAGAATGACCCCTCATCTTTGAAGAACTTGTCACAATTGACCCTCCAAATATCAATTGTACAAGTGTGGTCCTTTATGTTTGAAGATTGTACAAGACCAGCCCTTGGAGAATCAAGAATATACATTAAAACCCTTGGATAAAGTTTTAGAAGTTTTTGTGCCACTTTTGACAACTTGTCCAAAGTTGTTATGTGTATTTTGGGCGTTGATGGGTATTAATTACAACTTGAACAAATGAAGAAACCTTGGGGGCTGTTTTTGCCAGACAGCCAAATTCCTTCCCTCCAATAACTAACCTCCACGTCACCCCACTCAACCATCCCACCAATCACCTTCCTTCAATCCCCCACGTCACACCCCACCACTACTTAACTGATTTATTTAATCAGTATAATCTTCCCACCAAAAACAACAATTTAAAAATACTTAATCCCCAATTTGGATTAAACACTCCCTAATCCCATGATAAACCCTAACCCAACCCAGACTTAATCACCCTCGAAACAAAGGGGTTTCCCCTTTGTCACTCCAGATCACTAATTAAACCCACTCTCACCCCATCCCACTCAAAACCCCTTTCCCCAACATAACCATGTGAGGGTAGGACCCTCCCCTGCCCATCGTTTTCACCCCAAACCCAAGAACCCGACCATTTAAGCGACTAGGATTGTTCTCCTTGGTCCCCAAGTTCCATCCAACGCCTATGATCACATTTTCTAGCTGGCATATCACATGTATCACTTTTGACCAAGAATGAAGACAAAGACTTCAAGGGCAAATTCAGCATTTCCAAGATTAGGGTTTTAGAGCTCAATTTTCCTGTATTATTTTATTTAGTCTTCTAGTATCATCCATAGACTAGTATAAATACACCCATTTGAGGGTTGTATTCCTTGTTCTAGTTTTAGCATTTGCATATTGTAATTCCTTTTTTAAAATTAATGAAGTTTGGTATTTGTGTTTAAACAAGAGTATTTCCTTTTATTAGATTTAAAAAGTTGTGTGTTGTGTTAAATGCTAAGGCTGAGTTCCATTTAAAATTGTGAAAGATTTTGGGAGTTTAAGTTTTTCAAAAAAAAAAAGTTTTAAAAAGGTTGAGATTTTTCAGAAATTTTAAGAGCTTTTGAGAAGTGAAAGTGGACCAAAAGTTCTTGAGTTCTGAATATCAAATTGTTTTTAAAACTTGTGTAAGGTTTCAAAGTTGGTGAAAAGAGTTTTAAGAAAGTCTTAAAAAAATCAGAAAGTTGTGTTCTTGTTTGATTTTTGCAGGTTTGTTGATTACTGTTTGTCCAAGGATCTGCATAGACCCGGGTCTATAGGAGGTGGTATTGCTACCACTGTTGGTCTTGGATGTAAGACCAACAAGGTGATCCTTTGTTCCTTTGTTAAATTTTCAGAAAGTTATGAATTTTATGTGATTTGTATGATTTTACATGAAAGTTGCTAAGATCTTGTCTATTTGCTTGATTATGCTTGTTTTTGTATGATATGCATGTTTGAGGTTGTTTACAATCAGTTTGGTTTGGTTTTAAGTAGCTTTGTTTAAAAAAAATTTGAATTCAGCTTTTAGAGGGGTGTTTGGATCAGTGAGTAAAAGGGATCAAATGTTTTGATTGTTGCTTGCAAAAATGTTAGAGTCACTCATTAGGAGTTAAATAGGTTATGTGTTGCTTGCCTGTTCAGTTTGGAAAAGTTTTACACACATTTGCATGCTCTAACTTTGAAAAAGTTAGCAAAATCAGTAAAAGTGCATAAGTGACTGTTTTTGTGGATATTGCATTTGATTTTTGCTAAGCTGCTAGATAAGTGGTTGATAATAGGTTGTGAAGTGCTTGTGTGTTATTTGGAGTGATTGTGTGCAAATATTTGGACTTGGAAACTCATTATTGTGCATGTAATTTAGCTAAAAATACCACCAGACCTAGTTTTTATATCAGCAACTTATAAGGGTGCTATTTGATCTTTTTTTTGTGAATCTTGTGCAAGTGCTTGTTGTTTTTCTGCTTATTTGTGACTCCCTATACTCTAAAGAATATAGGGGTGCCATTGTATCCAAAAAAATAACTCACAAATCACCAGCAAACCAAGCCCTCTTGGTCTATTAGCACAAGTGTAAAAATCACTTGTTCATCAGAAACACAACAAGAACTGGTCACGTTTTGCTTCCCATTTGATTCAATCTTTGTCAAATTCAATTTGTGTTTGTGTTTTAGTGTCTAAAAGTGTAACAGGTTTGAGTTTTAAAAGAAAAAAAAAGAAAATTTTTGTAAAAAGTCCACCCTGCCTGGACTCGAACACGGGACCCCTCGCTGGGGGATTGTACGTGTTAACCAGTGATCTAGATGGACCTTTTACGTTTATGTTTCATTTCAAGTGTTATTTAAGGACGTTTTGTTTTGTTCTTATTTAAATAAGCCGTGGGCTTTTAAGCTTATTCTGGCTTATTAAATAAGCTTATTTGCTAGTTTACATTTTTCCTAGGATTTGATTAGCATTGTTGACTTTTCTGTTTAAAAATATTATTTTTCCCTTTATTTAATTAATTAATAGGATTATTTTTAGAAGAAATTTTAGAAAGTAAATTAAAAATAGTAAACAGTAATTAAAAAATCCAAAAAAATAGTTTTTAAGTTTTAATTTATATTTTTGAGGTTTACATTCAAAAAAGTTTTCAAAAACTTTAATTTTTAATTTTATTTGATTTTAGGTTTTTTATAAAACTTTAAAAATTAATATAAAATTAATTAAAAGGTTTTAGGAACTTTAATTTGCATTTTCTTCTTAGTTAGAATATTTAGGATTTTTGAGAATTTTTTAGAATTTATTTAAAAACTTTTTATTTTTTGGAATATTTTATTATTATTTTATTAAGAAAAATTCAAAGTTTTATCTTTAACTTTTTTTCATTTTTCCTAGATTCTAGACATTAAATTAGGAACTTTGTCACTTTCCAATTAATTTTTAGGCTTTTCAATTATTTTTTAGAATTAATTTAAGATTTAATAGATTTTAATAGTTTTTAGGAGTTCAAAAATAATTTAATTTGGTTTTAAAATTTTTAAAAATAGTTTTTAGCTTAATTAGGTCATTTTTGAGGTTTACAAACTTGAAAATCTTGTTTAGGGCTTTTTAATATTTAAAAGTGATTTTTAGGGCTTTAATTAGCATTAAAAAGTCATTATTAAATTAATTAAAAGGTTTTGGCAAGTTTGGATTTTTTGTAAACTCTTAGAATTTTATTGTGGATTTTTAGTAATTTTTAGGAATTTTTAGGTTAAAATTTTAAATTTTGTCGTTTTTACGTTTCTACGTCTTAACTTTCTAGTAGTGTTTTTTGCCTATTTTTCTATTTTTTTCGTCTTCGTCATTTTCTCTTCTCCTTTCTTCTCATTAATAATCAAAAACAAAATCAATCATTCATTACACAACACACTAGCCTCCTCGAGAGAACGATATCCCCATTTGGGTCATAACTTGTGATTTTCCTAAATCACTCGTTAATACTTACCGCTTTCACCTTGTTTTCCTAAACAAGTGTAATTTTACGACTATCAGTCTTCCATGAGTTTCTAGACAAGTTCGTTATCGTGTTCATAGATGACATCCTGATTTTCTCCAAATACATGGAGGAACATGAGGAACACCTTCGTACAGTCTTTAAGAGTCTTCGTCAGAAGCAGCTGTATGCCAAGTTCTCCAAGTGTGAGCTCTGGTTAAGCAAGGTGGCATTTCTGGGCCATATTGTATCTGCAGAGGGGATCACCATGGATCCTACAAAGGTTGAAGCTATCACCAAATGGCCGAGACCTACATCTGTAACAGAGGTCAGAAGTTTGCTGGTTTAGTTGGCTACTATCGCAGGTTTGTAGAGAACTTTTCACGGTTAGCCTTACCTTTTACTAAGCTGATGAGGAAAGGAGAGAAATTCGTCTAGACAGAAGAACGAGAGAAGAGCTTTGAAGATCTTAAGCAGTAGTTAGTGACTGCACCTATTCTTACTCTCCCATCTGGCTCAAGTGGATTTCAGATATATAGTGACGCTTCAAGAAAGGGTTTAGGCTACGTTCTCATGCAACATTGTAAGGTTATTGCATACGCATCACGTCAGCTGAAACCGTACGAAGAAAACTATCCTACTCATGTTTTGGAGCTTGCAACAGTTGTTTTTGCATTGAATATCTAGAGACATTATTTGTATGGTGAATCATGTGACATATTCACCGATCACAAGAGTCTCAAGTACATCTTCACCCAGAAGGAACTGAACATGAGACAGAGGAGATAGTTAGAGCTATTGAAGTATTACGACACCAACATTCAATACCATCCTGGTAAAGCGAATGTGGTGGCAGATGCTCTAAGAAGAAGGTCGGGTATGATTGCTGGCATCTGGATTGCGAAGGAGATCATACGTGACATAGAGATGACTGACATTGAGTTTTATGTACGAGGACAGAATGGTACTGGGCAAATCTTAGAGTGGAACCAGACTTATATTCTAGGATCAAGGAAGCTCAGAAGGACGATGGTGAGATTTAGGATATCATTCAGAACCTTGATCAGCAGACGGAGTTTCGCGTGGAAAATGACGGTATCTTATGACAGGGCATTAGACTAGTGGTTCCTGATGACTCTACACTCAGGGAAGCTGTGCTGACTGAAGCTCACAGCTCTCCATTTACCATACATCCTAGTTCTACCAAGATGTACCGCGACATCAAGCAGCATTTCTGGTGGAGTGGTATGAAGCAGGATGTTGCCACCATCGTTTCTAAATGTATGATCTGTCAGCAGGTGAAGATTGAACACCAGAGAGCTAGTGGTTTACTACAGCCATTAGATATTCCAGCATGGAAGTGGGACAAAATCTCCATGGATTTTGTTACTGGTCTTCCTGTGACTCAGAGGAAAAACGACGCCATTTGGGTTATTGTGGATAGATTGACTAAATCTTCTCATTTTCTTCCAATCCGCAAGGAGCATCCGGTCAGCAAATTGGCAGACAATTTTCAGAAGGAGATCATGAGACTGCATGGTACTCCATCAGAAATCATCTCTGACAGAGATCCTCGTTTCACATCACGTTTCTGGTAGAGCCTGTAGAAAGCTTGGGGCACCAGACTTAAGCTCAGCACTGCCTTTCATCCTCAGAGCGACGGACAGTCGGAACATACCATTCAGACATTAGAGGACTTGCTGCTGGTGTGTGCTCTAGAGTGGACAGGAAGCTGGGATGATTTTTTCTATCTAGTGGAGTTTGCATACAACAATAGCTGGCACGCTAGCATCAAGTGTTCACCTTTTGAAATGTTGTATGGAAGAAAGTGTCGCGCCCTAATCTGCTGGGATCAGGTGGGAGAACGGCTAATTGAGGGTCCAGAGATTATTGAGGTGACCAATGAGAAGGTCGTTGTCGTTAAGGCGAAGATTCAGGAGGCTCGTGCTCGCCAGAAGAGCTATGTTGATAAACGTCGAAGAGATGTATCTTTCAATGTAGGTGATCACGTTTTCCTCAAGGTATCACCTACATGGGGAGTTAAACGTTTTGGAATCAAAGGGAAGCTCAGTCCTCGCTTCATCGGACCGTTCGACATCATAGAACGCGTTGGTGAAGTGTCATATCGTTTAGCGTTACCGCCTCAGCTATCACACGTTCACAGCGTGTTCCATGTGTCCTTACTCAGAGGATACAACTATCACCCAGTTCATGTTGTCTAGTATCCGCTTGATCATATTCGGGAGGATCTTTCATATGTCGAGGAACCCGAGAGAGTTCTCGAGCGACAAGATTCTGTCATGCGGAGGAAGACGATCCCTTTCGTCAAAATCCTCTGGAGGGATCATCCTGAGCGGGAAGCCACTTGGGAGACGGAGGAGTCTATACGAGCTTCTTACCCTCATTTATGGTTCTGATTCGGGTATGTTTCTTTCAGAGTATGTTTTCTCTAATTCGAGGACGAATTGTTCTTTTAGAGGGGAAGAGTTGTAAAACCCGCATTAAAATACCATGAACAGTCAACATGAACAGTAAATACATGAAAATACGACAAAATTTAAACTTTCCATTTATAATATATTTCATGTGTCACGATATTAAAATAACATGTACGTACATATATATTATAAATGTGTTTACGATCACGACATATAAATTCATGATAAATAAAATAAGAACATGTACGACATGTAATCTAACGCGGAAAAACTTCGATTTTGTCCTCGGGCCTTAAGGGTGCCGCGGCTAAGAGACAAGAAAGAAAGGGAGTGGGCCTTTTGGCCCATGACCCATTATAACTAAATAATAAGAAAAACACAGGGAGGGTTTTATGAAAAGTTAGGTTACAGAAAAAAACAAAACCATGCCTCCCTCTCTCTTCCTTGCCGCCGGCTACCATCAACACCATAAGGTGTTCGGGACGGTTTTGTTATTTGATTTGGTGTGTACGTGATCGTGATCTCAAACCTTTCTCTTCCACGTGTTTGGTATAATCAAACCTTTCTTTTCTTTTTAATTCTTTTATGAATTCATGATCTCATTTAACTAATCTTAAAAACAACACAAGGAAAACATGAGGATTAATTAAAACATGATTTAAGGGGTGTTTGGTGTTTTTTCGTTCGGCCGAGACCCACAAACCGAGAGCTTACGCTCTCGGCTTGGCTGCAGCACCACCACCGAGACCATGAAAGGTCTCGGCTTGGTTGGTTTGGCTCGGACGCAGGAAAGGGGACCCCGACGCAAGGTTGGGGTGTGGTTTTGTTGTGTACTGCGAGTC
Organism: Glebionis coronaria; assembly: GCA_025667525.1. Taxonomy (NCBI): domain Eukaryota; kingdom Viridiplantae; phylum Streptophyta; class Magnoliopsida; order Asterales; family Asteraceae; genus Glebionis; species Glebionis coronaria. The sequence continues at coordinate 195,472,466 of CM046875.1, forward strand.
AACCGAGACCATATAGGTCTCGGTGGGGACTGTGGTTGCGGCAGTGGGAACCACGGCTTTAGCCGGGGGTGTTATTGGCTCCGCGGTGGGTAGCCGATAGCAAGCAGGGGGAACCACCAGCTTAAGTCGGTGGGTATTTTACTCGGGCAGTGGCAACCGGCTAGGCCAGGTCGCCACTATCAAAGGGTGTTTGTCTCGGCTTATTTATGGGACACGGGTACGGGCTCGGGCTTAATTTTAAATCACGGGTTCGGGTTCGTAAAGTATTAAAACCAGAAAAATATATTTAGTTAAATTATTTCTAGACTATTTAATTTAATTAAATGCATGACTTAGGTTAAATATTAAAATTAATATTTCATGTATAACCTAAAGTATTTTACTTAGCTTAATTTAATTAAAACATGTATTTTTAATTAAATTCTTATAATGTATAGTTTATTAATATAACCAAGTTAATTATTTAATAAACTATAATACTTAAACCATGACTTGTATTTTACTAATTAAACTTTACTTGACATTAATAATTCATCTTATTTCTGATAATGGAAACTTACTATTGTTGGAAACTTTCTATTTTTAGAAACTTATTATTTATGGAAACCTACTGTTTTTAGAAAGTTACTTAGTATTACAATACAAGTATTATAATATCATACTACATGAATAATAAACAACAGAATACAAGAATAACTACAGTTAACACTTTAAACAGTTAAAACATGACATAACATGAATAATAAGCTAAGAACACTTAGAACCAGTAAAACACATGTAATTCAGACAACTCATACATGTCCCTATTCTTATGTAGTATTACCCGTCAAGACGGAGTAAGTTCTTCAGCATTTTTCGTTAGCTTCTACTGGATACAAGGTATGGATTTCCCGTCCTTCAGTAAGGACAATCTCTTCCTTTATTAGGATTTCTCGTATGCAGCCAACTGTTTTCCCCAGTAGTTACAGATTTAAATGCTTATGTTTTATTAGTTACCTTAGCCATATACATGCATGCCAGTTTCACCTAGTTATGGAGGTACCTTAACCATAACACTAGAGGCACTAGTGTTATGACTTCACCACGTCGGAGTGATAGCTCGTGGTGTCCCTTTCAGTTTATTTGGCATTTATTACTATATTATCATGTGGGGCGTATGGGTGCATCCTAGTTACAGTGTCAGTCAGGATTTCATGGTGAATGTGGTGTGTGCCTTGCATCCTTCACAAGGAGTTGATCCCTCCTACCTATTACCATTTAATTAGAGGCGTCCCCTCTAATTTGCATGACGAGGTCACCCCTCCAAGTATTCATGCACGTTGTTGACCTCATGACCTATATTGGCTTTTGGTATATTAAACTAATACAGATTTTCATAAGTAACATAAGCTATGTTTTCATAACTAAAACCGGTAAACATGTTATACGTCTAGGTTTCCCAAGACTTATTCATTTCCGCCGCCTTTCATGCTTTATATGCTCTTTTATGCTTTCGTTACTCTATGTTTCTGTGCTTTATTGTATATCCGTGCACTGGGCGTTATGCTCAGCCGTTTTCCATCTCCATGTTCCCAAACGGCAGGTACTCAAGGTCGCAAGTAGGATCTCAAGAGTATGTGCATTCGGATGGAAGCTATCCAGCCTTCTATATCTTATGTATTTATCATACTTTATCTTACTTTATTTCATGTTTGACATTGTTTAGTCCTTTTCCTTTACAGTACTTATATTTGCTTGTATTGAGTTACTTAGACTATCGATGTTTGTTTCCGGTATTTCTATCTATGGTCATGAATGTTTAGACATTACCTTGCATGCTTTGATGACACACCATATATTACTATGATATTCCATTTTAACAAATGAGGTGTTACATTTCGGTACCTTAAAGGAACACTTCATCGTGGTCTATGGTATCCGAAGGACTCCTCCATTGCACTAATATCTTATGTAGATGCGGATCATGCTGGGTGTCAAGATACTAGACGTAGCACTTCTGGCATTGTGTAACTTCTTGGAGATAGACTAATTAGTTGGGCATCCAAAAGGCAGAAAAGCACTGTAATATCAAGTATAGAGGCTGAATACATTGCCATGTCTGGTTGTTGTGCTCATGTTCTATGGATGAGATCACAAATGACTGACTACGGTCTTGGGTTCAACAAAATTCCGATGTACTGTGATAACAAAAGCGCCATTGCCCTTTGCTGCAACTACATTCAACACTCCCGGGCGAAGCATATTGACATACGCTGCCATTTTATCAAAGAGCAAGTGGAAAATGGAGTGATCGAGCTGTATTTTGTCAACACTGAGTATCAACTGGCTGACATGTTCACAAAGGCTTTAGATCGATGACGTATCGAGTTTTTGATCGACAAGTTGGGCATGAAATCATTTTCACCGGCGACTCTTCAGGAGTTGGCAGAAGAATCTGCAGAATAGTGGTGGTAAACTATTTTTGAGTATCCTTTTATCGTGGTCTTGTATATTATCGTATATATTTAAACCACCAAAAAGAAAAATACAAAAATATAAAACCTAAAAAAACTATAAAAAATATAAAAAATCAAGAAAATACAAAAATATTTTTCATTCTAAATCGGGCATGTCTTTTAGTACGGTAATATTTACGGCCTTAGAAATGTCGATTAAAATTGACACGGCGCCATAAATAGAGTCTGTATAAAAGTTTTACATATTTTAAAACATGCCCACATGGCTTATAGTTATATCTGACTGCAACCCGCTTCTCGCATTAAAGTCACGTACTTCTTTCGAAAACGTTGGCTCATAACGGGAATAAATTTTTTCGGGTAAGGTTTACTTTAAAACCTTGCAAGGGATCAAGTTTACTTTATAACTTGGTCTAACACAAAATTTTGTACGCTTTAGTGCACTTTTTTTGTTTAAATAAGAGAAATCTTATTGCCACCAGAATCGTTTCTATAAAACGCTAAAATAGAAATTGTCTTCATGGGTATTTGACTCTTTAAACAATGAATACAGCTCTTTAAATAGAAAACGGGTCAGTGTTTAAGGGGGAGAAAATATCAAATCTTTTTGGAATTGTATTGGTCTTCAAAAATCTTTCTGAAAAAATGCTCAAAAGGTCTAAGTCTTCTTCATGTGCTATGTGAACTATGTGTTATTAGGACATGTTGCTTGTGTGTCGGGTATGCCTTACTTGTTTGTTGTTTATGGAGAGTAGATAATGGTCGTTGAAGTTAGTGTATGAATGTGTTCACTTAAAGAGAAAAGTAAACATAGGCAAACATGGAAGGGTGTTATGGTATATTTGTTAAATAATTGACTTAGTCAACACCACAACCCTCCCCCCCCCCCCCCCCCTCCCGTCTATCTCTTATAACACACACAAACATAAACCCTAGCACCCTCTAACTGCTATCATTACCAAACTTGAAGATCTAGATCAAATCAAGAAATTAAGGTATACAATCTTCGTTTGATTATTATGTGTATCGTCTTGTTATGAATCATTAACTGTGGTTTCCCCAAACCAAATCATTTTGATTTCTAGGGTTCATAAGAACTTTTGTTATCAAAAACTCTAAATTGATAAGGGGTTATGCGTTGGATTGATCAGATAAACATAGGTTTGCATTAGTTTTACACAGAATCTTGTCTAAATATCGCAATATAAGCAAATCAAAAACACCTCGTAATATCCGCCACGATATTGCGATGGACATTGTGGAATGTCCCTTTGACATTGCTAAGAATATGAATATGTGTATTGCGAAATGTATGATGTGTGTATTGCGAAGATTAGGGTTGAATAAAATTGCGAAGAAATAAGATATGATGGTATTACGACACATGTGATAATGGATTGCGACAGGTTGACATTGCGACAGGTTGATATTGTGACAGGTTGTCATTGCGACAGGGTGACATTGCGAAACATGTGCTATACTAACATTGCGAAATGTCTACTCTTTTGACATTGCGAAATGTCTACTCTTTTGACATTGCGACACTTATGCAACATTGCAAAATGTATCATATGATTGTATTGCGAAATATGGACTAATAGACATTGCGAAATGTGGAACTAAAATACATTGCGAAATGCATGTATATGAACATTGCGAGATCAAAGATTTTTTTGAGACATAAAAATTGGCTAAGCGATGTTTCTTCTCAAATTGACATAATGTGTGTTACCCTAAGTTTAATTCGACACCATTTGATATGATAAGTATAAAATAACTTAGAATTTATTCTTAGATAACATCATCAAGCAAATTTATGTGACTTGACACGTTTCTCCATGCCAAATGATTACATGATGTATGATATATATAAATCTTTATCTATCATTTGCATATGTTGTTTTTCTAAGAAGGAAAATGTCGATCACTGAAGAACAACAAGTACAACTTGATCTTGAACTCGTTCCACTTAGTGACAGGTTGCCACTTGCAGAGAACAATCTTCGTCTAAAAGACGATTTTGATCCAACCTTTGCAGCCTTTAAAGTCGCAATGGATATCCTGGACATGTCTCCACTGAAAGATGCTTTAAGAGCCACCGCATCAGTCCCTGAAGTTTACATGCAGGAGTTTTGGGCAACAACATCAATCTCACAGGACAGACAGTTATCAAATAAGACCATTACCTTCAAGATCAATCAGAAGAAAATGACGCTTGACTTAAGCCAGTTCAAGAAGTTGTTCAAGTTCCCTAAGTTAGCCAAAGACGAACAGCATGTGCCTTACCCAGAGAAAACAGAAATGCATTCGAGCTCTGAACTATGAGGAGAGATTCGTAATATATCTCAATTCCACACTTCACACATCGGGCAACCTTGGAAGCTATTTTCACCATCATCATCCGGTGCTTCACTTTAAAGTTTAGCGGATCAGACACAATGAGACCCCCTCATGCTTATATATTTTAGGGTCTCTACACTGGATCTAAATTGGATTACGCCTTACTACTTTGGGACGAATTTTGTTATCACTTCACCAACACCAAAAAGAAGTCTGACCACCTTCCATTTCTACGGTTCACAAAGCTCATCATCAATCATTTCATGAAGAGTACACCTTTCATTGATAAGCGTGGAAATTGTTTTCTACCATACACCAGCTAGAGATTATTTGATGAAGCATATGAATGTTGATGGGATTTCCACTAAGTATTCATTACGTCCAGCTCTAGTGCCAGATGTTATGATCAATGAATGGATCAAGGAGAGTGAACCATACAAACAAATGCTCAGGGATATTGAGGCACAGATGAACATATCAAAAAAAGATCCATCTGCTCAACAAAAGGGTAAAAGGAAGAAAAACATTGCCAAGCGCCAAAAAACTTCTTCATCCAAAGCTAAAGGGAAGGCAAAAGGGGAAAAATCAACTCCATGATGAAGATGAAGAGGAAGAAGACACTACAGCATCCTTATCTGAAGACAAAAGAATGAGAATAGCAATTCAGAAGAGTCAGTTGGAAACACTTGCTAAGAAAAAGGGTAGTGGTTCTGGATCAAAGACTGCTGAAGAAATAGCTCGGGAAGCTTTTGGAAACTCAGATAGTTCAACTAATGAAGAAGAGCAAGAGATCATAATAGAGGAAGGTTCCAAAGACCAATCACTCCAAGATGATGAACACATAGAGGATTATATCAACTATGATTATGAAGACCAAACTCTAGAAGGTGGGGGAGAAGACGAGATGGAAACTGATTTTCTATACGGGGACGTCAACCTAAGTAAACCACTCCCCACTCCATCAGCAATGATTGCATTAGAAGACGCTCACCTGACGGTGATTCCCACAACACAACAAACACCTCCTCCGCCACCATTATTCAGCACTATTGTGACAACCGTTCCCCTGATTGAACCCACAATCGAACAACAAGTACCAACCACCACCCTACAACCAGTACCAACCACCGCCCAAACGAATATCCCAACACCGCCACCAATCATCGAACAACTTTATCATCCACCACCTCACAACTCGTACCATCCACCTCCAATCCATTTCTCACTGTCAATGATCCAGTCATTCTGAAACTTTAAAAATAGCTGCAAGATCAGGCAAAACATATTGAACATATGGAGACAAGGTTCACTAATCCTGATATAAGACTGTTCAGAGCACAGAAACGTGACGAGTCCAAACTCCAAGAGATATATGGCAGCGTCAAGAAACTTACAGAGCAGCATGAGGAGTTTATTGCAGAAAAGGAAGAACGTGACAAAGAAAACCTTGCCTTCATCGATTCCATTAATGATACTAGACTAACATCATTCAACGTGAAGTCAATTCATGTGTTCAACAAGATCTTCCAACAATACTAACAAAAGGCCTTACAGACCTTGAGTTAATCCAGACTTTGGAGACTCGATTAACCAAGATTGAATTGCCAAAAATAAAGGCTCAACACAAGCTTCAGAGAGCTCTTGCTAAAGTAATATTGGAAGCTTCTAACACATCAACATTGGAAGACACTAAAGTTCCTCAATCTACAAACAAAAGGAAACGTTAGGAGCCTGAAAATGAGGATGAGGAAGTCAATGATGAAGATGAGGAAGAGGATGAAGAGGAGGAAAATACTAACAATAATAAGGAAGAGGATGAGGATGACGAAGAGGACGACGACGAGGGAGAAGAGGATGAGGATAGTAATGGGGATGAGGATGATGATGATGATAATGGTGATGGGAATGGTATTGGAAAGGGTGATAAGACTGAAAGTGATAATGGTGTTGATAAGGGTGAGGATACGGGTAAAAATGGCAAAGAGTCAGAGAAAGGTGAAGACGATGAGGAAGAAAGTGATGTTGTTACTAAAGAAAAGGTTGGTGATAAAGAATAAAAGGAAAGTGAAAACAAAGAGGATGACGGGGATGATGAAACCAATGACAAAAACAAGGAGGATTCACCATACATATCACTAACCAGTGATGATGGCAATAGAGAAAATCGTCAAAAGAACCTCCATGGCACATTCATCTCCAGAAATCTACATCCAAAAACACAGGTATGTCCACTGAACCGGTTCCTACTACTATTTCACCAATAGAACCTGTAGAACCTGTGCACGAAGACGAACCTATGCATGAAGACGAACCAATACCGTCTGAGCAACATCACTCTCCACCTCCCACACCTGTTCAGCATTACACAGATATGGATATTGAAGACATAACTCCAACAGATCCTGAGTTTGCTGATATATTTAATGTTGAAGAGACTGTTCCAGAGCAGCCCTGGCTTACACAAGCAGCAACTGCACGTACAATCTCTGACCATGAGAAGGAGTACCTACAATGGACCAAAATGTACTTGAACATATGCTTAATGATAAAGACTTTTGGTCCACTATGAAGATTGGCTAAGACGAAGGGGCATACCATACCAATGAACTGATGAAAGTAATGAGATCAACCGCTTCAGGTGAACAAACTCCTATACTTCTTCCATTAACAACTTCTGTCATTGCTACAGTCAAGCACCTCCCAATGCAGTACTTTGTCAATCGTGACCTTGATTACTTAGAAAATGGCGCGAACAAGTACGCCACATCGTTAACCATGGGCAAGGCAGTAAACTTGGAGAATGTTCCTTGGATTGAAGATAAGGTTCCTAAGCTATTGAGTAAAGTACTTGTTAAAGAATACAATCTATATGCGGAACTAGGTATTTCTCATTGGCATGGTAAGAGGAGGATGTCCTACAACTTCTTTAATCGAGAGAAACCAAGTAATCTCATAATCTCAAACCGTCGAATTACAAGCATACAAAGAGCGACTATCGATCAGATATTCGGGTATTCATACTTGAAAGAGATCATATTCAAACAGGAAGACGGTAAGATTTAGACTGTAAGGGAAGGAGATCTACAATTCCTACGCCTTGAAGATATAGAAGATTTTCTACTTATCCTGGCCCAAGGAAAGGTCCCTCACCTAGAACCTGAAGTTGTCATTGCCTTAAGCTCCAACATTCGCCAATATACTCGAAGAGTTGTGATCAAGCATCGGGTTGAAGACTTACAACTTGGTGTGGAAAGTTATCAATCCAGACTAAATCTGAAACATCCTCACACAACGCCTTTGGGTCATTATCACCAGAACAAGAAGCCATATATGGGTACACTTGAACCGGAAATAGGTATATTCTACCTGAATGAAGCAGAGCTCAAGCAATACATGAGACTATCAGAACTGCACAAATTCAGCGATGGAACTCTCAAGCATGTTCGTGACAAGCTGTTGATGCTCAAATCCAAGCAAGGCCTTCCAGAAGTAAAGTATGATTGGACAAGTAGGTTCATCAAGAGTGCCAACTATACCATCCAGAAGATCGAGGAGAAGTTAAGGGAATGACGGTTGATCCGCAGTCTGGAGCGATTCGTGGGTGGCATACCGTATGGAGTTCACCATAGGCTTATGTAATGATCCACTTAAACATGGTGATCGTACTACATTAGGTCAATTCCATACACTAACTTGTGAATATGTATATATCATATGTGCATTAGGCTTTTGTGGCTTGTTGTAGTGTGAAAGTGTGATATTTTTCAAGAATTTCTCACGAGATTCTAAATCTTTCAAAATATATCATACTCAAGCACTAAAACTGCCCCTCATTAAGTTGAGGGGGAGCATTAATATGTTCTATGGCCAACAACCGATTTCATTTTATTACGCAAAGACCGGTTAATCCATTAATATCCAAAAATATTGATGGTTAACATTTTGGATAAGTGGAGAAAATGGGATTAAGGAGACTTGTAAATATACGTGGCTAAAAATGAAAAAGGCTTAATGTAAAATCCAAATTGATATGTGTTATGCATATATTAAGGGGGAGCATTTTGTGGTCAAAAACGTTGAAGGTACAAAAACTCTTGATATTTATATCACAAGTACCTCAGTGATTTTAAATAATTTTCATGAAGACGAATACTTACCCAAAACACACTTAACTCACGACGGTCGTGGTGACAAAAGGGTGGTAGGATTAGGTACTAGTCCAATGATTCTTCCAGAACCGGAGGAATCTTCCCAAGGACAATTTCATAGTTAGATAATAGAAGTCCTTAGGAAAGATGGGGAATGAATTGTGAACGTAGCTGAATGCCGACCAACTACTGATGCTAGTACTGAAACAATCATAACAAGGTGCTAGCGATGATGTATTGGTAAGCATTAAAGGAGTTGAAGAATGAAAAAGAAATGTAAAGATAAAGGGTGTAAAGAAAGAAGCCCTCCTTACAACTTAGGCAGAAACCGGGTCAACTCATCTTGAAGACGAAAGTATCAAGGACCCAGTTATGCGATACACAACCCCTCCCAGCCAACTCAAATATCTCTCAAAAGATATTTGTTTTAATGTCACGGAGTTCAACACGTTATCTATTGGTTTATTTACTCCGAATATATTGATATTGAAAAGGTGGCAATCCTCTCCAGCCTCCGCTCACCAAATTAAAATGCACTATTGAGTCTAGAGCCACGAAATCATCAAAAGTCTCATTAGGACACAAATTTATAAACAAGAAAGATTTTTATGAGTCCTACGCAATATTCTTGTAATATTGCCAGAACACCTGAGTGATACGAAAGTATTACAATGAAGATGGAAATCCTTCTTGAGCCAACATCAAACAAGCTCATGGTAGGTGACACGTGCGGTTCTATAAGAACTAATCTTATGATAACTGGAAAGAAGCGATGGTTTGGCTCTTAATTAAGATCAAACTTGTTCTAGGGCTTCTACGCAAAATCCAAGTGATCTTGCCAGAACACTCAGAGTGACACTCTTTGGTGTTCACAGTGAAGAGTGGAAATCCTTCTAGTGTCAACATCAAACAACACCGCGGTAGGTAACAAGCAATATTCTATTTAGAATCGAGCTCGTGACAACTGGAAAGCAACGATGGTGAAAATCTTAATTGAAATTCACTTGTTCCAGAATCATGAATTGACGGCTTCAATCATAGGGATATTTTATTCAAATGATTCACTCTTTATGTTCGTAGTCATCTTTGGACGGTCGAATAAACAGAACGGGTTTACCCACGAAATCTTGTCAAGGAGATCTTTAATTAGAGCTACCTATCACAAGTACGATATTTATTATCGTCCAACGGTCTTCACCGACTGGAGGTAAAATGCTACCGAATCAGAATAATATGTCAAATCCATTTATTCGTGTCTTATTATGTTGCTGCATTTGAAGACGATGGTGTTGCGGTGTACCAGATGAAGTCGTCCTCACATACTTATTCCTTCTGCATCAAATATTTAAGCAAAATTCAAGAAAGTTTGACCTAAAAGTCTTCCGCTGTATCAACTCTGAAACTTTCAAGAATTCGAAAAAGGATAGGTATGTGGGACATGAAGTCACGAAAAGGCGAACATCAAAAGAAGGCAAAGACTGCACGTGAAAGGTCAAAAGAACACTCTAAGCCAAAGCCTGATGGTAATCAACACATATTCACAAGAATGAAGAAAAGAAAATGAAGTAAAGAGAAAGTGGACTATGAGCACGAGAACGAAGATCTAACATGCTAGATTAGGACTTTGTAATTTGGAGTGACCTCCCTTTAGGGGGAGATTGTTAGAAATACGTTTTTCGTATTTAGAAAGTCTCGGTCACTCCAACAATATAGTTAAGGGCTCGTAGTATAGTTTAGTTACTTTTTATATTAGCCCGACCCATGAGCATGTTCATGGGCCGGAGGCCCAAGTCCACTAATGGACTTGGGTATATAAACCCCTTTCCTTCATGGAAAGGGATGTTGGTTGTTTTCATTATTTTCTATACATTACATACATTTTCTCTCATCTTTCTCTCACTAGAAACATCAACCCACTTGTTAGATCATAGATTACCAAGGTTCTATAAATTTTTGTATGACAAATACAACAGGAGTTTTGAATAGTTTGTTGGACTTGGATATGAGCAAGACAAAAGAGATATTGATGCTTTCAGACTCAGAGAACAACAAAGACAATTCGGAAGTACCCCCATACTTGGTGAATCAAGAACTACTAAGGAACCAGAAGGTAGTGTTCCAAATAAGATGACAACCTATGTTAGAAATACCAAGGAAGCAAAGGAGACACCAAAGGTAGCTGAAACACAATGACTGGATGAGGGAACAAAATCCTAAAAGTATTGAAGAGACTGTCAATGTACATACGGTACATGATCAGTCAATGGTACATACTACTGAACAAACGGTACATACTTCCTAGAGAAATGTACAAGTATCAGAGGATGGTATATCACAAAAAGGGGAAGATACTATACCTAAGGAGGGAACCTCAGGGGGAATAAAGAGAAATAACTCAACTCAAAGGAAGCTTCACTCCAGAAAAAGGATGAAAGCAGATTTTGATAGTGATAGTGATGACAGCCATAGAGAGTATCTAAAGATTGTGGGATTTGAAGATCAGTACATAAATACAGAAGTTTTGGGAAAGAAATCCTCTATAGTACGTTGGAAGTGTTCTACAAAAGAAGGATTGGAGTCTCATGGTATTTTAGGGCTGATGGATCCTACAGTTTATTTAGATGGTTGGAAGATGTTCTCCATATTCTTGGCAGACAAGATATTCAGGTCTATATAGTGTTGTCAGAATTGTTTGTGAATGAAGACAAGAAGTTTCTCTTTTGTTTCATGAGCTAAGAGTTATGTATGAACCGTTAGATACTTATGATGTAGGTTTTCGGAATGACACGGAAGAGAATATTCATACACAATGGAGATATTACAAGACATGTGGTGTTCATACAATAAAAAATGATGATGTCACATACTATCTGCTTCAAGAAAGAAGATATCCTTTTAGGAGAAGAACACAAGAAGGATGTTGGATCTTCAACTAGAAGTTTCATAAGAGTCAACAGGTGCTTTGGAGTTGATAAGGTTGATCAGACAGTAAATCAAGGATTTACTTAGAGAAGAGGAAGCCAAAAAAAGAACTTTAAGTGTTTGGCTTTCAACCACACTTCCTAAATGGTAATCAGTTTACCATGTCTAATCTACATAAAAACTATCTAGTCCACATACAAACGGTTTATGGTAAAAAAATTCTCAAATCAGTTGATAGCTGGTAGTTTGCTAAAAACTACATGGTCATTAACTCACCATGCTTAATTGCAAAGAGTTGGCTAGTCCAAGAGCAAACGGCTCTAGGTAAAGACTCTATCAAATTTGTTATATGGTTGACAGTTTACCCAAAATTATAGGGTAATTATTACACCTTATTCGTGATGAATAAAGTATTGTTATTCTAGAGCAAACGGCTAACTGGTAAAGAATAAATCAAATCCATTGATAGATGATGATTTGTTAAAAATCATGATGACAATACAAATTGGTTTGTTGTTAACTGTTTTATTTAAGGTGAGTAGATTCTAGGAGATATAGACTTCAGAGAAATGTTTTGTCTCATCAAATCAGTTACAAGGAGATGATACAATCAAAGACAAGTAAAAGTGTTAAAGATATCAAGATTTATATGGTCTGATACAAATTATGAAGTTAATCCTATTGTAGAAAGAGGAAAATAATGTTTTTGATTCAATACACAGAAAGATCATACTTTGAAGACAAAATTGAAGTTCATGAAGAAATTGAAGTTCATTATACTAGAAGAATATCGACACAAGGTGTTTGAATGCATTATGTTGGTACAAGATCAAGACTACATGACCTACCCATATATTAAAGTGAACTTTGAAGATGTGTATTCTTATACATTCAATATACAGAGAAACAAGAAGATAACAAGTTATCATCCATGTTTAGGGGAGGATGGTTGGGAATTATTGTATTAAGTACCAAGTACCGTTAACATGTAACCAAGTACCGTTAGTATAACACGTACTTAGGCTTAATGTTAAGTACTGCTAGATAGATAATGATTGTTATATATTTATTAAAAATATGTTCTAGCTATAATAGGATTATATCATGTGTGATATACGTATCCTAATAGAATATTCTAGGAGTTCCTTGTACAATAAAAGGAGCATAGGTGCGATGAGTTTATTGTACCTCAACACAACGATTAATAAGAATCGAATAGTTAGTAGAATTATCTGTTCTTCTTTGCTTATTTAAGTTAGATTCCGCATAACTTTTCTAGATTGAGTAGGAGTATCTCACGTGCTCTAGTTTGTTTGCAAGCTATTGTACAATCCTTAACAAGATCTCCTTCTATTTAAAGGGATCAAAACTATCTGTTGCGTTTACTCATAATGTGTGTATCATTCCAACAAATGATTTTGATCGGTGCATGTGTGATCCAAGGATGCTAATTGGTTGTGTATGGTTGCCAGTGGGGCCAGTAGGTGATGCATACAATTTCACATACAATTCAAAAATATGGGTAGGCGAGGGTAACAAATGCTCACGTTAGCCAAATTTCTAGAAGATTGCATATAAAAGACAAAAATGCCCTTCCAGTTAACAAAGGAAATCGTAAGAAGGCCTTGAAAAGACGATTATGTCCCTCTAGCTTAGTTTTGGGCATTGATATATGCATTGGGTTTCATTTTTCATTCATGTAGTATAGGTTTATTTCAAATAGTAGTAGCTAATTTTTATTTTTTGGTTTAGCTTTTGTAAAGCCTTAGTGCTTCTTAGTTTGGCTTATTGTAACCTTATTTTTAAGCACACTTTATATAAATGAAGATATATGTTTTAGCTTATTGTGGAGTGAATTGAAGTTATATTTTTGTTTCATCGCTTTTCTTTTCTTTCTTATATTTTCGGATTATTTATAAGCTTTGTATATCCTATATTTCCGTGGCTTATACAAGAAACTTTCAATAAGATACCTTATCTATTAAGCCTTAGTACTTATTGAACTTATTCTTCCTCATTTATTTTTCTCTTTTTTCGTGTAAGGTATACTCTTTATTAGAGCTTATATTTTTCGTGTATCTTATTCCATAATAAGCTCTTGATAAGACATCTTATCAATTTAAGCCAATGGCTCAATGAACTTATTCGAGTTTTAACTTTTGTATTTTTAATATTTCAAAATTATTAGCTTATTTTGGTCATTTATATTTAAATAGCTTTTTCAATAAGCTTGTTCAAATCCAATAATTTTTAAACTTAGGCTTTATTAATAAGATATTATTTCAGATCTCCCATTTCTTTTACTTTGTAAATTACTTTTAGTTTAAATCATACTTTAATTAATTAAATACATAAAATAGTATTTACGTTAAAAATATCATCTAGCTTATTATTATTGATATTATAGTGCTTATTTGTTCTAACTTTTATGTTTGATCACTTTGTCTTATCAAGTTCAACCTCTGTGCTGTGGAGATTAAGGTCTCTAAAACTAGACTAATTTCTAAAATAATAAGCTCGATTACTTTTTATAAAATCTTTTGGTAGATAAAGTTGACAACTTTATTTACCATTTAGTTTAATAAAAATTACGAGTTCTAAATCTCTTTCTAGTTCAATTATTATAATAATTTTTAATATATATATACATATATATATATATATATATATATATATATATATATATATATATATATATATATATATATATATATATATATATATATATATATATATATATATTATGATGATGATTTGTGGTTTAATAATTGTTAGCTTAATTAATATAGCTAGTGAGTAGTCATTTATATGCTTGTTAAGTGATTTATGATTTGAGAAACAAGTATGAAAAAAGGATATTTGATTTATATCTCTAGATTTACTAGAATTGAACTTAGTGAATGAAAAGAACAAAAGTCGGATCGAAAACTAAGATTTAACTTGGTGTTCAAAATACGAATATCTTAGATTGGAATTGTTTATTTCAAATAACAAAAGTCGAAGAAATAATTAATGAACGATTTAGAAATTAATTACCTCTGTAATGATTGTTTTCAACATAAACCAACGTTGTGAAGGGATAATTGTTAAACGGGTATAAATTCGTCAATTTTAATATGTAATCCAAACTTGTCTATCTTTTCACGTCACTTGACGAGCATATACGTTTAGGATATATTTTTGATAGTGAGATTTTGCTAGGTTAAAAGTTCGTTTTTCTCGGTGTCTAATCGAATTGATCTCCGGTTAAAAGTGTGACTCAGTCGTTCTTGGTGAAAAAGAAAGGAAATGTCGTTGATTATAGCTAATTAAAAAGTAAATGTGAAAAGTGAAAAGAATAAACTGAAGACGAATGATAAATAATAAAGGAACGATATTAAAAGGAATATTTAAAAAGAAACAATTACTAAAAATAAAAGTAAATTTTCGAATTAAAAATAAAACTTAATGAAAAAGAAGAAAATTGGACTAAACGGCTACTTTAAAAATAAACGAGACAAATATTGCAACGGGCACTTAATAAAGGTTAAAACTTAAACTTTTCGAAAAAATACTAATACTAAAATTTGACGAAAAATATAACTAAAAATATCTGACTTTCAAAATAAAAAAAAACACGACTTTCGGATAAAACTAAATCGCTACGGAGCAAATGCTGAACTATAGGGGACATGTACCCCATGGGGAACAATGGTATTGGCGGGAAAAATATAAGCTAACAAGCAACCACTCATGTCAATCTAATAGTTATTCGGAATACATGTCTGTATTCTTATCCGGGAAATAGGTTTTTTTGCATGTTGTTCGGAATATGCTAGTCTTTTTGGCGGGAAAAAAATTTGTTGTACTTAAGTCGGAATCAGTTTCTAGACTTAATTCAGAATGTGAGTTACACCTAATTCGGAATAAAATGTTTTCTATCTAAGTCGAAATACTAATAAAACATATAAGTTGGAATAATAGAAATGCTTCTAATTCGGGAAAGAAAAAATTTAAGCTAAGCGGAATAAAAAGAAAAAATTATAAGTCGGAAAAGTAAGTAAAGAAAATAGTTCGGAATAAAGAAAAAGTGATAGTTCGGAATAAAAGAAAAAGATGATAAGTCGGGAAAAGAGGGTTTACTAATTCGGGAAAAATAAAAAAAGGCTAAAAACAAATAAGCACTTAACCAAAAATAAAACCAAATTAATTTTAAGAAAAACTAAATAAGCCACAAATTAAAAACTTTAAAAACACTAAATAATCAAAATTTTAAAAATCAACTTTTTATAAAAATAAACTATTAAAGACACTTATTTGAAAATAAGAAAATCACACAATAAGCTAAAAAGATCAAACACATCAAAATCATAAGAACAATTAAACAAGAACATCAATTAAACAAGAACATCAATTAAACAATAAGCATAAACATTAAACAACTCTATGATTAATCAAATCAAAACATAAGATTTAAAAACAAGAAAGGTAGAATGAGAATGATTAATGAAAAGCTTGCAATAAGATGAAGAATGAAGATTCAAGATTACAAAAATAAAGATTGAAAAGCTTAAAACATGAAAGTGAATCTAGAGAGAGAAAGTAATTATCCTACTCCTACTCCTAAACTAATCTATCTAATAATGAAAAAAACTTTTTTACAAATGATAGAAAAGTAAACTATATATAGTGGAGGAGTGTAAGGTGTTGTTGCTTCCATCTTTCACTTTGTCTTCCCGTCTTTTAATTTCTTCGTCTTTCTTAACGTTGTCTCGGGATTTGTCGATATGAAATGAACTCGTCTTCTAATTTTCTTCTTTTATTAGATTTGGTTCTTCGACTTTATTAAACTTCCGTCTTTAGACATTTTCTTCGATAAATCTTCAGAATAGGCCTTGGACTTCCGTTCTTTTTGCACTCTCGATCTTTTGACTTCGTCTTTTGTCTTTTTCTTGAATAAAAGCCCGTAAAAGCTTGTGTTTTCTTCCCTTTTCACATTTTGGTCCTAAATCACAACAAAAATACAAACCACGCATAATTCCGACTTTTACGACATTAAATATACGTTTTAGCTTGGTTATTATTATAATTAAGTGGTAAAAGGATGGGTGTTTTCACACCTATCAAATCCCCTACACTTGACCATTGCAATGCCCTCATGCAATGCATTAATTACAAAGCAAGATTTACATTTTCCATCATAATTAACCCACCTTGGCCTTTATTAAACACAAGACATTAAGGAAACTTAAAGAGATATAAAATTGCAAAATATTTAAAGGAAGAAAACAAGTAAAGAGATCAAAGACTTACATTAGGGCTTTGGGTTGTCATGAATGTTTATCACTCTCAAGTTTCACGTTCCCCATACCAAGCTTAAAAACGAGATCATTGTTATTATAAGTTAGCAAACTAACACAAACTCATGTGGCTCAATTATTCACTTAGACTCCCTTATTCCTAGGTGTATCTCGTATATTTTACTATTATCTTGAATGATCACGAGGATACATTGTTGACTTATTTCGATAGTTATTTAGGCTGAAAATAAAGTAGGACGATCTAATCAATAGTTAGCTAAAGGACAAATTCTTTTAAAACTGCTTCTCGGGACCGGATAAAGTTCATATCTTGGCATAACTCGTTTCACGATTTGAGACCTTTCTCGGATCGATATTTGGCATTGACTTCGTACTTCTAATCTTGAGAGACGTTCATGAAATAATGGTCTTCTCTTCATAATAGTAATTTCTTCACTTGAAGTTTTTGAGAGATTCTTCATACTTGGACCACGATTTCTTCATTTTTCTCCAATCTTTATTTGGGATTTTGATATACAACGTGTGACAATCCGTCAATTTATGGTTGATATTTTATTCTCAAGTATTATTAAAAAAAATATTATTTTAATGTTATATTATGAACTCACTCATTTTTGGGAAGAATTTTGGGTTTACGTCTTGAAGTAGCATCGACTACGTTTAAACCGAAGAATTCTACATTACGTGCTTACGTTTACATACACCGTTTTGGTGACAGTCCGACATTTCAGGAAATAAATTTATCCTTGAATATTATTTTGGAATTTTGAATTTGTGTTGGTTCATAAACTCACAAATTTACGAGAAGAGATTAAGACTTACGTGCATAATTTAACGTCCTTTACGACTAAATCGGAAACCCTAGGTTTACGTATTTACGTTTTTGAACTCCGTTTTTGATGAGACAATATTTATTTGATTCGTTTTGTGCCGTTGATTCATAATTTATAAAAACATTTTTCGTAAAACGACCCGAGGGCACGTAAATCGAGAAAACTAGAATCAAGGAGTACCCGTAAATTAGTGGAGATGAGACAAGTTTACACTTGCCTCACCCCCACTATGGGTGGCCAAGACTTAGACAACACACCAAGTGTGGTGTCAAGTTTGCATACGCACTAAGGACACATGTCCTTAGTGCTATGCAAAACCACTTAACCACAAAACAAGCTAACCATAAACCATTTCTCACACATGCAAACCAAGAAACTCTCCCAACTCTTCCTCTCTCCCCTTGAACGTCCAACACCACCATTATATCACCATCATCATCAAAAACAACCCTCATTTGATCTATGTTAGCCCTAAAATCATGTGTTACTCATACACATGATGATGCTACTTTGAAGCTTTGAAGATTGGAGGTGATTCTAACATCAAAGGAGAAGATTTGTTGGTGTCATAGGGCTGATTTTCCATGAGAAGTTTATAAAGGTTGGTAGACTTGAAGATGATATTGTTTTATCACAAGTTTTGCCATCAAAATCCAAGCCTTGTTCATCAAAGACTCATCTTTTCATCATTAATGGTGGTATAGAGATTGTTCTTCCTATCCTCTTGTTATTTTGATTATGTAATCTTGCATTTTATTTATTTATGTATATGTATATGATGATGAATGATGATTAAAAATATTATGTGGGGATTTGGTGTTGATAGATTTTATAAACATGGGTAAAAAGATGGAAAACCCATATGTAAAAATGGTTAAATCTTGCTTAATAAGATGGCTGTATAAAAATAGTAAGTAACCAAATGATAAACTGATAAAATGGTAAAGTGAAATCAATATACAGTAAGTATTAGGTGTTATACACATGTGAGAGTTGACCATGCAATGTAATCATAAAAATAAGTGAGATATGATCAAAACAAGTTTAGAGTGCAAATCTGCCTATACTGTTTTGGACGAATTTATTAAATTATTTAGAAGTTAATTCGTCAGTAACTATAAAGGAATAAAATGAAGCACATATCATGTAGTTTCTGTGATAAAAAATTTAGGTCCTATCCCATTATAGAACTCTAGATATGGACATTTTAGTGAACTTAAAATTTAGGACTGATTTTGTGAAATTAAAGTTTAATATTATTATATAAGCACTCAAATAAATATAGTATAAAATATGAATTAAAACCCACTAACTTATATATTACATTTATATAAATATGTAAAAGGATAAATAAATGGACATTTTATAAAAATGGTAGTTTGGTAAGTTTTATAAGTTATAAAAACTATAAACATGATTTTTACGTCTTTTCGGGCTAAAACCGAAAGATTAACGTTTTTGTTAAATAAAACTTAGACGGTTGGACCCGTCTAATGTAAACTTTTATAAACTCACATACTGATGTATAAACATATATAACAAGTAAAAACTGATAAAACCCGAGCTTTATAACATACGGACATTAACGGGCCAAATTAGCCTTATTGGACTATTGACCCAACTAGTTTGAATAAACACTAATGGACTTACTCATTGGGCTTAACCCACTTGGGCCCAAAATATGAGTATAGGCCTGATATTAAAAAGTATAAATGGGCTAATATAAAGTATTGGACTTTAATGGGCTTATTGGGCCTTAACAAGTAAAGAAGTTAAACTAGTGAAACTAGTATAAACATTTACCAACACATAACACTATAATGAGTGAATAAAGATGTACAATCCTACTTGATCATCATCATATTTTTAAAATCATCATATATATACATAGCTATTATTTTTATAAAGTCATTGGATAAGAGTCTAAGACCGAGTATTACTTGTCTAGGTTTCCATGATTGAAGCACGTACCGTACATCCGAATTGCCGATAACCCGCTTTCCCACATCAACATGAGTTCATAGCCTCGTACTCTTTTAAATGTTTTTATGAAATATTTTATAAACCCGCGAGGGAGATAACATGTTAGTTTTACTAAAATAGGACACCATTTGTCCCGATTGTTTGTTTATTGATTTGGACCCGAATGATTGTATGACCCGATGTATGATTATTTGACCCGATAGATGAAATGAAATGGATTATTAAAGTTAGGTTATGTCACTAAAAGTCCCATTATCATGAATTGTGAACTACCGGGATTTGGTAGACGCTTATGCATATAATAGTACTATTTGGGGACGATCACCCCAGTTCGCGCCTTGACGGTTGATCCCCGTCGTGCCACATTGATTGGTAAGTGAATTTATGTATGAGAAGATTTACACAAGCGTGATTATTGTGACGACACGCTAATTTAGATGGGTAACAATGTCATGCGACTTATAATAATCCAAATAACGAAATACTGCTATATGCACTGAATTACAATGAATTGCCTGACTAGCAATACGGGGTCTTATTATTGATTTTATGTTCGTGTTTTGGTTTTACATAACCATATTCATATAACGGTTTTTATTTAACTTTATACAACGTTATAAAACGTATTGTATGATGTTTTTACGACTTTGGATCGTATAATGATTTTGAAGGCAAAAGCCTATATTATGATTTTTGATAAGGATTTGTATAAAATGACTTTGGCTATTTTATGGCCTATTACAATGATTTGTACAAAAATGATTTTCGGTAATAATTATATCAATGATATATTAGTGGTTTTATTGAACTCTATGAATTCACTCGGCGTTATCGCTGACCTTTTCTTTTAACATGTTTTATCTTATGTACTTGAAGGTGATTCTCGGGAAGACGACAAGAATTCATGGCCCGCACTTATATAAAAATTTCCATTCAAATGCTTTGTAAAAATTGTATGAAATATTATGACTTGGGACCTATGTAAACTTGATATTTATGAATGGAAATGCTTTATTATTAAACGACGCGATTTTTATGTGTTTTCTATGATGTGAGTAATGTGCTATCCCGTAACACCAACGAGTCTTCCGCTGTATTGAATTGTGTAAATTTGGGGGTGTTACAGTTTGGTACCAGAGCTCTCGTTATAGAGAACGAAAGATTTTTAAAACTAAGGTTTTGAATAACACATTTCAAAATCTTTTAACTATAAACATTTTTCTAAAAATGTCTAAAATTCTTTTGACTATAACGGTGCCGAATAATTCCCCAGTTACCGACAAGGCCAGACTGAGAAGTGTTATTTTAATATATATATATATATAAATTGGATTATATATATATATATATATATATATATATATATATATATATATATATATGATGTAATTTGATTACATGATTGTTTGATGATTATTTCTATATTTATACGAGATATTTATACGACGTAGATTGTCACAAGAAACCCTAACTTCCCTAGCAAATTAATCGAAGCTATTCCCGTAGGAATTCTAGCTATTCTAGATCTAAACCAAGTTGCGGATATTTATGATCCCAACAAAATGGTTGATATTCGTAGAAATGTTGATATTAGTTGATTGTGATACTGAAGAAGAATTGGCGAGATTAAATCTGATATCGATGTCATGACGATCTTTCCTTATAGAGTGGAGTTTGACAAAACGTTACCACCTGGAAAGGTGTCATCTGATTTGTTGTCACCCAATTCTTAAATCTGAAATTGAAAGGGTGAATGTTGCACTTGAGACTGCCATTGGAACCATTACCAAAATCCTCATGCCACTAGTACCTTTCCGAGAAGTCTGATTGAATGTATGAGTCATTTCATACTAGTGACTCGTTTGATAACTATTGTTGTAAGAAGCTATAGGATTGAAAATTGAGTGTTGTTCATATCGAACTTTTATTGCCCTTTCAAGGTGTAAGAATAAGGATGAAAGTATTGGAGAATGAGGTAGGATATCGCCTTAAGTATAAGATTGATTGAAATTTAAATAAAGTAAAATTTAACTCGTATGGAATATGAAATTGTTAAGAGGAAGTCGTTAAGTCCTGTGATTGAATTATAAGGTTTTAATTGATTGTTGATTCGTGTTAAGTGTTGTTCCTAGGCCATTATCCAATGATGAGGATGCCCAGTGTTAAAGAAATACATTAAAGAAATCTTCTTCTGAATTGGGGCCGATGGATCTTCCGGGACAGGTGGAACACTTAATGACTCTTGTAGATTAGTATTCATTGTGGTATCTTTTAAAAATAATCCCTAACTTAACTGAGACATCAGTTGGTAGGATGAGTTCTTGGAATTGTATGACATAGTGACACATAATGTGTTACGGTATAATTTTGACTTGTTTGTGATTAATGAAAATACTACAATTGATTGCTAAGTCCTACATGTATCGATGTTATCTATCTTTTATTGCTTCATCCTAATGCTCGCATTAGTGATGCAACCATTGAACAAGTACTCATCTCAAATTGAGTTACGTTGTGGATTATTCTTTTTGAGTGCCATCGAGGTCATGAACCTCATGATTATTTGGCTAAGCTCATTTCCTATTATATTGGAGTTAGTTCTTGGTGAACAACTTTTCATCACTCCTTTGCAGATCACTAATTGTTTTTATAAGTTAAAACAGTATCCCTTGAGAAAAATTGGGTTTTCATCACCATATAGATTATTTAAAGTGAGACTTATAAATAATCGTTATCGAAATGAAGTTGTTTATAAAACACCTTGGAAAACTTAATTGTTTTCATAACAAATAAAATCTTTGTAAATTTATTTTTGATTCTTATTTAAGAATTAAGCATGAAAATGTTTTTATTATAAACATGATGATAAAATTTTGACGAACTGAGTATTGCATCGTTAATCTTAAAATTGTATATAGTTGCGCGCCTACATACAATTTGGAAGGGACCATGCAAGGTTGATTAGTAGTCACCATGAAATTATTAATAAACACTAAATTTTCTTTGAAGATTGTGAAAGATTAAATTTTATGAGATCTACAAAAAGTGCAAAATAGGGACATATTATTAGGGACACCTACATATGTGCTCGTACTATTTATTCTTCTGAGTCGAATTTACTCATCTGTGGAATTTGTCTTATTTGACAATTGATATTTCCTTTTTGTCCAATTCTCCCGTGGTGAGATTCTTAGGAAAAGTATTTGATTGCCGAATGTTGATACTCGACTGGATGTATCGTTGTTCCTATCATTTCTTTTGATTAGATTTCGTCTGAATGACCTGGGTAACAATCCGAGGAGCTTTCGAATGCGTACTCAAATTATGAAAACATGGGATATATTCATATTCGTTAAATGTTTTCGTCTGTATCTGATTGGAAATTCTCTCTCGTAGATTATGCGTTGAACTTGCTCTTTTAAGGTTAGTTATGTCTCCAGATATCCTTGAATTGTGAAGGATTATGAGTTATTATTAGTCTTTTGAGAAATTCACATCTTATCAACACTAATGAAACTGGAAATTTGATAGTGCCAGTAGAATGGATTGATTGGTTCTGACATGAGGACATTGTCTTAATTGATGGGAACTCGAGTAGAATTCCCCTAAATGATAAGATTTTGATTATCAAAAGTGATCTAAATAATTCTTGATGGACGACCATATCCTGCATTTAGACTTGAAATTATACCATGAATGGTTGTGAATTAGTCATAGATATTATAATCTAGAAAGAACTTAAAATAAATGTATTAAAAGATGTTTATGTTATCTGAAACTTAGGAGGTATTTGCTGGTGAATTACCTAGACTTTTGCATTAAGGCAAGTTGAATTTGGTATTGATTATATTCCCGGTGCTACACATGTGGCTTGTGCACTGTACGTCAGCACCATTTGAATTAAAAGAATTACCGTACAACTGAGAGAGTTGTCAGAGAAAGCTTTTATTCTACCAAGCTTGTCATCATGAAGAGCTATGGTGTTATTATTTCTTATATTTATTGATTATCGTGAACTAGGTAAATTGACGATTAAAAATCTATATCCACTACCCAAGATGATAGATTGTTCGATCATTTACAAGGTTCTAGAGTATATTCAAAAATTTGATCCACGGCATGGTTATCATCAATTTCGCGTCAACGAAAAAGATTATCTATTCCAATCACTACATTCAGAACTCGTAATGAAGATTATGAGTTTCATGTTATGTCGTTTGGATTGACTAATACACATGTAGCATTCATAAAGTTGGTGAATCACGTGTGTAGGTTGTAATTTGATAAATTCATGCTTGTGATCATTCAGGACTATTTGTTTGTTTATAAGAATAAGAATGAGTTAATAATTATTTATAGATTGCCCTGAATTGGCCGAACAATGAAAACATGTACCTTGAATAATTAACATGTGATTTAAGACTTAATCCTTTATATTAATTGACCGTGTGATTAATAGATAATGGAATATATTGACTCTTCAAAGATTAGAGCCATTAAGGCTTTGGGATATACCAAAAAGAAAAATGCAAATATGTTTTGACAAATGTTTCAACAAAGGACTTTAAAGGATTATTCCCTTATACCCAAATCATTTAACTAAACTCCTGTTTAGGGGTAAATGTTTGGGTATACCTCAAGACAACCTAAGAGGGATTGAGGAAACCGTTTAAACCGTGACTTGAAATTTGAAACGACAATTTTTAGTTGTCAACTAAGAAAATTTTGACCAAAGTATAAACAAAGATTTTTCAAACATTTACGAATCTTATTAATTATTTTCAATAAATCAACAAAAATCGTGTTAACTAAATTCAAATTTATTTTGAATATTTTTATATAATTGGTCGTGCTAAGAAATTTAAAAATTTTACGCTTGCGTTTCAAAAAAGAATTATTATTTAATTACTTGTAATATGTATCGACTCTTTAAAACGTCGGATTGAACAAAACTAATAAAAATGATAGTTAAGACGAAACTAAAACTTAGAAAATATGAAGAAAGAATTTTTGAATAACTACGGTCATGATAATTATTTCATCAGGAAAAGTGAATGTAGATACTGACACATTATATAGAAAGGATAAAGAACCAATTAGGATGTATTTCTTAATAATTACGATGCAAAATAAATTGCCGAGCAATTTAAAATATAGCCGATGCTTGTAAAAAGGATAATATAGATAATAAAAAGGGGTTCGCGTCTAATGTGAACCATTAGAATTGAGAAGCCGATAGAGTTAAATACTTTTAAAGACCACTTGTGGTTGCCTAAATATGGAGATTTTGAGATTTAGTTATGTTGGAATCTTATAAGATTAAGTATTCTATTTACATCAATCCTGATCTAATGTATCTTTATCTGAAGAAGTTGTACTAATGTAAAATTATGAAGGCAGACATCGCCTCATACATTAGTAAACGTCTAACTATCGCAAAGGTCGTCATCTGAATTTGATTCGATCTGGGTCATCGTCGACAGACTGGCTAAATCTGCTAATATCATTCCTGTTAATGATAGATTCTTGATGAAAAAATTGACTCTTTTGTATTTAAAGGAGTTGTGTAAACATGGTGTGCCTGTATCGATCATCTCTATCAAGATCCTCGCTTCGCATCGAATTTCTAGAGATTTTCTCAGAAGTCATTGAGAACGAATCTTGATGAGAGTACTGTGTACCACCCCAATCGAAGGGACGAGGTAAAGTAACGATACAAAATACTATAAGTGCTGTTTTATGTTTGAATGATTGACCTTTGGTAATGAACCGTATAGTCTTTTTCCTTTGGAGAGATTATCATTGAAAACTATCGTATTAGGATCGAGATCGAATCTTGTGAGGATATATATTAGAGCATCTGTAAGCAGGAGTTGGGATGAAGACACCCGACATATACCCATTGTGAGTTGGACATGTCTTTTAGGTTTAAGGTTTCCTATGATGGCGAACCTAACCTTACAAAATACTCGACCCGCGAGACCTGAAATGATTGTTGAAATTAGGATCTTATTATTGACTGCCAGTAGTGGGCAGGAGGTTATGTGAATATGAAATGTAAATCTTGAAATGCCAGATGGGTAGCGAACTTATGCCAAAGTTTTAACCATGGAAAATGAATTAATGATCTGAAAGATCATGGGATATAAGTCCCCGTTGTATGGGAACATTGAGATGATGTAAAAGATTGGTTTGAAAGGCATATAAGCTGGATCTACCCTAGGACTTCAAGAGCTGCGTGAATTATGTTTCGTATATCGAACTTGATAAAATGTCTATCAAGTGAAAATCTGATTACTTCTTGATGAAGTTTAGATCGGCGAAAAGTTGCATTCATCAAAAACCCATGAACATCATGGATAGAGAAAGTAAGTCAACATTAAGCCTGATTGTATTCCCATAGTTATGTTTGATGAAACTCGCGTATTGTAATGAATTACACTTGTGAGAAAAGATGGAAAAACCACATGTAAAAACGGTTAAATCTTGCTTAATAAGATGGCTGTATAAAAACAATAAGTAACCAAATGATAAACTGATAAAATGGTAAATTGAAATCAATATACAGTAAGTATTAGGTGTTATACACATGTGAGAGTTGGCCATGCAATGGAATCATAAAAATGAATGAGATATGATCAAAACAAGTTTAGAGTGCAAATCTGCCTATACTGTTTTGGACGAATTTATTAAAATATTTAGAGGTTGATTCATCAGTAGCTATAAAGGAATAAATGAAGCACATATCATGTAGTTTCTGTGATAAAAATTTGAGGTCCTATCTCATTATAAAACTCTAGATATGGACATTTTAGTGAACTTAAAATTTAGGACTGATTTTGTGAAATTAAAGTTTAATATTATTATATAAGCACTCAAATAAATATAGTATAAAATGTGAATTAAAACCCACTAACTTATATATTACATTTATATAAATATGTATAAGGATAAATAAATTGACATTTTATAAACATGGTAGTTTGGTAAGTTTTATAAGTTATAGAAACTATAAACATGATTTTTACGTCTTTTCGGCTAAAACCAAAAGATTAACGTTTTTGTTAAATAAAACTTAGACGGTTGGACCCGTCTAATGTAAACTTTTATAAACTCACATACTGATGTATAAACATATATAACAAGTAAAAACTGATAAAACCCGAGCTTTATAACATACGGACATTAACGGGCCAAATTAGCCTTATTGGACTACTGACCCAACTAGTTTGAATAAACACTAATGGACTTACTCATTGGGCTTAACCCACTTGGGCCAAACATATGAGTATAGGCCTGATATTAAAAAGCATAAATGGGCTAATATAAAGTATTGGACTTTAATGGGCTTATTGGGCCTTAACAAGTAAAGAAGTTAAACTAGTGAAACTAGTATAAAAATTTACCAACACATAACACTATAATGAGTGAATAAAGATGTACAATCCCGCTTTATCATCATCATATTTATAAAATCATCATATATATACATAGCTATTATTTTTATAAAGTCATTGGACAAGAGTCTATGACCGAGTATTACTTGTCTAGGTTTCCATGATTGAAGCACGTACCGTACATCCGAGTTGCCGATAACCCGCTTTCCCACATCAACGTGAGTTCATAGCCTCGCACTCTTTTAAATGTTTTTAAGAAATATTTTATAAACCCGCGAGGGAGATAACATGTTAGTTTTACTAAAATAGGACACCATTTGTCCCGATTGTTTGTTTATTGATTTGGACACGAATGATTGTATGACCCGATGTATGATTATATGACCCGATAGATGAAATGAAATGGATTATTAAAGTTAGGTTATGTCAATAAAGTCCCATTAGCATGAATTGTGAACTACCGGGATTTGGTAGACGCTTATGCATATAATAGTACTATTTGGGGACGATCACCCCAGTTTGGGCCTTGACGGTTGATCCCCGTCGTGCCACATTGATTGGTAAGCGAATTTATGTATGAGAAGATTTACACAAGCGTGATTATTGACGACACGCTAATTTAGATGGGCAAATGAGTTTCGGGTTAGCTACCCGTTGTTTGTTGAAGTAAGGTAACAATGTCATGCGGCTTATAATAATCCAAATAACGAAATACTGCTATACGCACCGAATTACAATGAATTGCCTGACTAGCAATACGGGGTCTTATTATTGATTTTATGTTCGGGTTTTGGTTTTACATAACCATATTCATATAACGGTTTTTATTTAACTTTATACAACGTTATAAAACGTATTGTATGATGTTTTTACGACTTTGGTTCGTATAATGATTTTGAAGGAAAAAGCCTATATTATGATTTTTGATAAGGATTTGTATAAAATGACTTTGGCTATTTTATGGCCTATTACAATGATTTCTACAAAAATGATTTTCGGTAATAATTATATACCAATGATATATTAATGGTTTTATTGAACTCTATGAATTCACTCGGCGTTATCGCTGACCTTTTCTTTTAACATGTTTTATCTCAGGTACTTGAAGGTAATTCTCGGGAAGACGACAAGAATTCATGGCCCGCACTTATATAACAATTTCCATTCAAATGCTTTGTAAAAATTGTATGAAATATTATGACTTGGGACCTATGTAAACTTGATATTTATGAATGGAAATGCTTTATTATTAAACGACGCGATTTTTATGTGTTGTCTATGATGTGAGTAATGTGCTATCCCGTAACACCAATGAGTCTTCCGCTGTATTGAATTGTGTAAATTTGGGGGTGTTACACAACGATCCGCCTCCTTCTAGTAATTGGATCTATTTATCCTCATACCTTTCTAGGGCCTTTTTGGATAGACTTCTCCATGATCTTTAGGGGAGTATTTGCTTTTCGTCGTGTGTCTCGATCCTTCATATTGATTTTTGATAAATGATTCTTCACATCACTTTGGATCTTTAGCAACAAATTGTAGCCCTCATGCCTTGTTAGGGCTTTTTCGGACTCGCCAATCTTCGCATCCCGCTTCAAGTTATGCCTTAGCTATGAACTCTAATTAATATCGAGCAACTTTTAAACGATCTTGTGCTAGAAGCTAAGTAACTTTTCAAATCGTACAACCTTACTTATTGCAATTATAGCGATGGGAGAAAAAACTCATAATTAACTCACATAAATTCATGAAAGAATACCAAACTTATAATTGACTCTATCATCTCTCGTTCTCCATAATTTAAAATCTCAAGGAATGAGACTCGTGGATGCTTAGCCTATTAAATCAAAGTTTTGGGTTTTCAAGTCATCTATAGGATCTTGCAAATTCTTAGACTCTTTCAAGTTTATAATTCGTATTTTAAAGTCCCCTTGATAAACAACTTTCTAGGATCAATTATAGGAACTTGCAAAAAGTTCTCGTTCTTAACCCGTAAGAGTTAAGACTCTCACGTTTTAAAGTTCCCTATATAAAAGCGTAGAAAAACTCGACTTAAACACGTTAAGGATACTAGCTAGAGTAAACTTCGATAAATAAACTCGGGTTGAGTCAAAAGATTCATGACGGGCCTAATATATCAAAGACATATAAACTTATTAAAACCATTTATTAAAATTTATTCTAATGAAAGAAAATAACGACAACAAAGGAAAATACAACTAGGCCACAATAGATCAAAAATTTTGAAAAATGTCGAAAAATAAATTTTCCGGTTAAAATGAGGACAAATACAAGGAAAAGCCCACTTAACTTCGATAGAAGTTCCCCATACACTTAATATAAACATTGTCCTCAATGTTTAAGCATGTGGAAGTAAACTCTCCTACACTTATTACATTGTGCACGTTGTTTAAATCTTGTTAAGGAAGAGACAACTAAAGTGATTCCTATTTCAATATTGAAAAATATAAAATAGTGAATCAAAAGTGTTTAGGATATAACCGGGAAGACGGGTACACGGGATCACGGGTCGTCAAATATCATCAAAAGTGAATCTTTGAAAGCTCCAATCCCTGCACATCATAAGAAAGAAAACAACAAACACTAACGGGGCTCCCCCCTACACTTAGGATGAAAAAAAAAGATAAAAAGGATAGATAATCGGGTTGCCTCCCGAGAAGCGCTTGTTTTTGTTAACCGATTTACGAGCCTGACTCGTCCCCAAATTAAATGGTCCATGGGTAAGCCTCTAATATAATACCGGTATCAAAAATCTTGTCTTCGGCCCTGGAGGAACATAATAAATAAGAGGCAGGAGGATAAGTCTTGAAGGGTAGAAAAGTCCTCTCAACATAGGAAAAGTATGTGAAATCGTGATCCACGGGAGGTAGGATCGGTAAAGGAATCAAAATGTCATCCCCAAAAGACATATTATTATCACTAAGCGGCAAAGCCGTAAAGGTGTCAATCATAGAATGGTCAATGTCACCTCCCGGGTCAAAGCACTCATCCTCAGTAATGGTCTCCAAAGTATGGGATAAAAGGTGCTCAGGAGGAGGACTTGGGACAATATCTTCATGCATCAAAGTATCAAAAACCCCCTTCGGGTCATCATCATCAATACCCGGAGGTATTGAGAGAATGTCGATTTCTTCCATAAATGTGTCATTATTCTCAACGGGAGTAATAGACGGGGGCAAAGACTCGCTATTAGGAGCAGAATTCAACGCTTCAATTTTAGCAATAAGAAGATGAACTTTCAGTAATTTGTCGTGAAGAATAACGTCTTCCACCTCATCTACAAGACCAAGTTCAGTGGTGAACTTCTCGTAAGTTGGAGAGAATAAATCAACATCGCCCTCATCGCCGGATGAGATTGAGAAATTTCAAAGGTGAAATTCTCATAGCATGGAGAAAAATCATCATTAAGAGCGACCTCGTCCGTAAGCTCAGAAAAAGTCGGTACATCACAAACCTCCTCAAATAAGTTGTCGAGACCAAATTTACTAATCTCACTCAATGAATCACAATCCTTAGACGCATTTGGGATATCGAGAAAAGGAATTACAATTGCACTAGGATGTTGAGCAACAAGATCATTCCAAGAAATAGTATTCTCGTCGTCGTCATCATCATAATAGTAAGAACGCACAAGAGGCGGAGTATAATCACTAAGATTAGATACTTGTTCTTGTTATTGACGTTGTCGCTCCTCCAATGCCTCAGTCATACGAATTAAGACGTCATGAATATTCAAAAGAAGGGCTTGTCTTTCGTCATTCGGATTCAAGGAAGGTTGATGATCAAGGGTGTATTGTGGGGGTTCAAAATTATGAAAACCGGAATTATAGCACGGATTTGGTTCATAATAATTCATCGGTTGACAATAAGAAGTATCGTGCGAGGCCCCACAATTGTTGCAATACGGGTATTGAGAAAAACCCGGTGCGTCTTTAATACACGGTTTTTAGCCAAGTATAAAATAATTTTGTTCCAAGTATTTTCGAATTGATTACTAGTAGAAAGTGCGACTCAGTCGTTCTTGGTAGAAAAATAAAATGGGTTGTTTGATTATCTAATTTAAACTAAAAGCAAATATTAAAATGTCGTTGAGTAAAATTAAAACTTTAAAAATTAAACTTAAAACGTAATGAACTTAAAACTTAAAACTTAGAAACTTTGAAACTTTAAAACTTTAAAACTTAAACCATCGGAATGTAAAAATGAATTCTATCAGAATGCACTAAAATTAGAACCATCGGAATAATTTGAAAGCAAAGCTGTCGGAATGTTGCTATCTGAATAACCATCGGAATGTAACAAGTGGAGTCTGTCGGAATGTAGGTCAATCGGAATACACTACCTATCGGAATGTCCAAGGTATCGGAATGTTTCAGATCAGAATCCAGGTTTTCTATCGGAATGTCACTAACAAAGATTTCGCAGAGTTTCGACTTAAAGTAACCTTAAGACCCGTTGGAATATGCGATCGCAATGAGCGATCGCAGTCCCGATCGGAATAAGGGGGAAAACCTTAGATCGCAAAGTAAAACCCCTTGGGTTATTGCGATACAATGAAACCGTCGGAATGTGTAAAAGCCCTCAATATTGTGATGAACATCAAATAATCCGAAAATGGAGATAAGCCAAAGTCTCAATAAGCAGTTCCAAAAAGCACTCTTAACCGAATCTTAAACAAGTCAATAAGCATAGATTTGACAACTTTTGAAATATGAAATTCGTAAACTTTATAAAAGAAACTTTAAAAAGATTGAACTTTTTGAGAAAACTAAAATCAATAAGCTAAATACGAAATAAGCCAAAAAGCATAACAAGCCTCAAGCTTAATCGTATAAGAACTTATATAGGACTAAAAAGATGAACCTTTTAATCACTTAAACATCAAAACCAAACGTGAATCAAGAATATTTCGGATCAAAATCAAAGTAAAATCAAGAAAGGAAGAAAAAGATTGAAAATTAAAAGCTTAAACTTGAACTTTTGATTAATCAAACTCAAATACAAAGATTAAATAAAACTTAAACTTGAAAGAAAAGATGAATTTTAGTGAGAGAAAGTTAAACACTTTCTCTCTCTAAAATGAAAACTAAAGAAAGGAAAATAACTAGCTAAAAAACTAACACCCTCCTAATGTGTCATTAGGAGGGTATATATAGGGAGTGGGGAGTGCATGTGTGCTTCCTTCTTTCTTTCTTTTTGTCTCGACTCGATTTAATTCTTTGTCTTTCTCGACGTCGTCTCGGGATTTGTCGATATAAATTGAACTTGTCTTATAATTTTCTTCTTCTATAATTTAGACTTGAGTTCTTCGACTTCATTAAACTTCCGTCTTTAGAATTTTTCTTTGATAAACCTTCAGAATAGGCCTTGGACTTCCGTTCTTTTTGCACTCTTGATCTTTTGACTTCGTCTTTTCTCGTTTTCTTCGATAAAAGCCCGTGAAAGCCCGTGTTTTCTTCCTTTTTCATCTTTTGGTCCTAAAACACAATAAAAACACAAACCACGCATAATTCCGACTTTTATGACATAAAATACACGTTTTGGTCTTGTTATTATTGGAAATAAGTGGTAAAAGGATAAGTGTTTTCACACTTATTAAATCCTCTACACTTGACCATTGCAATGCCCTCATGCAATGCATAATTTTAAAGCATGGTTTATATTTTCCATCATAAATAACCCACCTTGGACTTTATTAAATACTAAACATTAAGGAAAATAAAAAGATAAAAACAAGTAAAGAAATCAAAAACTTACATTGGGGTTTTGGCTGTCATGAATGTTTATCATCCTCAAGTTTCACGTTCCCCAAACCAAGCTTAAAAACGAGATCATTGTTATTATAAGTTAGCAAACTAACACGAATTCATGTGGGCCAATTATTTACTTAGACTCCCTTATTCCTAGGAGTATCTCTTATATTTTAACTTTGTCTTGAATGATCACGAGGATACATTGTTTGACTTATTTTGATAGTTATTTAGGCCTAAAATAAAGTGGGACGATTTAATCAATAGTTAGCTAAAGGACAAAATCTTTTAAAACTGCTTCTCGGGACCTCTTAAAGTTCATATCTTGGCATAACTCGCTTCACTATTTGAGACCTTTCTCGGACCGATATTTGGCAGCGACTTCAAACTTCGAATCTTTGAGAGACGTTCTTGAAATTATGGTCTTCTCTTCATAATAGGAATTTCTTCACTTGAAGTTTTTGAGAGATTCTTCATATTTGGACCACGACTTCTTCATTTTTCTCCAATCACTATTTTAGACTTTGATATACAACGATCTGCCTCCTTTTAGGACTTGGATCTATTTATCCTCATACCTTGTTAGGGCCTTTTTGGATAGACTTCTCCATGATCTTTTGGGGAGTTTTTGCTTTTCGTCGTGTGTCTCGATCCTTCATATTGATTTTCGAAAAATGATTCTTCACATCACTTTTGGATCTTTAGCAAAAAAATGTAGCCCTCATGCCTTGTTAGGGCCTTTTCGGACTCGCCAATCTTCGTATCCCGCTTCAATAAGTTATGCCTTGGCTATGAACTCTAATTAATACCGAACAACTTTTAAACGATCTTGGGCTAGAAGCTAAGTAACATTTCAAATCGTACAACCTTATTTATTGCAGATAAATTTATTAGCAAGCGATGGGAGAAAAAGCTTATAATCAACTCACATAAATTCATGAAAGAATACCAAACTTATAATTGACTCTATCATCTCTCGTTTCCCACAATTTAAAATCTCAAGTAATGAGACTCGTGGATGATTAGCCAATTAAATCAAAGTTTTGGGTTTTCGAGTCGTCTATAGGATCTTGCATCTTCTTAGACTCTTTTAAGTTTAGAATTTGCGTTTTAAAGTTCCCTTGATAAACGACTCTCTAGGATCAATTATAGGAACTTGCGAAAAGTTCTTGTTCTTAACCCGTGAGAGTTAAGACTTTCGCGTTTTAAAGCTCCCTATATAAAAGCCTAGCAAAACTTGACTTAAACACGTTAAGGATACTAGCTAGAGTAAACTTAGATAAGTAAACTCGGGTTGAGTCAAAATATTCATGACTTTGAAAAATTTAAAACCACTTTATTGAAAATTTATTCTAGCAAAGAAAGTAAATAACGATAACAAAGGAAAACTACAAGGCCGAAATAGATGAAAAAATTTGAAAAATGTCGAAAAATCAAAATTTCTGGTTATAATGAGGGCAAATTCATGAAAAAGACCACTTACTTCGATAGAAGTCCCCCTACACTTGATATAAACATTGTCGTCAATGTTTAAGCATGTGGGAGTAAACTCCCCTACACTTATGATATTGTGCACTTTGTTTAAATCTTTATAAGGAAAGGACAACTAAAGTGATTTCAATGTGAACATATAAGATATCAAATATTGAATCACGGCAGTTTAGGATAAAACCAGGAAGACGGGTACACGGGATCACGGTTCGTCAAAAGTCATCGAGAATGGATCTTTGAAGCTTTTAATCCCTGCACATCAAAAGAAACAAGACAACAAACACATACGGGGCTCCCCCACACTTATTATAAAAACGGTAAAGGATAGATCACGGGTTGCCTCCCGAGAAGCGCTTGTTTTTGTTAATCGAGTCACGAGCCTGAATCGACCCAGAACTTAATTCAAGGGAAACGTGGTGAGGGATGGAATCATCTCATGAGAGATTTCCTCACCAAAGTACAACTTCACGCGCTGGCCATTCACCTTAAAATTGGGCCCATTTGGCTGAGAAAGCTCGATGGTGCCATATGGGAAGACTTTGGCGACGGTGAATGGACCAGACCAGCGGCTCTTCAGCTTTCCCGAGAAGATCTTCAACCGAGAGTTAAAGAGTAGAACTTGATCAGTAACGTGGAACTCTCGGTTCTTAATCCTTGCATCATGGATGATCTTGGTCTTCTCCTTATAGATCAACGAGTTCTCATAAGCTTCATTCCTTAGTTCGTTGAGCTTGTTGAGTTGAATCTTCCGAAGATCGCCGGCTTTGTTGATGTCGAAGTTAGCCCACTTCAAGGCCCAGTATGCCTTATGTTCCAGCTCGATAGGGAGGTGGCATGCTTTCCCGTACACAAGACGATAAGATGTACAACCAATCGGGGTCTTATAAGCGGTACGGAAATCCCACAAAGCATCATCTAACTTATCGGCCTACGAGGCATGATGCTCTCCCACAATACGCTCAAGAATTCTCTTCAATCCATGATGAGATTGCTTTTATACATAGTCTCATCGTCCAAATCGGGCTTAAAATGCATAAAATATCATTAAAACTGCCAAATATATGCTCGTGTTTGTTGCTTGTGTATTTTAGGTACGGATATTAAGGAAATGATAAAAAGATCACAAGAATCAATCAAAAACGAACACGGGAAACGAAGCCGCATAATGAACCGGACCCGAATCAAGAATTTCCAAAATGGTCCTTGAAGAATTGAAGAAATACAAGTTTTGTCCCTCATCTTTGAAGACTTGTCACAAATGACCCTCCAATAGTCATTTGTACAAGAAAAATCCTTAAAGTTTGAAGAAATGTCAAGAATAGCCCTTGGAATTGAAGAAATTGCATTTAAAGTCCTTGTTATAACTTTTTTTGCAAAGATGTGCCAAAATTGACAAGTGCTAAAACTTATTTACAAAGGAAAATAGAGAGTTGGCTATTTACTACAAAGTGAAAGAAGGAAATGAGTCCAGGGACTCATTTGGCCAAACACCCAAACTCACCCCAGCCAACCAAACTGCCACATCACCCCACTCCACCAATCACACCACACCACCTCACCTCCCACGCCATGTCACCCTTCCACCCAGGTTTATTTAAATAAACCTAGTCAACTCCCAGTCAAACCCCACACTAATTTCCCCCCAAGCACTTATTTAAAAATCATTAACCCCCAAAATGTATTAAACCCCTCCCTTAAACCCTAAAAACCCCAGGTCAGATTAAACCCAAAACAAAGGGTTTTTTGTTGCAACTTTCCAGAACCTTGATTAACCATCACCCCAACCCCACCCCACACCCAGATTCCTTTCACAAACACCCCATGTGATTCCCCAGGGGTCCCCTGCACCCGTCTCTTTCACACAAAACCCCAAAGGAGACAAAACCAACGGCTAGATGATGCTACTTGGACCCCAAGCTCAAACAAACGTCCAGGATCAACTCTCAACAGCTGGCTTGTCACATGCTTCATTTGACCAAGAGAATCAAAGGGCAAAATTGGAATTTTGCTTGTTAGGGTTTAGAATTTGAATTTCCTTGTATTATTTTATTTAAGCTTCTAGTCAGTTCTATAGGCTAGTATAAATACAGCCGTATGTGGTTGTATTCAGGTTTTCCAGATTTGCTAAATCATTTTGTAATCCCTTTTTATGCAATTAAAAGTTGGTATTTGTGAGTTTAATATAATTCCTTTTTACTTGATAAAAGTTGGTATTTGTGAGTTTAAGCAATCTGAGTTCCACATTTTTAATATTAGTTCAAGATTTCTCAAAAGTCATTCTTATTTTCAGTTTCTGAAAAAGTGATATTTTTTGGTAAAATCTTGTTCTGAATTTTGGATTTCCAGGTTCTTAGTTGGTTTGTGTAAGTGTTTTTAAAGGAAAGAGTTTAAGGAATTCATTTGAAAAAGATTTAAAAAGAGAAAAATAAAACAGATTATTGGTATATTGTGTTTCTTCATTTGTTCTTAGCAGGAAATCTTTGAGCAATTGATTGTTGTCCAAGGATCTGCACAGGCCCGAGTCTGTTTGGAGATGGCTATGCAGCCATTGTGGGACCTGGATGTGGGTCCCACAAGGTAACCCATCTTGTGCCATATTTGAGTTTTCAAATATTTCAGATTTATGTGATTTGTTGATTTGGCATGTAAGTTGTTCAAGTGTTTGTTTAAGTGTTTGATATTGCTCACTTTAGGTTATTATGCATGTTAGAAGCTTGTTTAATCAGTTTAAGTAGAGATTGAATAGATTTGGTTTTTTAAAAGTTGATTTTTCAGTAATTAAGAGGTGTTTGGGATTGATGATTTAATAGGCTTAAAGCTTTATAAACCTGTTAATAACCACTCTCACTCATTCTCTTTGGTTATTTGGTTATAGTGTATGGTCCTTGTTAGTTTTGTGTGTTCAGAAAACAAGTTTGTATGCTATTTGTTTGGTAAAAACAGTCAAATCCAGTAATCCACTTTTCTGCTTATTTTTTAGTGAAATTGTTCATCAAATCTTGATAAGCTGCTAGATATTAGGACATTTAAGGACTGTGTATTGCTTATATGTCATTTGGTTGGACTGAGTGCAAGAATTGAAGGTTTGAAATCCGTTTTTGTGCAAGTAATCCAGGTCTACTGTTCATCAGAAACTTCATTGCTTAATCAGAAACATTTTGTGCATTTTTGTGTGAGATTTTGTGAAAAGACTTGGTAGTTTTTGTGTTGTTATTGACTCCCTATACTCAACTGAGTATAGGGGTGCCTTTTGTTCCAAAAGAAACCAATCCAACAAGCTTTCCTAAGCTCAAAGGTTAATTGCACTAGCAGTGGGAAAAAGGTTTCCCCTGCTAATACACTGGTTAGTACTGCTATACAAAAAGACAAAGTCTGTCAAGTGTCACTATCAGAAACTTTGATTTTTTTGTCTTTTGTGGACTAAAATTGGATTTAGGACTTGAAACTAGTTCCATTATTTTTCTAATTTAATTTATGATTTTTCTGTTTAATTAAAAAATTTATTACTGTTCATTTGCTATTTTTTACATTTAATAGCTAATTTAAATACTTTTTATTATTCTGTTTTTGGCATTTAGTGCCAAAAATTAATATTTTTCAGTTTTAAGATTTTTATTAGACTTAGAAAAACTTTTTAAGATTTTTAGTTAAAAAAGTTTTTACTGTTACTTTTTATTTATTTTTTAGAATTAAATTAGTTTAATTAGGGTTTAAATTCAAACTGTTTTGTCTTTTAGTAAAAATTTTTATATTTTTCAAACTTTTTTCATTTTTCTACTGTTCATTAGAGTAAATTAGGATTTTTAAAATTGTCAAATTATTTTTAACATTATTTTATTATTTTTTATAATTATTTTAGTTTAAAAATAGTTTTTAGTGATTTAAAAATAGAAAACTAGTTTTTAAAATTTAGGAAAAATACGTTTTAGTCTTTAGATAATATAAGTAAGTTATTTGTTCAATAGAATAATATTTTGGACATTTTGATTAATTATATTTAATTTTAGGGCTTTAATTAGCATTTAAAATTGAATATTTAATTAGTAAAAGGTTTTAAAATATTTTTATTGGATTTTTATTCCTATTCATATTATTTTAGACTTAGTTTTAGCTTTTAATTAATTTTTAGGTAAAAATTTTTAATTTGTAGGTTTTTACGGTTTTACGTGAACGATCTTTTCGTCTTAGCTCGATCCGTCTTCGTAACCGTCATTCTCTTCCTACCCCATTTCTATTTTCTTTTTCTCTCAATCTTATAATCACAAAATTAATCATTTCATTACACAACGCACTAGCCTCCTCGAGAACGAACTCACTTCACTTTAGGGTCATTTACACACGGTTTTCCTAAATCGCCGTGCTTGCTTCCCTATTTTACGCTCTTTTTCCTAAAAGAGTGTGATTTTACAACTATCATTTTGGCGCTTCTGCCGGGGAGGCGTGTTGTGTTTTGATTGGAATTGTTGTTTTTATATACTAACCATAATTAGTATTTGTATTAGTAGCACTCTACTAATACGTATTATCGGTTTTCGGTTTTTGTGTGAATACTATTACTATATTGTATACGTAGAACAATAAATTCACAAGTACTCCAAATACGTGAGCAATCACAACCTTGACTTGGGAGGTCATTACCCAATCATTGTATTCGAATCTCAAACCAAAGAAAAAAGGCAAAAATAGATAAATACTTTTGTGAAGCTCGATTTTGAAAAATACAAACTATAAGGTGGGTATAAGGCGGTTTATTTCACGACCTAAAGGAAAAAGGCTCTTAAGTGCTTCGCGTCGCCTCGTTTCATCCGCTTGCTTGTGCGTATTTTGAGATTGAAGGCTAATCGAGGGTTTTGCCGCCCAAAGTATTATTAAGTATCATATATATTTTCTTGGTTTCTATTGATTAAACCCTCTTGAACGTTTTGGTGTTCCACCAACGTTCTAAAGTCATCGAAGGCGTTCACTTCACGTGATCGTTTTCATTCCTTGAGGCTTCTTTAATCGAGAGATTTGATTAAGGAGGAGATTTGTAGATTTGTGTCTACTTAATACATTCCACAAGATCCAAAAAGGTTAATACAATCAAAAACCACAAAAAAATTGAAAAATACAAAACACCAAAAAGAATCTTCTTTGCTCGTCCCCTCGTTGTACGTTACGTTTATGCTAACTCGTAATCAAGCAAGACGTGCACGTAAACGAAAGAACAAAACTCCCACTCCAAATCATTCTAGTGAGGAGTCTCCTATTGACGAACCCATTGTAAGAGAAGCACCAACCATGGCGAATCGAACTATGATGGAGTTACTTAGAGCACCCACCGAGGGTTATGGAGAGGCTATTGTGATTCCCGCTATCCTTGCGGAGAATTTTGTGGTGAAAACGGGTTTGTTGTCGATGATCCAAAACAACAAATTCCGTGGTGATGAGAAGGACAATCCACACAACCATATCCACCAGTTTAATCGTCTTACCGCTACTTGCAAATTTAAGGATGTCTCGAATGACTCGATTAAGATGATGCTTTTTCCGTATTCCTTAGCGGGGCCCGCTAAAATTTGGTTAGAGAAAGAGCCACCCAATTCTATATTGACGTGGAAGGATCTCGTTTCTAAGTTTTTGAACCAATTTTTTCCGCCCTCTAAGACTACGCATTTGAAAAATGAGATTTCTAAATTTTCACAAGAATCAAATGAAAGTTTTTCAACGGCTTGGAATAGGTTTAAGGAGATGTTACATGAATGTCCTCATCACGGTTTTTCCGACTTGCATCAAATAGACACGTTTTACAATGGACTTAACGATCATGAAAGAGATTATTTAAATGCCGCCGCGGGTGGTAATTTTTTGTGTAAAACGGTTGAGGAAGCTTTGGTGATAATTGAAAATAGGTCTAAGGTTTATAGCCCTCGTAACACACCGAGTGTTACCAAATTGGGTTCATCATCGTCACCATCGTCTCGTAGCATTAATGCCTTACAAGATGAAGCTAATGAGGAAAATCGGTTTTTCGATAGGTTTTCGACTCTTATGTCCCATTGGAAAGCTCAAGAAGCTTCGAATTCCGCTTCGGTTAAAGCGGTTGCTAAGAGTTGTTTGTCGTGTGGTGGAGCTCATGATCTTTTCGAGTGCATTATCGCGGATGGTAACACTTCGAGTGCTTATGTAGCCATGGGAACTTATAACCAAAACGGCCAAGGTTCCCGCCAAAATCAAGCTCCACCAAATCAAAATGCTAATAACTATCGAAACAACAACCAAGGTGGTAATTATCAAGGCAATCAACGTAATTACAACAAGGGTATTATCAAAGTGGAAATGGGCAAATTTCAAACCAAAACCGTGATTTTCAAACTACGACTCAAGGTTTTCAAAATGATCATACCAAAAATCTTCAGGGAGAGTTTTTGAATTATGCTAAGGCAAACGATGCTAAGTTTGACAATATGCAACGTGAAATGGTTAGCTTAAGATCCGAGTTGAAAAACGAGCTTAAAAACGAACTTGCTAATGAGATTAAAATTCATGCTAATAAAATGGAAGGAAATGTTCAACGACTCCAACAAAATCAACAAAAAATGGATCAAGGTCAACATGAGATTAAGCAAGAGTTGTTAAAAGCGGATGCTAGGCAATCTAAGTTTGAAGACCGAATGGGAAAAATGTTTGAAGCTATCATGTGTAAACCTTCTTCTCCGGGTGGTCTTCCTAGAGATACCATCGTGAACCCGAAAGGAGAATTGAAGGTTATTACTACTCGTAGTGGTAAAACTTTCAAAGAACCCATTTCTCGTCCAAGTACTTCTATGGAGAAGGAAAAAGAGAAAGAACCCGAGGTGGTGGTAGAAAAGGAGCAAATTCCAAGCCCACGAAGTACCGCTCAAACCACACCTACGGTTGAACCAATACCAATCATGGAACCCGAGATTCCAAGGCCGATGCCTATGCCTATGCCCCAACCCACACCACCTTTACCATACCCTTCAAGACGAGACAAGGAAAAGGCACAAGAACGAAATAAATATCAATTTGAACTTTTTATGAAAATGTTTCGTGATTTGCACCTTAATGTGAGTTTTGCCGACGCCTTGGTCATGATGCCTCGATTTGCCGCGAACTTCAAAAGTATGTTGAATAACAAAGAGAAATTGCAAAAATCGTCTAGTTGTTCTTCGGTTTTTCTTAGCCGCATACCTCAAAAAGTCGGTGATCTCGACAAGTTTTTAATCCCATGTGCTATACAAGACATGGAGGAATGCTACGCCTTGGCCGATCTTGGTGCTAGTATTAATTTGATGCCTCTTGAGATTTTTAAATCGCTCAATCTTCCCAATCTCACTCCTTCAAGAATGTCAATCGAGATGGCCGATCATTCTACGATTCTAGCTTGTGGAGTAGCCGAGGACGTCTTCGTGAAAGTTGGAAAGTTCTACTATCCCGTGGACTTTATCGTTGTTGACATCCCTATCGATCCTAAAGTTCCTCTAATTTTAGGTCGATCCTTTTTGGATACCTCGAGAGCACTTATCGATGTGCATGCTAGGAAAATCACTCTTTGTTTCAATGAGGAAGAACTCGTCATAAATGCAACTCAAAACTCCACACTTTCTCATGTGTATTCTATCACGTCTTTGAACAATGTTAGTCCCATCAAAAACATTTGCAAAAGGATTTCAAAAAGAGTTTTAGGAGTTGATGATAAAAATGAAGTTCCGTCCCCTCCGCCGGTGGAGGTTAAGAGTGTTAAGCCTACGTTTCCAATTGTGAATGATTCTTCGGATGATGAATATGTTGATCCCGATGGGGAAGTTTTCTTTGTTGACAAACGTTTTGAGAACTTGCCACCACCTTTACCAAAACGGTTTTCAAATGTGAGAGTTTTTAGTGTGACTAACATTGCTTTAGAAACACCAAATATTTTTGACATAATTAAATCGGGTTTTCACAAGGAGAGTTTAAAAGATGAAAAAGGAAAAGATTTTAAATTAGATTTAAAAGATTTTTCTACAATGCTAACTCCGTCATCACCACGTGTTTTGAGTACTACAAGCTCGTCTTCTCCTTTTGACGATGCTTTGTGTGGACTTAGTGTGGGGGAAGCCCCTTATGTTCCCTCCCCTTTCTCCACCGAGGACGAGATATTTGATCCCGGAATCGCTTATAAAGGGAAATCTCGGTCTTCCACCGATGCAATAAATGGAAAATCTTTTTATTTGATTGATGTGAGTCTACCTCGAGTAGCTCATGATTTTTATGACTTACCCATTGTCCCACCCTTCTATTTCTTCTCATCTATTTTCTTGAAACCCTTTGGGTTTTTGTTGACACATGATGAAGTGGCGTTGATTTGTTTTTCCAATGAAAACGAGAACGCCATCTTCGATCCCGGTATTTTGCACCATCAAAGGACTTAGTCCTTAATACCGGTTGTTTTTGGGCCTTGTTTATCATGTAAGCCCCACTAAAAATTGCCCATACCATGATTATCCCTAAATAATCACATATATGGGGATTCGAGTCGAGCTTTTGACTCGGTTATCAAAAACAAGGTGCCTGGTGGGGGAGACCCATGCTTATCCATGTACATATTATCGCTTTCTAATGTAGTTAATGTGAGGGGATTTGTGCCCTTCCAACCTTTGTTCCGTGGTTGTTTGTGCATTGTGGTTTTTAGATCATGATCTTCACGATTGGAGCCTCTCGTGTTCGTTTTATGGGAGCACTCGATCGTTTGCTTTGAAGACTTTCTCAATATCCAAATGATATATCCTTTGATGTTCTAACCTTAGGTTTTTAGCACACTTCATAAACGGCTATTAATTTATTGGTTACACCCTTTCCATGCTAGATTAGGCATTCGACTACGTCTCTAGTATGGGGGTGTTTGCACCCCTAGACTCGAAACATTGAGGACAATGTTTAACTTTAGTATGGGGGTGAATAGATACTTGCCTTTACAAACCTTCACGCTTTCCAAAGTTTATCTTTTTGTTTATCGTTTTTGTTGCAAAATAAGGCTAAAAATGGCCAAATTTTAAAAATTTTCTCATGCTTTTTGAAGACACGAATGTAGGTTTTC
Source organism: Glebionis coronaria (assembly GCA_025667525.1). Lineage (NCBI taxonomy): Eukaryota > Viridiplantae > Streptophyta > Magnoliopsida > Asterales > Asteraceae > Glebionis > Glebionis coronaria. The sequence continues at coordinate 195,516,186 of CM046875.1, forward strand.
CGATGGCGAGAATAAGAGTAATTTTTGACTTGACCGTGTGTGTTGAGCACTTAGCTTTGATTCCTTAACTACACATTAGTCTAAGTCTCTTAAATGAGGACAAGAAATGATAGGGTTAATTATAAGTTACTATGCTAAACGTAGAGTACTCGTATTCTTTCAAAAACTCATGTGTTCTCATTGTTTTCTTATTCTCCCTTCGCATGTAAATATTTTTTGCTTAATAAATATTGACTTAGCGGTTTAGTTAGGATCGTTGGGTTTCTATTCTTTTCTAGTAGCTTCCGTGTAATTAAATTGGGAAGACATTAAGGTATCGCCAGCGTCACGGTTTTGAAGTATTGGCACCCGAATAATCGAAAGCTTCACCCAATAATAAGATTTCAAGTGCTCACCTAAATCTAGCAAACAATTTGAATCCCCACAAGGCCGAAAAATCTATGCAAAATTGAAAGTGAGTCAAGCCTTAATCTTCGAAGCTTTAAAGATCTAAAATTCGCTTTAGCGTGAGGATATACGTCTTTGGCTAATAAAACCACCGATGAGGCGGATAATAAAAGGCAAGGCAAGACCGAAGTCATAATAAAAGCTTTATGGCGAAGTTGAATAAAAGATGGAGGTAAACCAATGATAATAAGGCCCTTCCGTTAGGGGGCGTATAAAAGTCTTGGTAATAAGTCTCATGTTCAAAACCGTTATAAAACCGTGTTTATCGATTCTTCTTGTCAACTTAATTTTTTGACATCGTTGTCTATTAGGAGGGGGTATTGATTTGATGGTATTAGTTACACCGTTAGGACTCTATTTTTAGACCTAAATCTCTACTATCGCATAAGTCAATGATGTATCCTCGTGAAACATTCATGATAAAATAAAATATAAGAGATACAACTTAAGAATAATGGGAGGATAAGTACATGATTAGGGCATATGAGTAGTGTTAGCATTACTAACTTATAATGACAATGATCTCATTGCACGCTTGGCATGGAATTGGGGTGAAAATCGAGGACGATGAAATTATTTCTAACGAAGCATTCACGTGTTCTTATTCTATGAACCTAAACGTCCCATTTTTGCGATGAAAATCATACATTATGTCTAAAACGCAAGTAGAAGTAATAGTGGTAGTGTAGTTAGTTTATCATTCAATAAAGTGAATAAAAATGAATTTTGGAGATGCTACGATACTTTATTCTAGCATTGCGTGAGGGCACGGCAATGGTTTAGTATGGGGGAGTGATGAGACTGATTTTATACATAGTCTCATCGTCCAAATCAGGCTTAAAATGCATAAAATATCATTAAAACTGCCAAATATATGCTCGTGTTTGTTGCTTGTGTATTTTAGGTACGGATATTGAGGAAATGACAAAAAGATCACAAGAATCAATCAAAAACGAACACGGGAAACGAAGCCGCACAATGAACCGGACCCGAATCAAGAATTTCCAAAATGGTCCTTGAAGAATTGAAGAAATACAAGTTTGGTCCCTCATCTTTGAAGACTTGTCACAAATGACCCTCCAATAGTCATTTGTACAAGAAAAATCCTTAAAGTTTGAAGAAATGTCAAGAATAGCCCTTGGAATTGAAGAAATTACATTTAAAGTCCTTGTTATAACTTTTTTGCAAAGATGTGCCAAAATTGACAAGTGCTGAAACTTATTTACAAAGGAAAATAGAGAGTTGGCTATTTACTATAAAGTGAAAGAAGGAAATGAGTCCAGGGACTCATTTGGACAAACACCCAAACTCACCCCAGCCAACCAAACTGCCACATCACCCCACTCCACCAATCACACCTCACCACCTCACCTCCCACGCCATGTCACCCTTCCACCCAGGTTTATTTAAATAAACCTGGTCAACTCCCAGTCAAACCCCACACTAATTTCCCCCCAAACACTTATTTAAAAATCATTAACCCCCAAAATGGATTAAACCCCTCCCTTAAACCCTAAAAACCCCAGGTCAGATTAAACCCAAAACAAAGGGTTTTTTGTTGCAACTTTCCAGAACCTTGATTAACCATCACCCCAACCCAACCCCACACCCAGATTCCTTTCACAAACACCCCATGTGATTCCCCAGGGGTCCCCTGCACCCGTCTCTTTCACACAAAACCCCAAAGGAGACAAAACCAACGGCTAGATGATGCTACTTGGACCCCAAGCTCAAACAAACGTCCAGGATCAACTCTCAACAGCTGGCTTGTCACATGCTTCATTTGACCAAGAGAATCAAAGGGCAAAATTGGAATTCTGCTTGTTAGGGTTTAGAATTTGAATTTCCTTGTATTATTTTATTTAAGCTTCTAGTCAGTTCTATAGGCTAGTATAAATACAGCCGTATGTGGTTGTATTTGATTGTTCCAGATTTGCTAAATCATTTTGTAATCCCTTTTTATGCAATTAAAAGTTGGTATTTGTGAGTTTAATATAATTCCTTTTTACTTGATAAAAGTTGGTATTTGTGAGTTTAAGCAATCTGAGTTCCACATTTTTAATATTAGTTCAAGATTTCTCAAAAGTCATTCTTATTTTCAGTTTCTGAAAAAGTGATATTTTTGGTAAAATCTTGTTCTGAATTTTAGATTTCCATGTTCTTAGTTGGTTTGTGTAAGTGTTTTTAAAGGAAAGAGTTTAAGGAAGTCATTTGAAAAAGATTTAAAAAGAGAAAAATAAAACAGATTATTGGTATATTGTGTTTCTTCATTTGTTCTTAGCAGGAAATCTTTGAGCAATTGATTGTTGTCCAAGGATCTGCACAGGCCCGAGTCTGTTTGGAGATGGCTATGCAGCCATTGTGGGACCTAGATGTGGGTCCCACAAGGTAACCCATCTTGTCCCATATTTGAGTTTTCAAATATTTTAGATTTATGTGATTTGTTGATTTGGCATGCAAGTTGTTCAAGTGTTTGTTTAAGTGTTTGATATTGCTCACTTTAGGTTATTATGCATGTTAGAAGCTTGTTTAATCAGTTTAAGTAGAGATTGAATAGATTTGGTTTGTTAAAAGTTGATTTTTCAGTAATTAAGGGGTGTTTGGGATTGATGATTTAATAGGCTTAAAGCTTTATAAACCTGTTAATAACCACTCTCACTCATTCTCTTTGGTTATTTGGTTATAGTGTATGGTCCTTGTTAGTTTTGTGTGTTCAGAAAACAAGTTTGTATGCTATTTGTTTGGTAAAAACAGTCAAATCCAGTAATCCACTTTTCTGCTTATTTTTGAGTGAAATTGTTCATCAAATCTTGATAAGCTGCTAGATATTAGGACATTTAAGGACTGTGTATTGCTTATATGTCATTTGGTTGGACTGAGTGCAAGAATTGAAGGTTTGAAATCCGTTTTTGTGCAAGTAATCCAGGTCTACTGTTCATCAAAAACTTCATTGCTTAATCAGAAACATTTTGTGCATTTTTGTGTGAGATTTTGTGAAAAGACTTGGTTGTTTTTGTGTTGTTATTGACTCCCTATACTCAACTGAGTATAGGGGTGCCTTTTGTTCCAAAAGAAACCAATCCAACAAGCTTTCCTAAGCTCAAAGGTCACCAGACCTGATAATTGCACTAGCAGTGGGAAAAAGGTTTCCCCTGCTAATACATTGGTTAGTACTGCTATACAAAAAGACAAAGTCTGTCAAGTGTCACTATTAGAAACTTTGATTTTTTTGTTTTTTGTGGACTAAAATTGGATTTAGGACTTGAAACTAGTTCCATTCTTTTTCTAATTTAATTTATGATTTTTCTGTTTAATTAAAATTTTTATTACTATTCATTTGCTATTTTTTACATTTAATAGCTAATTTAAATACTTTTTATTATTCTGTTTTTGGCATTTAGTGCCAAAAATCAATATTTTTCAGTTTTAAGATTTTTATTAGACTTAGAAAAACATTTTAAGATTTTTAATTAAAAAAGTTTTTACTGTTCACTTTTTATTTATTTTTTAGAATTAAATTAGTTTAATTAGTGTTTAAATTCAAACTGTTTTGTCTTTTAGTGAAAAATTTTATATTTTTCAAACTTTTTCATTTTTCTACTATTCATTAGAGTAAATTAGGATTTTTAAAATTGTCAAATTATTTTTAACATTATTTTTTTATTTTTTATAATTATTTTAGTTTAAAAATAGTTTTTAGTGATTTAAAAATAGAAAAATAGTTTTTAAAATTTAGGAAAAATACTTTTTAGTCTTTAGATAATATAAGTAAGTTATTTTTTCAATAAAATAATATTTTGGACATTTTGATTAATTATATTTATTTTTAGGGCTTTAATTAGCATTTAAAATTGAATATTTAATTAGTAAAAGGTTTTAAAATATTTTTATTGGATTTTTATTCCTATTTATATTATTTTAGACTTAGTTTTAGCTTTTAATTAATTTTTAGGTTAAATTTTTTAATTTGTAGGTTTTTACGGTTTTACGTGAACGATCTTTTCGTCTTAGCTCGATCCGTCTTCGTAACCGTCATTCTCTTCCTACCCCATTTCTATTTTCTTTTTCTCTCAATCTTATAATCACAAAATTAATCATTTCATTACACAACGCACTAGCCTCCTCGAGAACAAACTCACTTCACTTTAGGGTCATTTACACACGGTTTTCCTAAATCGTCGTGCTTGCTTCCCTATTTTACGCTCTTTTTCCTAAAAGAGTGTGATTTTACAACTATCAATCCACAGTTAGATACCTTGGCTTGACCATTTGTTTGGGGATGATAAGAGGTGGAAAGACGGTGATTTACACCATACTTAGCCATGACTCGAGTAAATTGATCATTGCAAAAATGAGTCCCGCGGTCACTAATTATAGCACGAGGAACACCAAATCGAGCAAAAAGTTGTTTCAGAAAGTTCACAACCACCCTCGCATCATTCGTAGGGAGAGCCTTAGCTTCAACCCATTTGGAAACGTAGTCAACGGCTACGAGGATGTACTTGTTCCCTTTAGATGATGGTAATGGCCCCATAAAGTCGATACCCCAAACATCAAAGATTTCACATTCTTGTATGAAATTTTGAGGCATCTCATCTTTATGTGTGATCTTGCCTTGTCTTTGGCAAGCATCACAATGTTTAACCATTTCATGAGCGTCATGATAAATGGTGGGCCAATAAAATCCAGAGTCGGATACTTTCTTTGCGGTGTAATTGGGACCAAAGTGACCACCGGTGGGTCCTTTATGGCAAGCGTCAAGGATTTGTACCGTTGTCGGCCCATCAACACATCGACGAATGACAAGATCCGCACATTGTTTGAAGAGGTAAGGGTCTACCAGAAATAGTGTTCAATGTCTTTAAAAAACTTTTTCTTTTGTTGGGACGTTAACCCTTCCTTGAGAATTCCACCCGCTAAGTTGTTTGCAATGTCCGCAAACCACGGGGTGTCATCAAGATTGGGATTGATAGACATTAAGGCCTCAAGGGGAAAAGAGTTATTGATCTCTTGATTCGGATGATCCCCTTGATAAGGATCCTCAAGTCTACTTAGATGATTCGCGGCTAGGTTTTTGGCTCCCTTTTTGTCGCGAATTTCAATGTTAAATTCTTGAAGGAGCAAAACCCAACGAAGAAGTCTTGGCTTAGAATCTTGCTTAGTCAACAAGTACTTCAACGCGGAATGATCGGTATACACGATGGTGGTAGAAAGGATAAGATAGGGGCGAAATTTCTCAAAGGCATACACTACAGATAAAAGCTCTTTTTCGGTAGTGGTATAATGCAACTGAGCCCCTGTCATTGTCTTGCTAGCATAATGGATTGGTTGGAAGTGTTTTTTCACTCTTTGGCCCAAAACCGCTCCAATAGCAAAGTCGCTAGCATCACACATCAATTCAAAAGGTAGCTCCCAATTAGGGATAACCAAGACCGGTGCCTTAGTTAGCTTGTCCTTAAGAAGATTGAAGGATTCAAGACACTCTTTATAAAAGGTAAAAGGAGTATCTTTTTCCAAGAGGTGGGTCATCGGGCGAGCGATTTAAGAAAAATCTTGAATGAATCGACGATAGAAGCCCGCATGACCAAGGAAACTTCTCACACCCTTCACGGTTGAAGGTGGAGGCAATTTTGCAATAACATCGACTTTAACACGGTCCACTTCAAGACCGACTTTGGAGATTTTGTGTCCAAGAACAATGCCTTCTTTTACCATCAAATGGCTTTTTTCCCAATTTAGAACAAGTCGAGTGTCTTCACACCGCTTAAGCATGCGTTCCAAATTGGCAAGGCAATAAGAGAAAGAATCACCATAGACCGAGAAATCATCCATGAAGACTTCCATAGTTTCTTCACCCATGTCATGGAAGATAGCCATCATACACCTTTGGAAAGTCCTAGGAGCATTACATAAGCCAAAAGGCATTCTTTTGTAAGCAAATGTTCCATAAGGACAAGTGAATGTGGTTTTCTCTTGGTCTTTGGGATCGATGGGAATTTAAAAATACCCGGAGAAACCGTCTAAGAAGCAGTAATAGTCATTACCCGCTAGACGTTCAAGCATTTGGTCCATGAAAGGAAGGGGAAAATGATCCTTTCTCATAGCATCATTGAGTTTGCGATAGTCTGTACAAACTCTCCACCCTGTAACGAGACGAGTAGGAATCAACTCGTTGTTTTCATTGGGCACAACGATGATTCCGCCTTTCTTAGGCACACAATGGACGGGACTAACCCATGGTGAATCCGAGATAGGGTAGATCATTCCCGCATCAAGAAGTTTGATAACCTCTTTTTTGATAACGTCATGGATCTTGGGATTTACCCTTCTTTGACTTTGAATAGTGGGTTTAAAGTCGTCCTCCATGAGAATTTTATGTGTACAAAAGTGAGGATCAATTCCATGAATATCGGAGATTTTCCACGCAATCGCTTTCTTATGATTCTTTAGCACGGTGATAAGTCGAGATTTTTCTTCCTCTTTCAAGTCCTTTGCGATGATGACAGGTGACTTCTTGTTGTCTTCAAGGAAAACGTACTCGAGATGAGACGGTAGGTCCTTAAGCTCTAAATCTGGAGGATTTTTTATGGAAGGTGTAGTCAAATTCGATTCATCGATAGAGATATCCTTATGAGATGGTGGAGAAATATGGTCCTCATTGAGAAGTTTCTCAATGTACGAATGTCTTCATCCTAATTGGAGGGAGAATCGTCATATTGCAAGTCCACATCTCCCAAAGTTGCTTCAAATTCTTTCAAAATGAAATCACTTTCTCCAAATGGAGTTAGTGATGGAGCAATAGAGGCAACGGTCTCAACAGTGGGTAGAGAAGAAGAACCACTTTTACAAGCGTCTTTGAAGTGCTCTTCACAAGCCTCATCAAGAACGTCAATGAAATTAACATTCTTGTTTTCAGAAGGCTGCTTAGAAAGTTTACCCATGTTGAAGACGATTTTATCGTCGCCAACTCTCATGATTAATTTGCCCGTGGCTACATCAATGAGAGTGCGACCGGTCCTCAGGAATGGACGTCCAACGATTAATGGAACACTGGGGTCCATCTCGTAGTCAACGACAACAAAATCAACCGGAAAGATGAATTTGTCGACACCGACGAAGACATCTTCGGCCATCCCCACTTGATAAGCAACTATATGGTTAGGTAATTCCAAAGTCATTCGTGTGGGGTAATAACTGACTTTTGGTTGGTTAATAAAAAGGTTTTTGCTTGCAAGATCTCTCTTTGCGTTGCTCGTACCCAATTGATATCGTTGTTTCGTTCTCGGTATCTTCTCGAATCGATCACGGTCAAAAGTGGAATAGTTGTAATTGGTGACTAAAAGGGGGAGCTTTGGTCTAAATCTACTGAAATGATAAAGGCAAGTAATAATAAAACTAAACTAGAAGCTTTAAATGAAACAGTAATACCTCATGAAAAATAAATCTGGAATTCTTCTATTCGGAATGTTGGCCTTACTCGGAATACTTGGAAAAATTTCCTATTCGGAATATTCTGGAAATGCCTGATTCGGAAAGTATGCTTATTCGGAATATTGTTCTATGCGGAAAGTTAAGTTCATGCGGAAAAGTCTTCTTACTCGGAATATTAAGCTACTCGGAAAGATAGGGTTATTCGGAAAATAATTGCTATGCGGAAAAATGATTTCTATTCGGAAAATTTGGGTTATTCGGAATATGGAAGATATTCCGAATAAAGGAAATGGAAATAATTCCTATGCGGAATAATGAGGGCAATTCGGAAAATAGGGTTATTCGGAAAAAGTTCCGAATAGACACAAAACTTAAACCCTATTCGGAATAAAAGGAAAGTTCCGAATAACCAAAAAGGGAAGAACCCTATTCGGAATAAATGAAAGTTCCGAATAGACACTAAACTTAAACCCTACTCGGAATGTTGAAATGTTCCGAATAGACAAGAAATGGAACCCCTATTCGGAATAATAGAAAGTTCCGAATGAACACCACCCCAGACTCCCTATTCGGAATCTGGGAAAGATCAGAAACCTGGACGAAGAACAGTGAGCTACGAAATATACCAAACCAACTCAATCAAGTAAAAAGGTTTTACCAAATCAACCACTAATCATCTACTAACTACAAGGATCAAATCCCAATCATAAAAACACCAATTCAACAACTTTTTAGAATCAAATTAGAACCAAATAGAACTTAAGAACTCGAAAGAAAAAGATGAAGAAGAACAAGATGAATCAAAAGATTAAAAGAGGAATTATATTTAAATGATTTAAGATTCAAAACAACAAAGATTAACTTACAAGATTGGAAGATAAATCAAACAAAGATTAAAACCACTCCTTAAGGGAGATGGTTCCTAAAAACTAGGAAGACTAGAAACTGGAAAAAGAAGAAGAGAGTGTTTCGTGTGTATTGGGAGGAGTATTTATAGGCTTCTCCCTTGGTTGGTGAGTGGGCTTTCTTCCCTTCTTTTTGTCTTCTCGTCTTTTCAGAAAAGTTGACGTTTTCGATTCTGATTCGGGATTTGTCGTCGATTAAATTCAACTCGTCTTTTAATTTCTTCGTTAAATAGACTTGAGTTTCTTCGACATGTGTAAATCTTCCGTCTTTGGTCCTTTTCTTCGATAAATCTTCAAATAGGCCCATTGACTTCAAATCTTTTGCATCTCTTGGACAATAGACTTTGTCTTCAGTCTTTTTCCTTTATAAAACCCGTGCAATCCCATGTTTTCTCCAATATTTATCCGGTTGGCTCTAAAAACATAACAAACACACAAACCACGCATAATTCCAAACAAATGACCTTAAATACGCGTTTTGGTCTTGTTTTAGCAAGAAATAAGTGGTAGAAAAGATGGGTGTTTACACACCTATCAAATCCCCTACACTTAACCATTGCCATGCCCTCATGCAATGCTTAGTGATAAAGCAACGTTACACTTTTCTCATAATTAATTAACCTTGGCCTTATTCAAATAAAATTAAAGCACTAAAAGAAATTTAAAGCAAACAAAAGGATAGAACATAACTATGTGGAAATAACTGGTAAAGAGATCGAGGACTTACATTAGGGCTTTTGGTGCTGCGAAGATTTATCACCCTCAAGTTTCACGTTCCCCAAACTAAGCTTAAAAACGAGATCATTGTTATTTTAAGTTAGCAATTCAAACACTTACACACATGGCTTAATTAAATGCTTAGACTCCCTTATTCCTAGGTGTATCTCTTATATTTTATTTTTGTCTTAGAATGATCATGAAGATGCATTTTTGGACTTATTTCGATAGTTCATTTAGGCTGAAAGCAAAGTAGGACGATTTGATCAATAGTTAGCTAAAGGACAAAATCTCTTAAAACTGCTTCTCGGGATATCAGAAAGTTCATATCTTGGCATAACTTGGTTCACGATTTGAGACCTTTCTCGGGCCGATATTTGGCATGTACTTCATACTTCATATCTTCGAGAGACGTTTCTTGAGGTAATGGTCTTCTCATCATAATAGAGTTTCTTCACTTTGGAGACTTTTGAGGGGTACTCCAACTTTGTTGACCACGACTTCATGATTATTTCTTCAATCTCTATTTGGGATTTTGAGATACAACGATCCGCCTCCTTTTCGGACTTGGATCTATTTATCCTCATACCTTGTTAGGGTCTTTTCGGATAGACTTCTCCATCATCTTTGTGGGAGTTGATTGCTTTTCGTCGTGAGTCTTGATCCTTCATATTGATTTTGGAGATAATGCTTTTCACATCACTTTTGGATCTTCAGCAATAAAATTGAATCCTCATGCCTTGTTAGGGCCTTTTCGGACTCGCCAATCTTCGCACCCCGCTTCATAAGTTATGCCTTGGCTATGAACTCTCGTCATTACCGAGCAACTTTTAAACGATCTTGGGCTAGAAGCTAAGTAACATTTCAAATCGTACGACCTTACTTATTGCAGATAAATTATTAGCAAGTGATGGGAGAATAGGCAAATAATTACACCAAGTGAGCTTGTGCAAGAATACCGACTTATAATTGACTCTATCATTTCTCGTCCTCCACAATTTAAAATCTCAAGGAATGAGACTCGTGGATGCTTAGCCTAATAAACCAATTAAGGTCTACATGGTTAAGGATACTAGCTAGAATAAACTTGGATAAGTCTATTCGGGTTGAGTCAAAATAAACGCAACGGGCCTAATATGTCAAAGACTTCTAAACTAGCTACACCACTTTATTAATATTTTTTGACTTTATTGCGGGATATATACATATGAAAGCAACGATAAAAATTTAAAAATTATGACTAAATGGCCAAAGTTAATAAAAATTTGAAAAATGTTGAAAAGTATGATTTTCCGGTTAAATGAAGGCATTTTCATGGAAAAGTCCACTTAAAACTTCGATAGAAGTCTCCCCTACACTTAAGATAAACATTGTCCTCAATGTTTAAGCATGTGGGAAGGGTCTCCCCTACACTTATGACATTGTGCACGTTGGTTAACTCAAGTTAAGGAAGAGACGACCAAAGTGATCAATTTCAAATGTGAGTATAACGAAAATTGAATCACGATAGTTGAGAGATAGAACCAGATTTCGGATAACATGGGATCACGGTTCTTCAAAGATTCCAAGAGTGCAATAATCCCTGTAATCACATCACCATCCAAAAACAAGCAACCTATATAGCTCCCCCTACACTTATGATGAGAAACGGGAAAGGGGGATAGATACCCGGGTTGCCTCCCGAGGAGCGCTTGTTTTTGTTTACCGAGTCGCGAGCCTGACTCGGTCCCGAACTAATTTAAGGGAAACGTAGTGAGGGATGGAATCATCTCCTTAGAGATGTCCTCACCAACGTACAACTTCAAACGCTGGCCATTCACCTTGAAGTTAGGCCCATTTGGCTGAGAAAGCTCAATGGTACCATAGGGAAAGACATTGGCGATGGTGAATGGACCAGACCAGCGGCTCTTCAACTTTCCTGAGAAGATCTTCAACCGAGAGTTAAAGAGCAAGACTTGATCACCAACATTGAACTCTCGGTTCTTGATTTTGGCATCGTGGATAATCTTGGTCTTCTCTTTGTAAATCAATGAGTTCTCGTAAGCTTGATTCCTCAATTCTTGAAGCTCGTTGAGTTGAATCTTCCGAAAATCACCAGCTTTGTTGATGTCGAAGTTAGCCCACTTCAAGGCCCAGTATGCCTTATGTTCCAGCTCGATGGGGAGGTGGCAGGCTTTCCCGTACACAAGACGATAAGGTGTACAACCAATCGGCGTCTTATAGGCGGTGCGGAAAGCCCACAGAGCATCATCAAGTTTATCGGCCCACGAGGCACGATGCTCTCCCACAGTTCGTTCCAAAATTCTCTTCAATCCACGGTTGGATATCTCGGCTTGACCGTTGGTTTGAGGATGATAGGCGGTGGAAAGACGGTGATTGACACCATACTTTGCCATGACTCTTGCAAATTGATCGTTGCAAAAATGAGTCCCGCGGTCACTGATAATAGCACGAGGAACACCGAAACGAGCAAACAGTTGTTTCAAGAAATTACAAACCACCCTTGCGTCGTTAGTGGGTAAAGCTTTTGCTTCAACCCATTTAGAAACGTAGTCGACAGCGACAAGGATGTATTTGTTGCCTTTAGAAGACGGGAATGGCCCCATAAAGTCGATGCCCCAGACATCAAAGATTTCACATTCTTGTATGAAATTTTGAGGCATCTCATCTTTATGTGTGATCTTGCCTTGTTTTTGGCAAGCATCACAATGTTTAACCATCTCGTGAGCATCACGATAAATGGTGGGCCAATAGAATCCCGAGTCAAACACTTTTTTGGCGGTGAAGTTGGGACCAAAGTGACCACCGGTGGGTCCTTTGTGGCACGCTTGGAGAATATCAAAAGCTGCCGGTCCGTCAACACACCGACGAATAATCAGGTCAGCGCATTGTTTGAATAGAAAAGGGTCCTCCCAAAAGTAAGTCTTAACATCGTTCAAGAACTTCTTCTTTTGTTGGGATGTTAACCCTTGGATGAGAATACCACCCGCTAAGTAGTTTGCAATATCGGCAAACCACGGGGTGCCATCAAGATTGGGATTGATAGACATTAAGGTTTCAAGGGGAAAAGAGTCATTGATCTCTTTGTTCGGATGGTCCCCTTGATATGGATCCTCAAGTCTGCTCAAATGATCCGCGGCCAGGTTTTCAGCACCCTTCTTGTCACGAATTTCAATGTTGAATTCTTGAAGGAGCAAAACCCAGCGGAGAAGTCTTGGCTTAGAATCATTCTTAGTCATCAAGTACTTCAACGCGGAATGGTCCGTGTATACGATGGTGGTGGATAAAACAAGATAGGGGCGAAATTTCTCAAAAGCATAGACAACAGCTAAAAGCTCTTTTTCGGTTGTCGTATAATGCAATTGAGCCCCCGTCATTGTTTTGCTAGCGTAGTGGATTGGTTGGAAGTGTTTATTCACTCTTTGGCCCAAAACCGCACCAATAGCAAAGTCGCTAGCATCGCACATCAATTCAAAAGGCAGCTCCCAATTGGGGGTAACCAAGACCGGTGCCTTAGTCAGCTTATCCTTGAGAAGATTGAATGCTTCGAGACACTCTTTAGAAAAGATAAAAGGAGTATCTTTTTCCAAGAGGTGGGTCATCGGGCGAGCGATTTTAGAGAAATCTTGAATGAATCTACGATAGAAGCCCGCATGACCCAAAAAGCTTCTCACACCCTTCACGGTTGAAGGTGGAGGTAATTTGGCTATGACATTTACTTTAGCACGGTCGACTTCAAGACCGGCTTTAGAGATTTTGTGTCCTAGCACAATGCCTTCTTTTACCATAAAATGGCATTTTTCCCAATTCAGAACAAGGCGAGTGTCTTCGCACCGCTTAAGCATACGTTCCAAATTGGCAAGGCAAGCAGAGAAGGAGTCCCCGAAGACCGAGAAATCATCCATGAAGACTTCCATGGTTTGCTCAACCATGTCATGGAAGATAGCCAACATGCACCGTTGGAAAGTCCCGGGGGCATTGCATAAGCCAAAAGGCATTCTTTTATAAGCAAATGTGCCGTAGGGACAAGTGAATGTTGTCTTTTCTTGATCTTGGGGATCGATGGGTATTTGAAAATAACCCGAGAAACCATCCAGAAAGCAGTAATATTCATTACCCGCTAGACGTTCAAGCATTTGGTCCATAAAAGGTAGAGGGAAATGATCCTTTCTCGTGGCATCATTGAGTTTGCGGTAGTCTATACAAACTCTCCACCCAGTAACGAGACGGGTAGGAATTAACTCGTTGTTTGCATTGGGCACAACGGTGATTCCGCCTTTCTTAGGCACACAATGGACTGGACTAACCCATGAGGAATCCGAAATAGGGTAAATCATACCCGCATCAAGAAGTTTAATAACCTCTTTTTTTATGACATCATGGATTTTAGGATTCACCCTTCTTTGGCTTTGAATAGTGGGCTTAAAGTCGTCCTCCATGAGAATTTTATGTGTGCAGAAGTGAGGATCAATTCCGCGGATGTCGGAGATTTTCCAAGCGATAGCGCGTTTATGCTTCTTCAACACTGCAACAAGTCGGGCTTTTTTGTCTTCTTTCAGATCCTTTGCGATGATAACCGGTAACTTCTCGTCGTCTTCTAGGAAAACGTACTCAAGATGAGGTGGTAGGTCCTTAAGCTCGAGAGTAGGAGGAGCCTCAATAGATGGTGAAACTAACGATGGATCATCATTAGTCACCTCTTTAGGAGTAGGAGGAGACAATGGGTCCTCATTGAGAAGTCTCTCAATAGTACGAATATCTTCATCCCAATTGGTGGACGAATTATCATACTTAATATCGAGAGGACCCAGGCTAGCTTCGAACTCATCTAAGTCACTTTCTCCAAAAGGAGTAAATGCCGGAGCAAGTGAGGCAACGGTCTCAACAATGGGTAGAGAAGAGAGAGTACTTTTGCAAGCATCATAAAAATGTTCTTCACAAGCCTCATCGAGAACATCAATAGCATTAACACTCTCGTATGAATAAAGTTGCTGAGAAATCTTACCCATGTTGAAGACAATTTGATCGTCACCAACTCTCATGATTAATTCGCCTGCGGCTACATCAATGAGAGTGCGACCGGTCCTCAAGAATGGACGTCCAACGATTAATGGAACACGAGGGTCCATCTCGTAGTCAACGACGACAAAATCAGCCGGGAAGGTGAATTTATCAACGCCAACAAAGACATCTTCGGCTATCCCCACTGGATAAGCAACCGTACGGTTGGCTAATTCCAAAGTCATTCGTGTGGGGACTAGCTCGGGGAGAGATAATTGCTTCCAAATGCTTAAAGGCATTAAGTTTATACTGGCACCTAGATCGGCTAGGGCCATGCAATTCTCTACTCCCGGGAAGTTGCAAGGAATCAAGAAGCGACCCGGATCACCAAGTTTGGTGGGCAATTTCCTTAAGAGCACTGCGGAGCAGTTTTCATTAAGTTGGGTCTGAGCAATGTCAAGAAGCTTTTCTTTATCACTTAGAAGATCTTTAAACATCTTAGCATATTTGGGCATGTGAGCGAGAGCCTCGGCAAAGGAGATGTTAAAATTCAATTGTTTAAACATTTTTAGGAAGTTTGAAACTTGAATATCATCCTTGCTCTTTTGCTTCTCTTTCCTCAACCTTGAAGGATAAGGTATATTGGATGAAGAAGAAGGCTTTAAAGGGATAGGATCACTCACAACCACGGGTGGTGGGGAAATGGGGATAGAAGGTGAAGGAGGTGGGGAAAATTGCTCTTGTTCCTTGTTCACAATCACGGGTGGAGGTGTAGGAAGCTCGGGTTCCATATAACCTTTTCCACTACGAGTGGTGATTGCTTTCATCTCCCCTCTTGTATTTGCAACGGTATTACTCGGAAGAGTACCCAAAGAAGAGGGTTGATTACCTTGGATGAGCGAACCAATCATATCACGAAGGTGAAGAGCTTGATTATTGAAAGAATTTTGCATGTTGGTATTAATAGCATCGCTGTGTTTGGCCATATCATTCCTTAGCTCGGCGCGAATATCACTTCCTTGTTTCACCATGTCATTCTTCAAGTTGACAAATTGACTCTGAAGATTCGTCACCATCTCACGATTGGTCTTCATGAACGACTCAACGTCGGGATTCACTGCCGTCGGTTGATTGAGAGGTGGAGCTTGGTAAGCTTGCGAATTTCCTTGAGTTTGGTAGGTATTTCTTTGGGATGGATATTGGTTTTGAGCACGAGGTTGGGATTGGTTGTTTCGGGTATAGTTTTGTTGTTGGGTTTGGTTTGCAGGAGGGAAACCGGGAGGTGCAAGATAATTGTTGGAACGATAACTTAGCAAGCTACGGTCTCCTTGAGGGCGAGCTTGATAGCCTCCCGTGGGATAAGTACCGTATGCTGCGTTAACGTTTTCAGAATAATTGCTTTGAGTGGAAGGACAATCATTATAAGAATGAGGACCACCACATGTGTCACAAGAAATAGCAACGGCTTTAGCTTGTTGAAAGTGGTTTGTGGCCATGGTCATGAAATTTTTGTTCATTTCAGCAAGTTGTCGAGAAATTTCAGACATTTCAGGATTGGAGGTAGTAGAAGAAACATTGACTCTCGAGTTAGATCTTGAGGATGCGGATGAATCCCAATTCTTGTGGTGAGTAGTCATGTTTTCAATCAACTCTCGACACTCCTCCGGTCTCCTTTTCATAAAAGTACCACCGGCGGCGGCATTGATCGTGTCACGATCACGAAAGGTGAGACCATTATAGAAGGTGTCAATGAGAGTGACGGGGAGCATATTGTGATTAGGACAGCGGTCGATCAAATCATTGTAACGTTCCCAAGCATCGAAAAGTGATTCATCATTCTCTTGCATAAATCCACTGATTTGGTTACGAAGGCTAGTGACCATGGATGGGGGAAAGTAGCGCGATAAAAAGCGTTGAGTCATGTCGTTCCATGTATGAATAGAATTCTTGGGAAGACGGTCAAACCATTTTTCGGCATGGTGAGAAAGCGAGTGAGGAAAGAGTTGGAGGCGAAGGTCATCCATAGAAACACCGGGAGATTTCATGCTTTGGGTAATAGTGATGAATTTGTCGAGGTGTTTGTTGGCATCATCATCCGGAATTCCGCGAAATGGATTCGTTTGTACTTGCTGGATCATGTGATGTTTCAACGAAAACTCCTGAGCCGTGACATGCATCGGTGCAATCGGGCCTCCACGTCCGTTCATTGTGGGTTGGCATAGCTCCTCCATGGTTCGTAAGTCAGGTGGATTATTCATATTTGGGTGGGGTGGGTTATTATTATTGTTATTGTTTTGGGGGGGTGGAATATTATTGTTGTTGTTGTGTACACCTGCCATGTCTAATTGTTCGAGAGTCTCGGGCTCTGAATAAGACGTGGATCGAGTACGCATACACTAAAAAGAAAATGCAAGAGAAAATATTTTTGGTTTTTATAGGTTTTATATTGTTTTTGTAGTTTTGAAAATTTTATATTTTTATGGATTTTTGAAAATTTTTGTGCTTGAAAATAACGTTCCCGAAAGAACGGATCCCAAAATCCAATTTTTCTCACAAGAAACCGTTGATCATTACGAAAAGAGCCGGCAGCGGCGCCATTTTAATAACTGACTTTTGGTTGGTTAATAAAAAGGTTTTTGCTTGCAAGATCTCTCTTTGCGTTGCTCGTACCCAATTGATATATCGTTGTTTCGTTCTCGGTATCTTCTCGAATCGATCACGGTCAAAAGTGGAATAGTTGTAATTGGTGACTAAAAGGGGGAGCTTTGGTCTAAATCTACTGAAATGATAAAGGCAAGTAATAATAAAACTAAACTAGAAGCTTTAAATGAAACAGTAATACCTCATGAAAAATAAATCTGGAATTCTTCTATTCGGAATGTTGGCCTTACTCGGAATACTTGGAAAAATTTCCTATTCGGAATATTCTGGAAATGCCTGATTCGGAAAGTATGCTTATTCGGAATATTGTTCTATGCGGAAAGTTAAGTTCATGCGGAAAAGTCTTCTTACTCGGAATATTAAGCTACTCGGAAAGATAGGGTTATTCGGAAAATAATTGCTATGCGGAAAAATGATTTCTATTCGGAAAATTTGGGTTATTCGGAATATGGAAGATATTCCGAATAAAGGAAATGGAAATAATTCCTATGCGGAATAATGAGGGCAATTCGGAAAATAGGGTTATTCGGAAAAAGTTCCGAATAGACACAAAACTTAAACCCTATTCGGAATAAAAGGAAAGTTCCGAATAACCAAAAAGGGAAGAACCCTATTCGGAATAAATGAAAGTTCCGAATAGACACTAAACTTAAACCCTACTCGGAATGTTGAAATGTTCCGAATAGACAAGAAATGGAACCCCTATTCGGAATAATAGAAAGTTCCGAATGAACACCACCCCAGACTCCCTATTCGGAATCTGGGAAAGATCAGAAACCTGGACGAAGAACAGTGAGCTACGAAATATACCAAACCAACTCAATCAAGTAAAAAGGTTTTACCAAATCAACCACTAATCATCTACTAACTACAAGGATCAAATCCCAATCATAAAAACACCAATTCAACAACTTTTTAGAATCAAATTAGAACCAAATAGAACTTAAGAACTCGAAAGAAAAAGATGAAGAAGAACAAGATGAATCAAAAGATTAAAAGAGGAATTATATTTAAATGATTTAAGATTCAAAACAACAAAGATTAACTTACAAGATTGGAAGATAAATCAAACAAAGATTAAAACCACTCCTTAAGGGAGATGGTTCCTAAAAACTAGGAAGACTAGAAACTGGAAAAAGAAGAAGAGAGTGTTTCGTGTGTATTGGGAGGAGTATTTATAGGCTTCTCCCTTGGTTGGTGAGTGGGCTTTCTTCCCTTCTTTTTGTCTTCTCGTCTTTTCAGAAAAGTTGACGTTTTCGATTCTGATTCGGGATTTGTCGTCGATTAAATTCAACTCGTCTTTTAATTTCTTCGTTAAATAGACTTGAGTTTCTTCGACATGTGTAAATCTTCCGTCTTAGGTCCTTTTCTTCGATAAATCTTCAAATAGGCCCATTGACTTCAAATCTTTTGCATCTCTTGGACAATAGACTTTGTCTTCAGTCTTTTTCCTTTATAAAACCCGTGCAATCCCATGTTTTCTCCAATATTTATCCGGTTGGCTCTGAAAACATAACAAACACACAAACCACGCATAATTCCAAACAAATGACCTTAAATACGCGTTTTGGTCTTGTTTTAGCAAGAAATAAGTGGTAGAAAAGATGGGTGTTTACACACCTATCATGGGGACTAGCTCGGGTAGAGATAATTGTTTCCAAACGCTTAAAGGCATTAAGTTGATACTGGCACCTAGATCGGCTAGGGCCATACAATTCTCTACCCTAAGGAAGTTGCAAGGAATGAGAAAACGACCCGGATCACCAAGTTTGGTGGGTAATTTCCTTAAGAGCACTGCGGAGTAATTCTCATTAAGTTGGGTCTGAGCAATATCGAGAAGTTTCTCCTTATCACTGAGAAGATCTTTAAACATTTTAGCACATTTTGGCATGTGAGCGAGAGCCTCAGCAAAGGAGATATTGAAATTCAGTTGTTTAAACATTTTGAGAAAGTTAGAAACCTGAATATCATCCTTGTTCTTCAATTTCTCTTTCCTCAACCTCGAAGGATAAGGTATATTGGGTTGAGATGAAGGCTTTGGTATGGAATTCTCATTCACATCCTTGGGTGGTGGAGGGGTGGAAGTAGAAGGTGGAGGAATTGGAGAAGTAGAAGTTGGAGGAATTGGAGAAGTAGACTCGTTTTCCTTTGTCACAATCACCGGTGTAGGTGTAGGAAGCTCGGGTTCCTTTAAACCTTTTCCACTGCGAGTGGTGATTGCTTTCATCTCCCTTCTTGGATTAGCAACGGTGTTACTCGGAAGAGAACCCGATCTAGAGGCTTGATTACTTGGGAAGAAACTAGCCATCATGTTCCTTAAGTCATTCGTTTGACTTGCCAAAGTGTTTCGCATATCGGCTCGAAGATCATTTCCTTGTTTCACCATATCTGCTTTCATGTTGGCCATTTCCCGCTGAAGATTTTGCACTATCCCATCATTAGTCCTCATGTAAGTTTCAACGTCTTGATGTAATGCGGTGGGTTAGTTGGGAGGAGGAGCATGGTAGGCAGGTGGTTGATAAGCGGGTTGTTGGTAAACTTGGTTGTTTCTTTGAGGTGGATATGGGTTTCTTTGGTTTTGATATGGAGTTGGAGCACGTGGTTGGTTTTGATTGTTGCGATTGAGGTTGTTTGGGTTTTGTGGGGGAAAACCGGGTGGTGAAAGAAAGTTGTTTGAGCGATAGCTGAGCAAATTGCGGTCACCTTGAGGACGTGCTTGATAGCCTCCTGTAGAAAAGTTACCGTTGGCGGCATACACATTTTCCGGATTGTCGTGAGTCGAATGACAATCGGTATATGAGTGAGATCCCCCGCATATTTCACATGATTGACTCAAAGCATTAGCTTGGGCAGTGATTTGTTTGGCATTGTTGGCAGTTTGTACAGCAAGCAATTCCACAAGCGAAGTAAGCTTATTGATAACTAGCTTTTTCTAGGTTCAATTGTTGTTCTCGGTATCTTAACGAATTGATCTTAGCTCTCTATGTGTGACTTAGATGATCTTTGGTGAAAAAGAATATTTTTGGGTGATTTTAAATTTAAATGCAAAGACTTAAAAGTAAAAGTGGTACTTAAAGTAAATCCAAGTCTAATTAAAGTAAAGTGCTAGTATTTGAAAACGTGACTAAAATTAAAGGGCACTAAAGTAAATTGACGTAAACTTAAATCTATCTAAGGCAAACTTAAAGTGCGACTAAAACTAAGGCAAATAATCTAAAGAGTGCAATAAAATGAAAAGGCAAGTAAAATAAAGCTTGAAAGTAACAATCAAAGACAAAAGCTAATAAGAACCTGAATACAGCTCATTCGAAATAAACCTTCGTTTGGAATAATCACTCGACCTAAATGTCACCTTTGGTTGAAATGACTCTTCTTTACTTGGAATATTACCAAAATCCTTGATCCGGAACAAATTGATCTGAATATGTCACCTATCCAAGATAATGCTTCGTTCGGAACTTGCTGATTCGGAACTTGTAATTCTTGCCTTGATTCGGAAGTTTTGGTCACCCCCTGATTCGGAACTTTCCGGATGAAGCTCCCTTATTCGTAACTTTAGAAGTTCCGAATGAAGGCCCTTGGTTCGGAACTTGGAGTTGGTTCGGAAGGTTCCGAATGAAGATCTTTGGTTCGGAAGTTTGGACTTCCGAATGAGTAAGTTTGGTTCGGAACTTTTAAAGTTCCGAATGAAGTTCCTTTATTCGGAACTTTTGAAGTTCCGAATGAGTTTCCTTGATTCGGAACTTTTTGAGTTCCGAATGAACAGACTTGGTTCGGAAATTTCAGACTTCCGAATGAAACCCTCTATCCTTCCCTTGGTTCGGAACTTTTTCTGGAAACACAGAAACAAAGCAATACTTCCGAAGAACAAGGAAGATGTAAGTAGCAGTTATAAACAAAAAGTAATCAAAATCAAACACACGTATCAATTTAAACAGTAACGATTCAATGAATAAGCATCAACAAACAATTAAAAACATGAAATCAAACAACTTTTACCACAATAATCAAAAACCACTTTGGATCAAATCAAAGCATAAACATGAACATAACATAAACTCATGAATCAAAGAATAAGAAAGGAAGAATGAGATTAACAAGATAAAGATAAAGCTTGACAAGAATTAAAAAGGAGAACTTACTTGAATTAAATGGTAATTAAGTGCAAGACAAGGTAATTAAATTGGACAAGTAATAAAAGGTGCAAGGTAATTAAAAATGGAAGAGCTAATTTGTCAAGTTAGCCAACAACAAAGAAAAGTAATCAAGCCTAATCTATTTATAGGGGAGGATTAAGGAAGCTTCCTCCCCTCTTTCCTTTCTTCTTAATTACAAGTTTAAGTCCCTCCTTTTATTAATCTTCATTAATTGCGTACTTAGTCCTTTTCTTCTAATCTTCTTTAATCTTGGACTTTAAGGGACTTTTGACTTCGGGATTTCTTTTGAACTCGTCTTTAAATTCTTCAATAAAATAGACTTGAATTCTTCGGCTTTTGATAAACTTCCGTCTTTTGACTTTTTCTTCGATAAATCTTCAGAATTGGTCGTGGACTTCCGTTCTTTTTGCACTCTTGACTTCTTGACTTCGTCTTTTATCCTTTTCTTCAATAAAAGTCCATAAATGCCCGTGAATGTCCGTGTTTTATCCATTATTCACCTTTTCATCCTACATCACAACAAAAACACAAACCACGCATAATTCCGACATAAAAGACATAAGATACACGTTTTGGTCCGGTTATTATTGTAGTTAAGTGGTAGAAAAGATGGGTGTTTACACACCTATTAAATCCCCTACACTTGACCATTGCAATGTCCTCATGCAATGCATTAGTTACAAAGCAAGATTACACTTTCCATCGTAATCAATCCACGTTGGCCTTTATTAAAGAGATAGAAAATTAAAAACATACAAAATAAAGAAATCAAAAGCTACCTTAGGTTTTGAAAATGTTATGAATAATCATCATCCTCAAGTTTTCACTTTCTCCAAACCAAGCTTAAAAACGAGATCATTGTTATTATAAGTTAGTAAACTAACACGAACTCATGTAGGCCAATTACTCACTTAGACTCCCTTATTCCTAGGTGTATCTCTTATATTTTATTATTTGTCTTGAATGATCTCGAAGATGCATTGTTTGACTTATTTCAATGGTTATTTAGTCTGAAAATAAAGTGCACGATTTAATCAATAGTTAGCTAAAGGACCAAATCTTTTAAAACTGTTTCTCGGGATATCAGAAAGTTCATATCTTGGCATAACTTGGTTCACGATTTGAGACCTTTCTCGGGCCGATATTTGGCAGCGACTTCATACTTCGAATCTTTGAGAGACGTTCATGAAATAATGGTCTTCTCTTCATAATTGGAATTTCTTCACTTGAAGTTTTGAGAGATTCATACTTGGACCACGACTTCTTCATTTTTCTCCAATCTTTATTTTGGACTTTGATATACAACGATCCGCCTCCTTTTATGACTTGGATCTATTTATCCTCATACCTTGTTAGGGTCTTTTCGGATACACTTCTCCATGACTTTTGGGGAGTT
The DNA here is from genome assembly GCA_025667525.1 of Glebionis coronaria. Lineage (NCBI taxonomy): Eukaryota > Viridiplantae > Streptophyta > Magnoliopsida > Asterales > Asteraceae > Glebionis > Glebionis coronaria. The sequence goes on from CM046875.1 coordinate 195,538,901, forward strand.
TTGCTTTACGTCGTGTGTCTCGATCCTTCATATTGATTTTCGATAAATGATTCTTCACGTCACTTTGGATCTTTAGCAACAAAACATAGCCCTCATGCCTTGTTAGGGCCTTTTCGGACTCGCCAATCTTCGCGCCCCGCTTCATAAGTTATGCCTTGGCTATGAACTCTCGTCATTACCGAGCAACTTTTAAACGATCTGGGGCTAGAAGCTAAGTAACTTTTCAAATCGTACAACCTTATTTATTAGCAAATAAATTATTAGCAAGCGATGGGAGAATAGGCTCATAATTAACTCACATAAATTCACGAAAGAATACCGAACTTATAATTGGCTCTATCATCTCTCGTTCTCCACAGTTTAAAATCTCAAGTAATGAGACTCGTGGATACTTAGCCTATTAAATCAAAGTTTTGGGTTTTCGAGTCGCCTATAGGATCTTGCAAATTCTTAGACTTTTTCAAGTTTAGAAATCGCATCTTAAAGTTCCCTTGATAAACGACTCTCTAGGATCAATTATAGGAACTTGCGAAAAGTTCTTGTTCTTAACCCGTGAGAGTTAAGACTTTCGCGTTTTATAGCTCCCTATATAAAAGCCTAGCAAAACTTGACTTAAACACGTTAAGGATACTAGCTAGAGTAAACTCGGATTGAGTCAAAAGATTCACAACGTTTGAAAATTAAACCACTTATTAAACATTTATTCTAGCAAAGAAAGAAAATAACTATACAAAGATAACAACTAATAGGCCAAAATAGATCAAAAATTTTGAAAAATGTCGAAAAATTGATTTTCCGGTTAAAATGAGGACAAAAACAAGGAAAAGACCACTTAACTTCGATAGAAGTCCCCCCTACACTTAAGATAAACATTGTCCTCAATGTTTAAGCATGTGGGAGTAAGCTCCCCTACACTTAGGACATTGTGCACGTTGTTTAAATCTTGCTAAGGAAAAGACAACTAAAGAGATTCCTATTTTAATATTGAGAAAATAGTGAATCGAAAAGAGTTTAAGATAGAACCGGGAAGAGGTAGAACACGGAATCACGGGTTCGTCAAGAATCATCAAGAGTGGATCATTGAAGCTCGAATCCCTGATTAAGAAGTGAGGAGAGGAAATAACAATCCAAAGGGTCCCCCCTACACTTATGGGAAAGAAAGCGGAAAGATAGATACATGGGTTGCCTCCCAAGAAGCGCTTGGTTTTTGTTAACCGAGTCGTGAGCCTGACTCGACCTTGATCATCAACGGAAGTAGCATGAAACAAATCCACCAGGATCAAAGACATAGTTTTCATCCATCAAATAGCACAAGCTTAAGGCGAACAAGGCAAGCCAAAAGAGAAGTGGCAAGGTTCCCTTAAGCAGTGATGGAGCACAGTAGAAGTAAGTATGGTGCGGTGCAAGCATGTCTTCAATGGATCCAAAGATTTTTCCTTTTATTTCATCAGGTGGATACTGAGATGGCTTAAAGACTTCAATACCGGGATCGAACACCTTTTCCTTCAAGGGAAAATAGCACTCAGGCTCAGCCGAGTGTGAAGAAGATCCGCAAAGAAGCACAACCTCGTCCTCAGAAGTGGGACAAAGAGGTGTCAAATCATACGTGCAACGGATTTCGGTGTCGACCGGTTTCTTCTCCTTTGACAAAATGCTCTTCAAATCCAAAGTAGGATCAAGGCGATAATCTTCAAAGTCCAAAGGAGGTGCATCACTCTCATGAGGGAAGTATGTGTTGAGAAATTCAGAGAAATCTTCCTCAAATGAATAATCGTCCAAAGTAGGATCGAGTGATGGTGGAGGATCTTCATCATGTGAAGAATCGCTCGATAGAGTATCAGCCTCATCGAAATCATCGAAAGTGGGCAGCTCGGGATACTCAGAAGTACAATCAAAATCATCCGAATCTGAGCTAGAATCATCATCATCATAAGCATCAAAGACCGGTTGAGAATCAAAAATGGGAGAAGCGTCCAAAGTAGAGTGAGAATCATCCACATGATCTTCAAAGAGTGGATTATCAGTGGAAGACTCGAATAGAGGATTGTCATAGACGGTAAAGTCATCGAGCACATTTATCATATTCACTGATTCTCGGCTTCCAAAGGATTTGCCTGTAAGCTTCCCCATTCTAAAAATTTTAGAATCATCCCCGACTCGTAAGATTAACTCACCTTCGGCCACATCTATTAAAGCACGTCCGGTTCTCAAGAATGGCCGACCAAGTATTAAAGGAATACGAGGGTCCATTTCATAATCAACTACGACAAAATCGACCGGGAAAGTAAATGTGCCAACTTTGATAAACACGTCTTCGGCTATACCAACGGGGTAAGCGAGAGTGCGGTTTGCAAGTTCGAGAGTCATCTTTGTAGGAATGAGATCGGGCAATGATAGTGTTTTCCAAACACTGAGTGGCATAAGATTAATACTAGCCCCGAGATCAGCAAGGGCAGTAAATTCTTCAGTTTTGTTGAATACGCAAGACAACACAAAACGACCGGGATCTCCAAGCTTTTCCGGAAGTTCTCTAAGAAGGACTGCAGAGCAGTTTTCATTTAAGCGTGTGTTGGCGAGTTCAAGCAACTTCTCCTTCTTGCTAAGCAATTCCTTGAATGCTTTGACAAATTTCGGCATGTGGCAAAGTGCTTCAACAAGGCTGATGTTGATGGTCATTTTAGATAGCATATCCACATATTTCATGACATTACAGTCATTCTTGGTTAGCTCGTTGGTCTTCCCTATGCGAGAAGGGTATGGGATTCTGGGCTGATAAGGGTTAGGTGGAGGTGTAGTTGGTGAAGGTTGTGATGTTGAAGGGTCCTTCCGAGATACATCGTCATGACGAGGCGGAGACGGTAATGGTGTACTATCACTAAGTGTAAGAGGAGTAGGGATACATGGTGGTGGAGGAGGTGTAGATAATGGTGGTGAATCAGGTGGATTGACAATGGTAATTCCACTACGCGTAGTTATAGCACTCACATTAGCTCGCGGATTGGGGACGGTGTTTGAAGGTAGAGAACCCGCAGAAGAAGAAGGTTGAGCCTCGGGCAAGAAACTAGCCAACAGATTCTTTAATTCGGTTGTTTGAGTGATGAAAGAGGATTGAAGGTTTTCACGAACCTCGGTTCTGATGTCATTACCTTGCTTCAAGATATCTCCTTTCAAATTAATAATTTGGCTCTGTAGATTCTTGATTTGCTCACCTTGAGTTCTTATGATTGTGTCAACATCGGAATTAATGGGTGGGTGTTGTTGGGTGGGTGGTTGATAAGGGTTAGAAGCACGAGGTGGGATTTGATTGCTTCTATTGTAGTTGTTGGCGGGATTTTGGTTTTGAAGAGAAAAACCGGGTGAAAGGTAATTGTTGGAACGGTAGCTCAGCAGGTTTCTATCCCCTTGTTGTCTAGCTTGGTAATTTTCCGGTGAATAATTACCGTAAGCTGCATACACATTTTCCGGATTTCCTTGTGTCGAAGGACAATCGGTGTATGAGTGAGGACCGCCACATGTTTCACAAGGATTAGCAACCGCTTTAACTTGTTGTTGTTGGTTTGAAGCGAGAAGCGTAATACTTTTGCTCATTTCAGCCATCATGCGGGTGAGTTCGGTCATCTCAGGGTTTGCTGAGGTAGAAGAAACATTGATTCTCGTGTTGTTTCTAGAAGAAGCAGAGGAATCCCAGTTCTTATGATGAGTAGTCATGTTCTCTATTAACTCTCTACACTCCTCGGGTCTCCTTTTCATGAATGTGCCACCGGCGGCTGCATTAATCGTATCACGATCTCGAAAAGTCAATCCGTTGTAGAAAGTATCGATCAAGGTGACCGGAAGCATGTTGTGGTTTGGACAACGGTCGATCAAGACATTATATCTCTCCCAAGCGTCGAAAAGAGATTCATCAGGGTCTTGCATGAAACCGCTGATCTGATTGCGAAGGCTTGTGACCATGGATGGTAGAAAATAGCGCGAAAGAAAGCGTTGAGTCATGTCATCCCAAGTGTGAATAGAATTCTTCGGGAGACGATCAAACCATTTCTCGGCATGATGCGATAAAGTATGTGGGAAGAGTTGTAGGCGGAGTACATCCATTGTGGCCCCAGGCAACTTCATGCTTTGGGTGATTGTAATGAACTTGTCGAGGTGTTTGTTGGCATCATCATCAGGCAATCCTCTAAATGGGTTTGTTTGTACTTGCTGAATCATGTGGTGCTTCAACGAAAACTCAGGAGCGTTGATTTGCATCGGCGCAATCGGTCCTCCTCGTCCAAACATTGTTGGTTGACAAAGTTCCTCCATGGTCCGAAGATCGGGCTGTGGAAGAGCATTGTTGTTATTGTTGTTATTGTTGAGGTGCGGTAGTTGATTATTGTTGTTAACACCTGACATATCTAAATCTTCTTGAGGCTCGGGCTCTTGATAATTAGAAGATCTAGTACGCATACACCTGAAAATGTAAAAGAAAAAGAAACCAAACACAAAGACAATATATATACACAAGAAAGATAAAATCTTTTTGGATTTTTGAAATTTTTAATTTTTATGGTTTTTTATCAATTTTTAATTTTTATGATTTTTGAATTTTTTTAGGCAAGAAAAATAACGTTCACAAGTGAGCGGATCCCAAAAAGCAACGTGTCTAGCACAGAAAACTGTTGATCTTAACGTAAAGAGCCGGCAGCGGCGCCATTTGATAACTAGCTTTTTCTAGGTTCAATTGTTGTTCTCGGTATCTTAACGAATTGATCTTAGCTCTCTATGTGTGACTTAGATGATCTTTGGTGAAAAAGAATATTTTTGGGTGATTTTAAATTTAAATGCAAAGACTTAAAAGTAAAAGTGGTACTTAAAGTAAATCTAAGTCTAATTAAAGTAAAGTGCTAGTATTTAAAAACGTGACTAAAATTAAAGGGCACTAAAGTAAATTGACGTAAACTTAAATCTATCTAAGGCAAACTTAAAGTGCGACTAAAACTAAGGCAAATAATCTAAAGAGTGCAATAAAATGAAAAGGCAAGTAAAATAAAGCTTGAAAGTAACAATCAAAGACAAAAGCTAATAAGAACCTGAATACAGCTCATTCGAAATAAACCTTCGTTTGGAATAATCACTCGACCTAAATGTCACCTTTGGTTGAAATGACTCTTCTTTACTTGGAATATTACCAAAATCCTTGATCCGGAACAAATTGATCTGAATATGTCACCTATCCAAGATAATGCTTCGTTCGGAACTTGCTGATTCGGAACTTGTAATTCTTGCCTTGATTCGGAAGTTTTGGTCACCTCCTGATTCGGAACTTTCCGGATGAAGCTCCCTTATTCGGAACTTTAGAAGTTCCGAATGAAGGCCCTTGGTTCGGAACTTGGAGTTGGTTCGGAAGGTTCCGAATGAAGATCTTTGGTTCGGAAGTTTGGACTTCCGAATGAGTAAGTTTGGTTCGGAACTTTTAAAGTTCCGAATGAAGTTCCTTTATTCGGAACTTTTGAAGTTCCGAATGAGTTTCCTTGATTCGGAACTTTTTGAGTTCCGAATGAACAGACTTGGTTCGGAAATTTCAGACTTCCGAATGAAACCCTCTATCCTTCCCTTGGTTCGGAACTTTTTCTGGAAACACAGAAACAAAGCAATACTTCCGAAGAACAAGGAAGATGTATACAGTAGCAGTTATAAACAAAAAGTAATCAAAATCAAACACACGTATCAATTTAAACAGTAACGATTCAATGAATAAGCATCAACAAACAATTAAAAACATGAAATCAAACAACTTTTACCACAATAATCAAAAACCACTTTGGATCAAATCAAAGCATAAACATGAACATAACATAAACTCATGAATCAAAGAATAAGAAAGGAAGAATGAGATTAACAAGATAAAGATAAAGCTTGACAAGAATTAAAAAGGAGAACTTACTTGAATTAAATGGTAATTAAGTGCAAGACAAGGTAATTAAATTGGACAAGTAATAAAAGGTGCAAGGTAATTAAAAATGGAAGAGCTAATTTGTCAAGTTAGCCAACAACAAAGAAAAGTAATCAAGCCTAATCTATTTATAGGGGAGGATTAAGGAAGCTTCCTCCCCTCTTTCCTTTCTTCTTAATTATAAGTTTAAGTCCCTACTTTTATTAATCTTCATTAATTGCGTACTTAGTCCTTTTCTTCTAATCTTCTTTAATCTTGGACTTTAAGGGACTTTTGACTTCGGGATTTCTTTTGAACTCGTCTTTAAATTCTTCAATAAAATAGACTTGAATTCTTCGGCTTTTGATAAACTTCCGTCTTTTGACTTTTTCTTCGATAAATCTTCAGAATTGGTCGTGGACTTCCGTTCTTTTTGCACTCTTGACTTCTTGACTTCGTCTTTTATCCTTTTCTTCAATAAAAGTCCATAAATGCCCGTGAATGTCCGTGTTTTATCCATTATTCACCTTTTCATCCTACATCACAACAAAAACACAAACCACGCATAATTCCGACATAAAAGACATAAGATACACGTTTGGTCCGGTTATTATTGTAGTTAAGTGGTAGAAAAGATGGGTGTTTACACACCTATCACTTATCAATTCTCTTGTCGGCGTCACTAGTACTAGCACTAGCCACATTAGTCCGAACACTCTTGGTTTGCACTCTAGACTTATTTTCAATAATGTCCCATGCAGCATTAGAAGACTTAACCAGAATGTTACCCCCCCCCCCCTGAGGCACTATTTAGTGAATCTTGTTCATTGATGCTTAACCCATTGTAAAAAGTATTAATTTGATGTACTTTTGTGAAACCATGTTGTGGACACTTTCTTAAAAGTTCCTTAAAATGGTCCCAAGATTCACTAAATGTCTCACCGTACTTTTGTTCAAATGTAATGATTTCATTCCGCAAAGCGGTAGTACGTGAGGGTGGGAAAAAGTAATTGATGAATTTGGTCCCTAAATCCGTCCACGTAAGAATACTTTGTGGCGGTTCCTTATCAAGCCAATTCTAGGCTTGTCCCTCTAAGGAGAAAGGAAAAAGTTGTAAGCGAATCACTTCTTGTGAAACCCCATTGTACTTAACCGTATTGGTGAGTTGAAGAAACCTTTTTATATGTTCATGAGGATCATCAAGTGAACGCCCCAAGAAAGGTTGAGCAGAGACCATTTGAAAAAAGCCTGATTTGAGCTCAAAGTTGTTGGCTCCAATATCGGGTATGACAATAGCATCGGTGTTGCCCTCTACGTGCGATTGCAAAAGCTCGATCATCGGTTGATTGTCAATGGTGACAATAGGTGGAGTAATGACTTCGGCTTGAGCTACTTTCTTCATACGAGCACGAGTACGCATACACACCTACAAAAAAGAAAAGAAAGATAGACAAGAAATATTTTTGGTTTTTTATGTTGTTATATTTTTTTGAATTTTTGAAAATTTTATATTTTTTAGGATTTTTGAAAAATTAAGCAAGAAAAATAGGCAGCGGCGCCATTTAATACACGGTTTTTAGGCAAGTATAAAATAATTTCGTTCCAAGTCTTTTCGAATTGATTACTAGTAGAAAGTGCGACTCAGTCGTTCTTGGTGGAAAAATAAATTGGGTTGTTTGATTATCTAATTAAACTAAAAGCAAAGATTAAAATGTCGTTGAGTAAAATTAAAACTTTAAAAATTAAACTTAAAACGTAATGAACTTAAAACTTAAAACTTAAAAACTTTGAAACTTTAAAACTTTAAAACTTAAACCATCGGAATGTAAAAATGAATTCTATCGGAATGCACTAAAATTAGAACCATCGGAATAATTTGAAAGCAAAGCTGTCGAAATGTTGCTCTCTGAATAACCATCGGAATGTAACAAGTGGAGTCTGTCGAAATGTAGGTCAATCGGAATACACTACCTACCGGAATGTCCAAGGTATCGGAATGTTTCAGATCGGAATCCAGGTTTTCTATCGGAATGTCACTAACAAAAATTTGGCAGAGTTTCGACTTAAAGTAACCTTAAGACCCGTCGGAATATGCGATCGTAATGAGCGATCGCAATCCCGATCGGAATAAGGGGGAAAAACCTTAGATCGCAAAGTAAAACCCCTTGGGTTATTGCGATACAATGAAACCGTCGGAATGTGTAAAAGCCCTTAATATTGCGATGAACATCAAATAATCCGAAAATGGAGATAAGCCAAAGTCTCAATAAGCAGTTCCAAAAAGCACTCTTAACCGAATCTTAAACAAGTCAATAAGCATAGATTTGACAACTTTTGAAATATGAAATTCGTAAACTTTATAAAAGAAACTTTAAAAAGATTGAACTTTTTTGAGAAAACTAAAATCAATAAGCTAAATACGAAATAAGCCAAAAAGCATAACAAGCCTCAAGCTTAATCGTATAAGAACTTATATAGGACTAAAAAGATGAACCTTTTAATCACTTAAACATCAAAACCAAACGTGAATCAAGGATATTTCGGATCAAAATCAAAGTAAAATCAAGAAAGGAAGAAAAAGATTGAAAATTAAAAGCTTAAACTTGAACTTTTGATTAATCAAACTCAAATACAAAGATTAAATAAAACTTAAACTTGAAAGAAAAGATGAAGTTTAGTGAGAGAAAGTTAAACACTTTCTCTCTCTAAAATGAAAACTAAAGAAAGGAAAATAACTAGCTAAAAAAACTAACACCCTCCTAATGTGTCATTAGGAGGGTATATATAGGGAGTGGGGAGTGCATGTGTGCTTCCTTCTTTCTTTCTTTTTGTCTCGACTCGATTTAATTATTTGTCTTTCTCGACGTCGTCTCGGGATTTGTTGATATAAGTTGAACTTGTCTTATAATTTTCTTCTTCTATAATATAGACTTGAGTTCTTCGACTTCATTAAACTTCCGTCTTTAGACTTTTTCTTCGATAAACCTTCAGAATAGGTCTTGGACTTCCGTTTTTTTTGCACTCTTGATCTTTTGACTTCGTCTTTTCTCGTTTTCTTCGATAAAAGCCCGTGAAAGCCCGTGTTTTCTTCCTTTTTCATCTTTTGGTCCTAAAACACAATAAAAACACAAACCACACATAATTCCGACTTTTACGACATAAAATACACGTTTTGGTCTTGTTATTATTGAAAATAAGTGGTAAAAGGATAAGTGTTTTCACACTTATTAGTATTGTGGATAGCTATTACCATTGTCATAATTGTAACCCGGTTCTTGCTCGTCATGAGACAGGTATCGAATCGGACACGAAACATGCCAATGAGAATCGCTTCCACAATATATACAAGAGGGTGGATTAAGTGCATTAGAAGCAAAGGATGAGTTAATCAAATTGCACGAGGGACAAAATCCAAATTGTGTATTGTCGATATCATTTCCGCACCACTCACATGTACACCATTGACATGTTTGAAAACCATACAATGGTCTCCCACACCCTACGCAATAAGCATACGAATCCATGAAGAATTAAAAATTAGAGGGGTTGAGAAAAAAAATTAAACAGAATAGAGGATGAAGAGGAATATTTTTGGTGCAAAACTCTTGAAAAAAGAAATGCTTTTTATGAGTTTTTAAATGTTTTTGGAGTTTTTTTTTTTTTTTTGAAATTTTTTATGGATTTTTGAAATTTTTGAGCAAGAAAAATAACGTTCAAAGGTGAACGGATCCCAAAATCCAACGCGTCTCTCATAAAAATCGTTAATTTTCACGAAAAGAGCCGGCAGCGGCGCCATTTGAAAGTGGGGTTTTTGCTAGGTTAAAAGTTCGTTGTTCTCGACGTTTAATCGAATTGATTACAGTTAATGTGTGACTCAGTTGTTCTTGGTGAAAAGAAAGAATAGTCGTTGATTATCTATTTTAAAATGAAAATTTCGTTGAGTAATTAATTGAAATAAAATAACAATAAAAGCTTGAAAAGATTTAGACTAAAAATAAAGGCTTTAAAAATAAATGACCAAAGATTAAAACTCGACAAAAAGTAAAATTTGCAAACTTATAAATAAAACTAAGACAAAACAAGTTTAAAATAATTCTAAGTAAAAATGGCGGGAAAAGTTAAATTTGAATTTAAAAATAAAAACAGGAAATAAAAAATGAAAAATACGTTCCGATCGTAACTTGGATCGCAGTCTCGATCGCAGTATGGATCGTGACCAGTATCGCAACCACGACTTTCAAAATAAAACTTACTTAATGAAAAAGAAGAAAATTGGACTAAACGGCTACTTTAAAAATAAACGAGACAAATATTAAAACGGGCACTTAATAAAAGTTAAAACTTAAACTTTTCGAAAAAATACTAATACTAAAATTTGACGAAAAATATAACTAAAAATAACTGACTTTCAAAATAAAAATAAACACGACTTTCGGATAAAACTAAATCTCTACGGAGCAAATGCTGAACTATAGGGGACATGTTCCCCCATGGGGAACAATGGTATTGGCGGGAAAAATATAAGCTAACAAGCAACCACTCATGTCAATCTAATAGTTATTCGGAATATATATTTGGAAAATATAAGCTAACAAGCAACCACGACTTTCAAAATCTATATTCGGAATATAGATTTTTCTACTAGTCCGGAATGTGGGACTTTAGGCTAATCTGGAATATCTGAATACTTGCTATTCGGAATAAAAAGAAACACGCCCTAATCCAGAATAAGTAACTTGTACTTATCCGGAATGCTAGGGTTTCTACTATTCGGAATACTAGATAATGTTACTGTTCGGAATAAAGGGGTTTTAAAACCCGGATAAAATCAAAAATACAAATAAGTAAAACTAAGAAAAATAAGCACTTATCAAAACTTTAGCCAAATCAAATTTTAGAAAAAGCTAATAAGCCACAAATTAAAAACTTTAAAAACACTAAATAATCAAAATTTTAAAAATCAACTTTTTATAAAAATAAACAATTAAAGACACTTATTTAAAAATAAGAAAATCACACAATAAGCACTAAACACAATAAGCTAAAAAGATCAAACACATCAAAATCATAAGAATAATTGATAGGTGTGAAAACACCCATCCTTTTACCACTTATTTGTTGTTGAAACGAGACCAAAACGCGTACTTAATGTCATTTGTTTAGAATTATGCGTGGTTTGTGTGTTTGTTGTGTTTTCAGAGCCAACTGGATAAATATTGAAGAAAACATGGGATTGCACGGGTTTTATCGAAGAAAAAGACGAAAGACGAAGTCTATAGTCCAAGAGATGCAAAAGATTTGAAGTCAATGGGCCTATTTGAGGATTTATCGAAGAAAAGGACCAAAGATGGAAGATTTATATATGTCGAAGAACTCAAGTCTATTAAACGAAAGAATTAAAAGACGAGTTGAAATTATTCATCGACAAATCCCGAATCAGAGTCGAAAACGTCAACTTTACTGAAAAGACGAGAAGACAAAAAGAAACAAGAAAGCCCACTCACCAACCCACTTCAACACACCTATAAATAGGCCTCCTCCTCACAATTTGAGGAGTTAGTCAGTTTTTCATTTTTCTGTTTTTCTTTCTTTTTGTTTCGTAGTAAAACCAACACCATTAAGGTGTTTGGTGATTTTCATTTTTCCTTTTTTAATCCAAGATCTTGTAAGTTTTAATCTTTCCTTTTGTTTTTTAAACCTTAATCTTTCAATACAAGTCTCCATTTAATCTTGTTCTTCCTTTTCTTATTGGTTCTAAAGTTTTAAGTTTTTATTTTGTTGATTTTGATCTTTAAAAACAAGTGGGTTTTGTGTTTTTGTTGATTTGGTTTGATGTTTATCATTAGTTAATGATTAGTGGTTAGTTTGGTTTAATCCTTAGATTTATCTTGGTTGAATTTTGTCAAAATTCGTTCTTTAGTTTTTCCCATGTTCTTCGCTATTTTGTTGCCCAGTTTATTCCGAACGAGCAAGTTATTCCGGATGAACAAGTATTCCGCATAAGCATTACATTCAGAATCAAGTTGAGTATTCCGAACCAAAGTTTTCTTCAGTTATTCCGAGTCAACACAATATTCCGAACCAACAATGTTTTCCGAACGAACAAGTTTTTCCGCATGAAGGATTTTATTTCGAGTAAACCATTTATTCCGAGTCAAGTAAATTTTCCGAGTGAGTTAAGTTTTTCCGAACGAAGCCAATTATTCCGAGTAAAGTCATTATTCCGATTGAAGGGTTTTATTCTGAATCAAGCACTATTTTCCGAGTCAGTTATTTATTCCGAGTGAAGGTTTTTTCCGAACCAAGGAAATTATTCCGAACGAAGGGATCTTCAAATTTATTCCGAGTCAGTCATTATTCCGTATGAAGCTATTATTCCGCATGAGATGTTTTTCTGCATAAGCTTATTTTTCCGCATGAAGCCTATATTCCGAATAAACCTTTATTCCGCATAAGCTTAATTTTCCAGGTGAGTGATTTTTATTCAGCATGAGCTATTTTATTCCGAATGAAGGAATTTTTCCGAATGAATGATTTTCAGTTTTTTCTAATTTTATAAATCTAGTTTTCAATTTTAGTTTTTATTTATTGTTTAAGTTTAATTCCCACTTTATTATTTTTAAATCGTTTAGTTAATTGTTTTTAGCTTATTTTTATCACTTTGCTCATTTACTTTTTAGTAGAATAGAAAACCAACCCTTTTTACTTTCCACCAAGAACAATTGAGTCGCACTTTTATCGGTAATCAATTCGAAAAGACTTGGAACGAATTTATTTCATACTGGGCTTAAAAACCTAGTATTAAATGGCGCCGCTGCCGGCTCTTTTCGTTAAGATTAACGGTTTTAAGTGAGAGACGCGTTGGATTTTGGGATCCGTTCATTTTTTAACGTTATTTTCCTTGCTTTAAAATTTTTCAAAAATCCTAAAAAATATAAAATTTTCAAAAATACAAAAAAAATAGAAAAACATATAAAAAACCAAAAATATTTCTTGTCTATTTTGTTTTTCCTTTTGTAGGTGTGCATGAGTACTCGTGCTCGTAAGAAGAAAGTAGCTCAAGCCGAAGTCATTACTCCACCTATTGTCACCATGGACAATCAACCAATGATCGAGCTTTTGCAATCGCACGTAGAAGGCAACACTGATGCTATTGTCATACCTGAGATTGGAGGCAATAACTTCGAGCTTAAATCTGGCTTCATTCAAATGGTCTCTGCTCAACCCTTCTTGGGGCGTTCAATTGATGATCCTCATGACCATATTAAAAGGTTTCTTCAACAAACTAATACGGTTAAATATAATGGGGTTTCACAAGAGGTAATTCGCTTGCAACTTTTTCCTTTCTCCTTAGAGGGACAAGCCCGGCATTGGCTTGATAAGGAACCGCCACAAAGTATTCTTACGTGGACGGATTTAGAGACCAAATTCATCAACTACTCTTTCCCACCCTCACGTACTACCGCTTTGCGGAATGAAATCATTACTTTTGAACAAAATTACGGTGAGACATTTAGTGAATCTTGGGACCGTTTTAAGGAACTTTTAAGGAAGTGTCCACAACATGGTTTAACAAAAGTACATCAAATTAATACTTTTTACAATGGTTTGAGCATGAATGACCAAGATTCACTAAATAGTGCCTCGGGGGGTAACATTTTGGTTAAGTCTTCTAATGTCGCTTGGGATATTATTGAGAACAAGTCTAGAGCGCAAACCAAGAGTGTTCGGACCAATGTGGCTAGTGCTAGCACTAATGAGAGCGACAAGAGAATCAATAAGCTTACTTCGCTTGTTGAATCACTTGCTCTCCAAGCCGCCAACAATACCAAAGCTATCACTGCCCAAGCTAGTGATTTGACTCAATCATGTGAAATATGCGGGGGATCTCACTCATACACCGATTGTCCTTCAACTCATGACAATCCGGAAAATGTGTATGCTGCCAACGGTACCTATTCTACAGGAGGCTATCAAGCACGTCCTCAAGGTGACCGCAACTTGCTCAGCTATCGTTCAAACAACTTTCTTTCACCACTCGGTTTTCCCCCACAAACCCAACCAACCTCAATCGCAACAATCAAAACCAACCACGTGCTCCAACTCCATATCAAAACCAAAGAAACCCATATCAACCTCAAAGAAACAACCAAGTTTACCAACAACCTGCTTATCAACCACCTGCCTACCATGCTCCTCCCAACCAACCCACTGCATTACACCAAGAGGTTGAAACCTACATGAGGACTAATGATGCGATAGTGCAAAATCTTCAGCGGGAAATGGCCAACATGAAAGCAGATATGGTGAAGCAAGGGAATGATCTTCGAGTTGATATGCGAAACACTTTGGCAAGTCAAACGAATGACTTGAGGAACATGATGGCTAGTTTCTTCCCAAGTAATCAAGCCTCTGGTTCGGGTTCTCTTCCGATTAACACCGTTGCTAATCCTAGAGGGGAGATGAAAGCAATCATCACTCGCAGTGGAAAAGGTTTAAAGGAACCCGAGCTTCCTACACCTACACCGGTGATTGTGACAAAGGAAAACGAGTCTCCTTCTCCAATTCTTCCAACTTCTACTTCTCCAATTCCACCACCTTCTACTTCTACCCTTCCACCACCCAAGGATGTGAGTGAGAATTCCATTCCAAAGCCTTCATCTCAACCCAATATACCTTATCCTTCGAGGTTAAGGAAAGAGAAATTGAAGAACAAGGATGATATTCAGGTTTCTAACTTTCTCAAAATGTTTAAACAACTGAATTTCAATATCTCCTTTGCTGAGGCTCTCGCACACATGCCGAAATATGCTAAAATGTTTAAAGATCTTCTCAGTGATAAGGAGAAACTTCTTGATATTGCTCAGACCCAACTTAATGAGAATTGCTCCGCAGTGCTCTTAAGGAAATTACCAACCAAACTTGGTGATCCGGTTCGTTTCTTGATTCCTTGCAACTTCCCTGGGGTAGAGAATTGTATGGCCCTAGCCGATCTAGGTGCTAGTATCAACTTAATGCCTTTAAGCGTTTTGAAACAATTATCTCTACCCGAGCTAGTCCCCACACGAATGACTTTGGAATTAGCTAACCGTACGGTTGCTTATCCAGTAGGGATAGCCGAAGATGTCTTCGTTGGTGTCAACAAATTCACCTTTCCGGCAGATTTTGTTGTCGTTGACTACGAGATGGACCCCGTGTTCCATTAATCGTTGGACGTCCATTCCTGAGGACCGGTCGCACTCTCATTGATGTAGCCGCTGGCGAATTAATCATGAGAGTTGGTGACGATAAAATCGTCTTCAACATGGGAAAACTTTCTAAGCAACCTTCTGAAAACGAGAGTGTTAATTTCATTGACTTTATTTTGTGCAAGTTACGTGTCTTTACGTGTTTATGTGCTAATTGGTGTGTATAGATTGTGGTTTGGATATCGTTTCGGGTACGGGGTACTTTGTGAGTGAAACGATGTATGATGATTTCATGTTCATGAGCTCACAATGTAGTGACTATGAAATGAGATGGTGTTTTTAGTGGTTTTACGTATACGTATATGTATTATAGAAAATCGTATTTTTACGGTTTAAGGTTTTGCATTTAGGGGTCTCGGAAGAGGTATTTAGTCACGGGAATAATTTATGGGATGGTTTTAAGTCATTTAGGACTTAGTTATATAGTTTATTTTATATTCTAAGAGTTTTTATAAAACTGTATATTTTTACGTCTTTTACGGTATACGCATAAATTTGACTAGTTTTGCGGTTTTGAGGTTTCGGAGGCTTTAGGAGCTGAAATAAATTAAGGGAATTTAAGGTAATAATAATTAATAGTTAATTTACAGTAGGTGGAGTATAAAATTCGGCCAAATAGGGGTTTTGGGCTTTGGGTTGGGCGGCTAAAAGAAAGAAAGAAGGAAAAGCCCAAAACCAGGCCCAATGGACTTGTAATGGGATTAGGGGGCCTTTAGGACTTAACCAAACCCAATCCATAACCAAAATAATCAGATTTTTAAGCTCCATAACAGCTCCTAGCCGAAATTCAACAATGGTGGCGAATTAGGGTTTCAAAAATAAAGATCTTCCATTGATTTCTAAGGTAAAACCTTCAAAACCCTTGTTCTATTAATGATTTTAATCAATCTAATCATGTAATTGATCTTATGATGGATTAGGTTTTGTGAGTTTTCTGAGATTAGTGAGTTTAGGGTTCATATGAATTGATTACTTTGGTTATTATGAAGATTAGTGATGGTAATTAGGGTTTAATCATGTTTAAATTCGTTTTTAAAAATTGGGCAGAATTTTTGGTCCATTGTTTTGATCATATCTAGAGTTCTACAAACTTTTAATTTTCGAATCTTATGTCCCTGGAAATGTAATTGAATTATCTTTCAAATGCAAGTAATGAGAACTAAACTAGAGGTTGGGAAGTGGGTCAAAAACAGGTTACATCAGTCAGGTGTCAAAACAGTTTTTGGATCAGATTGTTTTTATGTTGTGTTTTGAATTGTTTGGGGTACTTAGGGTTATAATTGGAGCTTAAAATGAACATGATACTTATTTCATATATTAAATAAAAGATCTGGAGAAGGGCTAAGCAAATGGGATAGGGTAAGACCCTCTGATCATAACAAACATTTCATATGTTCAAAATCGATAGAATCTGAATAGGCGAAAGTATAAGTTGTATATCGGGGACTTAAGATTAGCTTTGATGTTGGGGCAAGGGCTGATATTTTAGCTAACACATATAACTTTATGGGGTCTTCATTACAAGGAATGTGGTTTAGGTTTGGTGGGCGTTTGGATCATAATACGGAGTGTGAAAAATGGGACTGTTTTGGGTTAAATGTTAACGGGACGGGTTATGAACTAAACTAAGTTAAGGGCTTTATAGAGGGGTGTAATGAGATAATTATGGCATATAAATAGGTTTAAGTTGTAGGAGAAGGTTAGATATCCATCATAGATTGATGAGCCATTTTGGTATGTGTTTTATGTCTTGATTGTATACGTTTGTGTGTTTAGATTTGTGCTAGAGCGCGGGTACTTGGAGAAGCTTGTTCAGGTGAGTTTCATAGTCCCATGTCTTTTTATGATTTGATTTCCAGATGGGATGGAAGAGATACTCGTTATGGTTTTGTAAAGAATGCTGTGAATGTTTTTATGGTTTGTGATGGACTTGTGTGTACACTTATGTGATTAACTGCTATGTGATTCTTGATTGTGTTTATGATTTGGATCGGGGGACACGTACCGTCTCAGTTATTGTGGTTTTACTTGGTACCAAGGGGATGTTGACAAGGCGGGGCCTTGGGATTGGTTCATTGGTTTATGGGCGCCTATGGGACCATGGTTATTGGTAAGACTTGGAACCTTGGAATTGTGGTTATTGGTAAGGCTTGGAGCCTTGGATGTGTGGTGATTGGTTAATCTTGAGTGCTAGTTGTTAATACATAATTGTAGCACATTGTCCATATGTTCTTTTGTTAATGGTTGTTATTCACAGCTTATAACTGATTTAGCGTTGGATTCTAAACCTATGACTCTCACTAACTTTATGTTGACGTGTTTTAGTGTCTCTTTTAGGTGAGAATGTGGTTAAGCGTGAGAATAGGAGTGGCTAGCTGGAAGGCTTAGGATTGCATTTGGAGGAACCCCGTTTCCTCTTAGTCTTTATTTATGTTTGAATAAGTGATACTTTGTAAACACATATATGTTTGTTATTTGTTAATTGTATGTCTTTGGTAAGAGGTAGACCTGTTACCTACTTACCTAGACGCCTGCATTGTTTGAGATATCTTCATGACATTGTGTCACCATTTATGATATTTCCATTTCATTTAGTTATCTCTATAGACATGCTATTGTTGTGGTGATATCCATACGTCCCGCCCCATATTCCGCCATGGTGGGGTGTGACAGAATGGTATCAGAGACAATGGTTATAGAGAATTAGGCTGCCTAGCCTAGTCTATAGCTTAAGGATTCCTGCATATAGGCGTCACAGGATTACGTGTGGTCTTGATTATATTTTCCTAAATTTTATTTTTTGTGAATTTTGACTAGTATGAGTTGAACTATAGTTGCCCATACTTAGTCACCTGTTAATTTCTGTTTTCCTTTTGACATAGAAATTACTTTCACCATAGTAAGTTATTTGGTGTACCTAATGTATAGTATTTTCTTTTGATGTTTAAGTCATGTTCCCTAAGAATCATGTGGTGATTCGAGTCACTAGGAGTAGGTGGATAGGAAGGATTTTAAATTGTTTCCACTCTTATGGGCGACATGACTTATAACTGATTATGATGTTGTGTTGGAGTTTATTTATGCTGTTTTAGCTAGACTATGGATTTATGTATTTCAAGAGTTTGACTATATTATTTTAATAGATGGAGTTTCGGACCTTATTGTTTATGTGTTTATGAGCTTATGTGAGTAGATGGATTTATGTGTTATATGTTGTATTGATTCTTATAAGTGTCATCATAGGAGGGAGTGCATTAAGGAAAGGGTAATTGTATAAGTATGGTGGCCAACATAGTTATACAAGTACCACAACTTCAATGGGTTCCTAAGTATGATTGCATGAAAGAGGGTTAGTACATGCTTGTATATGATGAGATGTGGATTTTGGGAATATGTATAATATGTGGGTTTATGTAACGGTTGCCTACGTATGGATATTTTTTAGTGTGTTATATGTTTTGGGTTATAGTCATGTTGTGTGATTATGGGGTCACACGATATGGAATGGTTTTAGTGATGGGTTGTATGCCTTGTTGTAAGATGGCGATTACTTGTATGGAAAAAAACGAGTGTATGACGCGATTGATTGATCTAACATGTATGGTAACGAGTATGTTTTGGGTGATTTAATAGGTATATATATGCGGATGTATATATACTAGTATGTGTTAAGTTATGATATATGGTCGTTCAGTAGTTATTATAACTTGAACGTACCTTGTGTTTGCTCGTGTTTTATGGTGCTGAAGTTTGATGGAGTTCCAACGACGTTTTGAGTCTTTTGATGTGTGTCTACATTCGGGTATGTATTTTTATTAATGAGAACTACTAAATTTTCTTGCAAATAAGTCTGGCTAATTATAGGAAAATGATTTTGAAAATAATTTGTAAGTGTATGGTATGATATCGTGACTTACATATCTTTTTTTATGTTTGTGGTAGTAAGTTATAAAAAAATTTGTCTTGAAAATAATTGGATTAGTTTTCTATGTAACATGTGATAATACATTTTAAAGGGGTAAAGAAATTTTACAAAAAATTTCTTAAGTGGAGTTAAAATTTTAGAAGTATTTAACTAGACGGAAAGAGTAAAAAGGGAGATTTTATTATAGTAATGATAATAATAACACCACGCCTTGTAAACATGTAGTAGGTTAGTTATAACCAGCCTAAATGGATTTTATAACATAATAATAATAATAATAATTTAGAATAAAAATAAATAAATAAAAGACACTGTATTTTATAAACATGTATTGGTTTCATTATAACAAGTGAAATAGGTTTAATATAGGTAAACAAGATAATGGTTAGAATAAGATTGTAGTATACTAACTAGTTGATATCCTTGATAAAATAATGAAGATAAAAGATGAGTTTATTGTTCAAAACGAGTATGATTGATTTTAATAATATTGAAGTTTGGTTCTTATGAGGAGTAACTAAATGGGGCGAAATTTTAAAATTTTCTGAGGTATCGAAATTTGGTAATACTAACCGTGACGAGTCTAATTTTTCGTTGTTGGCACACTCTATTGAATCTTTTGGATTACCTTGTTTCATTTTCAGTTGTTTTGGCTAGGGTTCATAATGGTTGATCTTTCGGTTTACCCTATATTTATTATGGGACGCGATCGTTTGGAATTCTTTTGGTACACATCATGGTTGATTTAGTTATGCGGTTGTGGAAACGTTAGTATGAGAGGATAGAGTTGGGTAGTATTACTTATGGTTAGATATTAGAATGCAGAGATGTGTTTTGGTTCAAAGGTTGTGTTGAAGGAATGATTAAGATTTGTGGGGTTTTGAAACTTAGATTGGTTACGGGAATAAGGGAGTAAGTAAAGTTAGTTTACTGGTCGTAGGAACGAGATGTCATGCTATGAGAAGTTGGTTGAAGTACCATTAGGAGATTGATGAAAGTACCAGTGGATGTGAGGGTAGAGTAGAAATTTTCTACTAATGGAAAGATTGCGAAAATAACACGCAAGGGAATTGGTATAGTTATGGAGGCGATGTAGTAGTAGACACGTGAAGGAAAACATGGATGTGAAAGAATGATTGGTAGGAGGCTGATTAATGGTGATTACAACAAGTAAGGAAGAGTGAGCCACTGAGGGGTTGAAGTACCTTTAGAAATATTGTGGTAGATGAGTTGAAGTTAGAGGCTACTGGGTAGTGTGAAGTTCCTAGGTAACATCATATAGACGAGAAGGAGTGCGTGAAGAGCTACATCGTGAATCAAGGAGCTGAAAGGACTACGTGCCGGCTGCTAGAAGGAAGCACGAGATTTCGAAGGAGTCATAGAAGTTGCAAGGACTGGAAAGGTGACAAGCACTATGATGGGAATCTCTGTATGGTTCGTGACGAAGAAGGACAGATCGAGTACCGGAGTGGAGTTACAAAGAGCTGAACTAGTGGATCGTGATGAATTGAATACATAACATGGGAGATTAAAAACTCGTGGAGGTAACAAGGGGAGTCTAGTGACTACGTGGATAGAATTTTTGTGGCAATCAATATCGAGGGATGAGTAGTGAAGCTGAGCTGAATAAGTTCATGGAGAAGTGATTAGAGAGTCGGTTTTGTGAAGGTGTTATGAAAGATCTTTGGAAGAGACAGTTATGCATTATCCAATGCACTAGCAATTTCCATAAATTTGATGAATGAAGTATGGAATTTCTGTTGGACGGGATAGTGTAGGAATTAGGGAGAACCATGGAAGGAGAGAACCAAGTACCTAGAAGATGATGATTGAAAGTACCTCATGTTGGGTGCAAGATCAAAATAGAAGTATGAGATTCGAATAAGAATTTATAATATGGCTTAGTTTAGACAAATGGAAACTAATATGGGTATAATATGAGAGTGTGATCCGCATGGGATCACATAAAACTCTAGTCTGTCCCTATTTGGAGGGAGTAGGAGAACTGATCGTGAGGAAAAACAAGTGAAGCTACTTGGAAAAATTTTGAGGTATAGATGACTTGAAAGACAGGAAGCATAACATCGTGATGTATGTCATGAGCTGAGGAAGAAGAATGAAGTGTGGATAGATGCGAATCATGAATGAAATAGGTCGAGATAGGAATTGAAGGTAAAACTTTGGTATAGCCTAATGAGTAGACTAAGGCACTAAGCATGCTAATATTGTTGTTGTGTGGAAAGGAAATGGTACTGACCTATAATGTTTGATTGGAAGGCTTAGTATCGATCATCAAATGGTTGAGGAGTTATAGATGTGATGTGTCATGAGAGACGAAGAGCTTGGTCTAACTGAAACAAGATGAGGAGCGTTATGACCTTGAAGGTAAGACATTGTGTAGGTATAAGGGAAGTGTTGAGTATCAAGGAAAAAAAATCCTTCATTAAGAAAAGTGAGAAAAGAAGTGTATAGGTGCTACTAATGAGCCATCTAAATTAAATGGAAGTAGTTGTATCATGGGTTTGGATAGCAGTTGATAGATAACCGTCCTTTTGGTGATGTGTATAGATCATAAGTTGATTTGGATTGGAAGAGCCTTGTTGTGATGAAATAATGGATATGTGAAAGACCGTCATAGGTCAGTTTTTAAAGGAAATTTGAATTTTTAAGTAGTTTAGGGTACGGACTAAAGGGAGTTTCTGAACAAGATTGGATATGAGTATATCCAGCTAATTGGAAAAGGATGAGCAAGTGAGAGATTGATATAAGTATAGGAGTCATGTTGAGAGCTTGGGTGACTGATTTAGAGGGATGTGGGAAACTCGTTAGCGATGTCTGAGTTTTCAGAAAATGATAGTTATCATACTAGAAGTCGATGAATGCCATTTGAGGCACTATATGGAAGGATAGGGTGAGTTGTCCTTATGGTGGACTAAAATTCGTGAAAGAGACTACTAATATGGAAATGGTGTTTGTGGAAAGGATGAAAGTAACAAGAGATGATATGTTGAAAAAGAGGAAATCACTAGAGTTTAGTGACAAAGTTATGTAGGAAGTTTCACCTATAGTAATGGGTGGCATGTTTTGGTAAAAGGGAAAGTTGATGTCAAGTTTTGTAGGTCCATTTATGATATTTTGAAAGATATGACCAGTAGTTTATGAGAATAGAATTACCTGGAGGAAATGAGTAGTATACATGATATATTTCATGTATTAAGATTGGTAAATGTTGTTTGAGAATGCATATTTTCATGTACGGTCATTCGGGATTTGTGTTAATAAGAGTCTTTATTTTATCAAAGAGTCATTTGTGAGATTTATTGGCTGTGAGGTCAAGAGTTTGGGAATGAATTTAAATATTGTTGGTTAGTATATGTGGTAATTTGAGACTTGAACTAATGTACACATGGAAATGAGAGGAGTTCATTTAGAACAAGTATCCTCATATGATTTGTTGTTTGTGTGTTTGATCCTAAGGAGTAAATCTCAGGACGAGATTTCTATTAGGAGGGAGTGATGTGACAACCGCGGTTCTGAGGTTCATCACTTAGTTTTATTTTGTGCAAGTTACGTGTCTTTACGTGTTTATGTGCTAATTGGTGTGTATAGATTGTGGTTTGGATATCGTTTCGGGTACGGGGGTACCTTGTGAGTGAAACGATGTGTGATGATTTCATGTTCATGAGCTCACAATGTAGTGACTATGAAATGAGATGGTGTTGTTTAGTGGTTTTACGTATACGTATATGTATTATAGAAAATCGTATTTTTACGGTTTAAGGTTTTGCATTTAGGGGTCTCGGAAGAGGTATTTAGTCACGGGAATAATTTACGGGATGGTTTTAAGTCATTTAGGACTTAGTTATATAGTTTATTTTATATTCTAAGAGTTTTTATAAAACTGTATATTTTTACGTCTTTTACGGTATACGCGTAAATTTGACTAGTTTTGCGGTTTTGAGGTTTTGGAGGCTTTAGGAGCTGAAATAAATTCAGGGAATTTAAGGTAATAAATAATAGTTAATTTACAGTAGGTGGAGTATAAAAGTCGGCCAAATAGGGGTTTTGGGCTTTGGGTTGGGCGGCTAAAAGAAAGAAAGAAGGAAAAGCCCAAAAACAGGCCCAATGGACTTGTAATGGGATTAGGGGGACTTTAGGACTTAACCAAACCCAATCCATAACCAAAATAATCAGATTTTTAAGCTCCATAACAGCTCCTAGCCGAAATTCAACAATGGTGGCCAATTAGGGTTTCAAAAATAAAGATCTTCCATTGATTTCTAAGGTAAAACCTTAAAAACCCTT
The DNA here is from genome assembly GCA_025667525.1 of Glebionis coronaria. Lineage (NCBI taxonomy): Eukaryota > Viridiplantae > Streptophyta > Magnoliopsida > Asterales > Asteraceae > Glebionis > Glebionis coronaria. The sequence goes on from CM046875.1 coordinate 195,562,290, forward strand.
GTTCTATTAATGATTTTAATCGATCTAATCATGTAATTGATCTTATGATGGATTAGGTTTTGTGAGTTTTCTGAGATTAGTGAGTTTAGGGTTCATATGAATTGATTACTTTGGTTATTATGAAGATTAGTGATGGTAATTAGGGTTTAATCATGTTTAAATTCGTTTTTAAAAACTGGGCAGAATTTTTGGTCTATTGTTTTAATCATATCTAGATTTCTACAAACTTTTAATTTTAGAATCTTATGTCCCTGGAAAGGTAATTGAATTATCTTTCAAATGCATGTAATGAGAACTAAATTGGAGGTCGAGAAGTGGGTCAAAAACAGGTTACATCAGTCGGGTGTCAAAACAGTTTTTGGATCAGCTTGTTTTCATTTTATGTTTTGAATTGTTTGGGGTACTTAGGGTTATAATTGGAGCTTAAAACGAACATGATACTTAGTTCATATATTAAATAAAAGATCTGGAGAAGGGCTAAGCAAATGGGATAGGGTAAGACCCTCTGATCATAACAAACATTTCATATGTTCAAAATCGATAGAATCTGAATAGGCGAAAGTATAAGTTGTATATCGGGGACTTAAGATTAGCTTTGATGTTGGGGCAAGGGCTGAGATTTTAGCTAACACATATAATTTTATGGGGTCTTCATTACAAGGAATGTGGTTTAGGTTTGGTGGGCGTTTGGATCATAATACGGAGTGTGAAAAACGGGACTGTTTTGGGTTAAATGTTAACGGGACGGGTTATGAACTAAACTAAGTTAAGGGCTTTATAGAGGGGTGTAATGAGATGATTATGGCATATAAATAGGGTTAAGTTGTAGGAGAAGGTTAGATATCCATCATAGATTGATGAGCCATTTTGGTATGTGTTTTATGTCTTGATTGTATACGTTTGTGTGTTTAGATTTGTGCTAGAGCGCGGGTAAAGCTTGTTCAGGTGAGTTTCATAGTCCCATGTCTTTTTTTGATTTGATTTCCAGATGGGATGGAAGAGATACTCGTTGTGGTTTTGTAAAGAATGTTGTGAATGTTTTTATGGTTTGTGATGGACTTGTGTGTACACTTATGTGATTAACTGTTATGTGATTCTTGATTGTGTTTATGATTTGGATCGGGGGACACGTACCGTCTCAGTTATTGTGGTTTGACTTGGTAACAAGGGGATGTTGACAAGGCGGTGCCTTGGGATTGGTTCATTGGTGTATGGGCGCCTATGGGACCATGGTTATTGGTAAGACTTGTAGCCTTGGAATTGTGGTTATTGGTAAGGCTTGGAGCCTTGGATTTGTGGTGATTGGTTAATCTTGAGTGCTAGTTGTTAATACATAATTGTAGCACATTGTCCATATGTTCTTTTGTTAATGGTTGTTATTCACAGCTTATAACTGATTTGGCGTTGGAGTCTAAACCTATGACTCTCACCAACTTTATGTTGACGTGTTTTAGTGTCTCTTTCAGGTGAGAATGTGGTTAAGCGTGAGAATAGGAGTGGCTAGCTGGAAGGCTTAGGATTGCATTTGGAGGAACCCCCTTTCCTCTTAGTCTTTATTTATGTTTGAATAAGTGATACTTTGTAGACACCTATATGTTTGTTATTTGTTAATTGTATGTCTTTGGTAAGAGGTAGACCTGTTACCTAATTACCTAGACGCCTGCATTGTTTGAGATATCTTCATGACATTGTGTCACCATTTATGATATTTCCATTTCATTTAGTTATCTCTATAGTCACGCTATTGTTGTGATGATATCCATACGTCGCGCCCTATATTCCGCCATGGTGGGGTGTGACACTCCATCACTAACTCCATTTGGAGAAAGTGATTTCATCTTGAAAGAATTTGAAGCAACTTTGGGAGATGTGGACTTAAAATATGACGATTCTCCCTCCAATTGGGATGAATACATTCGTACCATTGAGAAACTTCTCAATGAGGACCATATATCTCCACCATATCCTAAGGACATCTCTATCGATGAACCGAATTTGACTACGCCTTCCATCAAAAATCCTCCGGATTTAGAGCTTAAGGACCTACCGTCTCATCTCGAGTACATTTTTCTTGAAGACAACAAGAAGTCACCCGTCATTATTGCAAAGGACTTGAAAGAGGAAGAAAAATCTCGACTTATCGCCGTGCTAAAGAATCACAAGAAAGCGATTGCTTGGAAAATTTCCGATATTCGTGGAATTGATCCTCACTTTTGCACACATAAAATTCTCATGAAGGACGACTTTAAACCCACTATTCAAAGCCAAAGAAGGGTGAATCCCAAGATCCATGACGTTATCAAAAAAGAGGTTATCAAACTTCTTGATGTGGAAATGATCTACCCTATCTCGGATTCACCATGGGTTAGTCCCGTCCATTGTGTGCCTAAGAAAGGCGGTGTCACCGTTGTTCCCAATGAAAACAACGAGTTGATTCCTACTCGTCTCGTTACAGGGTGGAGAGTTTGTATAAACTATCGCAAACTCAATGATGCTACGAGAAAGGATCATTTTCCCCTACCTTTCATGGACCAAATGCTTGAACGTCTAGCGGGTACTGCTTTTTAGACGGTTTCTTCGGGTATTTTCAAATTCCCATCAATCCTAAAGACCAAGAGAAAACCACATTCACTTGTCCTTACGGAACATTTGCTTATAAAAGAATGCCTTTCGGCTTATGCAATGCTCCTGGGACATTTTAAAGGTGTATGATGGCTATCTTCCATGACATGGTTGAAGAAACTATGGAAGTCTTCATGGATGATTTCTCAGTTTATGGTGATTCTTTCTCTCATTGCCTTGCCAATTTGGAACGTATGCTTAAACGGTGTGAAGACACTCGTCTCGTTCTTAATTGGGAAAATTGCCATTTCATGGTAAAAGAAGGCATTGTGTTTGGACATAAAATCTCAAAAGCCGGTCTTGAAGTTGATCGTGCTAAAGTGGATGTCATAGCCAAATTACCTCCACCTTCAACCGTGAAGGGTGTGAGAAGTTTCCTTGGTCATGCGGGCTTCTATCGTCGATTCATTCAAGATTTTTCTAAAATCGCTCGCCCGATGACCCACCTCTTGGAAAAAGATACTCCTTTCATCTTTTCCAAAGAATGTCTTGAATCCTTCAATCTTCTTAAGGATAAGCTAACTAAGGCACCGGTCTTGGTTACTCCTAATTGGGAGCTACCTTTTGAGTTGATGTGTGACGCTAGCGACTTTGCTATTGGAGCGGTTTTGGGCCAAAGAGTGAACAAACACTTCCAACCAATCTACTATGCTAGCAAGACAATGACGAGGGCTCAATTGCATTATACCACTACCGAAAAAGAGCTTTTAGCTGTAGTGTATGCTTTTGAAAAGTTTCGCCCCTATCTTGTCCTTTCTACCACCATCGTGTATACCGATCATTCCGCGTTGAAGTACTTGTTGACTAAGCAAGATACTAAGCCAAGACTTCTTCATTGGGTTTTGCTCCTTCAAGAATTTAAAATCGAAATTCGTGACAAGAAGGGTGCCGAAAACCTAGCCGCGGATCATCTAAGTAGACTTGAGGATCCTTATCAAGGTGATCATCCGAATCAAGATATCAATGACTCTTTTCCCCTTGAGACCTTAATGTCTATAAATTCCAATCTTGATGACACCCCGTGGTTTGCGGACATTGCAAACTACTTAGCAGGTGGAATTCTCAAGGAAGGGTTAACGTCCCAACAAAAGAAAAAGTTCTTTAAAGATATTGAACATTATTTCTGGGACGACCCTTACCTCTTCAAACAATGTGCGGATCTTGTCATTCGTTGATGTGTTGATGGGCCGGCAGCGGTACAAATCCTTGACGCTTGCCATAAAGGACCCATCGGTGGTCACTTTGGTCCCAATTACACCGCGAAGAAAGTATTCGACTCTGGATTTTATTGGCCCAACATTTATCGTAACGCTCACGACATGGTTAAACATTGTGATGCTTGCCAAAGACAAGGCAAGATCACACATAAAGATGAGATGTCTCAAAATTTCATACAAGAATGTGAAATCTTTGATGTATGGGGTATCGACTTTATGGGGCCAATTCCATCATCTAAAGGGAACAAGTACATCCTCGTAGTCGTTGACTACGTTTCTAAATAGGTTGAAGCTAAGGCTCTCCCTACGAACGATGCGAGGGTGGTTGTGAACTTTTTGAAGCAGCTTTTTGCTTGATTCGGTGTTCCTCGTGCTATAATCAGTGACCGCGGGACTCATTTTTGCAATGATCAATTTACAAGAGTCAAGTACGGTGTTAATCATCGTCTTTCCACCGCTTATCATCCTCAAACCAATGGTCAAGCCGAGATATCTAACCGTGGATTGAAGCGAATTCTGGAGCGTACTGTGGGAGATCATCGTGCCTCGTGGGCCGATAAGTTAGATGATGCCTTGTGGGCTTTTCGTACCGCTTATAAGACCCCGATTGGTTGTACACCTTATCGTCTTGTGTACGGGAAAGCATGCCACCTCCATATCGAGCTGGAACATAAGGCATACTGGGCCTTGAAGTGGGCTAACTTCGACATTAACAAAGCCGGTGATCTTCGGAAGATTCAACTCAACGAACTTAATGAACTGAGGAATGAAGCTTATGAGAACTCATTGATTTACAAGGAGAAGACAAAGATCATCCATGATGCAAGGATTAAGAACCGAGAGTTCCACGTTGGTGATCAAGTCTTACTTTTAACTCTCGGTTGAAGATCTTCTCGGGCAAGTTGAAGAGTCGCTGGTCTGGTCCATTCACCGTCGCCAAAGTCTTCCCATATGGCACCATTGAGCTTTCTCAGCCAAATGGGCCCAATTTTAAGGTGAATGGCCAGCGTGTGAAGTTGTACTTTGGTGAGGACATCTCTCATGAGATGATTCCATCCCTCATCACGTTTCCCATGAACTAGTTTTGGGACGAGTCAGGCTCGTGACTCGGTTAACAAAAACAAGCGCTCCTCGGGAGGCAACCCGAGTATCTATCCCTTTCCATTTTACCTCCTAAGTGTAGGGGGACCTATTTAGGTTGCTTGTGTTTGTATGGTGATGTGATTACAGGGAAAAGTGCACTTTTGGAATCTTTGAAGAAGCGTGCTCCCGTGTTATCCGCAATCTGGTTCTATCTCTCAACTATCGTGATTCAATTTTCTTCATACTCACATTTGAAATTGATCACTATAGTTGTCCTTTCCTTAGCAAGATTTAAACAAAGTGCACTATGTCATAAGTGTAGGAGTTTACTCCCACATGCTTAAACATTGAGGACAATATTTATATCAAGTGTAGGGGGACTTCTATCGAAGTAAGTGGTTTTTTCCATGAATTTGTCTTCATTTTAACCGGAAAATTTGATTTTTCGACATTTTTCAAAATTTTTAATCTATTTTGGCCTAGTTGTATAGTTGTATTTTCCTTTGTTATGGTTATTTTCTTTCCTTGCTAGAATAAATTTTTAATAAAGTGGTTTTAAATTTTTCAAAGTCGTGAATATTTTGACTCAACCCGAGTTTACTTATCTAAGTTTACTCTAGCTAGTATCCTTAACGTGTTTAATTCAAGTTTTGCTAGGCTTTTATATAGGGAGCTTTAAAACGCGAAAGTCTTAACTCTCACGGGTTAAGAACAAGAACTTTTCGCAAGCTCCTATAATTGATCCTAGAGAGTCGTTTATCAAGGGAACTTTAAAAAGCAAATTCTAAACTTGAAAGAGTCTAAGAATATGCAAGATCCTATAGACGACTCGAAAACCCAAAGCTTGATTTAATTGGCTAAGCATCCACGAGTCTCATTGATATGAGCTTAGACTCATATCCTTTTATCAACAAATAACCCTAAAACATGAAGCAAAATACCAATTTATTTGGCAAAAACAGTGTTATGTGGTATGTTTGTGTTTGTGTACACTTGTGTAGGTAAAAGGATACATTTTCAAGCAAACAAAGAAAAATCAAGCTCAAATGGATGAAAAAGACAAAGAAGGATCAAAAGTGACAAGACTTTGAAGTACAAGGACCTATCTTGACAAGTTGTCAAAGTTAAAGGACTAAAGTGCAAATATTGTAAAAAGTCAAGATTCAAGTCAAACTTGGTCAACTCTCAAGTCAACTCAGTCAAAGGACCATTTTGTTCAAGAATGAAAGTTGAAGGACCAAATATGTCAAAAGAATGAAGATCCTAGCTCAAATCAACAATCTGCCAAGTACAAGGGCTTATTCTGCCAACAATGGAAAGTTATTCAAAGTCAATCCATGTGTACCACATTTCAACCAATGAGAAAAGGGAAAACAAGTCACACGGATTGAGCAATAAATACCCACTCAGCCGCTTTGCATTTATTACCCAATCCCAACAGTGTGATCCGTGTGACCAACTTTTAGCCAATCAAACGCTGACACGTGGCGTCTTCTTCAAGGAAATTTTTTACCAGGATCGCGTTTGAGATACAAGCAATTTCATGGAAAGATTTCAACACCAAAATTTATCCTTTTGAAGAGACGAACACAATGGTGCAAATCAATTAACATTTCATCCACTCATTTAAGAAACCCCAAATCCTTGTTCATACCTGAAAATGCCCTTTTGCAGAATTGTACACGTGGCAAGCTGGGATTGGTTCTGACACGTCACCAACCCCAACTAACTCCTCCTTCATGCCTATAAATAGATGATAGGACTTCATTTGTAGAGTGTAGCCTAGTTTTGTAAAAACACATAGTTCTAAATTTCCTTTTAACTTTCCTTCATTTTTACCCTAGCTACTCAAGAGTCTGACAAACTCTTGAGTTAGTTAGTTAGTTAGTAGCTTCCTAACAACTTTGTAACCGTTTTCATTGAATAAATTTCAAATTCACCATTTCCCGCCAAAACTGTTCTTCATATTTCTGTTCATTCCTTGCTGCTATTGGATACTGTTGTTGCTGTTTTGTGTTTGTTATGATCATAGATTGATCATAACTGACATTGAAGGAGTTTGATAGTTGTTTGATCAGAATTCAGTTCATTCATAATTTTTGAAGATTTTCAAGCATGATGATAGTTTCTGTTGATTGATTGTTGTTCTTGTTGATTGATTTGTTGTCCTAGTGATAAGGTGGTGGTTATCACTAGGCTAAGAGAGCTCAGCGCTCCTCTTCTTCTCAAAGGATAACTCCAATAGGTTTTAAAGTTCTAATTTTTGTTCCACTAAAAAGTCAAATGCATGCTACTTTTCCTAGAGTAAACTTGATGACTGCATGATAAAAGTTGTTTAGAGTTGTTGATTGTCTGATCTTTGAGTGTTTGTAGCTTAATTTTGTTACTTGATCTTTGATTTTGATTAAGATTCTAGCTTACTGCATTAATTCAGTTACTTTTGGCCTTGTAGTTTGATTGTATTTCTAGTGGTGATAAATACTTGTTCATTCCTTTTAAACCTTTCATTTTGATCACTAAGTCTAGCTTGCTATAGAATTCCATTCAGTTCCACTTCAAAATCAAATTGTCTTCATAAATTTTCATATAAACCAGTTTAAGGAGTGTTTGGGACTAGCTTAAAAAAAGTTTTCAAGTTTTGATTTTTTATTGTTAGAGTTCATTTGCAGTTAATAGGTAGTATAAAGTGTTTTTAGTCATTTACAAGTCAAAAAGTTGGTCAAACAAGCAAATGGCATCAAAAATGTTTGGGTCAATTTCAGTCAGTTTTGGTCATTTAAAACTTGTCAATTTGATTTGATCAGTACTCACTCAATACTGGATGAAATTGGATCAAATTTGTTTCCATTTGTAGCTTATATCATAGAGGTTCATATTCCAAAAGGATTTAATACAGTTTACAATAAGCAGTTAGTAATAAGCAAAATCAGTTAAGCAAACTTAGAGCAAGTTTCTGTAACTTGAAAACTGAAAATCTGTATCTCCTTATCCTATTCATAAACATGCCCATTTTTCTTCACAAATCCTCTTAAGTCATTGAGTTACATGATTTTTGAAAGAATCAGCTTTTTGAAAAATAAGCTGGTCAACGTTGGTCAACGATAAGCCCATTTTCAGCTTAATTCAGATTCTAGGCTTATTTCTTGATGAAAAAGTTTCTAGTTTGATTTCCCGTTCATCACTTGGATAGCTTAATCAGTTTCATTAAGAAAATCAAGTTGTGACTGATTAGATTTTGCTATAGCTTATTTTGTGCTTATTAATAAGCACTCATTTGCTTATTTCTCAACTTTAGCCAATTTCCTTTGACACACGTAGCTTATTTAGGATTTTAAGAGTTTTGAAACTTGTCTCATCAAATTTGGTTAAGAAATAAGCTTAAACGAGCTTATTTTCAAGCTTGTCCCGTTTTTGCTTAAAAAGTTTCCATAATTGCACTTTGGTCCCTTATGTTTTAATCAGTGCTTAAAATTGGCTAAACTTCCAAGTTTTTAGGGTTTGCAATCTGTTAGTCCTTGTAGTTTGAAAAGTTGTTATTTTCAGTTATCAATTTGTTAGTTTGTTGCACTTTTGGTTAGTTGGTTATAAATTTTGCAAGTTTGATCCTTGTAGTTAACTGTTTTACACTTTAAGTCCCTAGAATTGTTAGAATTTACATTTCAAGCATTTATCTTTCATAGAATTTACATTTTCAGTCCTTTAAGTTTCATATTTTGCATTTTGAATTTTACTTGAGCAAAAACTTGGTATTTGCAATTTGTTTTACATATAAGTAGGTAATATTTTTCCCTTTTGCAAGGCTTTGATTGAATTAGCAAATAGAATATCCAAGCAAGTTTAACAACCAAGAACAATTAAAAACCCGATATTGGTTGGACTTTCCATTAGCAAGAACTGAGAAAAAAACGAACTGCATTATACACAATTTCAAATGGCGCCGCTGCCGGTTCTTTGACTACACGAGAGACTATCGATTGACGGTTTTTATTGGCTTTTGGGATCCGTTCACTTTGTGAACGTTATTTTTACGTATCATAAATCAAAAACAAATAAAAAATCAAAAATATAAAAATACATAAAAACTAAAAAATTAACAAAACAATTCTTTTCCTAAAGAATTGACCAAAAAAATAAAAAATCCAAAAAGCAATCTTTTTCCTAAGAGATTGCACCCAAAAATATATATTATTGGATTCTCTCGGTTTTTATGTACATATAGTATTTTCTCTTAAAAAACTCATAAATACAAAAATATTTTCCATATATTATTATAAGTAAATACGTATACGTATAAGAACAATCAATCTACATATTCTCCATAAGTATTGCCGAGGCAATACACCGTGTTGAGGGGCGTTCCGGTCCTTGACACGTGTATCGATCAAACAAAATAAAGCAAGAATAGATAAATACTCTCAATAAGCAACAATTCGAAGAATACGAACATTTAAGTGAATAGAAAGGCGATGTGCTATAAAATGCCATCTAAGGGTCAATAGGTACTTAAGTGCTTCGCGCCACCTAACCCCCCGTTCACTTGTAAGTATTCTAAGAAGGAAGGCTTCATTGGGGGTCTTGCACCCAAAGTAGTATATACGTATAGTGTTATTTTCTTGTGGATATTTAATATTGAAACTCGAAGAGGATAATCCATTTCTCTTCAAAGTCACACGAGAGCTTCTCTCTCATTCCTCGTATTGAGTTGCATGCTCACTCGCGGGCGTGCACAAATACCGATTGGTGTACAACCTCTTCCTCCGAAAAGGAAGAAAAAGAGAAAGAGTAAGACCACCATCGTCCACCAAGCCGATCACGAGAATCGTGCTTTGACTCCACCACAAGAAGCCATGGCTATTGATAATCGCACTTTGTATGAACGTATGCAATCCAACATTCATGGATATTCTAGTGCCATTAAGATTCCCGACTTTCTCGCTAACACATTTGAGCTACATACATCTATGATCAATATGGTTGCACAATCACCTTTCTTTGGTAAACAAAATGAGGATCCTCATGCTCACCTTAAGAGATTCCTTTCACTTTGCAATACCATTAAGCATAATGGGGTTCCACATGAGGTGATTAGGTTAATGTTAGTGTCATTTTCTTTAGAGGGAACCGCTAAGCATTGGTTAGACACCCAACCACCCGATAGTATCACCACATGGGATGGTTTCACCACTAAGTTTTTGAACAAGTTCTTTCCTCCACATAAGACTATGGCTTTGAGGACTTTAATTATGGGCTTTCAACAAAAACCTAGTCAATCCTTTAGTGATGCTTGGGAAGAGTATAGTGAGTTGTTGAGGCGATGCCCTAATCATGGATTGGATCAAGTTCACCAAATCAACCTCTTTTATGATGGCCTTAAAGCTCACCACCAAGATTCACTCAATGCTTCCGCGGGAGGGAATATTCTTCTTAAGACTTACCAAGAGGCTTTGGACATCATTGAGACTAAGGCAATGGTTCAAACAAACAATCCATTTGAAGAAAAGGTGCATGTTATCCAAAACAATTCTCAAAACCCTTGTGACAACCAACTCCTCAAATTTCAAGAAGAGATTTTTCAAAGGATGGATAGAGATAGTGAGAAGAATTTGCAAGTACAACTAGAAATGCTTCAAGTTTTTAAGAACTTGTCCTTGAACAATTCTTCAAATAATGTGAATGCCATCACCATTTCTTGTGTTACTTGTGGAGGTCCCCATTCTTATGAACAATGTGATAAGGTGCAAGGGTATCAAGGGGAATGCTATGCTTACCAAGAGGAACATCGTGAACACTTCAAGCCTAATATCAATCCAAATAACCTTTCTTACAAATCCCAAAATTACCTTGCTCCACCCGGCTTCCCACCCCAACCACCCACCCAAATTCCACAAAATACTCCTCAAATTTTACCAAGGAATCAAGGGCAAAGACCACCATATCAAGGAAATAACTACAAGGCACCCAATCAATTTCAACCTCAAGCAAATACCTTTTATCCACCAAATCAAGGATTTAACTCCCAACCTTTACCTTTCCAACCTCAAGGTTTTCAAGGTCATGTGCCACAAGAGCTTAACACAATGGATCTCTTGCAAAAAATGAATCAAGAGAATGAAAGGAAGTTTCAAGCTATGGAGAAGAAGTTGAATGACCAAATCAATAGGGTTTTAGTGGCAATTAATCAAAGACCACAAGGGGCTTTACCTTCTAACACACAAACAAACCCTAGGGCCAATGTCAATGCTATTACAACAAGGAGTGGAAAAACAACAAAGGATCCTTCACCTCCTAAACCTAATCTTGTTCAACCCACTTATGCTCCTACTTGTGACAAGCCTTCTACTTCTACTCCACCTCCTTAAAATGCTCCTATTCACTCAAACACACCTTCTCAACCACCTCATACTTCTCCTTTACCTTCCACATTTCCCAATGAAGAAGCTAACAAAGACAAATCTTCCACTACTACACCTATTCCACCTACACCAAAGCCTACTCTTCCATATCCTTCAAGGTTGAAAAAGGACAAGTTAAAGAACAAGGATGACATCCAAGTCTCAAATTTCTTAAGGATGTTCAAGCAACTCAACATCAATATATCCTTTGCGGAAGCTCTTGCTTATATGCCAAAGTTTGCTAAGATGTTCAAGGATTTGCTCTCAAACAAAGAAAAATTGGTTGATTTGCCCAACACATCCCTTAATGAAAATTGTTCCGCGGTGTTACTTAAAACCTTACCAACAAAACTTGGAGATCCGGGGCGCTTCTTGATACCTTGTAATTTTCCCGGTGTTGAAAATTGCATGGCTTTGGCGGATTTAGGGGCGAGCATAAACCTTATGCCTTTATCGGTTTGGAAACAACTATCTCTTCCCGAGCTTACTCCCACTAGGATGACTCTTGAACTAGCCAACCGAACCATAGCTCACCCCGTAGGTATAGCGGAAGATGTGTTTGTAGGTGTGGATAAGTTTACCTTTCCGGCCGACTTTGTAGTGGTTGATTATGACATGGATCCTAGAGTGCCTTTGATTGTTGGTAGACCGTTTTTGAGAACGGGTCGTACCTTGATAAATGTGGCGGAAGGAGAATTAATTATGAGAGTAGAAGATGAGAGAGTGGTGTTTAAGCTAGGGAAGATTTGTGATAGAAAAGAGGTTAAGGAGTCTAGACCTTGTGAGACTATTAACATTGTGGATGTGCTAGATGAAGTGTGTAATGAACACTTTCATGATGCTTGTAAGAATGCTAGTGATGAGATACCCCATGTTGAAACCGTGGCCTCAATTGCTCCCTCTTTAACACCTTTTGGAGAGAGTGATTTCCTCTTGGAGGAATTTGAGTCCAACTTTCTTGGTGATGATGATTCTCCCATTAATTGGGAAGAAGATATTCTTACAATCCAAAAGTTGCTCAATGAGGACCCTATTCCTTCTCCTCTTCCACAAGAGATTACCATTGAGGAACCTTCCATAGTACAACCTTCCATAGAGATTCCACCTCCCATTGAACTTAAGGACCTTCCATCCCACTTAGAATATGCTTTCTTAGAAGGAAAAGACCAATTACCGGTGATCATTGCTAAAGAGTTGAAAGAGGATGAGAGAGAGCAACTTATTGAAGTTCTTAAGAAACATAAGAAAGCTTTAGCATGGAAAATATCCGACATAAGGGGAATTGATCCACATTTTTGTACTCACAAAATCCTTATGGAGGATGACTATAAACCCGCCATTCAAAACCAAAGGAGAGTTAACCCAAAAATCCATGAGGTTATTAAGAAAGAAGTGATTAAACTCTTAGATGCGGGTATGATTTACCCCATTTCCGACTCTCCATGGGTTAGCCCGGTTCATTGTGTTCCAAAGAAGGGTGGAATCACCGTGGTGCCTAATGAGAACAATGAGCTTATTCCCACGAGACTTGTGACCGGTTGGAGAGTTTGCATTGATTATAGAAAACTCAATGAGGCAACTAGGAAAGACCATTTCCCGCTTCCCTTTATGGATCAAATGCTTGAACGCTTAGCGGGAAATGAGTACTATTGTTTTCTTGATGGCTTTTCGGGTTATTTCCAAATACCCATTGACCCTAAGGATCAAGAAAAGACCACATTCACTTGTCCCTACGGTACATTTGCTTACAAGAGAATGCCTTTTGGCTTATGTAATGCACCGGGGACGTTTCAAAGGTGCATGATGGCGATTTTCCATGACATGATAGAGCAAACCATGGAGGTTTTTATGGATGACTTTTCCGTATTTGGAAACTCCTTTAGCTCATGTCTCACCAATCTTGAGAGAATGCTTAAGCGTTGTGAGGAAACACGTTTGGTGCTTAATTGGGAGAAATGTCACTTTATGGTGAAAGAGGGAATTGTTTTAGGACACAAGATATCCAATAAGGGATTAGAAGTTGATAGAGCTAAAATTGATGTGATTGCTAAGCTTCCCCCACCCACCTCGGTTAAAGGTGTGAGGAGTTTCTTAGGTCATGCGGGATTTTATAGGCGCTTTATACAAGATTTTTCTAAGATAGCTAGACCGATGACTCACCTCTTGGAGAAAGAGGCTCCTTTCATTTTTGATCAAGCTTGTTTAGACTCTTTTGAGACTCTTAAGGAAAAATTGACTAAGGCTCCCGTTTTGGTTTCTCCAAATTGGGAATTACCTTTTGAGCTTATGTGTGACGCTAGTGATTATGCGGTGGGGGCCGTCTTAGGACAAAGAGTTAATAAGCATTTTCAACCTATACACTATGCGAGTAAAACCATGACCGGTGCACAACTTCATTACACTACCACGGAAAAAGAGTTGCTTGCTATAGTATATGCTTTTGAGAAGTTTAGACCATATCTTGTTCTTTCCAAAACCATAGTGTATACGGATCATTCCGCTCTCAAGTATCTTATGACAAAACAAGATGCTAAGCCTAGGCTTTTGAGATGGGTTTTATCGCTTCAAGAGTTTAAGATAGAGATTCGTGATAAGAAAGGGGCAGAGAATTTAGCGGCGGATCATTTGAGTAGACTTGAGCATCCTTTTCAAGGAGATTTCCCACACCAAGAAATCAATGAATCCTTTCCATTAGAGGAGCTCATGTCTATCTCTTCCCAAGAGGATGCCACACCTTGGTTTGCGGACATCGCAAACTATCTTGTGGGCAATGTGCTTATTGAGGGTCTTACTTATCAACAAAAGAAAAAGTTTCTTAAGGAAGTTAAGTATTACTTTTGGGATGATCCATATCTTTTTAGGCAATGTGCGGACCAAATCATTAGACGGTGTGTAGATGGGCCCGAGGCATTTAAGATCTTAGAGGCATGTCATAAAGGACCTACGGGTGGACATTTTGGGCCTAACTACACCGCCAAGAAAGTCTTTGATTCGGGTTACTATTGGCCTTCCATTTACAAAGATGCCCAAGAAATGGTGAAATTTTGTGATGTTTGTCAAAGACAAGGAAAAATTACACAACGTGATGAGATGCCACAAAATTTTATCCAAGAGTGTGAGATATTTGATGTATGGGGAATTGATTTCATGGGACCTTTTCCATCCTCTAAGGGAAACAAGTATATACTTGTGGCGGTGGATTATGTGTCCAAGTGGGTTGAGGCTAAAGCCTTACCTACCAATGATGCTAGAGTGGTTGTAAAGTTTTTGAAACAATTGTTTGCTAGATTTGGTGTACCTCGGGCCATCATAAGTGATCGTGGTACGCACTTTTGTAATGATCAATTCACGAGAGTTATGAAGAAATATGGAGTGAATCATAGACTTTCTACCGCGTATCACCCTCAAACAAATGGTCAAACCGAGGTCACAAATCGTGGTTTAAAGAGAATTTTAGAGAGAACGGTGGGAGAGCATCGAGCTTCTTGGTCGGATAAGCTTGATGATGCTTTGTGGGCGTTTAGGACGGCTTTTAAAACACCAATTGGTTGTACGCCTTATAGGCTTGTCTATGGAAAAGCGTGCCACCTCCCATTTGAGTTAGAACATAAGGCATCTTGGGCTCTCAAGTGGGCTAACTTTGATTTAAACCAAGCCGGTTCACATAGGAAAGATCAACTCAATGAGATGGATGAGTTGAGAGCCAATGCCTATGAGAATTCTTTGCTTTACAAGGAAAAGACTAAGAAATTGCATGATGCTAAGATCAAGAATCGTGAGTTCAAAGTTGGAGAGCCGGTTCTCCTCTTTAACTCAAGATTGAAGCTTTTTGCGGGCAAGCTTAAGTCGAGATGGTCCGGTCCATTCACTATTGCTCAAGTGTTTCCATATGGAACTCTTGAGTTGTCCCAAACCGATGGTCCAAATTTTAAAGTGAATGGTCACCGTGTTAAACATTACTTTGGGGAGGACATTTCCGTTGAAATGGTCCAAGAGGTCCCCATTTTCCCCATGAATTAATTCATTGAGGGACGAGTCGAGCTAGAGACTCATTAACTCAAGCATCGTATAACTAGGTTTAGAGTGTTCTAGGTTAGAAATAAAGGTATAGACTTGGAGATAAGTGTAGGGGAGACCTTCTTTTGTCTTCATGATTGTTTGTAGGGTTGCTCACTCATCTCATGCTTTGGAGCTTATGGAGGAGGCCCTTGTATCCGGTTCACTTCGTTACTTTAGTGATTTTTCATTGACACCTTGTGCTTAAACATGATTTCACTAATAGTTGTCCTTTCCTTAACTTGGGTTAAGCAAAGTCTATTCATTGTCATAAGTGTAGGGGACGTTTTTATACTTCCATGCTCTTAAACATTGAGGACAATGTTTAGCTTAAGTGTAGGGGGTCTTCTATCGAAGTGACCTTACCTAGAACTTGTCATTGTCTTGCATGATAACATGGAAAAATTGAATTTTCAACATTTTTCAAATTTTTGATCTATTTTGGCCAACAAAAATATGCATACATAATTTTTGCATCAATCATTTTTGCATAACACATTTGCATTGTATATATCTTTTCTTTTGTTTTTCATCAAAAATATATAAAAGGAAAAAAATATAATAAAACATGGTTTTAACAAGTTTAGATTTCTTTGACATATTAGGCCCGCCATGGATATTTTGACTCAACCCGAGTTTGCTTATCTTAGCACTCTCTAGCTAGTATCCTTAACCATGTAGTCCTTCATTGGTCTATTAGGCTAAGCATCCACCAATTTCATTATTTGAGATTTTAAATTTGTGGAGAATGGGAAATGATAGAGTTGAAGCAAGTGTAAAAGGGCTAGATAGACTTCATGATAATTACTTGTGGCTAAACCCTTCTCTTCTTAACCTCTAATTTCTTCGCATGTATATAATTGTTAATAAATAATCAAGTACGGTTTTAATTGGTTTGTAATTTATTATGCATTTTTGGCTAATCATTTATGGTTGATATGAGTACGTCTTAAGATTCTAAGTTAGCACGTTTTATGTGTACTAGACTTATGTCATGCTCCATATTTAGCGGGTGTTTTTCTTTTTCTTCTTTTCAAATTTCTTTGTGAGGAATAAAGAAAAATAAGAGCGGCTTATAAAAAAAATGAGTGGCTAGAAAAAAAAAAGAAAGAAAAAGAAAAAAAAATAATGCAAGAATCCCAAGAGGGGCAGTGTGGTGTTAATTATAGTGACTATTGAGTTCCAATATTACCTTGACGGGTTGCGGGGATTCAATAGATTGCTCCAATCCAATATTGCCTTGACGGGTTGCGGGGTTGAAGATCCAAAGTCTCAAAAAGATGGCGGATGTAAATTATTGCGTGAGTTTATTTTCCTTTCCTTAGCGAGTGTGTAGCTACTTATGAAAGCATGACATGAGGATTTTACACATAAGGCGAATGACTTATTACTCTTAAAACGGACTTATATTAATTGTGAGCGGTTTTTCAAGTAATGGATGAGATGATTACTTAGGATTAAAACCGTGCTTCCTTATTTTTGGATTTTACACTTCTTATACTTCACACTTGAATAAATGACAAATTTGCCCATAAGCAATTTGCTCAAATAATAACCGGTTCCACATTTAATTGTCATGAATAAGTTGATGCACTTTTTACTTGTGAATGCAATGATCCCATTTTTAAGCTTGGTATGGGGAAAGTGAAACTTGAGGGTGATAAATGTCCATGGTACCAAAGCCCTAATCTAAGCCATTGAATTCTTAATGAGTTATTTCCATCAAAACCATTTCAAGAAAAATCAAAAAGATATAGATAGAATTGTATTTTGTTCATTGCATTATTAAAAGTCAAAATCATGCATCATTTAGTTTAGAGTAGTGTAGATGCATCTCATAGGGCCAAGGTGGATTAATTATGAGGGAAGTGTAAATTTGAGCTTTAAAATATAATATTGCATGAGGACATGACAATGTTTAAGTGTAGGGGAATTTGATATGAGCTTAGACTCATATCCTTTTATCAACAAATAACCCTAAAACATGAAGCAAAATACCAATTTATTTGGCAAAAACAGTGTTATGTGGTATGTTTGTGTTTGTGTACACTTGTGTAGGTAAAAGGATACATTTTCAAGCAAACAAAGAAAAATCAAGCTCAAATGGATGAAAAAGACAAAGAAGGATCAAAAGTGACAAGACTTTGAAGTACAAGGACCTATCTTGACAAGTTGTCAAAGTTAAAGGACTAAAGTGCAAATATTGTAAAAAGTCAAGATCCAAGTCAAACTTGGTCAACTCTCAAGTCAACTCAGTCAAAGGACCATTTTGTTCAAGAATGAAAGTTGAAGGACCAAATATGTCAAAAGAATGAAGATCCTAGCTCAAATCAACAATCTGCCAAGTACAAGGACTTATTCTGCCAACAATGGAAAGTTATTCAAAGTCAATCCATGTGTACCACATTTCAACCAATGAGAAAAGGGAAAACAAGTCACACGGATTGAGCAATAAATACCCACTCAGCCGCTTTGCATTTATTACCCAATCCCAACAGTGTGATCCGTGTGACCAACTTTTAGCCAATCAAACGCTGACACGTGGCGTCTTCTTCAAGGAAATTTTTTACCAGGATCGCGTTTGAGATACAAGCAATTTCATGAAAAGATTTCAACACCAAAATTTATCCTTTTGAAGAGACGAACACAATGGTGCAAATCAATTAACATTTCATCCACTCATTTAAGAAACCCCAAATCCTTGTTCATACCTGAAAATGCCCTTTTGCAGAATTGTACACGTGGCAAGCTGGGATTGGTTCTGACACGTCACCAACCCCAACTAACTCCTCCTTCATGCCTATAAATAGATGATAGGACTTCATTTGTAGAGTGTAGCCTAGTTTTGTAAAAACACATAGTTCTAAATTTCCTTTCAACTTTCCTTCATTTTTACCCTAGCTACTCAAGAGTCTGACAAACTCTTGAGTTAGTTAGTTAGTTAGTAACTTCCTAACAACTTTGTAACCGTTTTCATTGAATAAATTTCAAATTCACCATTTCCCGCCAAAACTGTTCTTCATATTTCTGTTCATTCCTTGCTGCTATTGGATACTGTTGTTGCTGTTTTGTGTTTGTTATGATCATAGATTGATCATAACTGACATTGAAGGAGTTTGATAGCTGTTTGATCAGAATTCAGTTCATTCATAATTTTTGAAGATTTTCAAGCATGATGATAGTTTCTGTTGATTGATTGCTGTTCTTGTTGATTGATTTGTTGTCCTAGTGATAAGGTGGTGGTTATCACTAGGCTAAGAGAGCTCAGCGCTCCTCTTCTTCTCAAAGGATAACTCCAATAGGTTTTAAAGTTCTAATTTTTGTTCCACTAAAAAGTCAAATGCATGCTACTTTTCCTAGAGTAAACTTGATGATTGCATGATAAAAGTTGTTTAGAGTTGTTGATTGTCTGATCTTTGAGTGTTTGTAGCTTAATTCTGTTACTTGATCTTTGATTTTGATTAAGATTCTAGCTTACTGCATTAATTCAGTTAATTTTGGCCTTGTAGTTTGATTGTATTTCTAGTGGTGATAAATACTTGTTCATTCCTTTTAAACCTTTCATTTTGATCACTAAGTCTAGCTTGCTATAGAATTCCATTCAGTTCCACTTCAAAATCAAATTGTCTTCATAAATTTTCATATAAACCAGTTTAAGGAGTGTTTGGGACTAGCTTAAAAAGAGTTTTCAAGTTTTGAGTTTTGGATTGTTAGAGTTCATTTGCAGTTAATAGGTAGTATAAAGTGTTTTCAGTCATTTACAAGTCAAAAAGTTGGTCAAACAGGCAAATGGCATCAAAAATGTTTGGGTCAATTTCAGTCAGTTTTGGTCATTTAAAACTTGTCAATTTGATTTGATCAGTACTCACTCAATACTGGATGAAATTGGATCAAATTTGTTTCCATTTGTAGCTTATATCATAGAGGTTCATATTCCAAAAGGATTTAATACAGTTTACAATAAGCAGTTAGTAATAAGCAAAATCAGTTAAGCAAACTTAGAGCAAGTTTCTGTAACTTGAAAACTGAAAATCTGTATCTCCTTATCCTATTCATAAACATGCCCATTTTTCTTCACAAATCCTCTTAAGTCATTGAGTTACATGATTTTTGAAAGAATCAGCTTTTTGAAAAATAAGCTGGTCAACGTTGGTCAACGATAAGCCCATTTTCAGCTTAATTCAGATTCTAGGCTTATTTCTTGATGAAAAAGTTTCTAGTTTGATTTCCCGTTCATCACTTGGATAGCTTAATCAGTTTCATTAAGAAAATCAAGTTGTGACTGATTAGATTTGGCTATAGCTTATTTTGTGCTTATTAATAAGCACTCATTTGCTTATTTCTCAACTTTAGCCAATTTCCTTTGACACACGTAGCTTATTTGGGATTTTAAGAGTTTTGAAACTTGTCTCATCAAATTTGGTTAAGAAATAAGCTTAAACGAGCTTATTTTCAAGCTTGTCCCGTTTTTGCTTAAAAAGTTTCCATAATTGCACTTTGGTCCCTTATGTTTTAATCAGTGCTTAAAATTGGCTAAACTTCCAAGTTTTTAGGGTTTGCAATCTGTTAGTCCTTGTAGTTTGAAAAGTTGTTATTTTCAGTTAGCAATTTGTTAGTTTGTTGCACTTTTGGTTAGTTGGTTATAAATTTTGCAACTTTGATCCTTGTAGTTAACTGTTTTACACTTTAAGTCCCTAGAATTGTTAGAATTTACATTTCAAGCATTTATCTTTCATAGAATTTACATTTTCAGTCCTTTAAGTTTCATATTTTGCATTTTGAATTTTACTTGAGCAAAAACTTGGTATTTGCAATTTGTTTTACATATAAGTAGGTAATATTTTTCCCTTTTGCAAGGCTTTGATTGAATTAGCAAATAGAATATCCAAGCAAGTTTAACAACCAAGAACAATTAAAAACCCGATATTGGTTGGACTTTCCATTAGCAAGAACTGAGAAAAAAACGAACTGCATTATACACAATTTCACTCATTCCTTGAGATTTTAAATTGTGGAGAACGAGAGATGATAGAGTCAATTATAAGTTTGGTATTCTTTCGTGAATTTATGTGAGTTGATTATAAGCGTATTCTCCCATCGCTTGATAATAAATTTATCTGCAATAAACAAGGTTGTACGATTTGAAAAGTTACTTAGCTTCTAGCACAAGATCGTTTAAAAGTTGCTCGGTATTAATTAGAGTTCATAGCCAAGGCATAACTTATTGAAGCGGGATGCGAAGATTGGCGAGTCCGAAAAGGCCCTAACAAGGCATGAGGGCTACATTTTGTTGCTAAAGATCCCAAGTGATGTGAAGAATCATTTATCAAAAATCAATATGAAGGATCGAGACACACGACGAAAAGCAAATACTCCCCTAAAGATCATGGAGAAGTCTATCCAAAAAGGCCCTAACAAGGTATGAGGATAAATAGATCCAAGTCCTATAAGGAGGCGGATCGTTGTATATCAAAATCCAAAATAAAGATTGGAGAAAAATGAAGAAGTCGTGGTCCAAGTATGAAGAATCTCTCAAAACTTAAAGTGAAGAAATTCCTATTATGAAGAGAAGACCATAATTTCAAGAACGTCTCTCAAAGATTTGAAGTATGAAGTCGCTGCCAAATATCGGTCCGAGAAAGGTCTCAAATCGTGAAGCGAGTTATGCCAAGATATAAACTTTATGAGGTCCCGAGAAGCAGTTTTAAAAGATTTTGTCCTTTAGCTAACTATTGATTAAATCGTCCCACTTTGTTTTCATCTTAAATAACTATCGAAATAAGTCAAACAATGCATCCTCGTGATCATTCAAGACAACAATAAAATATAAGAGATACACCTAGGAATAAGGGAGTCTAAGTGAATAATTGGGCCACATGAGTTCGTGTTAGTTTGCTAACTTATAATAACAATGATCTCGTTTTTAAGCTTGGTATGGGGAACGTGAAACTTGAGGGTGATGAACATTCATGACAACTAAAACCCCAATGTAAGTCTTTGAATTCTCTACTTGTTTTGTTCTTTTTGTCTCCTTAGAGTTTAGTATTTAATAAAGGCCAAGGTAGGTTATTTATGATGAGAAATGTAACTTGTGCTTTGAAACTAAGCATTACATGAGGGCATGGCAATGGTTAAGTGTAGGGGATTTGACAGGTGTGAAAACACCCATCCTTTTACCACTTATTTCTTGTTGAAACGAAACTAAAACGCGTATTTAATGTCATTTGTTCGGAATTATGCGTGGTTTGTGTGTTTGTTGTGTTTTCAGAGCCAATCGGATAAATATTGAAGAAAACATGGGATTGCACGGGTTTTATCAAAGAAAAAGACGAAAGACGAAGTCTATAGCCCAAGAGATGCAAAAGATTTGAAGTCAATGGGCCTATTTGAAGATTTATCGAAGAAAAGGACCAAAGATGGAAGATTTATATATGTCGAAGAACTCAAGTCTATTAAACGAAGGAATTAAAAGACGAGTTGAATTTATTCATCGACAAATCCCGAATCAGAGTCGAAAACGTCAACTTTACTGAAAAGACGAGAAGACAAAAAGAAAGAAGAAAGCCCACTCACCAACCCACTTCAACACACCTATAAATAGGCCTCCTCCTCACAATTTGAGGAGTTAGTCAGTTTTTCATTTTTCTGTTTTTCTTTCTTTTTGTTTCGTAGGAAAACCAACACCATTAAGGTGTTTGGTGATTTTCATTTTTCCTTTTTAATCCAAGATCTTGTAAGTTTTAATCTTTCCTTTTGTTTGTTAAACCTTAATCTTTCAATACAAGTCTCCATTTAATCTTGTTCTTCCTTTTCTTATTGATTCTAAAGTTTTAAGTTTTTATTTTGTTGATTTTGATCTTTAAAAACAAGTGGGTTTTGTGTTTTTGTTGATTTAGTTTGATGTTTATCATTAGTTAATGATTAGTGGTTAGTTTGGTTTAATCCTTAGATTTATCTTGGTTGAATTTTGTCAAAATTCGTTCTTTAGTTTTTCCCCTGTTCTTCGCTATTCTGTTGCCCAGTTTATTCCGAACGAGCAAGTTATTCCGGATGAACAAGTATTCCGCATAAGCATTACATTCTGAATCAAGCTGAGTACTCCGAACCAAAGTTTTCTTCAGTTATTCCGAGTCAACACAATATTCCGAACCAACAATGTTTTCCGAACGAACAAGTTTTTCCGCATGAAGGATTTTATTCCGAATAAACCATTTATTCCGAGTCAAGTAAATTTTCCAGTGAGTTAAGTTTTTCCGAACGAAGCCAATTATTCCGAGTAAAGTCATTATTCCGATTGAAGGGTTTTATTCCGAATCAAGCACTATTTTCCGAGTCAGTTATTTATTCCGAGTGAAGGTTTTTTCCGAACCAAGGAAATTATTCCGAACGAAGGGATCTTCAAATTTATTCCGAGTCAGTCATTATTCCGTATGAAGCTATTATTCCGCATGAGATGTTTTTCTGCATAAGCTAATTTTTCCGCATGAAGCCTATATTCCAAATAAACCTTTATTCCGCATAAGCTTAATTTTTCAAGTGAGTGATTTTTATTCCGCATGAGCTATTTTATTCCGAATGAAGGAATTTTTCCGAATGAATGATTTTCAATTTTTTCTAATTTTATAAATCTAGTTTTCAATTTTAGTTTTTATTTATTGTTTAAGTTTAATTCCCACTTTATTATTTTTAAATCGTTTAGTTAATTGTTTTTAGCTTATTTTTATCACTTTGCTCATTTACCTTTTAGTAGAATAGAAAACCAACCCTTTTTACTTTCCACCAAGAACAAATGATCGCACTTTTAATCGGTAATCAATTCGAAAAGACTTGGAACGAATTTATTTCATACTGGGCTTAAAAACCTAGTATTAACAATTAAACACAAGAACATCAATTAAACAATAAGCATAAACATTAAACAACTCTATGATTAATCAAATCAAAACATAAGATTTAAAAACAAGAAAGGTAGAATGAGAATGATTAATGAAAAGCTTGAAATAAGATGAAGAATGAAGATTCAAGATTACAAAATTATAGATTGAAAAGCTTGAAAACATAAAAGTAAATCTAGAGAGAGAAAGTAATTATCCAACTCCTACTCCTAAACTAATCTATCTAATAATGAAAAAAACTTTTTTACAAATGATGGAAAAGTAAACTATATATAGTGGAGGAGTGTAAGGTGTTGTTGCTTCCATCTTTCACTTTGTCTTCCCGTCTTTTAATTTCTTCGTCTTTCTCGACGTTGTCTCGGGACTTGTCGATATGAAATGAACTCGTCTTCTAATTTTCTTCTTTTATTAGATTTGGTTCTTCGACTTTATTAAACTTCCGTCTTTAGACATTTTCTTCGATAAATCTTTAAAATAGGCATTGGACTTCCGTTCTTTTTGCGCTCTTGATCTTTTGACTTCGTCTTTTTTCTTTTTCTTCGATAAAAGCCCGTGAAAGCTCGTGTTTTCTTCCCTTTTCACATTTTAGTCTAAATCACAACAAAAACACAAACCACGCATAATTCCGACTTTTACGACATTAAATATACGTTTTGGCTTGGTTATTATTATAATTAAGTGGAAAAAGGACGGGTGTTTTCACACCTATCAATTTTCGATATTATTAGCTTATAATTGTTAGTATAATTGATACTTAGTATTTTGGTGATAAGATTTGGTTCTTTATCTTTAAAAAGTTAATCAACCTCAAATTAAGTGACAATGAAGCAACAAGCTAAAACATAATCGTTATTTTCCATTCACTTATCATCATGGTGGCAGAATCACATTTTTATTTGTGGATTTGGCTAGATAGTTCTTGCAGTTAGCAGAAGTCTGAACCGTTTCACTCGTCATTACATCGAGAACAATCATCTCATACTTCAGAGTGAATTCACATTTGTTGACGAACATTAGTCTTCCAAACACTTGATCAATCTTTATAATATCGATTGGAGATTCAAATCTCTTTGCCATGTTGTTATGTTTGAATATAATATGGTTAATACTAACTTTTGTGAGTTTGAAGTAGGGAATCAGTTATTGTTTCTTGTAACCGACTTTCCGCTATTAATGACATTCTTGAACTATTTTCATACGAGACTAGCATATTCAACATTAGCATTATTGACTAATCCCCAAAGCATTTGGATTACTAGATTTCGTGTTTTGTCACCTTTAGTTGATTTACCAATAAGGCGCTTGATGCATACTGTTATGAAGAGTCTACATGGTTGATGAAGTTGGTTGACATACATGTGTGACACGTATGTGACTGGTTTATCATTGTGCACTTGGTGGACGAAGGAAACTAATTCATCATGAACCGGTGGATCAAAAAATGGGTTTGCAGGATCTTTGAGAGTGATTTGCAATGCTTCACGAAGCACCTCGGCTCCTATTTCAAAAATATGTTCATCCAACTCAAAGTGATAAGTGTTATTAGGTTTATCTTCTACCTTAAATGCTTCCCAAAATGAGCATTCCCTGAGAACATTCATGGTCAAAATATATATTAGGTACCTTTGAGCAGTCTCTAGATTAATCTTGGAGTTGCTTTCCCAAACATTGGCATGAGCATCGATTAAGACCACTTGCTCATTAGTTCTTAGTGAATGTTGTTGATTAACTTGAGCCATTGAATCTGCTTAAAAGTATCATAACAAGATAAATACACAACACATACATGACATATTCATTATTTCCAAGTCGTGTTTATCTAGATTAATCTTGGAGTTGCTTTCCCAGACGTTGACATGAGCATCGATTAAGACCACTTGCTCATAAGTTCTTAGTGGATGTTGTTGATTAGCTTGAGCCATTGAATATGCTCAAGGGTATCGTAATAAATACACAACACATACATGACATATTCATTATTTCCAAGCCGTGTTTATGTAATTAGAGTGTTTTAAATTTTTTACTAATTTGTGAAAGATTATATTATGGTAAGTGGTCAAAGTAAAAATCAACGGGTAAAGTCAAACTAGATCAAATGGTCCAATGTTGGTCCAAGTAGTCTAAAACAAGTAGAGTATGCTCAAATGGGTATAAGACAAGTCACTTGGGCTAATGGTTTAAGCCAAATGTTGTAAATGACCTCAATGGGCCAATATAGTGAACTTGGGCCCAAATTCTCTTTAACTGCGAGCTTAAACTTAACAAACCACGAAACCCTTTGTAAAAATGGTTCAGAAACCATGGCTTGGTTAACAAACCGCGAAGACTAAATTTTTTGTTAAACCGCGAGAGAAGTAAAACTATTAAAAATCGCGAGCTTGGCAAGAAAATTGATAAACCACGAGTTTGGCAAAAAATTGACAAACCACGGAGTTTCGCAAAAGTTGACAAACTACCAGAATTTCACGACCTGTACATTTTAAATATTGACAAACCGTGGAGGTATTTAGTAAACCTTCTCTTATATAATCGATGCACGTGTACCTAATTATTGTTTAAAAAAACAAATGAAAATTCATATACGATTTTGACTCAGAAACTTCCAGAAATTAAGTGAAAGACAAGCGTACAACATGCATCCAACCACAAAATTAAATAAGAACTCATTAAAAAACCGTTAAGCAAAACCTACTACCCATTATATTAATCCATCTAAATTATAAGGTATACAAATATAAGGTATATGGTGATGGATTGTAACACCCCATTTGTTAAGATGGAATATCACAGGATAATTATGGTGTGTCATCAAAGCATGCAAGGTAATATGTCATAAACATACATGACCCAAAAGATAACCGGAATCAAACATCGGTTCTCATACATAAGCCCAAAACATAAATGAAATTAATGAACTAAAGGAAGGCTAAACAAGCATAAATATATGAAGGCAAGATTAGAAGAAGTCTAAGGTAGCTCCCATCCTATGCATATCTTCTAAATGCTCCAGTCTAACCTTAGGTACCTGTCGTTTTGGGACATGGAAAGAAAGTAACGGCTGAGCAATACGCTCAGTGCACGGATATATAACATATCATGAATGGCATTGTAAAACCCGCATGCTTTTACCATGAATAGTGCCCTTAAGATCGTACGTCCTAGATTAAAACTTACCTCATTTAGTATTGATCACATTCATGTGCTAATAATCAAGCAAGTGCATACGTGTATGACATGACAAGTATCGATTACGTACGAACTCATGATAAACAGTTAATAAATATGTCACGTGAACATAATTAAATCATGATCACCATTTAAAATACGAACTAGAATAATTACGTAAATACATATAATATAATTACGAGCGTTAAGATTACGATAAACGACATGATAAAATAAACAGAAACACTTTAAACACGAGCACGTTTAACCACGAACGACACGAAACATCGGGACACGAGAAAGGTACGGGTACCCCATGTGGGTCCCCCATACCCACGGCACAACAACAAGAAATGGGCTAAGCCCATGGACTTTTACAAGTAAAGGGGGGTAAAGAGTAAAACTAGTTTTCATTTTCACTTTTTCAAGAAAGAAAACATAAACCCTAAAAGATTTTCTCCTCCTCCTCTTTGCTCTCTCTTGTGCCGCCACCTAGAACACCACCATAGGAGGGTGTTGTTGATTTTTGACATTAAATACAAGTGTTAGAAACCGTGTTTGTTCATCCCCTTTCAAGCTACGTATTGGTATATCATTCTAAACCCTTCTTTTTAATTCTTTTTAATCTTTGATTATTTTCATGAACATGTTATTATTTTCTTATTAAAAACATGATAATTAAACATTGATCTAACATGTTTTGGGGTTAATTAAAATTAAAGAATGATTTATAAGGGTGTTTGTTTTTAGCCGCCTAGCAAAACAAACCCGAGGGGGGTTTGGTTTGCTTATTGCCGCCACCACCAAGACCATTTTTGGTCTTGGTTGGTGCTTGTGGGACCCACGGCAGCAAGGAGGCACACGTGCCCCGGGTTTGGCTCGGGGTACGGTGTCGAATTCATGCCCGATTCATGGTTCGTTGGTTAAATCATGATCTATGTTACATGTTAATTTTTATGAATCATGAACTTAGGATATAAATTAATTAATAACATGAGAT
Source organism: Glebionis coronaria (assembly GCA_025667525.1). NCBI lineage: Eukaryota > Viridiplantae > Streptophyta > Magnoliopsida > Asterales > Asteraceae > Glebionis > Glebionis coronaria. Next base: position 195,589,720 of record CM046875.1, read on the forward strand.
ATTAATTAAATCATGGCTTAGGTTATTCTAATTATTAATTTAGCATGATATTAATTTAACCTAAGTATTTTATGTTATAAGTTATAATTAATTAATTATTTAAAACATGCCTATAATTAATTAATTTAGACATGACTTAGGTTATATTATTAATAATAATAATACACATTTTAACCTAAGTATTTTCATTTCATTTTAATAAAAACATGTTATACTTTAATTAAAATGCTTAACCTATAGTTTAATTAAAATACATGAAATAATAATTAAACTATATACTATATCATATGACTTAAGAAATCAGCTTATAAACACGTAGACTTATATGTTAGCTTATGTAACCAGCTTAATTCTAAATATGGAAACTTCTATTTATAGAAACTTAATTAAATAAGACAACTAATCTATTAATGGAAACCTTCTATATATGGAAATCTATCTATTTCAGGCAGCTAATCTAATCATGGAAACCTTCTATATATGGAAACTTATTTAATTAAGGCAGCTGATCTATTTTTGGAAACTTTCTATTTTTAGAAACTAATCTATTTTAAGCAGTAAATTCTATTTTAGGAAACTTTCTATTTTTGGAAACTTTCTATTTTTGGAAACTTTCTATTTTTGGAAACTTTCTATTTTTGGTAACTTTCTATTTTTGGAAACTTTCTGTTTTTGGAAACTTTCTATTTTTGGAAACTTTCTATTTTTAGAAACCTGCTATTTTTGGAAAGTTACTTATTATTACACAGTAAGTATAATAATACATGAAATACCAGTAATACTTAATCAGATTAATCAGAATACAAGATAAACACAGTTTAAGGCTTTAAACAGTAAACCATGACCTAAAACATACAAAGTAAGCTAAGGTGAGACATAAAACCCAGTACGTAATCAGTGATTCGATACTTATACACGTGTGTATTCATGTAGCGTTAGTGATCCAGAAGTAGGAGTCTTCCTTCTGTTCATTCACTGGACTTGAGGTACGGATTCCCGTCCTTTCAGTATGGACATTCTTTCCTTATTAGGATTTCCCCGTATGCAGCCAACTGTTTTCCCCAGTATTTGTTTTATTGTTTTGAACTGCTTATGTTTAATTAGCATAATCTATAGCCATATACAAGCATGACCAGTTTCACCTAGTCATGGAGGTACCATAACCATAACATTGGAGGCACCAATGTTATGACTTCCCCACGGCGGAGTGATTGCTCGTGGCGTCCCTTTTCAGTTTTGGCCATATTATTATATCATGTGGGGCGTATGGGTGCATCCTAGTTACATGTTTTATTCAGTTTATCATGGTGAATGTGGTGTGTGCCTTGCATCCTTCACAAGGAGTTGATCCCTCCTACCCAAACCAGTATATTAATTAGAGGCATCCCCTCTAATCAGCATGATGAGGTCACCCCTCCAAGTATTCATGCACGTGACCTTTTCATGACCTATATGGGCTATGGTATATTTATGTTAAAACAGTTTTCATAAGATAAACATAAGGCTTTTCAAACTATAAAACCAGTTTTCCTAATACTTAACCAGTTTACTCAGAACTTAGTCTTCCGCTGTTATATGTTACATGCTTATCCTATTTCATGCTATATTGTACATCCGTGCACTGAGCGTCTTGCTCAGCCGTTTTCCTTTTCATGTTCCCAAAACGGCAGGTACTTAGGGACGCTCGTAGATCTCAAACGTACGTGCATATGGACTGGAAGCTTTACTGTCTTTCTTTACTTTATGCATTTCCTTTACTTTAATACAGTTTGCTATGGACATTGTTTCGTCCTTTCCTTTTACAGTATTTATGTTTGTGTGTGATGAGCTCTACTTTGGGGTTACCGATGTTTGATTCCGGTATTTCCCTTTATGGTCAAATAATGCTTAGACATTTATCCTTGTATGCTTTGATGACACGCCATGATTATGCGTAAGATTCCATTTCCAAAATGGGGTGTTACAATTATGGTATCAGAGCCAAGGCTTCGACCTGTAGGCTCTCAAATATGACCTGTGATTAGTGGGTAGTCACTACGGTCTTCCTAGAACTGACAATTGTTTTCATGCATTCATTATATTTAAGCATACATATACATGTCATTGTTACAGGGTTTTTGACTAAGTAATGGTTGGTACAGGACTGGCCCTATTTAGTCGCATGTGTTTTATCGAAACTTTTAGATTTGGGACCGACCCATAGGCGTCCCCTCGATATGTCTTTTGTTTTGAGTGAACTGACCAGAGGCGTTCACTCTCGAGCATCAAAAGTTTTCATAAAACTGCATCATGCATTCATACAAAAATTTTCTTGCATAAAATTTTTCTCTTGAAAATTTTGGTATAAAATTTTTTTCATGTATATATATAATTTATATTTTATGTTTGAACTGTTAATCATATGTTTTATGTTATACTGTCAGATGGTTCTCACACGCGAGCAAGAGCAGCTCAATGCTGCAATTCAGGCTGCCATGCAAGCCTTGCTTCCTCAACTGAGGAATGACATCCGTGCTGAAGTCCAAGCTGCCAACAATCAGCAGCAGCAGAATCAGGCACCTCCTCCTCCTCCCCCAGTGACACTAGCAGTGTGGCTGGAAAGATTCAACAAGCTCCGTCCTAGAGCTTTTGAAAAGACTGATAGCCCCAGCGATGCTGAAAGCTGGTTGACTCATATCGAGAAGATTTTCAATGCTATGGGATGTGACCCCGCATTCAAGGCGAGATTGGCATGCTACAGGTTTGAAGGCGATGTACTCAACTGGTGGCTAGCCTTGACGCAGTCGGAAGGAGGTGATGATTGGGTCGCTGGTTTGACATGGGCCCAATTCAAGGAGAGAGTGATGGAGCAGTTCTTTCCCAAGGCAGAGTAGGACAAGCTCAAGCGAGAGTACCATGGGATACGTCAGAGAGCGGGCGAGAATAGCAACGAATTCATGCAGCGCTTTCTTCGCTTAGCTGGTTTCCTGGGAGCAGCAGCTGGTACTCCTGAGGAGCAGGCACACCACTTTAGGTGGGCACTTCGCACCTCGGTCGCGAACAATGTGGTGTGTCCTACGTTCAATACAGTAGCACAAGTGGCCGACGCAGCAAGGAAGCTAGAGATGTTGCAGGAACGAGATGAGTTCGGGGAAGCTGAAAGACCCGACAAGAGGTAAACATTTCGTGTTCTATCGATAACCAAACCGCATCCTATCATGATATGTTCTATAATCATCTCTTAAACTGTATCTTCCAGGCAGAAAACTGGGGACCGGTCTCAGCCGGCTACTCAGCAGCAGCCTAATCAGCCCAAAGGAAATGGTCACACTAACGACCGTTCTGTTGTGGAAAGGCGCAACGGTAATGATAATTACCGTAACAATGCGGGACACTCCAACAATAGCAGGTCCTACTATTTACGCATCTTATTATGATTTCATGTTATATCTCTCATGCTGACACTATATTAACCTCTACCAGGAACCACGGTAACGGGAAGGACCAGAACCACAGGGGTTCTCAGCCTAACCGTTCAGCTAACACTGGTAAACATCTTATGACGCATATGTCTTATACTCGTGCATATACTTTATTTTAACACATCTCGTCATCAGCAGGCCCTCAGCAAGCAAGGACTCCTGCTGGAGGATTCACTCATCCTCTTTGCAGTACTTGCCATCGCAGACACCCTAGCCCATGTCGTCGTGATTCCGACGCGTGCTACAAGTGCGGCCTCCCTGGCCATCGTATGAGAGATTGCCGTAAGGGTGAAATGGAGGGTACTTCGGGTCATGCTGATACTAAACCGCCTCCTACCACTGGGCGTGTCTACACGACATCGCGCGATCAGGCAAACAAATCTACAGGTACCATTACTGGAACTTTGTATATGTATGGCCAGGCTGCATGTGTTCTTTTCGACACGGGTGCCACTCATTCAGTTATTTCCACTACTTATGCCAAGAACATCAGGACACTTCCCTTGCCATTAGAAAATAGGCTTACCATTTCCACGCCTTTGAGGGACTCGATATTAATAACTCATGTATACAAGAGTCTTCCTCTAGAGTTTGACGATAAAGTTCGTGCAGTAGATGCACTTCCCCTAGACATGATTGAATTCGATATGATTCTCGGCATGGACTGGCTATCCAAGCACCATGCTACCATAGACTGTCACTCATATCGGGTGATCTTCGGCGACATTAATGCACCAGAGTACATTCATAACGGGTTCATACCCGGACGGTCTGTACAAGTCATATCTACCTTGCAAGCACGTGCATTACTGTCACATGGCTGCGAGGGTTATCTCGCTACGGTTCATGACATGGATGCTGAATCCCCATCGATTCAGGACCAACCAGTAGTTTCGGAATTTCAAGACGTTTTCCCAGATGAACTTCCAGGCATACCACCTGCACGAGAAGTGGAGTTCAATATCGACCTTGTTCCGGGAGCTGAGCCAATCTCTAAGGCTCCGTATCGTATGGCTCCCATAGAGCTAAAAGAACTGAAGGACCCAACTGCAGGAACTTCTTGAACGAGGGTTCATTAGACCAAGCGCATCTCCATGGGGCGCACCGGTCTTGTTCGTTAAGAAGAAGGACGGCAGCATGCGACTTTGCATTGACTACCGTGAACTTAATAAGATTACCATCCGCAATAGATATCCACTGCCACGTATAGATGATCTGTTTGACCAACTTCAAGGAGCCAAACACTTCTCAAAGATCGATCTAAGGTCAGGCTACCATCAGCTAAGGGTTAAAGAGCAGGATATTGCCAAGACTGCTTTTCGTACCCGCTATGGCCATTATGAGTTTGTAGTCATGCCATTCGGCCTGACTAATGCTCCAGCAGTATTCATGGATCTGATGAACAGAATCTTCCATGAATTCCTTGATAAGTTTGTCATTGTATTCATCGATGACATCCTGATTTTCTCAAAGTCCACGGAGGAACACGAAGACCATCTCCGTACGGTACTACAGATTCTTCGTCAGAAGCAGCTGTATGCGAAATTCTCCAAGTGTGAGTTCTGGTTAAACAAGGTGGCATTCTTAGGTCACATTGTATCAGCAGAAGGGATCACTATGGACCCAGCGAAGGTTGAGGCTATCAGTAAATGGCCAAGACCAACGTCAGCGACAGAAGTCCGCAGTTTCTTAGGCTTAGCTGGATATTATCGCAGATTCGTGGAGAACTTTTCCCGCTTGGCACTACCTCTCACCAAACTGATGCGAAAAGGAGAGAAATTCGTCTGGACGGAAGATCGAGAGAAGAGCTTCGAAGACCTAAAGCAGAAGTTAGTATCTGCACCTATTCTTACTCTCCCATCTGGTACAGGTGGATTTCAGATCTATAGCGATGCATCGGGGAAGGGACTGGGCTGTGTTCTCATGCAACATGGGAAAGTGATCGCGTATGCTTCACGGCAGCTTAAGCCCTATGAAGAAAACTACCCTACGCATGACCTGGAACTTGCTGCAGTGGTGTTCGCATTGAAGATATGGAGGCACTACTTATACGGAGAATCATGCGACATTTTCACGGATCACAAGAGCTTGAAGTATATCTTCACTCAACGAGAATTGAACATGAGACAAAGGAGATGGTTGGAACTGTTGAAGGATTATGATATTAACCTACAGTATCATCCCGGGAAGGCTAATGTAGTAGCAGATGCACTCAGCAGAAAGTCGGGAATGATCAACGGCATTGAAATCAAGGAACAAAACATAAGAGACTTGGAGCGGCTAGACATCGAAATCATGGTACGTGGGCAGCACGGATATTGGGCGAATCTTAGAGTAGAACCCGAGTTACTGTCTAGGATCAAGGAAGAGCAGAAGGATGATGGAGAAATTTGGGCGATAATTCAGAATTTGGAGAAGCAGACAGAATTCAGAATGGACGCAGACGGTATCGTATGGCAGGGCACGAGACTTTGTGTTCCTGACAATCAAGAACTCCGGGAAGCATTGTTAGCTGAAGCTCACAGCTCCCCGTTTTCTATACATCCTGGGTCGACAAAAATGTACCATGACATCAGACAGCACTTTTGGTGGAGTGGTATGAAACAGGATGTAGCCACTTATGTCTCTAAATGTCTTACCTGCCAGCAGGTTAAGATTGAGCATCAGCGATCGGGCGGTCTCCTTCAACCGTTGGATATTCCAGAGTGGAAGTAGGACAAAATCACCATGTATTTTGTTACCGGTCTTCCGCCTACCAAGAAGAAGCACGATGCGATTTGGGTCATCGTTGATCGTCTCACCAAATCAGCTCATTTCTTACCGATACGCAAGGAAGATCCGGTAAGTAAACTCGCAGATACTTACAGAAGGGAGATCATGAGACTCCACGGTACTCCCTCCAGCATCGTCTCAGACAGAGATCCTCGTTTCACGTCGCGATTCTGGAAAGGTCTGCAAAAAGCTTGGGGTACACAACTTAAGCTGAGTACGACCTTTCATCCTCAAACGGACGGACAGTCGGAGCGAACAATTCAGACATTGGAAGATATGCTAAGGTCGTGTGCGTTGGAATGGACAGGTGATTGGGACGAGTACATCTGTTTAGTCGAGTTTGCATACAACAACAGCTGGCACGCAAGTATCAAATGTGCTCCTTTCGAAATGTTGTATGGCAGGAAGTGTCGCGCTCCAATCTGCTGGGATCAAGTGGGAGAGCGAACACTTGAAGGACCAGAGATTATAGAAATGACCAATGAGAAGATCGAAGTAGCTAAACAGAAGCTGCAGGAAGCACGGTCACGTCAGAAGAGTTACGCCGATAAGCATCGTAGGGACTTACATTTTAATGTGGGAGATCACGTCTTCCTCAAGGTTTCGCCGGCACGTGGTGTTAAACGCTTCGGGATCAAAGGGAAACTCAGTCCTCGTTTCATCGGACCATTTGATATCATTGAACGAATCGGTGAAGTATCTTACCGATTGGCGTTACCTCCTCAGCTTTCGCACGTGCATAACGTGTTCCATGTGTCCTTACTCAGAGGGTACAAGTATCATCCCCTTCACATGGTTCAGTATCCACTGGAACAGATACGTGAAGATCTCACTTTTATAGAGGAACCCGAACGAGTGCTCGACAGGCAAGAACGAGTCATGAGAAGGAAGACGATTCCATTCGTCAAAATTCTTTGGAGGGACCATACCGAGCGGGAAGCCACTTGGGAAACAGAGGAGTCTATCCGGGCTTCTTACCCTCACTTCATATTTTGAGTTCGGGTATGTTACTTCTTTTCAGCTTACTTTATCTATAATTCGGGGACGAATTATTCTTTTTAGGGGGAAGAATTGTAAAACCCGCATGCTTTTACCATGAATAGTGCCCTTAAGATCGTACGTCCTAGATTAAAACTTACCTCATTTAGTATTGATCACATTCATGTGCTAATAATCAAGCAAGTGCATACGTGTATGACATGACAAGTATCGATTACGTACGAACTCATGATAAACAGTTAATAAATATGTCACGTGAACATAATTAAATCATGATCACCATTTAAAATACGAACTAGAATAATTACGTAAATACATATAATATAATTACGAGCGTTAAGATTACGATAAACGACATGGTAAAATAAACAGAAACACTTTAAACACGAGCACGTTTAACCACGAACGAACACGAAACATCAGGACACGAGAAAGGTACGGGTACCCCATGTGGGGCCCCCATACCCACGGCACAACAACAAGAAATGGGCTAAGCCCATGGACTTTTACAAGTAAAGGGGGGTAAAGAGTAAAACTAGTTTTCATTTTCACTTTTTCAAGAAAGAAAACATAAACCCTAAAAGATTTTCTCCTCCTCCTCTTTGCTCTCTCTTGTGCCGCCACCTAGAACACCACCATAGGAGGGTGTTGTTGATTTTTGACATTAAATACAAGTGTTAGAAACCGTGTTTGTTCATCCCCTTTCAAGCTACGTATTGGTATATCATTCTAAACCCTTCTTTTTAATTCTTTTTAATCTTTGATTATTTTCATGAACATGTTATTATTTTCTTATTAAAAACATGATAATTAAACATTGATCTAACATGTTTTGGGGTTAATTAAAATCAAAGAATGATTTATAAGGGTGTTTGTTTTTAGCCGCCTAGCAAAACAAACCCGAGGGGGGTTTGGTTTGCTTATTGCCGCCACCACCAAGACCATTTTTGGTCTTGGTTGGTGCTTGTGGGACCCACGGCAGCAAGGAGGCACACGTGCCCCGGGTTTGGCTCGGGGTACGGTGTCGAATTCATGCCCGATTCATGGTTCGTTGGTTAAATCATGATCTATGTTACATGTTAATTTTTATGAATCATGAACTTAGGATATAAATTAATTAATAACATGAGATATTAATTAAATCATGGCTTAGGTTATTCTAATTATTAATTTAGCATGATATTAATTTAACCTAAGTATTTTATGTTATAAGTTATAATTAATTAATTATTTAAAACATGCCTATAATTAATTAATTTAGACATGACTTAGGTTATATTATTAATAATAATAATACACATTTTAACCTAAGTATTTTCATTTCATTTTAATTAAAACATGTTATAATTTAATTAAAATGCTTAACCTATAGTTTAATTAAAATACATGAAATAATAATTAAACTATATACTATATCATATGACTTAAGAAATTAGCTTATAAACACGTAGACTTATATGTTAGCTTATGTAACCAGCTTAATTCTAAATATGGAAACTTCTATTTATAGAAACTTAATTAAATAAGACAACTAATCTATTAATGGAAACCTTCTATATATGGAAATCTATCTATTTCAGGCAGCTAATCTAATCATGGAAACCTTCTATATATGGAAACTTATTTAATTAAGGCAGCTGATCTATTTTTGGAAAATTTCTATTTTTAGAAACTAATCTATTTTAAGCAGTAAATTCTATTTTAGGAAACTTTCTATTTTTGGAAACTTTCTATTTTTGGAAACTTTCTATTTTTGGAAACTTTCTATTTTTGGAAACCTGCTATTTTTGGAAAGTTACTTATTATTACACAGTAAGTATAATAATACATGAAATACCAGTAATACTTAATCAGATTAATCAGAATACAAGATAAACACAGTTTAAGGCTTTAAACAGTAAACCATGACCTAAAACATACAAAGTAAGCTAAGGTGAGACATAAAACCCAGTACGTAATCAGTGATTTGATACTTATACACGTGTGTATTCATGTAGCGTTAGTGATCCAGAAGTAGGAGTCTTCCTTCTGTTCATTCACTGGACTTGAGGTACGGATTCCCGTCCTTTCAGTATGGACATTCTTTCCTTATTAGGATTTCCCCGTATGCAGCCAACTGTTTTCCCCAGTATTTGTTTTATTGTTTTGAACTGCTTATGTTTAATTAGCATAATCTATAGCCATATACAAGCATGACCAGTTTCACCTAGTCATGGAGGTACCATAACCATAACATTGGAGGCACCAATGTTATGACTTCCCCACGGTGGAGTGATTGCTCGTGGCATCCCTTTTCAGTTTTGGCCATATTATTATATCATGTGGGGCGTATGGGTGCATCCTAGTTACATGTTTTATTCAGTTTATCATGGTGAATGTGGTGTGTGCCTTGCATCCTTCACAAGGAGTTGATCCCTCCTACCCAAACCAGTATATTAATTAGAGGCATCCCCTCTAATCAGCATGATGAGGTCACCCCTCCAAGTATTCATGCACGTGACCTTTTCATGACCTATATGGGCTATGGTATATTTATGTTAAAACAGTTTTCATAAGATAAACATAAGGCTTTTCAAACTATAAAACCAGTTTTCCTAATACTTAACCAGTTTACTCAGAACTTAGTCTTCCGCTGTTATATGTTACATGCTTATCCTATTTCATGCTATATTGTACATCCGTGCACTGAGCGTCTTGCTCAGCCGTTTTCCTTTTCATGTTCCCAAAACGGCAGGTACTCAGGGACGCTCGTAGATCTCAAACGTACGTGCATATGGACTGGAAGCTTTACTGTCTTTCTTTACTTTATGCATTTCCTTTACTTTAATACAGTTTGCTATGGACATTGTTTCGTCCTTTCCTTTTACAGTATTTATGTTTGTGTGTGATGAGCTCTACTTTGGGGTTACCGATGTTTGATTCCGGTATTTCCCTTTATGGTCAAATAATGCTTAGACATTTATCCTTGTATGCTTTGATGACACGCCATGATTATGCGTAAGATTCCATTTCCAAAATGGGGTGTTACAGGCATAATATAGGAAGAAATGTAAAGCATGAATAGCAGCGAAAATGAATAAATCCTGGGAAAACCTAGACGTATAACATGTTAACTGGTTTTAGTTATGAAAACATAGCTTATGTTACTTATGAAAATCTGTATTAGTTTACTGTACCAAATTATCCAATATAGGTCATGAGGTCAACAACGTGCATGAATACTTGGAGGGTGACCTCGTCATGCAAATTAGAGGGGATGCCTCTAATCAATTGGTAATGGATAGAAGGGATCAACTCCTTGTGAAGGATTCAAGGCACACACCACATTCACTATAAAATCCTAACTGAAACATGTAACTAGGATGCACCCATACACCCCACATGATAATATAAAAAATATAATGGCCAAATAACTGAAAAGGAACGCCACGTGCCATCACTCCGCCGTGGTGAAGTCATAACACTAGTGCCTCTAATGTTATAGTTATGGTACCTCCATAACTAGGTGAAACTGGTCATGCGTGTATATGGCTAAGGTAACTAATAAACATAAGCATTTAATCTATAACTACTGAGAAAACAGTTGGCTGCATACGGGAAATCCTAATAAAGAAAGAGAATATCCTTACTGAAGGACGGGAAATCCGTACCTTATGTCCAGTAGAAGCTAACGAAAACGATGAAGAACTACTCCGCCTTGACGGATAATACTACATAAGAAAAATGGACGTGTATGAGTTGTCTGAATTACATGTGTTTTACTAGTTCTGTGGTTTATTAGCTTGTTATACTTATTCTGTCATGTGTTTACTATTTACTGTGTTAACTGTAGTTATTCTGACGTTCTGTTGTGTATTCTTCATGTATTAGTGTATTATAATACGTGTATTGTAATACTAAGTAACTTCCTACAAATAGCAGGTTTCCTAAAATAGTCAGTTTCCAAAAATAGAAAGTTTCCAAAAATAGAAAGTTTCCAAAAATAGAATGTTTCCAAAAATATAAATAAGCTGGATTATAAATAATAAGTAAAGTTTAATTAGTATAATACAAGTCATGGTTATAGCTTATTAGTTAAATAAATGGTTAATTAATTAAACTATACGTTATACTAATTTAATTAAAATACATGTTTTTAATTAAATTAACCTAAATAAAATACTTTAGGTTATACATGTAATATTAATATTTAACCTAAGTAATGACATTAATTAAATTAAAAGGTCTAGTAATTAATTTAATTAACATGTTTTATGATTTTTAATAATTCCCAAAACCCGAGTCCGTGTTTTAAAATTAACCCGAGCTCGAACCCCGTGTTTCTTAATAAGCCGAGCCAAACACCCCATTTGACAGTGGCTAACCCGGCCTAGCCGGTTGCCAATGTCCGAGTGGTTTTACCCACTGCCCGAGCTACGGCTAGCCGCTGTCGGACCCGGTTCCCACCGGCGTTTATGCCAGTTCACACCAGCTCACAACCGGTTCATACCGGTTGTGACCGGTTCCCCCTGATTATGTTTGGTTCCCACTGTTAGCATCAAAAAGCCCCACCAAGACCCTATAGGTCTCGGTTGGCACCCGGTTCAATACAAAATCCCACCCCGACACCAAGTCGGGGGGTCCCCTTACTGCGTTCGATCCACACGAACCCCACACCGAGACCATGGGGTCTAGGTTGGGCAAATCAAACACCACCGAGAGCCCCATGCTCTCTGTTTGGTGCTCTGCCGAAACAAACAACCACAAACACCCCCTTTAAATTATGTTTAATTAATCCCCATGTTTTCTTGATTTGTTCATATGATTATAACATGAATTCATGAAAGAAAAAAGGGCTTTGATTATACCAAGCACATAGAATGAAAAGGTATTCTATCACGAACACGTACACCTAAAAATCAAAGATCAAAATCGTCTAGTTCTTCCTTGGTGATGATATATGGCCGGCGGCTATGGAGGACAAAAGGGAAGGGTTTTTGTAATTTTGATATAACCTAAATTATAAAAGTAAAATCCTTGTGTTTTGTTAAGAGTGTGTTATGGGCCAAAAGGCCTATTTGTCCTCCTTCTCTTGTCTAGCCGCGGCATGTGGGGCCCACAAAGGGGAACCCGAAGCTTTTTCATGTTAGATAAATTAGTCGTGTATGTTCGTGAATTAAATGTCGTGCATTCGGTAATCGTGATCGTGTCACATTTATAATATTCATGATTGTTCGTTATTAATCGTCGTGACACGTGTATTAATATTTAAATGGAAAGTTTAAATTTTATCGTGTTTTAATAAGTTATTGTTCATGTGTACTGTTCATGGTATTTTAATGCGGTTTTAACAACTCTTCCCCTCTAAAAGAATAATTCGTCCTCGAATTAGAGTCGTAAAAAAATGTTGCGGATTTTACCATTATTCCACTCTAAAAGGACCGTTCGTCCTCTAATTAGAGATACAAGAAGCAGTAAAGGACGTGATATGACTGGAAAAGACATGGAGTGTGACATGACTAAAGAGGACGTGAAACGTGATATAATTGAGAAGAATATATCTCACTCATGAATAGAAAAGAGGATAAGGGTCTAGATGGACTCCTCCGTTTCCAAGTGGCTTCCCGCTAGAACGTTCCTCTAACAGGTCCTGATGAAAACTAGTAAACCCTGGTCTTCATGACTCTGTCTAGATGATACAGAAATTTCTGGTTCACCAACGTGGGATGGATCCTCATAAGTTGGATCGAATGACTAAGAAATAACGTGTAAAAGTAACAAAAAGTTACGATGCGAAGTGATCTGGAATAAATGACATAAGAACGTCTTAGTAATGATGTACAAGACATACTTATACGTAATACGTGAATAATTGTGAACGTGATATGTGAGCAATTGTGAACGTGATACGTAGAGATATGGTAATGTAACATGGTCAGACTATGGTGGACGTGACACATGTAACATATCGTGAACGTGATATGAGTAACGTGGAATAAACATGACATGTGAAACATCTCGTGAACAAGGAATAACTGAGGTGATAACGCCAACCTGTAAGAGGTAAGACGTGGAATGTGACGTGGAGCGTCACCGTGAAGATGAAAAGTTTATAATCTCGAGTCTGGTCTCCCAAGCTTGCTGTAAACTTTCTAGAACAAAAGTGGGACTCAAATCGTAAGCTAGTATATGTTCATGAACGTGAATAGTGCCGTGAACGTAAATGCGGAAGCAAAACGTAAAATTAATCAAGGACGTGAACGTAATGATGTAAGCGTACGCGAGTCTTCATTAGAACTGATAGCTGAAAGAGTACACAACGGTCGTACGATCTCTGGCTGAAAATGTTTGATAATCTGCTAGCTGCGAAATCCTTACGGATGAAAGGATTTTTCAGACTTGGTCAAACGGTTGAAAATAATTCCAGATAGCATCACGCTTCTTCTGAGCTTGCGATAGTCTGGTAACAATTCCATGGAGGTCTTGTCCCTTATCCGTTTCACAATTTCCACGGGTGGAAGAAACTCCTGACCTGTTGGTGTTCTATCTTAACCTGCCGGTAAGGAAGCTACTTAGATATGAACTTAACTGTATCTTGCTTCATAGAAACTGGATACATAGAAATTTGGAACATCGAGAGTCTTTGTATTTTAGACTTCTTTTGGCATAGGGTCCCTTGAACCACCAATTTAGTGTCGGGTTCTCCCCTCTTCGCGTAAGCTGAGTCATGGTAAGGCTAACCGTGAGGATCAATGTGATTCAATGTGTTACTGAGATCAACCAGGAAAATTTTCAGAGTGAAATTTCTTCTGCCACAGAATTTGCAACATAGTGCAAGTATGGTCTTAGTGCTCTTCTCTAGACTTAGAGAAGATTGGATTGTAATTGATAAAACAATAATAAATTCATTTATGAGTTCCTGGGTAAACTCCATCCATCATATCCATGATGCTACTAGAGAATTCATGAGACTAAACAAAATCATGAATTTAGCATGACCAAATCGTGTGTGAAAAGCAGTCATGGAGATGTCCTGCTCCTTCACTCGCCACTGTTGTCAGCATGATGGTAACTTGTTCTTGGAAAAGTGCTTAGCACTCAGTAGTCGATCGTATATGTCGTCAATACGTGGAGGGAAATGACGGTCATGAATGGTGATTTGTTTACATCGATAGTGGTCGACACATAATCTCATGTTACCGTCCTTCTCTTGAAGGTTCTTCTGGAATTTATATGGGAAGATTCTGGAATTTATATGGGAAGATTCTAGAATAATCGGCTGGTTATGAATAAAAGTAACTTCAGTAGTAGTGTCATAAATGATAGCTAGAAAATCTTCGCAGCCATGGCTAACAAAACACGTGCTTGTGAAGCATGAAAATTTGTACAAATTTTCCTGATGGAAAACCATGCTAAATGTATTCAAGAGCTTGAACATCACTGTACATAATCTGATATGAATGGCGGTCCATCGCAACGTGGATTGCTGTTCTCCATAAACGAAAATCATATCTACTCACATCTGTCCGAGGGAAGTTCGTTAGTAGATTTGACCTTATCGTCATACTGAAATGAATGAGTTCGTACACACGGATGATACGAATGACGTCTTTATGATCATAGATATATGAAATATGAGACCAAGAAATGAAAGTGACATGGTAATATATGAGGTAAGAACGTTGCAGGTTCCTACTGAATGTGCTTCACCTGCCTCTCGCATAACGAACACTGTGTGTTCAAATGTGAACAACACTCCGGTGATGAGGCTAAAATTCTTATGGCCTGATTCATTCATGGCACAACATAATGGTTATACCCCTTGGAGGGTATTTTGAATTATGCATGGTTGTTTCAGATGATAAACGTGAGTCATGTGTCCTGACTCGTGTCTTGAAGACATACGCGTATGACATGTGTCTTGACTGGTGTCTTGACATGTGTCTTCAGACAATACACTTGAGACACGTGTCTTGATAGATGTCTTGACATGAGTCTCGAGATGTGAAACAATGAAATTTAAAATCTTAGGTCATCATACCAGAATTTGGCGGATCGTTGGACTGCTAACCCTTTGTATTTCTGATCATGTCCGTAACCCGAGTTTATATCGTTATTATCAGAGTACTTTCTGTCACGGTAGTTGTCACTACCTCTTTGACTGTCAGTTAAACGACGGTCATTATCATGACTATGATTCATGTAACTTTTCAGCTGAGTGGCCGGCTGGTACCAGTTCCCACTCATATGTTGGAAAAGACGACCATAGAATAATTATGTGACATACAGTCTGAAAGGTAAGAATATGGAATGAAACGGTACATCTAGTGGTTTAAATATAATTCTAGTCAGGTTGCTCTGATCTATCTCCTTCGTCCTTGTTTTGAAAGTCTTCAAGCTGAGAGCCGTATCATCTTTTAAGCAACATTGGTGAGAAGCAAAATGTCTGAGAAAATTGAAAATGGGTTAATACCCCACTTGGAGTGCGGTAACTGAAACATGTCTGGAAGTGGTACATGAAGTAAACATGGAACATGGTACATGGGATTCTCATGAGATGATCGATACGGTATCAACCATCTGACATGACCAAGGAACACGTAATAGCCTAGCTAATTTAGCGTAGACACAATTCTGGTTGTATAAGAGGCACACAACATGATTAAATGGAATCGAATGATTGCCAACACGAAACATGATTAATGAAAACCAACCATGGCTATCATGAAGACATGATTAAATACAATCCATCCGTGTCTAACATGAAGCAAAATTAACATGAAGAAACATGGGACAAAATTACATTAATGAGTATAAAACATCATCAGCATGAAAATAAGGTTAGCCATGATAGTATGACGACATAAATCGTAACAATAATTAGGGAACGTGAATAAGTTATTACTGTAATGAAATAAGTTTTGATAGTTAATAGTGTGGACGACTATGAATCGTTTCACAATGCAAACAATGCAACATAAATGATAAGTCTGAAGTAATATGAGATGAACAATAATGCATGAACAATGTAATAAGCAACGAAACAGTTTAGAATGCATGAAACAGTTTAAAATGCATGATTCAGTTTATAAAACGTTTTATATGAGCGAGGGTGAACGCATGTGGGTCGGTCCACCAAAACAAAGACATAGCGAAGTGGACGCCAATGGGTCGGTCCAGACTTAAAAGTTTCGATAAAAGCACATGCGTCTAAATAGGTCCAATCCTGTACCAACCATTACTTAGTCATAATTCATGCGACAATGATATGAATGCATGAAATGAATACATGACGGGAAATCCTAATGAAAGAAGAGATTGTCCTTACTGAAGGACGGGAAATCCGTACCTTATGTCCAGTATAAGCTAACGAAAACGATGAAGAGCTACTCCGCCTTGACGGATAATACTACATAAGAAATATGGACGTGTATGAGTTGTTTGAATTACATGTGTTTTACTGGTTCTGTGGTTTATTAGCTTGTTATACTTATTATGTCATGTTTTACTGTTTACTGTGTTAACTGTAGTTATTCTGACGTTCTGTTGTGTATTATTCATGTGTTAGTGTATTATAATACTTGTATTGTAATACTAAGTAACTTCCTACAAATAGCAGATTTCCTAAAATAGTAAGTTTCCAAAAATAGAAAGTTTCCAAAAATAGAATGTTTCCAAAAATAGAAATAAGCTGGATTATAAATAATAAGTAAAGTTTAATTAGTATAATACAAGTCATGGTTATAGCTTATTAATTAAATAACTGATTAATTAATTAAAGTATACGTTATACTAATTTAATTAAAATACATGTCTTTAATTAAATTAACCTAAGTAAAATACTTTAGGTTATACATGTAATATTAATTTTAATATTTAACCTAAGTCATGACATTAATAAAATTAAAAGGTCTAGTAATTAATTTAATTAACATGTTTTATGATTTTTAATAATTCCCGAAACACGAGTCCGTGTTTTAAAATTAATCCGCGCCCGTACCCCGTGTTTCTTAATAAGCCGAGCCAAACACCCCCTTTGACAGTGGCTAACCCGGCCTAGCCGGTTGCCAATGTCCGAGTGGTTTTACCCACTGCCCGAGCCACGGCTAGCCGCTGCCGGACCCGGTTCCCACCGGTGGTTCTGCCAGTTCACACTGGCTCACAGACGGTTCATACCGGTTGTGATCGGTTCCCCCTGCTTATGTTCGGTTCCCACTGTTAGCATCAAAAAGCCCCACCGATACCCTATAGGTCTCGGTTGGCACCCGGTTCAACACAAAACCCCACCCCGACACCAAGTCGAGGGGTCCCCTTGTTGCGTTCAATCCACACGAACCCCACACCGAGACCATGGGGTCTCGGTTGGGCAAATCAAACACCACCGAGAGCCCCACGCTCTCGATTTGGTGCTCTGCCGAAACAAACAACCACAAACATCCCCTTTAAATCATGTTTAGTCAATCCCTATGTTTTCTTGATTTTTTCATATGATTATAACGTGAATTCATGGAAGAAAAAAAAGAAAAAAAGAAAAGGGTTTTGATTATACCAAACACGTGGAATGAAAAGGTATCCGATCACGATCACGTACACCTAAAAATCAAAGATCAAAATCGTCCGGTTCTTCCTTGGTGATGATATATGGCCGGCGGCTATGGAGGACAAAAGGGAAGGGTTTTTGTAATTTTGATATAACCTAAATTATGAAAGTAAAATCCCTGTGTTTTGTTAAGAGTGTGTTATGGGCCAAAAGGCCCATTTGTCCTCCTTCTCTTGTCTAGCCGCGACATGTGGGGCCCACAAAGGGAAACCCGAAGCTTTTCCATGTTAGATAGACTAGTCGTGTATGTTCGTGAATTAAATGTCGTGCATTTGGTAATCGTGACCGTGTCACATTTATAATATTCATGATTGTTCGTTATTAAGTGTCGTGACACGTGTATTAATATTAAAAATTGAAAGTTTAAATTTTATCGTGTTTTCATAAGTTACTGTTCACGTATACTATTCATGGTATTTTAATGCGGGTTTTACATGGATCATCCAATCTTGTTTATCAAAATGACTTGCCATCTTGCATACGTTTATATAACTACTTAAGTGTTTGCACGCTGGCGATCAACGATGGATAGCCGTATCACCAAATTTTACGACGAGCGAATGCGCTTCGATTAATTTTTTTCATATTGATCTTATTGATGATGTTGTGTATCTGTAGTGCCCGCACCTACCACGACAATTCATAATATTCGAAAAATTACTATAGCGTATATATTTGGTGGTTACAAGTAGGATCATCTTGCAGCTCAACATAAAACGTTTAAATTATTTATAGTGTAACTGATTAACACTTTTATTTATAGTGTATTCTTGTAATGCAGTTATATTTAATGTGTTGTAATTGTTATTTTTATTTAAATAAATGTGTTTGTTTTAAATTTACACTTAATAAAAAAGTACAAATAACATGTGATTGGTTTGTTATGATATGGTATTTAGGGTCTGTTTGGTTAGAAATCGGGTTTTACTTTAGGTGTGGGTTTATAAAGTAGAGGGCTTGAAATTTGGTAAGATTTGAATTTGATGTAGGAGAGTAAATTAATATATTTTAATAAAAAAATTATTGTATAAATAAATATAATACTAGAATATACTAAAAGTTGTTATATCAGTGAAAGCGGAGGAAAAAAGTGTTTGGTGTTAGTGGGCATGGTATCCGCATATTCATGTTATTAAAATAGGGTTGAGCAACAGGTCTGGACTGGACCGGACCGACTAATACCGGACCGAACCAACCAAGACCGATGACCAAAATGGTCCAAAACCGCGGACCGAGACTGGACCGAAATGGTCCAGTCCGGTCAGGGTCGGTCCGGTCCGGTTCGATCTTATTAGGCATAATCGACGTATTTTTGGTAAGATCGAACCGGACCGACCGGTCCCACATACGCCGTATCTAGAGGACGAATACGCCGTATAAGCATTTGAAGACAAATATCCAAGAGTTATATTAAGAAAATATGTGCACCCCACTCCAAGGTTCGCGCAAACGCCGTATGTGGCCCGCACATACGTCATATGCGTGTCGGCCCATTATCGTTCTTAATCGTTTAATTTACCTTTGACATTCGTATAACGTTTGTGTATTGGTTACAATCTTTGAAGGGTTACACCTTCGGGTGTTAGCCATATTTATGAAAGTTTAACATTTTGTGCGTTTATATCGACTACTTCTTTTATCATTGATCATTAGATTATGGTTATCACCCATATCCACTTATGTATTTAGCACGCAACATTAATTATAGTATCTTATGATACTAAACCAACTTAGCTAGCTCAGTTGGCCACCAAAGGTAATTTTAGGGATGTATTTTTGGAGAGGTCTCGAGTTCGAGTCGCACCAAGAACCTTCATGGACCCGAATAAAATAGAAGTAGGAGTGGGGTTTATGATACTAGAAAACTCTCCGCTCTTTGTAGTGATTTATATAGGTGGAATAACAGGATCACAACTGACGTCCTGCTGTGCTGTAAGTTAGCGAGTCAAGTTAGACTAATATGTGACATTTTCTAGTATGTAAGTCCTAATTCTTATGCATATATTTGTATAATTTCGGTTTTCGGTTCAATTTTCGGGTATGATTGCTAAACCCATATCCAACTCAACCAAATTTGTAGTTCGGTATGACCCAAAACCCGAATTATATTTTTGGTTCGTTATAGTTCGGTTTGAATCGATTCGATTTTTGGTTTTTGTGAGTCAAACCTAAATTATCAACGCCCCTAACAGGGGCAACCACTTCCATCCTCCTACAACCGATTAACTCGGTCTTTACATTAGGGTGACCGAATGAAATTGAGTTCTATTTCTTGATTAACCGAGATTGATGCGATCAAATTTATCTGTGGCCCTTAAATGTATCATTCTATTTAATCGTTACAAATAATATTATGAAATACAAAATTATTATTTTAATATTTTATTAATAATTTAAGACAAATCTTTTACCTATAATATAATTTATTTTTTTACCTGATCAATCCTAAATCTAAATTAAAATTTTAAACCCATCTATAAATCAAACAAATTTTTTATTTGTTTTTACCATTCTAAAATCTAAACTCGTATATAGCAAATGAAACAATATCAAACTTTCAACAGTAGAACAATTTGAAACTAGAGAAAAGCATTTTGCAATTGTGCTTTCTACGAACCCGGGAAGAGTCGAAATATTCGAAAACCAAATGGAAAACTTCAAAGCCCCATCCAAACCCAATCTCTACCGTCCAAAAATAACTTGTAAATCAAACGGCCAGGATCCCCGATCCGCGTGATACCAAACGCACCAATCAAAACCCACCTCTAGACCCTATATAAACAACCCCACAATAAGCACATTCTCATCATCTATTCACACACACTTGTAAAAAAAAAAAACTCATCTAAAAAAAATGGCACCAAAGGCAGCAGAGAAGAAACCAGCGGCGGAGAAGAAGCCGGCAGCAGAGAAGGCACCAAAGCCCAAAGCAGAGAAGAAGCTCCCAGCGAAGGACACGTCAGCATCAGCAGACAAGAAGAAGAAGAGACACAAGAAGTCGGTTGAAACATACAAGATCTACATCTTCAAGGTGTTGAAACAGGTTCATCCTGATATCGGAATCTCAAGCAAGGCTATGGGGATCATGAATTCCTTCATTAATGACATCTTTGAGAAATTGGCTGCTGAGAGTTCTAAGCTTGTTAGGTATAACAAAAAGAATACTCTTTCTTCTCGTGAGATTCAAACTGCTGTTCGTCTTGTTCTTCCTGGTGAGTTGGCTAAACACGCCGTCTCTGAAGGCACAAAGGCCGTCACCAAGTTTACCAGCGGTTAGGTTTGATTCAGATCCGGAGTGTTTGGATGTCAGGATTAATGTTAGGTTTAGGTTTGGTTTATTATGTAGATCTGAAATATCGATGTCTTATCGATGGTTATCTATTGTATTTCGTTTTAGTTTATCTGAAATGAATATCTATCTTTAGTTTCTGTCAATTGATTCTTGTTAATTTTTAATTTGTGTTGTTATGGAATTTCATTTAGGGATCTACCTTTGGAACCCTAATTTATATATATATATTAATTTTATATCCAAATTGAATTAAAATAATTGTTAATTTAGTGAAGTAGTTGATGATCTTATGCTTTCATTTTTAGGGAAAAATTATTTTTATTGTATCAATGATTCGAAGTGAATTTTTGATTTTACTTTGTTTTGGAAAAGTTGTTAATTTTGCTTGACGTGTCTTGTTTTGCATTTGGTTTTGGTTAGACTATTTAAGGGGTGTTTGTTTTGGCTTATATAGCCATCTTATGACCTACTCTTTAGTTTTGGGCTTAGGTTTTAATCTCAATCTTTCTGGCTTATTTCATAACTTTTTGAAAAGAGTTAAGATAAGCCATAAAAAATGAACTTATAAAACATAAACCCAGAGCCAAATAAGCACAAGCGGATTATATAAGTTGAAACAAACACCCCCTTAGTGTTACCATACTCAACTTGTTGAAAAGTGTGTAGCAACTGAAATTCAAGTCGACTCAAATTCTGTCCTTGGAAGTGATGTGGTTAACGATCCATCCTATTTGGTAGCCTTGCAAAGAAACTATTCTGTTCTTCATTGCATAAGTGCAACATATGCTCACTTGCTCTTTCATACATCGGCTACTTAAATACTCATAACTGATTGATGTTATTCAGCAAATAGTTGTGTCTAGAATTGCTGAACCCTCAGGACCGTCTTTATGCAGCAAAAAGTCTGTCTAGGATTGATTACTGAAACAAAATTAACATGTCTCTGCCCATTTTCATTTTGTAAAATCAGGTCTTGTTCAGAAGCCTATAAAAAGCTAGGAAGGAAGGAAGTAAGGTGCGCGTGTATGTGTGTGGGTGGACATATTAACATATGTCAAGCTACCGGGAGTATGCTTTTAGGGTTCTGCTACGATGAGAAAACTAAAGGTATTAATCGATCCCTGAATTAATGTCCCGGATACCTATCATCTGACACCAAGTTCTCCATGCTTAAAATTCACATCAGTACGGTTAATCAAAGTTCAACACAATGAACGGAAAGACGTCTGCTGATTCCAAACCATTCCACATCCGGAGAGTAGTTTGCATTATCTGATGCGATGAGGGTCAGTTCATCAATATCAAACTTCTAAACTGGAACCTGTTGAGAAGCATCTGCCAACTCTATAGCCTCACTTTGGTTGGAGCTGAGTAACTCTAACCCTAGCTGCTTGAGGTGACGGAGGACAAAACGACACCATCTTGTATAACATCAGGCTCAAAATTTGTCTCAATACTAAACATAGATAACATTCTTTGTTAGCAACTCAATCATTCTCAACAATTCCTTAGCCCACCAAGGAGAATCGATTGCTTTATTCATTAAAAAATTCATAAAACTGATATGGAAATGCGGGGTATCGATCCCCGTACCTCTCGCATGCTAAGCGAGCGCTCTACCATGTGATCCGTATACCAAAAATAAAAGATTATAATATAAATAAATGAAAATCAGATTAAATTTCTCAGCTCATTCATATCACACAAAGAAAGTTTTGGTTTGAACAGGTTATCCGAATTCGGGGTTTATCTTTTCTCCCGCCGCCCAAACATTTTCAATTGCTTTTTGATGTTTACGAAATAAGTAATCTCAGTTTCCATCCTTCCTGTTTTTGCTTTCTTATGTTTCAGGTATTTATCCTTTATACTTCACATCATGTCTTGTAGTAACTCTTTTAGTAGTATTGCTTATTATTGATTTAAGGGTTTTGATTGAAAATACATAATCGTGTATTGTTAACATTAAAATGAGCATCTTCGTCTTATCAGCTACGACCATCACTAAACAACTATGTTCCCTGCCGCATGACCACAACGACAATCTTTCTATCTCAACAAAGCCCCATTCTGTATTAACCCGTACAACACCTAATGAGTCCAGCTTCAGTGCACTTTCCTGGACCTCATCCATTGCTCATTATTGCCGAACAGGCCGTTTACACCAAGCTGCTGCTGAGTTCACTCGTATGAGAGTTTCTGGAGCCGAACCCAATCACATTACCTTTGTCACTCTTTTGTCCAGCTGTGCTGATTTCCCGTCACATGCTCTTTCTTTTGGAGCTTCGTTACACGGACTTGTATGTAAACTCGGTTATGATACAGATAACGTGAGAGTGGGTACCGCCATTCTTGATATGTACTGTAAATGCAATCGTGTTGATCTTGCTTTATTGTGCTTTCAGAGAATGTGTTTTAAGAACAAGGTAACTTGGAACACTCTTGTTTCCGGGTTGATGAGAAATGGCGAAATTAATAGAGCGGTTCGTGTGTTTGATGAAATGCCGGATAGAGATGTTATTTCGTATACATCGTTAATTGATGGCTTTGTTAAGAAAGGTTATTACGAACATGCGTTGGAGTGGTTTCAAGAAATGCAAGCCTCTGGGGTTCAACCTGATTTTGTTACCATTGTTTCTGCACTCTCTGCGTGTGCAAATTTAGGAGCACTTGGATTAGGCTTATGGCTTCATCGAATTGTTTTGGACGGAAATACATTGATGGATAATGTTAGGATAAATAATTCATTGATTGACACGTATCGTAGATGCGGGTCCACTGAATTCCCCGTTCAAGTCTTTCACAGCATGACCAAACGCAATCTCGTATGACGTATCTTGGAATTCAATTATTGTGGGCTTTGCTTTAAATGGAAATCCGCAAGAGAGTCTCAAGTATTTCTATTGGATGCAAAAAGATGGGTTGAAGCCAGATGGAGTGACTTTTACAGGTGCTCTTACTGCATGTAGTCATGCTGGGTTGGTCGATGAAGGTTTGAAACTCTTTGACTTGATGATTAAAGATTATAGAATATCTCCTAAAATCGAGCATTATGGATGTTTAGTAGATCTTTATAGTCGTGCGAGCTTGTTAGAAGAAGCATTGTATGTTATAGAGAGTATGCCAATGAAGCCAAATGAAGTTGTATTGGGATCCGTTTTAGGAGCATGCAGAGCGGCTGGTGATATAAGATTAGCTGAAAAGCTGATGACGTTTATTAGTAAATTGAACCCTGGTAGCGATCCAAATTTTGTTCTTCTTTCAAATATATATGCTGCAGGTGGAGATTGGCACAAGGCGAGCAATGTGAGAAGAAGAATGAAAAATAGGGGTATAGAAAAGAGTCCAGGTGTCAGCTCAGTTGAAATCCATGGAATAGTTTATCAGTTTGTGGCTGGTGATCAATCTCACGTGAAATCAGACCATATTTACAAGATGCTAGACAACCTATCTCATGAACTAATGATCTCCGGGTATCTTCCAGAAGTTAATGTGAGGGAACAATACGAGTGAACAACAAGACTTGCATGCACCTGTAGCAGCCAGGTACATACTACTTTTACATTTTGTACTACGATTACCTTATTATGTTATGTAAGGATGATGTGAAATCTTTGTGGAAGATATCATCAGTTGCTGGACCATCCTTGCTGACTACGTTTATTCACAACCTCAACCAACCCAAACTTTTATTAAAATATTTTTTTTTTATCTTTCCACATATACAACCAATCTTAATTTTTTTACCATTTATCAACAACCTAACCCAACCCAACCAACCATATACTATTATATCTATTTTATTAATTATTAATTGGTTAAATTAAATTGTTCATATAAATTCAAATTAATAAGCAGTTTATTTTGTTTAAATCAACAGCTTATCTAATCTTATTATGACAAGGCCCATTTAACTTGATATGTTTAGCCCAAATAAACCTCTTATAATACATGAAAAGCACATTAACCCTAGAACTCATCCTCTACGCAGCCACAATTCCAAAAAAACATCTACCTATGCAGCCTCAAACTAGTTAACAGGTCAATAACCAAGAGTGCACAATTTTCACTTTAAACCCACGAAGAACACAAGAATCTGTTTCGCCTCAAGATCTTTTATAAGATCAAAGGTATCTGTTTAAGTTTTGTTTTGAGCTTAAAGATTGATGATGAATTTCTTTAATACTTGTGTTTTAAGAACACATTTTCAAGTATTAACAGAGAAGTCTGAGATTTTTTATGAGCTGTTTTTTATTTTGATTTATGGGTGATTGATATTGTGACATGTGGCAAGGTCGGTTGTTATATCTGAGAATCACTCAACGAACTGGTCGGTAGGATTGTTGCTTTGCTTTTGTACTTCTTCTAATAAAATATGTCATTTTTAATATTGTGTACCTCCAACCGGTCGGTTCATTATCACCAATAAACATAGTTATACTCCATAAACCCAGTCCCTTACTATCTGAAGTCAACAATTAGGGGTATATCAAACCCAACATCTTCTAATAACAAGATAGGACAGAACAAAGGTAAAAACGCCACAACTAGGAGGAAGAAACATAGCTGATAAGTCGGTTAGGAATTACAAGGACTTCCAAACTAAAACCAGCCTCGTAACGGTAAGTGAAATAACCTGCAAAGAAAAATATAGTTTACAATAACATAATCTCATTACAAAAGGTGCTAACATCCCTATTACAGAAGAAGTCTAGACCCGTTAGTAAGTACATCATTTAAGGCCGACGATCATTGGACTTAACTCTCAGCATATTCCTAGGCCTCTACTAATGACTTACATTATCAATTTAAGAGTTCCTTAATGTGTTCTTCAAGTCATGATCCCATGAAAACAAAGGTACGTAGTATTTGTCAATTGGGCTTGATTTTTTATACCTTCAAATTCTAATGAAGCGGGCTGAATTTGCTGATTATTTCAAGGTTTCTTGATAAATCTTCAAATTTTCATCAAATAAAGAAACCCATATATTCATTATGCATAGCATTTGTGGCCGTTGTTATATTATTTCACACATAAGATGAGATGTATTTCTAGAGAGAGAAAGATAGAGAGATAAAGATTGGAAGGATGCATTTGTGTAGGGCCGTTGCTATATCATTTCACACATATTTGTGTAGACTATGTTTCAAGATTTTTTTTTTTGATTTCAATTCATTCTTCGAGCTACCTCGTTCGCCATGGGTGCCTTTGTAATCAACAAGAAAACCCAACTTAGCTTTGTGAGAAAATTACAGAAAAGCTCTAGGAAAGTGAAAGATGGAAGATTTTATAGACATCATTCTTACCTCAAAGGGATTTATACATTAAAGATTTACCTAATTAAACCAAGGATTAAGTGTATGAATTAATACCAATATGAAGATTGCAGAAATACTCCTGATACGTCTGAAAAATTATTCATTTTGAGATGAAATTTAGAATTACGTGATCTATACTTGCTAGTTAGTAATATGTTAGCAGCCTTTTACCGCTTTAAAGTGTAGCATATGATGAGAAGGTCTTATTCTCTTGTGAGTCCACCAATATAATTAACAGCCGGTTTTGACTCTTTATGCTTTTTGGCTTCTCTGCAAGCTAGCTAAAGGTACATTTGAAGAAGACTTTAGCTCAAGGCATGTGCTTCATGGCTTGCCGTAATACAAGAGCATGTCCACTCTCTCACAAGTCCTTGGTGTTTAAACAATAAGTAAATTGCAAAACACATCCATGTGGTTTGTCCAATTTGCAAGCGCAATCTCTATAACTTCAGATGGACAGGTGCAAGTCAGCGTGGGGAACTTTTGGTTCAGTTTTCGTCCCTAGCCAAAGTGAAATGACTGAAAGTTCCCCACAGGGGGAGCACATTCTAACTTTTTGGGACTGCCCCTGTGATTTGGTTAAGATACAAACATGGTTTTTGCATTTTACTTTTTAAAATAAAACTATGTTTCTCTCAATAACGCATGCCAAAAAGAAAATACCGACTACATTTTGGCTAGTATTTTTTAAACTTTTGATACTTTTGTGTCCATACGAGTTTGATTTTGTTGTTGGGCTTTAAACCGTTGGATAACGGTCAATTTTCTTCTAATTTCAAAACAAATAGCAGCTCTGTTTGAATTTGATACATGTTGTTACAAAGGTAACCGTTGGGTCACGGTCATATACCTCTCTATAAAGTAATAATCCTTACACGTAGGCACTTATTAAATTTTATTTACATAAAACCATTGGTGACCGTTACCCAACGGTCATTTAAACAATTATCTGTCTATAAATTGAAATAATTCTGACATACAGTTACAGACATTCTTTATCCCTATATACATCTTCCAATCCTACTCATATCACATTTTCAATTCTTCTGGCATGTGCATCACTTTTGTAATTCATGATGTTTTTATGTCCTTATGACCATCGTAAGGCTGCTACAGATATAATTGGATGGAGGAAAGTTGCAGCTAAAAATGTCCAACCACTATTGGCCAAGAAAGTCTCTAAAGAAATAGGTTTGAAGAAACATTCTCCCTTGCTTATTTCAAACTTTTCACATAAATATCTTTGTTCATCTTATACATTGTATTAAAACTGGTTTATCATCAGGATATCATTCTTCAAAATTTAAACATGGTGTGGGGAAATCAAACCATGTACTCAGTGCATTCGGTCGTCTAGCAGGAGATTTATCCTATGTGAACTGCAAGGTTTGTTTTGTTATTTAGTTATTAGTGGTATAATTTTGTAATTTTATAGTGATTGTGTTACTGACTGCTTCTCTTTGTTGTAGGAACCTACTAAATTGCTAGTTCGATCAATGTGTGTATCCAAAGAATGGAACACGCTAATCCGAAACCCCACTTTCCAAAAACTTAGAAACCCGGATCCTGAACCCCCTTCTGGTCTGTTTATTGCTGTCAGTGCGAACAAATATCCAAAATGTGAATTTGTTCCATATGATATTGGCAATCCGGTTAAACCTCCTCTCCTAACCCCTAAGTTTGATCCAGAAGCTAATATTTTCTTTATTCGGAATGCTGTAAATGGCCTATTTCTATGTACTGGCGTGAGTGGTAAGGATTACGTATATAATCGAACTATCAATCAATCCATTAGGCTTCCTGTACGTGATACAGATTCAAATTTATTAGGTATGGGCATAGCTTTTGATCCTTCAGTATCACCTCACTACAAAATTGCATATGTTTGTTGCTTAGAAGAAAGGGTGTTTGAGATAATAATTTATTCCTCAGAGTGACAACAAGATCTGAAGGAATGATACCTGCTGGCATATCGCTCCCTGAACATTTAAGTTTGCATGATGTTGATCCACATCAAGAAATCAGTGTCTCCCCTCCCGCGCTTTCTCATCTGTCCCTAGAAAACTATTGTGCAGATACAAGTATAGTTCTATACTTGTATGTAATGTAAAATAAGAATAAGAGTAAACTGCAAAAATCATCGCTGTGGATTGGCACTTTGGCCAATGTCATCCACTGTGGGCTTAGAAAGTTTCTAAAGAAATGTTTATGTGCAATATCCTTGTATGATTTACAGAACTGTGCTGTTTTGAATGTCATTATTGTTCACTCTTCTCTTATTGGTCACACCTATCATGCCAATCCTTTATTTCTCATCTTAATATAGTATTGACTATTGAGTTGTTCATACCTTTGTGTATTTTCAGTCTGCAGGATAATAACATATGACTAAGGGTTGAACGGTTTACAGACCGGTCAGAAAGTTTATCTAGTTGCAAATGTCACAGAAAGATATGAAAAGCATAATCATCTCCTAAAATATAATCTTCTCAAATTGTTTCCATCATTATTATGACACCCATATATGCATCATATATACTTTGTACAAGTTTTTTATGTACCTTTGTTTTCCACAGTTCATAAATGACCACTACTACTATTTCAACATAAATTCCTCATATATGCATAATCACATATGTACCACTAAAATAGTCCAACATAAATTGATCCTCAGTCTCAGACGTTACTAAACTATAAACCAACGGACCACATGCTCGTAATGGACTGATGCATACGATGGACTTAGCATAACATCTAGAGTAAAGTTACTCGTAACAAAAAGAAACAAGCTTCACATCTTCCTTTCAGATTCACAAATTTCTTTACTTGCAGTATATATACCAAATAAATAATCTTACTTTCTATCACTACACCCCAAGTCCCAACATTGCCAAATAATATCTACAACTTATACAATCATTCTCATCCTAACTGTCCTCCCTTCTCTACATAGAATTCACCAAAACCATAAGTTTCTGCAACAAAGATCCTATATAAGTATAACTTACTCGGCCACCACGAAAGGATTAACTTTAAAACTACAGAGCACGAGTTTTTATCATTGCATAATGCATACCCAAACCACATTAGTTAGACCTTCTGCAACTAACAAGTTATATCTTCTGTGAATCATATAATCAACAAATCAGAGTGGCACAGTGGAATTGTGGTGGGCTCATCATAACCCACAGGTCCCAAGGATTGAAACCTGGCTCTGATACAGAGTGGCTTCCGGCATTTTTTTTTCTTTATTTGAACATTACCTCTCTAAACGGTATGGTATTCAATTGCTTATTTTCCAATTGTTTTTTAGTTTTTGCCAGTTTACAGTGAAGAGGGCTAATAACGTGAAAAAAAATAATACAATTGTTTATGGAGATGCGGGGTATCGATCCCCGTACCTCTCGCATGCTAAGCGAGCGCTCTACGATCTGAGCTACATCCCCTGCTGTTGCTTATCACTTCATTTCAGACAATTTTTATACATCTTGAAGCTTACCTACTATATTTGAACCAAAAGATCAAGTTAATTAGTTAACGTTTTTGAGACTTCCATTACAGCCCGATATGAATATCATATGTTATTTTTACGTGTAAGAATAGACAATTTGGGGTAACTGTGTAAATACATATGCAAAAGAACGTGTAGATTCTTCTTAATTCCATTTTGTGAAACATCAACTCATCAAGACCTATGCCAAGTTCTGATTGTTGCAACCTTACAATCTGTAGATGCAATTACGTTAGCACATGTCGAATGTGCAAATGAGTCGGTTCATCATTGCTTAGGCCTTAGATGACTGGTATACGGAAATCTGGAAATTACAAGCATTATTCAAATTGAAATAGTAATGTGCCTTGATATATATGACGCTCCTATAACTTCCAATATATTTCATGACTCGAACCAATTTCAACCCATGATATAGAAACTAGCAGATCAAATAAACCAGCTTTCATTTAAACTGTGGCAAAGTTGTCATATCTGACGCCTAGCATTAACTGATCACTGTAGTCCCCATGTTTTTGCTTTTGAATCACTGTGTGTTCTACACTTTATGTATGTGTCATTATCCCTATGACCATATTTGATTATTTGAAGCCATTGTGAAACAATGGTTATGCTGTGTTATTTGCTTGAAATTAGCTGTTAGTTTTTGAACGAAATTAATATCCCATTGAAT
This sequence comes from Glebionis coronaria, assembly GCA_025667525.1. NCBI lineage: Eukaryota > Viridiplantae > Streptophyta > Magnoliopsida > Asterales > Asteraceae > Glebionis > Glebionis coronaria. Next base: position 195,620,323 of record CM046875.1, read on the forward strand.
ACGATTTGTTGAAACTGGAACTCACTAAAAATGATCAAAGTACAATTTCATTTCTCTGTAGCGTTTTAGTTCCCATCTACGCCAGTGTTGATGTCAGTAATCTATTTATTGTCTTAAACATATGTGTTTGCAAACCTATATGTATCATGATAAAACTGCAGCAACAAGACGCAACTTGATGAACCACTTGCAGTATGCTCGTCTCCTTTAAATAGATTACTTTCTTCTGTAGTACATGTGATCATTTGTTTCAGGTTTTATAAGCAGTCATAAAAATCTTCTCCATCTACAACACGTACACTCATAGAAAATGCAGATACATAGAATGCAGACAGCTCCTAGATGGCCCACCTTTGCCAATAGATTTACTTACCATACCCTAGATGACATGACAGATAAGTATAAGCCACGGTAGCACCGGGGTGATTCCATAGAGTTATCTTCAATAACTTTTAACGGCTCAGAGCAATAGCGATTGATGGATTTACACATATGAAAAACACATGTATACATATTCAGACGAAGATAACCACATTAGAGTAACCAGGTACTAATGAGTTTAAACTTTAAAGCATGTTTATAGCAACAAAACTAAGCCATTCATACTCCAACGTTTCCATAACTTAAAAACAAACACAGTGCTACCTCGACGCTAAGCTTTATTTTACTAGGACCTCCCGACTATATTCCTTCACTGTACTTGGTGAAAGAGCCATGCCACCTAAAACTGATCCTTCCCCAAAACCTTGCTTCCATTAGCTTATTGGTTAAACTAATGGAAGTATACAGCTATAACTACCTAAGTGACCCTTTTCAACCCATTGTTCTCCTCGGTTAGCTTATCAACACGCGCCTGAAGAATGTTGATCATCGCCTGGGCCCGCATCACTTCAATCTTCAGCTGCTCCTTCTCCATTGAAACATTCATGACCTCATTTTCCAAGTTACTGATAAATTTCAGATACCCCGGAGGAACCGAATTCTCAAGGGTAGAAGCGTTAAACGAAGCTGAGGTGGTAAGAGGACGACTTTCTTTGGCTGCAATTGATTCTAGTAAAGGATATTCCACAAGTGCAGATGACAAGTTGGTAGCTGTCTGATCGTGACTGGTTGTCGTCGAGTCCTCAGAACCATTTGCGTTGCTCGAATTAGGGTCACTTTGTTTCGACTTTTTGGTAAACAAAGAGAACGTTTCTGGCTCTGGCTCTGGCTCAGACACTTGATCCTCAGATCTTTCCCTTTTGCAGCCAAAAGGGATTATTTGAGTTTCCATCTGAAAGGTAGCTTGGTGTCATCAATCAAGAACCACAGAAAGATTTAAACTTTATGATAGAAGAGAAACAACAGAACAAACACTCATATGTCATAACTCTCATTGTTCCAGTAAAATGGCATCTTTTACGGTGAACACAACTACTCATGAATCAGCCCTACCTCGTGCTTTTGGACTATTTGTTAAAATCACCAATTAGAAGGTCTAATCAAATCTTTCCCGCATTTTACATGCCTAAATGAGATAAAAAGGAAGGAAAATACAAGGCAGTCATGTTCTTACGGAGGTCTCTGTGTTACAAGTTCTAAATCTAAACAGATTGAGCCCCTCAACTTGCACACTGTAGGACTTTTACTTATACTGGGTCACGGGGATCAATAATAGCACAAAAACACACATTTATAGTTGCAAGAAACAAAAGTCAGATAAACTGTTACTACCATCGTTCTTATTGTATCTTGTAAATTCTACTGTAGTTGAGAAAAAGAAAGCGAGCAGGACTATCGAGTCATATAATATCTAAAACATATGATTTTGGATGATGTTTTTTCCAAAAACAGTCTAAACCAGAAAAAGCCATTATGGAGATAATATATGTGATCTAGCATCAACATAAATGGAAAGAGGAGACTACAACTATTGTCTCAAAGATAACACGGACTAAAAGAGTGCATCCATAAGCAGATGGCAAACAGATCGTATGCAACTAATGATATTGTTCATGAATGCAATTAAACATGAAGTATATTTCTTGAACGCTTTAAGTGCAAAAATAAAAATATCAATAATACATTCTTGGTTAGAAAGAAAAGAGCTAGAGAAGGGATAGAGACTAAGAGTTGTAGTTGGTTTATATGCATATATGTGGATTAGCTAAAAGATGTATACAACCAATTATAGTGTTCCACTATGTGTTTACATATGTTTCCTAGAAGCTTTTCGATGATACTCTATAAACGACAAGTGAGGTCTTAAAAAGTGATCCCTGTGAGTTTTTTTCAAGCAACTTTTCATGCATATTAACAAATCGAGTTGACAACTACCACAATGACAAATGGTAGTGATGTCAAAACATACACACGTAAGGGAAGGCATATAATACCTGTACATTGTCGTTTCTTTCACAACTTCCATCACCATTGGCCATATCATCTTCAGTAGTTTCTCCACCAGGAATGAACACGACGTCATCTTCCCATTCTTCCTCAACAAATGGTGCGTAGCGGTCTGCATTTGGCGGCCCTAAACCGCTCTTTTGGAAGATTCTGCATAGCATATATGCATCCTTTTTCCCAACCACCACCCAAAACAATAATAAAATATTCCTTTTAGATAATTATTCCAATACCAAAAATGTAACATATCTATTTAATTATATACTAATATTGACCCCACGTGTTATTCAAACCTGTGCTACTCCAGCTTTTCCCAGCTCTTGATCTGTAAGTCTATATTCATGCATCACCCAATCAGTGCGCTTGCCCACTGGGGCTCGACCACCATGGAAAACCAACGTTTTCTTTGACCCGATTACCTCCCCCTTATGACGTACATACCTGTCCTTCCCAGTCGCCTTCCAATACCCTTGATCAGTGGCACGGTTCACACGAGCACCATTGGTATACTTCTTATCAACAGGACAGAAAAAGTACCATTCTTGGTCTCTTGAATTCAATGAAGAATGGTCTACAAAATCATATATCACAACACATCAAGATCCTTTATCATTAACAGACATTAGTAAACTACGTAGCTAAGGTACAAATCAGTCTTCACATAACAATACTGCCTCTTTAACCCACCCCCAAAAAGAACACACAAGCACTCTCACTTAAGTCAATAAAGAAGCTGTTCCCCGAAAACTTTATATGTTCAAAGCAAGGAAACAGAAATAGGTGAAACTTCTGTCATCAGACCATTGAAGCCGTCACTCACCAAACAAGTCACGAGAATTATCTTCACCGACGAGACCTCTATGCTAGTCTAACAAGCCCCAAACGCTAACATCAATATGGTATACATTAAACCTCAAATCAACCTACATTTTTCGTAAACTTTCAATTTCATACACACAAGATACGAACTACAAAAACTCAATCTTCCAAAGAAAGACAGCAACTTACAAATCAAGTATCAACAGAAACACAGTGTCATAAAAAGAGATCCCCATTTTAATAACATTAAACACTCTTTACTTCAATTTTCCAAACATGTGACTGACATAACTTTCAATTTCCACAATCTCAAGCCCAAAATTGCTAAATTTTCAATCTTTTTTCAAAAATAAACAGTCTTTACTTAAATCTTAAAGAACCAATCTTTTACTTCAATTTCCAATATATAGAAAGAACAAGAAATTAGTAAAAGGAGAATTAGGGTGTGGTTGGCACAAAGCTTATACGAGCATTTTTGAGCAATTAGCATTATTATTACAAAGCTCGTTTGGAAGAAAGCAGTTAGCATTTATAAAATTATGAAAACGCTAATTTCACGATGCTCTTTGAATAATAGCATTCCGTCAATCTACACATTAAACTTACGGTTACACATACCCTACAATTAAACTGCTACTGCTAACCGCTAACCGCTAACGCTAGTTTCAACAAACACACCCAAAGAAAATATATGAACATAAAAAACATAAAATTAAAAAAAATGATCGAAATCGAAATTTGAAAAAAATGCATCTAATTAAACAAATCAAATAATTAAAAAACATACCGGCAAGTTCCCATGGTTCAGATTTATAAACATCAACCTCAGAGACAGCCTGAAACCTAAAAGATTTCCCACAAACCTTCCTCCTCAAATAATATCTAACAAGCTCCTCGTCTGTCGGATGAAACCTGAACCCAGGTGCAAGCGATGTCGGGTTACGCTGACGTGGAGGCGGCGCCACGATAGTCACTTCATTACCATTAAAGTTAGCCATCTGATCTGTTTTTGAATTTTGAATTTTGAAAAAGAGGGTTAAATCGAAGACATGAAATTGTTTGTTGGTGAAGTAAACGATAATAGGATGAAGACGTGTTTTTTTTCCTTTTCTTTTTTGTGTGTTATAAAGAATAAAGAAAACGACTAGAGATACTTGCTGTACACGATATTCAAGAAACTATATGTAGGGTAGAGATGAGCACGGTACCGTTATCGTACCGAACCGGTACCGAACTAGTGGTACCGAATTTTTCCCGAGCATAAATTAATAGTACCGGTATCGTACCGAACGGGATTCGGATATCGGTACCGGTACCTGGAAATCAGGATTTTCTCGTTTTTTTTGGAATTTCCCGATTTGGTACCGGTCCCGTACCGAATTAGTGGTACCGAATTTTTTTTCACCTTATTTCGTGGTACCGGTACCGTACCGAACGGGATTCGAGTACCGGGAATCGGTATGGTTCCGGTTCGGTTTCGAGATTCGGGTGCAAATGCACATCCCTAATGTAGGGTGTGTGGTTTGAGTTCATCTTTACTTCTTTGGGGTTTTCTATTTTTTTATATTTTGAAAATAGATATTTTAATTATTATATTTATTGATTTTTTTAAGTACTCTTTCTCATTTTTATTACATCCGTCCTAAAATTATTTTCCACAGATAAAAAAACACACAGTTTTAGAAAAACATCATTTTTTTAGCATTCTCTCTCTTACTTTTTGCACAATGACAGTTTTACCCTTAACCAATTAATTTTATACTTCTTTATTGTTTGTAATAATAACCTCAAGTGAGGGTAATATGATAAACTCAAACAAAATTCTCTATCTAATTTTAGAAGTTTTGAAAGTGGACAATAATTTTGGGACAACCCAAAATGGAATAGTGGACAATAATATTGGGACGGAGGTAGTATTGTTTTTATTTTATTTTTTTTAAAATCGTTTTTTTTTATAAACAAGATACTATTATTGAGAACGTAAACACATTACATCGTTTAGAACCCATAGATTAACAAAGAGTAGCACAAAACCATCATACACTTCATCTATAATCTCATATAACCCCCTTCTTGCAAGCTCGTGAGCAACCCGATTCTCGTCGCACCACACAAAGGACCAAGAACATGAAGTGAACGAGTCACATAATTGACATATTTGTCGAAAAAGACCCCTAATATTCAGTAATTCCTTGTTGTGTAGCATTGCGTCGACAAGGATACTTGAATCCGTCTCCAAAATAACATTCTCGAAACCCTTTACAAGAGCCACGTGGATAGCCCAGAGAGTGGCCTTTGCTTCGATATCAATAACGGAATTTGCGTATGCTACCCGTCTATTTCCCGCCACGAGAACTGACCCGTTGTGGCCCCTCATGACAAAACCAATTCCCGCAACTCTATTACTCCTTGTTATTCCCCCATCAGTATTAATTTTTATAACTCCATTAGATGGAGGAGACCAAAGAACGTGTGATGGAGTGTTAGGCCTAACAACATATACTTGTGGATTAGCATTTGCTCGACAGAAATCTTGTAATATAGCACTCACTGAGTCTTTGATTTTATTCGACTGAATCTCTTCTCCCTCATGGCCTTTAGCGTTTCTTGCACACCATATTCGCCACATGAATACATGATGATCAACATAACTCCAAAGTACCTTGTTCGATGTCCTTGGCCGTAGATAACACCTCTTCAATTGATGTTTCAGCCACATGATGAGAGTGCAATTATACATAGTCTCATCGTTCAAAACGGGTTTAAAATGCGTAAATATGTCATAAAATACCGTGAAATATGCTTGTATTTGTTCAATGTGTATTTTAGGTACAGATATCATGAAAAAGACAAAAGATCACAAGAAACAATGCAAAAATGAACACGGGAAACGAAGACGCACAAAGAACCGGACTCGATTGTTGAATTTCCAAGAGAGTCCCTCAAGTTTGAAGAAATGACAAGTTTAGTCCCTCATCATTGAAGACTTGTCATTATTGGTCCTTAAAGATTCATGTTATACAAGATTAGTCCCTAAAATTTCAAGACATGTCTAGAATAGCCCTTGGAAATTGGTCAATTTACTCCTTAAGCCCTTATGATAAGTTGCAAAAATTAATTGTGCCAAATTTGACAACTTCATTAAAGAATTAACAAAGGGAATTGAATATTAGGCTGCTAAACTTGTTGTGCACACTTTTGCATAGTGGATGGATACTTTCTGCCAAAAACATAACCCAATATCGTTAAAACTTGTCCATACCCACAAAAAGCCCAAAACCCGTTACCCAAAAGCCCATTACCTGACCCATCTAGCTAAGCCCTCTAACATAGATCAATAGATCAATATTAAACATTTTTTTTAAATAGAATTAATTAATATTGATTTGGCGCCTAACACCTATTTTTCACCTAAAACCGGATCAAACACCCACTGTTCACAATCTATAAACCCTAGTTTACCAAAATCTTAAATCCTATGAATTGGACAAATTGATTTTCCATAAGATTAAGGTTTTACTTAACATATCCTAACCCCTAAAATCGACCCCACATCACCATGTGACACATCACATGGGTGCCCTGCCCTATCACTTTCGTCCCAGAACCCTACACTAGTGTTGTCCCATATATTTAGATGATTAGAGATAGAAAATAGATGAAAAGAGATGGATTCCTAGAGAGAGAAAGTAGTGAGAGAAAGTAGAGAGAAGGAGAGGATTAACTTGTTGAATATTAGATTAAGGAAAGAATGAAATGAACAACCCACCCTCCTAACATGCTAGGAGGGTATTATATATAGTCCACCCACATGCGGGCTTTAATGGACTATATATTGGGCCGGGCTTGTCTTTTGGACTTTAATTAGTTTAAATCCAAGCCCGTAAACCACGACTAATTAACTAACTATTACAACGTTCTAATTAATGTTACAATAGTAACCTATGACCGAGCATTCTTGTTTGACTCAATATTTTTGAGGCTAACAATCTCCCCCAATGTGAGGTCATTCCTCTTTGATATTTGGAGTCCAATGAAGATTAATGAATTTCGTCACATATGAGTCTTGAACGTGTAACAGTAGTTTTGTTCCTTCATGCTGTGATCTTTGAGCCTTTGTCATTGTCTTTCGACTTAGTTTTTTATCTTGAGATCTTCAAATCATTCTTGACTCGTCTTTGCCATCTTGCAATCTTGTGTCTTTATCCACATGCTCACACTATTGATTGTTGAATAAGTCTTTGGGCATGAACATGTGATTTTTAATCTTTGACTTAGCTGAGTACACCGTGACGCCACCTTCTCGAGACAAAACATAGACACGGACTGAATGGCTTTGACATTCGTCCTAAATCGGTAGCGTTTTACCTCCGGTCGGTGAAGACCGTTATACGATATTAAATACCGTACCTGTGATTAGGTAGATTCAATTAAGAATCTCCTTGACAGGGTTTCGCGGCGGTACTAGCCGTTCTCTTTACTCGACCGTCTCAAAGCAAGACTGCGAACATAAAGAGTGAATCAATTGGATAAATATCCGCTTGATTAAAGTCGTCAATTCAAATTCCTGGAACAAGTTTGATTCATTAAGAATCTTACCATTGTTGCTTTCCAGTTGACACAAGTTTGATTCATAAGAATCTCACAAGTCACCTACCGTAGCGCTATTTGATGTTGACGCTAGAAGGATTTCCATTCGTCACTATGAATATTAATGAATATCAGTCTGAATGTTCTGGCAAGACCATAAAGATATTGCGTAGAAACCTGAAACGAGTTTGAATCAATTCAGAATCAAACCATTGTTGCTTTTCAGTTTTACATATGTTCAATTCTTAAAGAATCTTGCATATGACCTACCGCAGTGCTGTTTGATGTTAACACTGGAAGGATTTCCACTCATCATTGTGAATACTAAGTAGTATCACTCTGAGTGTTCTAGCAATATCGCAAGGATATAGCGTAGGACTCTCTTGATCTTCATCCATGTGTCCTAACGAGATTTGATTGATCTCTTGGCTCTAGACTCCATTTGTGCACTTTTAGTGGTCGGGGGCTGGAGCAGATGCCACCTATTCAATATCAACTATCTCGGAGTGAGAAAGTCAATAGAAGTCGTGTTGATCTCCGTGACAATAAAACAAACTTCTTTTGAGAGAAGCCTGAGTAGCTAGGAAAGGGTTATGCTTCACACCACTGGGTCCATGATGAGTTGTCTTCATGATGTGTTGACCCGGTTTCTGCCTAAGTTGTATGGAGGGCTTCTTTCTTTAGACCCTTTATCCTTACATTTCTTTTTCATTCTTCAACCTCTTCAATGCTTACCAAGACATCATTAATAGCACCTTGTTATGATTGTTCCAGTGCTATCATCAGTACTTAGTCGGCATTCAACTACGTTCACATTCTACTCCATCTTTCCTAAGGACTTCTAATCATCTATTGGATTGTCCCTAGGAAGATCCCTCCGGTTCTGGTTGGATCATAGGACTTAAACCTAACCACCCTTTTGACACCAATAACGTCGTGAATTAAAGATGTTTTGGGTATTTGATCGTAACCATGAAAACCACTTTAAATTCTAACAAAGTGTTTGAAAAACATTTAACACCTTGCTAGTTTTGTCGTTTCAGAAATGCTCCCCTTCACATGTGCATCGATAATCGAAAGTGTTTCGCACATGTAGGTAAGAGTTAAAGTGCTTGAGTCTTATATAAGATCACATTTTAATCACATTTTCTCCCCTATCTCTAATATATAAAATCTTTTGATATTAGAGATACCAAATTTGATTAAAATATATTTTGAAAAATAGTCTTGAAAATCTTCGGGAGAAAGATGTGTTAGTCTTTTGCATGAAGTTGAGTTGCTCCCCCTCAAAAATTGATCCAATGGAATTGTCATTACGAGGATTTGATCCACATTAAACTTTTGAGGATGGGAGTTGTTGAACACACAATTTTTGAAAGATTTTGAATATCATTGAGAAATTCTTGAAAGAAAATTGTGTTCAACACTTTTTGAAAAATCAATTCTTTTTGTCGAAAAGGTTTTTCTAAAGCATAAACTTGAGTTCATAGACTTTGAATGTCTTGACGAAACCACTCAAGTGTAAGAAGATTTAACTTCTTTTGCTAAGGGTAAGAGCACGAAATCGTACACTCCCCCGTGAATATAGTTCCGGGTTGTAAGCTGAAAGTGATTACAAGCTATTGTGTTGAGCTCAAAACGTTGAATGTTTTGTGACAAGCTCAACCCGTGATAGGTTGCTCTACCCGTTGTTGGAAATTTTGTCCAAGATAGACAATTTCCTTTTGAAAATATAGAAATGACATGTTTTGAAAAATATTTACAACTTTCATTCGAGCTTTATGTACACACCCGTGTCGTTATTGAGCGACATTTCTAGGTACGTCCATATTATCGATACTGAAAGACATGTCGAGAAGAGTATTTTTGGATTTTCAAATATTTTTTAATTTTGTATTTTCTTTTTCATTAATATTTAAAGGTAGATGTTTGATAGATGAATCAAGCAGGATTATTTGCCAGAACCTCCAGTTCTGCTGGAGTCAAACATCTCATACCAATTTGCCTATCAAGATACGCAAACCTCTCTTTCGAAAGAGCTTTTGTAAATAAGTCAGCTAATTGGTAATCAGTTCCAACAAAGTATAATTCAACAATACCCTTTTCAACTTGTTCCTTAATGAAGTGATATCTGACATCAATGTGATTCGTGCGGGAATGCTGTACCGGATTGCAAGAGATGGCTATGGCAGACTTTGAATCATAGTACATAGGTACTTTATCAAAGTGGAAGCCATAATCCGTGAGTTGTGTTCTCATCCAAAGAACTTGAGCACAACACGCAGATAGAGACACATACTCTGCTTCGGCTGATGAAAGTGACGTGCAATCCTGCTTCTTGGAAGACCATCCCACAAGTTTGTCTTGACCTAGAAATTGTGCACCACCAGAAGTACTTTTACGTGTATCAAGACACCCTGCATGATCAGAATCTGAATAGGTCGTTAGAAAGAAACCGGTTTCCCTCGGATACCAGAGTCCCATATGAATGGTATTCTTAAGGTACCGAAAGATCCGTTTAACCTCCTTGAGGTTCTTTTCAATGGGTCGTGCTTGATATCGTGCATAGTAACATGTAGCATGATAAATATCAGGTCTGCTTGCTGTCAAGTACATGAGGGACCCGATCATGGAACGATATCTCGTTTGATCAATGGGTAATCCCTCCAAATCAGCATCTAGGGATGTGGTTGATAATGGTGTCCCAACGGGGTCACATGATGTCATACCATGCTTTGTGATTATCTCTTGACAATACTTAGCTTGGTTAATGAAGATACCACTTGGGGATTGGTGAACTTGAATTCCTAGAAAGAATTTTAGTTCGCCCATCATAGACATTTCAAATCTGATGTGCATTACTTTTTCAAACCATTTTGAAAGTTTTGGGTTTGTAGACCCGAAAATAATGTCATCAACATAAATTTGCACAAGCAAAATGTCATCCCCATATTTATAAGTGAACAAAGTTAAATCAATGGAACCTTTTGAGAAACCTTTGGATACCAGAAATTTCGAGAGTTCGTCGTACCGCGCCCTTGGAGCTTGCTTGAGTCCATTAAGTGCTTTGTGGTGACGATACACCTTGTCAGGATAATGAGGATTGACGAATCCTTCCGGCTGCGTGACATAGACTTCTTCCTTCAAAGGACCGTTAAGAAACGCCGTCTTTACATCCATTTGATAGACAATGAATCCCTTATGTGCAGCATAAGCAAGAAAAATCCTGACCGCTTCCATTCGAGCTACTGGTGCAAATGATTCTTCAAAATCAATACCCTCTTTCTGTCCATACCCTTTAGCCACTAGCCTAGATTTATTCTTGATGATCGTGTTCTCTTCATCCATCTTGTTTTTCCAGATCCATCGAAGATTTAATGGTGTTACATCGTATGGTCTGTCAACAAGTTCCCAGACTTTAAGTCTTTCAAATTGTTGAAGTTCATCCGTCATTGATTCAATCCAAGCATGATCAGCTAATGCTTCTTTGATGTTTTTCGGTTCAGCTGAACTCACGACGAGTGCGAACATACAAACATCAGCATCGGTGTTAAGCTGTCGTCTTGTGCGAACGGGCTGTGAAGGGTTTCCAATGACATGAACCAAAGGATGATCTCGGGTCCAATGATGTGTTGAAGGATGTCGTTGATAAAACGTATGCATATTTGACGGATCAACATGGCGAGTAGAAGACTCTCCAGTTTCGTGTACCGGTGTACCGAATGGGTTGATAAATTCGTCTTCGTCAGATAATGCATTGTCTGCTTGATTTGTGTTCTCTGGAGCAAGGACAGTAGTTGTAGATGTTGTAGGATCGATTGTTGAAGTGATATTCTAAGGAGGTAAATCTGCAGCAACACGTGTTGAAGTAGATGAAGTTGTATCCGGTTGTTGACGATCATCGGTATCATCATTCTTATCATGAGTGACAGCGGTAGACTTCGATACAACTTGTTTCTCCCCCGTAAAATATTCATCATACATTGGTCCATATAAAATTTCCAACTCTTCAATTTTCGTATCGACTGTCATATCAGCTCTAGGAACATTTTCTGGAACCAGCGTTGAACTTGACGGTTCATTGCTGTGGTATTGAGCTCCGAGTTTCGTGCGGTTGTGAACGGAAGTCGTTTGTCGTTGTGGATCAGGACGTAAACTGTTTTGTTCAAGTGCCATTTCTTGTAATTCATCAAATCGGATGTGAATAGTCTCGACAATCAATTTTGTTCTCTTGTTGTACACTCTATATCCCTTAGACTGAGTTGCATATCCCACAAGAATACATGCATCACCTTTTTCTTTCATCTTATCCAAATTTTCACCATCTCGAATGATGTAACAAGTACATCCAAAAACATGAAGGTGTTTGAGTGAAGGTTTTCGATCATGAATTATGTGATATGGTGTCTTTTCGTGTCTTGGGATAATTATGGATCGGTTTTTGTGTAGCATGCGGTTGACACGGCTTCGGCCCAAAAATATAGTGGAAGTTTTGAAGCGGATAATAATGTTCGAGCAGCTTCAACTAAAGTACGGTTTCGTCTTTCAACATCACCGTTTTGTTTGGGTGTTCGAGCAATAGATGTTTCATGTTCAATCCCTTCGGCTTCAAAATAGTGTCTCAGTGTTGAATTCAAAAATTCTGTTCCTTTGTCAGTACAAACCACTTTAACTTGAGCTTGAAGACCACGTTGTATCAATTTAAGGAAGCTGATGAGAACGTCGGGTGTTTCATCCTTGGACCTCAAGAAGTGAGTCCATGTGTACCTTGAGTAATCATCGACTATTACCAGAATATATTTCTTTCCATTGATACTCTGAACACGCATGGGACCACACAGATCCATATGAAGAAGATCTAACCGTCCTTTTGAGCTTGGTGTGGTTTTTGTTTTAAAGCTACTTCATTTAGCTTTACAAAGTTCACAAGAAGAACAAAGATGATCTTTGATGAATTTCAAGCTTGGAAGGCCTCTCACAATATCTTTCTTGGAAAGCAAGTTAATGGTATCAAAGTTGAGATGAGAAAGACGTTGATGCCATAACCATGCCTGAGTCTTTGAAGCTTTAGCCATGAAGCAAATTGGAGTTGATGAAGTTGTGTCTTGAAGTGAAATTGTGTAAAGATCAGTACCCCGTGTACCGGTAAGTAAGTCATTCCCATCATAATCACGAACAAAACATGTCTTCTTTCTGAAAGCAACTTCCAAATCCGCATCACAGAATTGACCAACCGAGAAAAGATTGTGATTGAGCCCTTCGACGTAGTATACCCTTTTTATCGTGATATTCCCCTGAACCAAATCTCCATATCCTAGGATCGGTGCAAATTGATCATTTCCGAATCGGACCGTACCCAGGAACTTCTCCACGAAGTTAATTAGAAGCTTGAGATTCCCCGTCATGTGCTTCGTGCATCCGGAGTCCAGTATGAAGAGAATTATTTGTATCACCTGCAGAAGAGTTAGAACACGATGGAGCATTTGCTAAATTGGATACCACAATATTTAAGATTATAGAATCATTAGTGTCCTTAGCAACATTGAAAAGCATACTAACACTCGTAGTCACATTTTCTGTCCTAACTTTAGGCATCCATTTATATCCGGGAGGACATTGATTAGCAAACCACCATTTCCAAGACTTACTAGCAGACTCATATAATTCCTTAATTTTGCTTCTAGGGTTCTTAGTGGTGGAGTCTGATGGATTACTTTTCGTAGTGGGGGTAGCACCAGAATGGTTCACTTTGCGTTTGGGTTTACTAGCACTAATAGGCATCACAGTTTGCTTCTTAGTTCTAGTTTCTACGCCTTTGACTTTATTCATAGCACACATGGAATGATTAGCATTAGCACACTTTCCACATTTGACACAAACAAATTTCACATTCATAGCATTCAAATCATTCACAGCATTCAAATCGTCATTACATGCGATAACAGAATTTTTATTCTTAAAAAAATTCAAATTCCTAGGGTGTTCTTCTACTTGCTTCATCTTCCCTTGATTCTTGTGTTTCCAGACCTTATCATTCACTTGAGTGCTCTTAAGCTGAGGCCGGCTAACACTAGTAGTGGTGACTATTCCTGTAGTAGAAGACACACGAATATTAGTGTTTCTAGAAGTCTGAGGCGAGTGAGTATCTTTGTTTGTGGTCTTAGTGGACATTCTATACATCCCTGGTTTAATCACATTATTGTGCTTAACACTTGGTGCTATAGGGTTCCTTATGGGTTGATTCTGTGGTAACCTTTCCTTTCCATCCATCTTGGGGGCAAACACAGGTTTTACAAACGAGGAATTTGATAAAGCAGAAGGTTTTCCCAAGATAGAAGATCTATTCACCTTAGAAGCATTTGGTTGTCTAACAATAGGTTTCTTAATGCTAGGTTCCACGATTTTCCCACCCATTTTAGCAACGAGTTTCTGCAACTCTGCTATCGCTCTGTCCCTGTCTTGTAACTGAGATTTCATCCCTTTAATTTCCAAATTCTGTTCATTCATTTCTCGAAACGTTTGAGAAAGTTTTTCTTGCAATTTATTATCATGTGGAAAACTACCAACGTCTTTTTGCAAAGCAAGTTCAAGTGAATGACAATGTTTTTTAAGGAAATTATTTTTGTGTTGAAGTAACTCAAAAGCCTTTTTGTCAACATTTTCTTTACGTTTCGAAAGCTCAATTTCAAGACGTTCACATTCTTTGCTTTTATCAAGATATTGGCATGCAACTTCAGAATATTCATCAATATCAGCACAAGATGTAAAATAAGCACACATAACATCTTTAGAAACGCATTCTTGTAAGAGTAAATCATATTCATCTGAAAAATCAGACTTCTCCATTTGAAGATCTTCAATGTGTTTCTCAAGAGATTCAACGTATTTTAAATCATCATACATTTCAGTCCGAATGAACTCCTCAAGTTGAAGGACAGTTTCTTTAATCAATGCCGTGTTTGGAATTAAGAGTTCTTTCACAAGCAAGGTAATATCTTGAGGAATCGGACGTGTCCACTCAACATTTTCACGTTTTTCCCAGTCTCTTTCAACAATAGATTTAACATTATCTATGTGGTGTTTAAGAATACCTAATGTTTTCCTACTCTTGCTTTTAGATTCATCTAGAGGGAGGTAGTTTATGTATTTGTAAACATTCGAGTTCTTAGGGGCAAATGCTTTCTTCCATTGAATTCTCTTTTGTTTGCATTCTAGAAACACTTCCTCACGAGTTTTCTGAGTTTGTTTGTTGAATAGGCCATAAAGACTATTCTCATAAGCATAATTATATGGTTTCACAAACTCCTTATTAACAAGTGGTTGACTATCATCATCCCAAAGGGCAGTCTCTTCACTATCGGCACTAACATGCATGCAATCAAGATCAGTTCTTTCAGTCTCATCAAGATAAAGATGCGGGTTCGCAGCTTGAGCTTTGGCAAGGTACTCAGGACTTGCAAATCTAGCTTGACCCTTAAACATCGATGGAGGTGCTAGCATTCTTACGGATTGAATAGAATCATGCGTTTTATAAACAACGTTCTTCAAAAAGTCGACTTGTGCTTCTAGTTTCGTTACTTTTTTAGTTTCTTTATCATATCTACTTTTGAAGTCGTGTTTTAACGCATCTACCTCTTGTTTCTTATCCTCAAGAATTTTAGCAGAATCAGTAGTGGTCATAGAGAGCTTTTGTTCAAGTTCATTAACTTTGGTATTGGCAAGGTACGTTTTTTGACGTTCATCCATTAAGAAAACATTATATTGACGCTTCTCTTTGGCTAATAACTCAAGAGTGGTATTATATTTGTTTTCAAAATCGTCCTTTTGACTTTTTAACGCACTTCCCTTGTACCCCTCAAGCTCTTTGGTTTTCTAAAGGAGCTCATCTCTATAGCTTTCAGTCATTTCAGTAGATTTGATAAGAGCAGCTTTGCATTCTTCAAAATTTTGAGTGAGCGTAGCGTTTGCCTTCTTTAATTGCTTTTGACTCTTTTTATTTTCAGTGACATCTTTTTGTAAAGTAGCAATTAAATTAGCAAGCGCAATACGTTCCTCTTCATCATATTCATTTGCATGTTGATCATCCTCAGACTCATTATTGCACATGTCTGATGAATCAGGTGTGGTATTGCTATCAACCGTTTCCATCATACACGTGTCATTAATGGCATTGGGTAGATCACTATGCTCAGGAATGTCACCAAACACATTATATTCATCAGTAGTGTGTACCTTATCGATTGGACCAGTGTCAAAGATAGGGCCATTGTCATCTTCAGTGACTTTGAGAACTTCTTCAACCTTTGCCATGTACGAGTAATGTGCATCGAGCTCTTGATCAGAATCTTCATCATCAGTATCATCAAGCATTGCTCCTTCCTCAGCTGACAATTTAACCCCTGCTTCCATCTTTTTGCAAAGCAGCATCTTTTCCTTATGATAACCAGAATCTCTAACCTGTTTTGGTTTCTTGCATTCCTTTGCCATATGCCCATAACCTTGGAAATTAAAACATTGAATCCCACTCTGCTGAACCACTTGACTTCCAAAATTTTCCCTATTCCCAGTAGCAGCAGCAATCCTCTGAGTATCATACTTAGCAGTTTGTCGATCATACCTTGCAGAACCCTCAACATGTGTTGGATTATGTCGATTGTAGAATCTTGATAACCTATGAATCTATGAAGTGGGTTGATGTTTTCTAGAGAGAGAAACTAGAGAGAGAAAGTGAGAGAAAACTATGTGTTATTTTACTAAGTGAAACTAGAAAATGAACAACAACCAACCCCTTTCCAAGGAGGAAAGGGGTATTTATACTTCCAAGCCTTATGTGGACTTGGGCCGGCCCATGACAAGCCCATGGACCGGTTCTTACTTAACTAAATAAGTAACTATTAACTACGAGCTATTACATCATTAATAATATTGTGGAGTGACCGATACTTCTAATATACGTAAAAACGTATTTCTAACAATCTCCCCCTAAGGGAGGTCACTTCACGTTACAAAGTTCTAAACCTAGCATACTATACTAAGTCTTCGTTCTTTAGCTCGTAGTCTTTTCTTCTTTTTCTTTTTGTTGTGAATATTTTGATTTGATCTTTTAGGCTTTGGCTTGAGAGCATTGTTCTTTTGGCCTTTCACGTGCGATTTTTGCCTTCTTGTGAATTTTGCCTCCTCGTGACTACATGTTCCACACACTTATGTCTTTTTGTTGAATTCTCGAAAGCTTCAGAGTTTGGTACAGCGGAAGACTTCATCTTGTACTTTCTTGAATTTTTTGCTGAACTTTGATGCAGAAAGAACATAAGCATGTGGGAACGACTTTTACAGGTATACCGCAACACCACCGTCTTTAACTGGTACACAGCAACACCACCGTCTTCAACAGGTACACAACAACGCCACCGTCTTTAACAGGTACACAACAACGACACGAATAAAATGGCTTTGAACATTTTATTCTAATTCGGTAGCATTTTACCTCCGATCGGTGAAGACCGTTGGACGATATTAGATATCGTACCCGTGACGGATAGTTTCAATTAAGTAACTTCCTGACAGGATTTCGTGGGTAAACCCGTTCTCTTTATTCGACCGTCCAAAGCTGACTGCGAACATAAAGAGTGAATCACTTGGATAAATTATCCTTGTGATTTGAAGCCGTCAATTCATGAAACCTGGAACAAGTGAATTTTAATTAAGTTTTTCACCATCGTTGCTTTCCAGTTGTCACGAGCTCAATTCATAAAGAATCTTGCACGTCACCTACCAAGTGCTGTTTGATGTTAACACTAGAAGGATTTCCACTCGTCACTGTGATCAATAAAGAGTCACTCTGAGTGTTCTGGCAAGATCGTATGATAATACGTAGAGGCCTGGAACGAGTTTAAGTTCAGTTAAGAATTAAACCACTGTTTCCTTCCAGTTTTTCACAAGATTGGTTCTAAAAGAACCGCACATGTAACCTACCATGAGCTTGTTTGATGTTGGCTCAAGCAGGATTTCCATCTTCATTGTAATACTTGCGTATTACTCGGATGTTCTGGCAATATTACAGGAATACTGCGTAGGACTCATGAAAATCTCTTACTTTTCACAGTGTGTGAGAAAGCAAGGAATAAATGGAAAGTGTCCTAATGAGACTTTTGATGATCTCTTGGCTCTAGACTCGATAGTGCGTTTTGATTTAGTGAGCGATGGCTGGAGAGGAGTGCCACCTTTTCAATACCAGTCTATTCGGAGTGAATAAACCAATAGATAATGTGTTGATCTCCGTGTGATTAAAACAAATACCTTTTGAGAGATATTTGAGTTAGCTGGGAAGGGTTGTGCATTGCATCACTGGGTCCATGATGTCTTTCTTCAATACCGAGAATCATTAGCAAAAATGACCTCAATAGCATATGTATTGACCCGTTTTCTGCCTAAAGTTGTAAGGAGGGCTTCTTTCTTTACACCCTTTATCTTTACAATTCTTTTTCATTCTTCAACCCCTTTAATGCTTACCAATACGTCATCACTAGCACCTTGTTGTGATTGTTCCAGTGCTAGCTTAAGTACTTGGTCGGCATTCAGCTACGTTCACATTCTTTCTCCATCTTTCCTAGGACTTCTAATTCTATCTAGGGAATTGTCCTTGGGAAGATTCCATCGGCTCTGATGAATCATTGGACTAGACCTATTCCTACCACCCTTTTGTCACCATATTCGTCGTGAATTAAGCGTGTTTTGGGAAGGAATTGCCACCATGAAAAATCATTGAAAATCACATAAGGTACTTGTGATATTGAAATCAAAAGATTTGTACCTTAGGTGTTTTGTTCATAAAAAACGCTCCCCCTTAACACGTGCTTTACACATATTAAGTTGGATAATCGTTAAGTCTTTTTCATCTTTTAGCCAAGTATCCTTTAAATCTCCTTAATCCCATTTTCTCCCCTTATCCAAAATGTTAACCATTAATATTTGGATATTGAATGGATTAACCGGTCTTTGGGTAAAAATGAAATCGATGTTTGGCCATAGAACATGTTAATGCTCCCCCTTAAGTTAATAAGGGATAGTTGTAGTGCTTTAGTATGATATATTTTGAAAGATTTAGAATCTCGTGAGAAATTCTTGAAAAATTATCATACTTTAACACTACATCAAGCCGTACAAGCACAATATTCACAAATATACATATTCACAATTGAAAACCAATATAAAGTGGACCTGAAATGTACGACCCATTAGATGGATCGTTGCAGTAACTTGTGGTGCACTCCATATGGTCTACCACCAACGAATCTTTCCAAGCTCCTCATCAATCTACGTTCACGGAGCTTTTGATCAATCTTCTTGATCACATACTTCGCCATCTGCCGATAACCCTGATGCCAATCCTCAGTCATCTCTGGTAGAGTCCCACCCGAATTGAGATGATCCAACTTTCCTCTGACGTAGATAAGAGTCCCATCACTGTACTTATAAAGCTCACCCACCCTCATAAACTTCATTAACCCTCGACTGTTCAAGTAGAAAATCCCACAATTCGGAACAGAAATGCCGGTATAGGGACATCTGTTGACATGTTGAGGTAACACTTGATTCACTGGACGGGTTAGGTTAAGCTTCCTTTGGTAACTTTTGACTCCCAACTGAAGATCTTCAACTCGTTTCTTGATAACAACGCTTCGTGTGAACATACGAAGTGCTGTATTCAAGGCAATGAGGTCTTCACGAGGAATATGTGTAAGTTGATCACGGGTCATCAGAAGCAACATATCTTCGATATCCTCAAGGCGAATGATAGAAAAATCTCCCTGCTGGATTTTGTATTCTCTGTCATCCTCCCTTTTCAAACGAATCTCCGTCACATGATAATAGCCATTCTTGGCTTCAGTTTTCAGCCCTAAAATACTGGAGATGCGGATATCGGATCTAACGTTGCTTCCTGAATTGACTAAGCAGCAACCCCTGTACGCCCTTCGGACTCGTTCGTCCCAATAAGATGCACCTATAACAGCATACATATCATAATTACGAGTTACCTTTGGGACCCAGAGTCGGTTTACCTTTTCCTCGATCCAGGGGTATTGTCCCCCAGTTGGCAGCTTTCAGCAAGGTCAAGGAGGTTGCGTACTTTGATGAACCCTTCAGAAGATACTCAAGATCATAGGTGACGAAGAAGTCGAGAGCAATCTGATTATCTTGAATAGGATCAAGTGGAGGTGGAGCTCTTTCTGATTCATGAAGACCTGGCCGTTGAACGGTATTCAGAGCTTTCAGGATCTCATCAGCATAGTACTCGAACTCCATTCGGGTTAACCGGGTTTTGGCGCGAATTCTCTTATCCTTCAGCGCTCTCTTCACCAACGACGGAGTAACCGAAGTCTTATACTCATGAGCCAGAAATGCACATAAGTCAATCGAACTTCGGATACGGAGATATAAGACATCTCTGTCAGCGTCTGTGATTGGATCATATTGCGCCGCTGCCGTGATCCAAGCCTGTGGTGGTACAGTCTCGTCAATCTCCAACGTGTCTGCCCAGTCCCTTGTGCTTGATTCAGGAACAGTAGATTGTGGTTCTTGTTGTAGAGGAGTGGAAACGTGAACATCTGCTGGTTCTGATTCAGGCATTTCGGCGGTGTCATGAACGGGTGAGTGTTGTGCAGCTTCAGGTTCAGTTACTGATTCTGCAATCACAGGAGCAACAACAACAGGACTAACAGGGTTAGTGGTAACAGGTATAGATACAGCAATAGAAGTACCGGGAATCGATGACGCTGTAGTAGCATTCACATCGTGGCGCCACTTAGATCGTCTTGATTCTGTTGATGTTGATTTTTCCTTCTGCGCTGCATCTTTCTTGGACTTGGTTCCAGACTTAGCATGTTTCTTTGAGCTGGCAACCTTATCCCCCTCTTTAGGCTGTTTACCCCCATCATCATCCCCATCGCTATCCTCGTTACTTCCCCTAGCACTCTCCTCATTCCCATCACCACCATCATCGCCATCATCATCATCATCATCATCATCATCATCATCCTCATCATCATCATCATCATCATTCTTTTCCTCTTCTTCTCCTTCTTCTTCCTCTTCTTCTTCACCAGTACCCTCTTCCTGTTCACTATCATCTTTGTCCTCCTCAGGTAGAATGTGATAAGGTACCACACTTCCAAACGTTTTGAATAACTTATCATCCTCCATGATAGCGTCATTCAGGGATTTGTAAAGAGCCCGTTGAATCCTAGATTTATCAAACGATCCAAGTTCCCTCATACGAGCTTTGAGGATCTTCTTCAATTCAAAATCCGTCAAGTCATAGGCAATTTTGTAGGCGGATTCAGAGGGATTGGATGACTTGATCATCAAGTTCTCAGCCGCGAGTGTCTTCAACTCATCGCGCAGTTTAGGCATAATGGATTCAACAGATTCTTGCACTCTCTCTTCAACAGAAGCTTCAAGTGCTTCTTTCTGCTCCTTATATTTATCCCTCATCGCTTGAAGTCTGGTGATTCGTGCAACATGTTTATCAGCTTCAGCCTGCTTAACCTGAGCTAGTTCTTCTGCATGAGCTTTTCGTGTTAACTCCATCTCTGCAGCGAACTTAGCAAGCATCTCTTCTTGGGATTTCTTAGATGCTTCTTCACTTTGGGCTCGTCTAAGTAGCTCTTGGCGAAGTTCATCCATCTCTCTTTTGTGATTATCCGTATGTTTATCCAACATTTCGGCCATTACAAATACAGCCATTGAAGACGTTGCAGAGCTGCTCTGGGTCGAGTGAAGAGGCTCGGTTGTTACTACGGTGCTAAGGATAGGAGTTATCGGTGGTGGAAGAAATGGTGTTGAAACCGGTCTGGTTGGTAAGGGTTGTATTGGTGGAGGTTGAGTTGCTAAAGGTTGAGTTACTAACGGTTGAGTAGACACCATGATTGTAGGAGCACCAGACTCCTTTTCAACACTTGCTGAAACGGGGGGGATGGATTTATCCTTCGAAGTAGAATATCTTTCAGGTGATCCAAACTCAAAAACATCCTCTGGCTCCTCGTACTCTTCTTCAATATTTACCCGTGCACCCGAACCACTACCTCCCGTGTCTTTCTTACTCTTTTCAATAGCTATCTTCATCATTTTTCTCTCCGCCTTGTCAAGAGTAGGATCGACATCAACATCCTCTTCGTCGTGTAGAACTAACTCATCAGCCTTGCCCTTTCCCTTCTTAACTTCAGTCTTCTTCTTCTTGGTTTCGGGTTCAGGTAAAGCAGCTGGTTGCTTGCGTTTACCTTTACTCTTGACTGTAGTAGACGAGTCTTCTCCAGTCTGAAGGCTTGCTTTCAGCTTCTTGATCTCTAGCAGCAGTAGCTTGTAATCAGCAGAGCCTTTGATTTTATCCGTCAAAAGATAATCGGGAATAGGACCAGGAATCACACCACCAGATGGTCCTTCATGCCTTAGATCCATAGTATCATCATCTTCTTCAGTGTGATGCTGACTTGCTGCACGCCTATCAATAGTAACATCATTCTTCATAAAATAATTAATGATAAGCTTGATAAACCGAGGATAAGGAAAGAAATTTGTCTTCAGCTTCTTGTTTTGGAAGAGTTGGAAGGTGAATTCTTCCCACAACAATAATGCATAATCTGCATTTGCGCCTTTATACATTCCATGGAAGATGTTCATAATAGGACTGCGCAAAGCATCATGCCCACTTGTTTTCGGTGTAAGACATCTACTGAGAATACCCAACATTGCTCTCCAAGGTTGTCCTACTTTAGCAGTGGTAAACTCAGACGCAACTCGTATGTTAGGACATCCAAGAGCCTCGAACATCTCCATGAGTTCATCTTTAGTAGGATCCCTCGAAAATGACATGCCTTTGGGTGTATCCCGTATACCAAAAATCTTACGGAAGTCTGAAACTGTGAGCGTCTGCTGCTTGTTGTCGATGGTGAAGGTGATCTTGTTTGAAGTACTCTCCTTGGTAGCCCAGAACTCATACATGTAATCATAAGGCACCGAGGCAGTACTCCTAAGGGCGTTCTTGAAATGAGAGTGATCAAGGATTGCTATGGCTACTTTAAATCCATGGTGAGTGGATTTTGAGACTTGCTTCAGCCGGTAATTGTTTGGTATGAACTTGAGGGTTCGTGCTTTAGCAATAGCGGCTTCTCTAGAGTCTTGGATTGCTTGTACATTTGGATTAGTCATTGTATCTGCTTAAGATAAGACATGAAAGGTTGATGCACAAAAATATATAGATATGTATCACTTATAACTTCTAAGCATAACACATTTCAACAAGTACTTATAATATGCAAACACTATTAATCAAACAACTCTTCATTCGGAACTTCCTTCATTCGGAACTTCTTCATTCGGAACTTCTTCATTCGGAACTTCTTCATTCGGAACTTCTTCATTCGGAACTTCTTTCATTCGGAACTTCTTTCATTCGGAAGTCCTTCATTCGGAACTTCTTTCATTCGGAACTTCCTTCATTCGGAACTTCCTTCATTCGGAACTTCCTTCATTCGGAACTTCCTTCATTCGGAACTTCCTTCATTCGGAACTTCCTTCATTCGGAACTTCCTTCATTCGGAACTTCCTTCATTCGGAACTTCCTTCATTCGGAACTTCCTTCATTCGGAACTTCCTTCATTCGGAGCTTCCTTCATTCGGAAGTCCTTCATTCGGAAGTCCTTCATTCGGAAGTCCTTCATTCGGAAGTCCTTCATTCGGAAGTCCTTCATTCGGAAGTCCTTCATTCGGAAGTCCTTCATTCGGAAGTCCTTCATTAGGAAGTCCTTCATTCGGAAGTCCTTCATTCGGAAGTTGTTATCCATGTTCATTCGGAACTTAACAAACGCAGCTATGAAAGATTAATCTAGTCGCATTTAGTGAGTTCTAAAGCAATCTAAGGCAACAAATCATAATCTAATGCTATTCTGCATAAAACCCACCAAAAATCCCTAGTTAATTAATCCTAAATTAATCACAAACCCTAATTTGATTTAAACTGATTAATCGATTAATTTAGCAGGATTAAGGAATGAGTAAGGTGAATTAGAAATTAAAGATTGATGTTTGTACCTTGTTTATTCGAATGAAATGGATTGGATGATTAAAATCGAAAGTTTGAAAGCTCGTGTGTGTGTGTTTAATGGCAGCAAGATGAAAGAAACAGTGAAGAAGAATAGTAAGGGGACGGGGGGTTTTGTTTGACTAGGTCAAGTTTTAGCAACTTTCACACATTGTCACTTTTTAACCCTACATTTTTTACTCCTTTTCCCTTTTAGGTTTAAAACTCTTCATTTTTTTCCTTGACCATTGTTAAACTTAGCCACTATTAACTTTCACACAACTTAGCAATCGCAACCTATTTGCAAATCTCCAAAATCTAAAGCAAGTCCTATCACCTTGAACGAGCACAAGTCGTTTTCTAAAGCAATACCACTCATTTACCATTTAGCCATTAATTTTCCACAATCACTTTTGAAAATCAATTTAATGACGAAGATGATTTAATATTTTCTCCCCCTTAAACGATGACCCGTTTTCTATTTAAAGAGCTGTGGTCATTGTTTAAAGAGTCAAATATTGATGAAAACATTTCCAATTAATGTCTTGAAAAAGATTGATTCGTGGTGGCAATAAGATTTCTCTTATTTTAACAAATTAATGCACTGAGACGTACATTAATTCGTGTTAGACCAAGTTATAAAGTAAACTTGATCCCTTTGCATGATTTGGCTTGTAAATCATGCCCGAGAAAATTAATTCCCGTTCTGAGCCAACGTTTTCCAAGGAAATACGTGACTTTAATATGAAAACCGGGTTGCAGTCTGAAATAACGACAAGCCATAATGGGCATGTTTTAAAAATGTACAACTTTTATACGGACTCTATTTATGGCACCGTGTCAATATTGATCGACATTTCTAAGGCCGTAAATATTACCGTACTGAAAGACATGCCCGATTTAAAAACGAAAAATATTTTTGGTTTTTCTTGATTTTATAATTTTTATGGTTTTTCTAGGTTTTATATTTTTTATGGTTTTTGTTGGTTTTATATTTTTGTATTTTTTCTTTTGTGGTTTATATATTTACTATAATATACATGATCACGAACAAAGGATACTCTGAATAGTTTACCACCACTATTCAGCTGATTCTTCTGCCAACTCTTTGAGAGTCGCTGGAGTGAATGATTTCATGCCAAGCTTGTCGATCAAAAACTCGATTCGTCCTCGATCTAAGGCTTTGGTGAACATATCCGCCAGCTGGTACTCAGTAGTGACAAAATACAGCTCGATCACTCTGTTCTCCACCTGCTCCTTAATGAAATGGTAGCGAATGTCTATGTGCTTGGCCCGGGAGTGTTGAACATAGTTGCAGCAAAGGGCAATGGCGCTCTTGTTGTCACAATACATCGGGATTTTGTTGAATCCCAAACCGTAGTAAGTTAATTGTGATCTCATCCAAAGGACTTGAGCACAACAACCGGACATGGCGATGTATTCAGCCTCCGTGCTAGAAATTGCAGCGCTTTTCTGCCTTTTTGAAGACCAACTGATCAATCTATCTCCAAGGAGTTGCACAGATCCAGAAGTGCTACGCCTCGTGTCTTGACATCCAGCATGATCGGCATCTGCGTATGATATTAAAGCAATAGAGGAATCTTTCGGATACCATAGACCACGATGAAGTGTTCCTTTTAGATACCGAAAGATCCTTTTAACAACATGTAGGTGCTTTTCGGTAGGCCGAGCCTGATACCGGGCACACATGCATACAGAAAATTGCAAATCAGGCCTGCTAGCAGTCAGATAGAGAAGGGTGCCGATCATCCCACGGTAAAGTTTTGGATCGACAATAGTCCCATTCCTATCTTCATCTAACTTGGATTTCTCCACCATTGGAGTGTCCACGGGGTCACAATTTTCAAAGTTATATTTCTTTAAAGATTCAAGAGCATATTTGGATTGATTAATAAAGATGCCTCTGGGATTCTGAGAAATCTGTAATCCTAAGAAAAATGAAATTTTTCCCATCATCGACATCTGAAAGCGTGTGGACATTATCTTCTCAAAGCGATTTGACAATTCTATGTTAGTGGCAGCAAATATTATATCAACATAAATTTGTACCAGAATCATGTCGTTGTCCTCCTTGAGAGTGAATAGAGTGGGGTCCACCTTGCCTTTGGAGAAGCCTTCCGAAATGAGGTATGTTGAAAGGAGATCGTACCACGCGCGTGGAGCTTGTTTCAACCCATAGAGAGCCTTCTTAAGCTTGTACACATGATTAGGAAACTCCGTGCTAACGAACCCATCCGGCTGACGAACATAGACCTCTTCCCTTAGTTCACCGTTCAAAAATGCCGTCTTCACATCCATTTGATAGACGATCATATTCATATGAGCAGCATATGCAAGGAATAGTCTAATAGCCTCCAATCTTGCCACAGGAGCAAAAGATTCTTCAAAGTCTATACCCAAGGCTTGTTTATATCCTCTAGCGACCAATCTAGCCTTATTCTTCAATACTGCACCCATCTCATCGAGTTTAACCTTATAAACCCATAACAAAGTAAGGATGTTAACCTTGTCAGGGAGAGGAACCAATTCCCATTCTTCAAGTCTTTGGAATTTATTTAGTTCCTCCTGCATGGCTTCAATCCAAGATGATTGAGTCATAGCCTGCTGCCAATTTTTAGGTTCAACTTCAGAGAGAAATGCATCAAAGTAGCAATATAGTGCACTCTCTTGTAATTGATGGCGTGTAGAGACTGGTCGATCTAGATCTCCAATGACATTCCTAATTGGGTGATCTTTTGTCCATTTGGTGCTATGATTTTCAATCCTAGGTGGTCTGGAGTGAACAATAGAAGGAGCTTCTTCTGAGGTAGACGCGGCTGAAGGGTTTTCAGGGAACGGTATACCAAAGAAAGGAAGCTCTTTTAAGTGAGCATATTCTAAATCATGATCAGTAGAACCCTCTTCCACATCATTAGGCACAAGTAGGGGTGATGATTCAGGTGTAGTTTGAGAATCACTTGGTAAAGGTGCATCCGGTTCAATGTTAATTGTAGATGCATTAGATAAAGGTTCATTAGCTTGAGCAACCACTTCAGGGATTGGAGTGATCAATACAGGTGCTAGAACTTCATCAGTCGGGGGATCAAAGAATTCATCAAACAATGGTTGAAATAGTTTATCCCACTCGGGCCTTGTTGGTGGTAAAAATGATGTAGAAGTAGGATTATTGGGAACTAATCCGGAACTAATAGCACCGGTTCCCATCTCATGAAGTGCGGGTTCAGAGCTGTGTTGCTCAGAAGCCATCGCTGTCAGCTCATCGAAATCTGCGTCCATAGTTTCTACAATCTTACCAAGACGACGGTTGTAAATTCGGTATGCTTTCTTGGACGGTGAGTAACCAATGAAAATACCTATATCGGCTTTCGGTTGAAGCTTGCCCAAGTTCTCACTATTAATGTTTGGATAACAAAGAGCACCAAACACATGAAAAAATGAAACATCGGGTTTACGGTCATGTAGAAGCTCATAAGGTGTTTTTCCATGGCGTTTCCGAATGATAGAACGGTTTTGGGTGAAACATGCAGTAGATATAGCTTCTGCCCACAAGAACAATGGAGCGTTCGCATAAATGAGCATAGTCCTAGCAGCTTCCATAAGCGTACAATTCCGTCTTTCAACGACACCGTTTTGTTGTGGAGTGCGTGCAGCGGATGTTTCATGTGAAATACCAACTCCTTCATAGTAATCACGAAGAGTCTGGTTGACGAACTCTGTTCCATTATCTGTACGAATACGGCGGACAGTAGTATTCAAACGTACCTGAATGAATTTCAGAAAAGTGATGATAGCCTTCGGTGCTTCATCCTTTGTACGTAGAAATCTAACCCATGTAAACCTGGAGAAATCATCCACAATAACCAGAATGAATTTCTTACCGCTCACACTTTCAGTTCTCATTGGCCCACAAAGATCCATATGCAAAAGATGAAGTTTTTCTTGATTGGTGTCTTCAGCTTTGGGCTTATATGATTTCTTGGTACTTTTCCCCCTTGAACACGCGGAACATAAATGATCCTTGTGAAATTTGAGCTTTGGAAGACCACGAACTAATTCGTTTTTAGCCAGATGATTGATAGCATCAAAATTAAGATGAGATAATCTGCGATGCCATAACCATGACTTGGTCTTAGATGCTTTAGAGAGAAGACATACTGGAGAGGCGGCCATCATGTCTTGTAGGGACAACGTATAAAGATTTGCACCACGAGATCCCTTCAACAAATCTTTTCCTTCCAAGTTGCGGATGAAACAAGTGTGTTGTCGAAAAGCAACCTCTAGGTTGGAATCACAAAACTGTCCTACTGAAAATAAGTTATGACCAAGACCTTCTACATAGTATACCCTTGAAATCGTAACGTTTCCAATCTGATATTGACCATACCCCATTATCTTTGCAATATGATCATTCCCGAATTTAACCGTACCAAGAAACTTGCTGACGAAATTTCGGAGCATCGAGCGATCTCCGGTCATATGCTTTGAACAACCAGAGTCCAAATACCACAGGATGATTTGGACCACCTGAAAATATCACCACACGAAGACAATGTAGAGGTATCGGAATCTGAGTGTTCCTTGTTATTAGCAGGTACAGATTTAATAATCTTAGATTTGCTAACTCTAGGTTTCTTAGATTTCCTAGCCTTCTTCTTCCTAGTTGGTGGTGTAGATTCTAGTTGGCGTAAATCCTGAGGTATTTCTTCACTGATAGGCACTAAGTGGGGGCTGACCTAATTAAAGGGCGCTGTTTCCATACTTTAGTGCTAGTGTGCCTAATTAAAGGACGCTCAGACCTAACCTCAATGGATGCATTCCTAGTTAAAGGGCACATTTTTCCATCTAATGTAAAGGTCCTACCAGTGGGACGCCATTGCCAGCCAACTTGGGCACGAGTTCTACCTGTTGGCTTCCATTCAAGACCATTCCTAATGGCATTCATTTCATTCACATGATCAATAAGACACAAATCATGACGTTGGGAAAACATACATTCATTACAATTCCAACAATTTAAATTAGAATTCACGAATGGTTTAGGCTTCTGCACAGGCGCAGAGCTTTTAGTCTTAACATGATTCTTTTTATTTAAAACTGAACTAACATTCCTATGGTGAGCTTCTACTTTCTTCTTTTTGGCACTACTAGTGGAGGGCTTGATCTTATCTTTCTTGAGTGGCGATCCTTTAGCCTTAGTAGTCTCTTTTACTCCTGTAGAAGGCAAAGTGGGAACATTAGCAACAGATTTTAAAGGTGCCTTACTTGATGGTGCCAGTGAGGTTTTGCTCTTGGAGTCTTATTGAATGGAGTTACAGCAATGGGCCTATTAGTAAGTAGTGCAGAGTCTGGTTTACCTATGTATTGCAAATATGCTAAGCAATATTGAACTCGCTTAATATATTCATGAGCCGAATAATAGTAGCTACTTGAGGGATCTAAGGCATAAAGATCGTCTAAAATATCCCTAACAAGATCTACATGCTTAATGGCATTCCGCATATAATCATCGTAGGTAACCGGGTTTCTCTTATGAAGCGGGTTCTTATAAAGCACTACTGACTTGGTTGTCGGAGCACTAGTGGACGGTGCAGAGTCGGTAGCTAAGTTATCAACAACTTCTTGTCGGGTGAGAAGAAGTGTCTCCTTTAACTCGGCCAAAACCATGTTTTTGTCAGTGAGCAGGATGTTTAAGTCAGAGATTTCCTCACACTTTTGGTTCAGTTGTTCAACATAAGATTGTTGCTGTGCCGCATTAAAAGCGAAGCGTTCTTCTAGTGAACCATAAAGAGCGGATAGTCCCTGTCTTGTCCGATCCATCTCCCCTAGAACAGACGAAAGTCTAATTTCTAAGACCTGGTTTTTAGACTCTGCAGCCTCTAGTTCCAATTTTAGTGTTTCATTTGATGACACATCTCTCTTCAATCTCATAATCTCTTCCTCTAATGCCTTAACTATTGCAATCATCTTGTCACTTGTCTCAACACCGTTTTCACAACCATTTGATATCAAAAGATCCTCATTTTGAGTTTGTTGTTTTAATTCTAAAGATATACAATGTTGTTCTAGTTGATTAAAGCGTTTCGAAAGTAAATTGTAAGAATCTTGTAGCTTTTAAAACTCAGCGTTAGATTCGTGACAAGAATGATTATCTACCTCATTTACAGTATCAGCAACATTTACAGAGAGATCACAAACATCATCACAAATATTCACAGCATCACAATTAATCATAGCGGATGTAAGCTCATTCGAAACATTTACAGTAGTAAGCACATCACACGAAATTACTGCGGACAAGAATCGGTCATATTCAGTTAAAATCTTTTCTTTTTCAATTAGTTGTAGTTCGTAAGCGGTGTCCATTTCATAAAACACTTTTTGAACTTCACCAATTTCAAACACAAGATTTTCCTTAAGAGATGCAAAACTTCCTTTTAGACTTTCGACAAACGGATTGATCTCATTTTTAAACACCTCGTTCATGTGTTCGAAAGCCCATTCTCCGGCGTTTAGGCCATTTGAAGTCGTACATTCCAAAATGACCTTGTCAAAATTAGTAAAGTATTGATTAATCTCTTGCAAGTTTAACCATACAGTGCTAACAGGTGGAAGATCCTTTAGAATTTCCTTAGGACCTTCCATGTTGACAAGTGTAGGAAATGTACTAGGGTTTTCTTCATTCAACATGTAGGTTGGTGCTGTAATGAGATTTTTGTCCATATGGAAGCGAATTCTAAAATCCGTTTTAGCAAGTTCCTTATTCATTTTAAAATAATCACACTCGGGATATTTTGCAGAATTGTATGACCGATTCTCATCAACTAGATCCTTACTTGTTCGATCATCAAAAATAACAATCGGGTCTAAGACCAATCCTAATTGGGTTGCATTATAAAGTCTTGGACTATGTCTTAAAGCTTGTTTTGCATACCGTGGGTTAGGGGGAAGGCCTTTTTGACGTGATAAGTTAAATTCTCTAAAGGAAGCATCAAATAAGTGCACTAGTTGAGAAGCAGCGTATTGTCTTAAAAGCAAATAATCTAGACTTCTAATCTTATTAGCAGCATTAATCTCCATTTCATTCTTCTTAGACTCGAGTAATTCAAAATCCGTTTGAAGTTTTTGAAAATTAGTGACTACTAACTCCTTTTCTTTAAGTTCATTAGAAAGATTTGCTCTTAAGTTTTCAATTTCTTGCAAATGAACCATTTGTTTGTTTCGAAAGTGATCATATTCGGGATTTGTTAGAACACTAGACGAAGGCACTAATTCTAAGGTTTGAACTTTCTCATTGCTTAAGACAAGCTCATCAGACAAATTCTTATTCTTAGCTAGGGTTTCTAAGAGTGCATCATTCATTTGGCTAAGTAATGTAGCAGGAACCATGACCAAATCTTGTTGAGCAGGAGTATGCGTATGCGAAATGGCTCCCGGTTGTGATTCACTCAAAGTCTGGGGACTCACATTGATATTACTATCATTGATTGTCTCCTCATTTGAAAGACTCACTACCGAAGATTCATTCGAATCAGCACGCTCTTGCACGACTTGATGTGGTTGAATACTAGCATCAGTGGTATTAACAGTGGTATTAATAAGTACCTCAGATCTCTTTTCTGGCCCTAAGCTGGAGATAGTTGCCATGAGAGTTGCCTTTGCAGATTGAAAGTCATCACAGTCTGAGTCATACGCATCAAGATCATCTGCTTGGTATGCTGCATTCTGTGTGGTGACAACGTCTTGTTCAGAAATCCCTGGATCAGCAAGAAATGCAAGCTCCTCTTCATCAAGTTCCCTTCCTTGTGCCTGAGCATTAACCAGATAAATCTTTTCTGCAAACCATTGACCATCCCTTCTCCTCTTGGGTTTCTTGCAATCCCTGGACATGTGTCCTTCTTCCTTGCAGTTGTAGCATGTAATCATTCTCAACTTGCCTGTGGAATTAGCCCGTGGAGGATTGTTGACCATTGGAGCAGGATTGACCGTACGAGCATTGGTAGTTGATGTGGTAGGTCTCCCCTGATATGGTTGAATAGGTTGAACCATTACCCTGCCATTCTTAATAGTAGCTTGTTGGCGAGAATTGGATGAATTCCTCAACTGATTGTTGGTAGGAGCTGATCCCCTAAATCCTAGTTTGCTTAAAGTCCTTGTGAGATAAGCAGACATAGTGGTTAACACTTCAACTGGGTCAGCTCCTTGTTTGAATACAGGAATGGGGACTTCCTCATCATCACAATACATTGCTTGGTCTTGTAGAGCTGCATAATCACTAGAAGGAATACTCATTTGATCAGGGTAGCTTGTTGGATATGCTGCATTCTCTTGATAAGAAGAATATGAAGATTGAGCATAAGGTGCAATACTTGCTGGGTGAGGTTGTGTAGCATATTGTGATGAAGGTGCACTAAACCGATATTGTTGCTGATGTGAGGTGGGTGGTTGCGGTAGAATCGAGTATTGGGGGAAGGTTGGTGTCATGTAAGGTGATGGATGATAGGCTTGATGTCCCAAGATATAAGGAGTGTTGTTGTGAGACAAGCTTGGTTGATTCGCCATCAAAGCTAATGAGTCAGGGTACATACCTCGAGGCGAACGGTGCATGATCACATGTTTCTCATGCTGCTGAAGAAAAGCATATAGTTGATCCAAATTGCACTTATGCAAATCCCTGGTTAACTTAACATCGGTAATATACTCACCCCATTCAGCTTGAGGTAAAGTATTCAAGAATTTGGTGTTAACCTGGAATGGAGCAATCACGAGATTGTATACATTCAGATCATTCATGAGTGTGGTGAATCTGAAGTAATAATCGTGAAGCGTTTCCCCTGGGTTGTACGTGAATCTATCAAACAGATCATACAACTGACATTCCCTTTCCTGTTTGGTGAGAGACGTACCTTGTAGCAACACCTTAAGACGTTCCCATAAATCCTTTGCCACCGTATACTGACTTACCATTCGATAGATGTCATGTGGAAGGGCTTGGAGAATGGTTTGAAGAGCTTTTTCGTCTGCATCTGCAACAAGTTGTTGAGCTGGAGTGAGTTCTTCAAATTCTCGGGGTCGAGTCACGTTGTTAACCACGATGGTACCATAGTCAAGTGGACCATTTAAAATTGACTTAACCATAAGCCTCCCATAAACCGGTTTTCCCTTAAGGTAAGACATCATCCGGCCTTGCCATGCTTCAAAAACTTCTTTGATGAGCATTGGAGGGCGATTATCCGTTCCCGTAATGACGGAAATATCCGTAAGGGATGTCATCTGAGGCATTACTGAATTAAGATTCATTTTCTTAACTTCAAAGAGACAAAGATTATCGGTTGATCGAGCAGTGAAGTAAAGCTAGTGAATTGTGTTGAGTTTTTGTTGTAAGAAACCAAGATTAAATCCTCTAAAAAATCGTCGAAAAAACAAGTAAAATAACCCTTGATTCGGAACTTTTTGTTGATTCGGAAGTTTGATTCGGAAGATTTGGCTTGGAATACCTTGATTCGGAACTTTTGGTTCGGAAGTCTTGATCCGGAACTTTCCCTTGATCCGGAACTTTTCCCTTGATCCGAAACTTTCCTTGATCCAGAACTTTCTCCTTGATCCGGAACTTTCCTTGATCCGGAACTTTTGGTTCGGAACTTCCTTGATCCGGAACTTTCCTTGATCCGGAACTTTTGGTTCGGAACTTCCTTGATCCGGAACTTTCCTTGATCTGGAACTTTTGGTTCGGAACTTCCTTGATCCGGAACTTTTGTTGATCCGGAACTTTTCGTTCGGAACTTTTGGTTCGGAACTTTGGTTGATCCGGAACTTTTTTGTTAGAAATACGTTTTACGTATATTAGAAGTATCGGTCACTCCACAATATTATTTATGTTGTAATAGCTCGTAGTTAACAAATAGTTATTAGTTGCTTATTAAGTTAAGTAAGAACCGGTCCATAGGCTTGTCATGGACCGGCCCAAGCCCATGTAGCTTGGAAGTATAAATACCCCTTTCCACCATGGAAAGGGGTTGGTTGTTGTCATTTTCCTAGTTCCATTTATTGAAATAACACATAGTTTCTCTCACTTTCTCTCTCTAACTTTCTCTCTCTAGAAAACAACAAACCCCTTCATAGATTCATAGGTTATCAATATTCTACATTTGGTATCAAGAGCTATGGGGTGATTTAAGGTAGTGATTTGTGTGGTTTTTTAGTTTTTGATTGTATTAGTGTTCTTTAAAAAGATTCATCTTGATTCTTGGTGTTTTTGGTGTTTTTGTGATTGGGATTAGTGGATAAGTATTAGTTTTTACTTATTATTGTAGAAATCACAAAACTTTTTGGGTTATTTGGTCAAAATCTGGGTTTAATCTTCATATTAGTGGTCGACTGTTCATCGGTAAAAGGTTTCTTATTACCCAGCAAAAGTTCCGAACCAACAAGTTCCGGATCAACCAAGGAAAGTTCCGAACCAAGAACTTCCGAACCAAGAAGTTCCGGATCAAGCAAAGTTCCGAACCAAGAACTTCCGAACCAAGAAGTTCCGGATCAAGCCAAAAGTTCCGAACCAAGAACTTCCGAACCAAGAAGTTCCGGATCAAGCCAAAAGTTCCGAACCAAGAAGTTCCGGATCAAGAAGTTCCGAACCAAGAACTTCCGAACCAAGAAGTTCCGGATCAAGCCAAAAGTTCCGAACCAAGAACTTCCGAACCAAGAAGTTCCGGATCAACCAAAAGTTCCGAACCAAGAACTTCCGAACCAAGAAGTTCCGGATCAAGCCAAAAGTTCCGGATCAAGAAGTTCCGGATCAAGCCAAAAGTTCCGAATCAAGGTAATTCCAAGCCAAATCTTCCGAATCAAACTTCCGAATCAACAAAAAGTTCCGAATCAAGGGTTATTTTGCTTGTTTTTTCGACGATTTTTTAGAGGATTTAATCTTGGTTTCTTACAACAAAAACACAACACAATTCACAAGCTTTACTTCACTGCTCGATCAACCGATAATCTTTGTCTCTTTGAAGTTAACAAAATGAATCCGAATTCAGTAATGCCTCAGATGACATCACTTACGGATATTTCCGTCATTACGGGTACGGATAATCGCCCGCCAATGCTCATCAAAGAAGTTTTTGAAGCATGGCAAGGCCGGATGATGTCTTACCTTAAGGGAAAACCAGTTTATGGGAGGCTTATGGTTAAGTCAATTTTAAATGGTCCACTTGACTATGGTACCATCGTGGCTAACAATGTGTCTCGACCAAGAGAATTTGAAGAACTTACACCAGCTCAACAACTAGTTGCCGATGCAGACGAAAAAGCTCTTCAAACAATTCTCCAAGCTCTTCCCCATGACATCTATAGGATGGTAAGTCAGTATACTGTGGCAAAGGATTTATGGGAACGTCTTAAGGTGTTGCTACAAGGCACGTCTCTCACCAAACAGGAAAGGGAATGTCAGTTGTATGACCTGTTTGACAGATTCACTTACAACCCAGGGGAAACGCTTCACGATTACTACTTCAGATTCACCACACTCATGAATGATCTGAATGTATACAATCTGGTGATTGCTCCATTCCAGGTTAACACCAAATTCTTGAATACTTTACCTCAAGCTGAATGGGGTGAGTATATTACCGATGTTAAGTTAACCAGGGATCTGCATAAGTGCAATTTGGATCAACTATATGCTTTTCTTCAGCAGCATGAGAAACATGTGATCATGCACCGTTCTCCACGAGGTATGTACCCTGATTCATTAGCTTTGATGGCGAATCAACCAAGCTTGTCTCACAACAACACTCCTTATATTTTGGGACATCAAGCCTATCATCCATCACCTTACATGACACCAACCTTTCCCCAATACTCGATTTTACCACAACCACCCACCTCACATCAGCAACAATATCGGTTCAGTGCACCTTCATCACAATATGCTATACAACCTCACCCAGCAAGTATTGCACCTTATGCTCAATCTTCATATTCTTCTTATCAAGAGAATTCAGCATATCCAACAAGCTACCCTGATCAAATGAGTATTCCTTCTAGTGATTATGCAGTTCAAGACCAAGCAATGTACTGTGATGATGAGGAAGTCCTCGTTCCTGTATTCAAACAAGGTGCTGATCCAGTTGAAGTGTTAACCACTATGTCTGCTTATCTTACAAGGACTTTAAGCAAACGAGGATTTAGGGGATCAGCTCCTACCAACAATCAGTTGAGGAATTCATCCAATTCTCGCCAACAAGCTACTATTGAGAATGGCAGGGTAATGGTTCAGCCTATTCAATCATATCAGGGGAGACCTACCACATCAACTACCAATGCTCGCACAGTCAATCAGGCTCCAATGGTCAATCCTGCTCCAAGGGCTAATTCCACGGGCAAGTTGCGAATGATTACATGTTACAACTGCAAGGAAGAGGGTCACATGTCCAGGGATTGTAAGAAACCCAAGAGGAGAAGGGATGGACAATGGTTTGCAGAAAAGATCTATCTGGTAAATGCTCAGGCACAAAGAAGGGAACTTGATGAAGAGGAGCTTGCATTTCTTGCTGATCCAGGGATTGCTGAACAAGACGTTGTCACTACACAGAATGCAGCTTACCAAGCCGATGATCTTGATGCGTATGACTCAGACTGTGATGACTTTCAATCTGCAAAGGCTGCTCTCATGGCAACTATCTCCAGCTTAGGGCCAGAAAAGAGATCTGAGGTACTTATTAATACCACCGATAATACCACTGATGCTAGTATTCAACCACATCAAGTTGTGCAAGAGAGTGCTGATTCGAATGAATCTTCGGTGGTGAGTGTTTCAAATGAGGAGACAAACAATGATAGCAATATCAATGTGAGTCCCCAGACTTTGAGTGAATCACAACCGGGACCCATTTCGCATACGCCTACTCCTGCTCAACAAGATTTGGTCATGGTTCCTGCTACATTACTTAGCCAAATGAATGCTGCACTCTTAGAAACCTTAGCTAAGAATAAGAATTTGTCTGATGAGCTTGCCTTAAGCAATGAGAAAGTTCAAACCTTGGAATTAGTGCCTTTGTCTAGTGTTCTAACTAATCCCGAATATGATCATTTTAGAAACAAACAAATGAGTCACTTGCAAGAAATTGAAAACTTAAGAGCAAATCTGACTAATGAACTTAAAGAAAAGGAGTTAGTGGTCACTAATTTTCAAAAACTTCAAACGGATTTTGAATCACTCGAGTCTAAGAAGAATGAAATGGATATTAATGCTACTAATAAGATTAGAAGTCTAGATTACTTGCTGTTAAGACAATACGCTGCTTCTCAACTAGTGCACTTATTTGATGCTTCGTTTAGAGAATTTAACTTATCTCGTCAAAAAGGCCTTCCCCCTAGAACAGACGAAAGTCTAATTTCTAAGACTTGGTTTTTAGACTCTGCAGCCTCTAGTTCCAATTTTAATGTTTCATTTGATGACACATCTCTCTTCAATCTCATGATTTCTTCCTCTAATGTCTTAACAATTGCAATCATCTTGTCACTCGTCTCAACACCGTTTTCACAACCATTTGATATCAAAAGATCCTCATTTTGAGTTTGTTGTTTTAATTCTAAAGATATACAATGTTGTTCTAGTTGATTAAAGCGTTTTGAAAGTAAATTGTAAGAATCTTGTAGCTTTAAAAACTCAGCGTTAGATTCGTGACAAGAATGATTATCTACCTCATTTACAGTATCAGCAACATTTACAGAGAGATCACAAACATCATCACATATATGCACAGCATCACAATTAATCATAGCGGATGTAAGCTCATTCGAATAATTAACATTTACAGTAGTAAGCACATCACACGAGATTACTGCAGACAAGAATCGGTCATATTCGGTTAAAATCTTTTCTTTTTCAATTAGTTGTAGTTCGTAAGAGGTGTCCATTTCATAAAACACTTTTTGAACTTCACCAATTTCAAACACAAGATTTTCTTTAAGAGATGCAAAAGTTCCTTTTAGACTTTCGACAAACGGATTGATCTCATTTTTAAACACCTCGTTCATATGTTCGAAAGCCCATTCTCCGGCATTTAAGCCATTTGAAGTCGTACAATCCAAAATGACCTTGTCAAAATTAGTAAAGTATTGATTAATCTCTTGCAAGTTTAACCATACAGTGCTAACAGGTGGAAGATCCTTTGGAATTTCCTTAGGACCTTCCATATTGACAAGTGTAGGAAATGTACTAGGGTTTTCTTCATCTAATATGTAGGTCGGTGCTGTTATGAGATCTTTGTCCATATGGAAGCGAATTCTAAAATCCGTTTTTGCAAGCTCCTTATCGGGATATTTTGCAACCCGGTTTTCATATTAAAGTCACGTATTTCCTTGGAAAACGTTGGCTCAGAACGGGAATTAATTTTCTCGGGCATGATTTACAAGCCAAATCATGCAAAGGGATCAATTTTACTTTATAACTTGGTCTAACACGAATTTGTGTACATCTCAGTGCATTAATTTGTTAAAATAAGAGAAATCTTATTGACACCA
Organism: Glebionis coronaria; assembly: GCA_025667525.1. Lineage (NCBI taxonomy): Eukaryota > Viridiplantae > Streptophyta > Magnoliopsida > Asterales > Asteraceae > Glebionis > Glebionis coronaria. Next base: position 195,658,736 of record CM046875.1, read on the forward strand.
CGAATCAAATTTTTTCAAGATACAAATTGGAAATGCTTTCATCACTATTTGACTCTTTAAACAATGACTACAGCTCTTTAAATAGAAAACGGGTCATCGTTTAAGGGGGAGAAAATAGTAAAATCATCTTCGTCATTAAATTGATTTTCAAAAGTGATTGTGAAAAATTAATGGCTAAATGGTAATTGAGTGGTCTTGCTTTAGAATACGACTTGTGTTCGTTCTATGTGATAGGCATTGATTTTAGATATTGGAGATATGCTAATAGATTGCGTTTGCTAAGTTGTGTGTAAGTTAAACAAGGGTTAAGAAAAATGAAAAATTATAAACAAAAAGGAAAAGAATGAGAAAATGAAGGGACTTAAGGAAAAGAATGAGAAAATGTAGGGACTTAAGGAAAAGAATGAAAAGTCAAAAATTGACCTAAGTCAAAACTAAGCCCCCCCGCCCCCCTTTCTTTTCACTGTATCACTATTCTTTGCCGCCATTGTTGAATCACACACACAAGCTCTAAAAATCTTTCGTTTATTCATCCAATCCTGTTCATTCGCTTAATAAGGTAAATACATCAATATTTAAACTCATTATTCGTCTAATTCTTCACTATCTCCTGGTAAACGATTCGTTTAATTTAGATTAAGTCCAAATTAGGGTTTTGCGTCTAATTAAACAGTAATTGATTAGGATTAGTGGTGGGTTTTGTGCGGATTATCATTAGATGATGTTTAATTGCCTTAGATTGCCTTAGAAACTCACAAACGCGCATAGATTAATCATCATAGCTACGTTTGAAAAAGTTCCGGATGAACATGGATATGAACTTCCGAATGAAGGATTTTTTCTGAAAAACTTCCGAATGAGGAAGTTCCGAATGAAGGACTTCCGAATGAAGGAAGTTCCGAATGAAGAACTTCCGAATGAAGGAAGTTCCGAATGAAGAACTTCCGAATGAAGAAGTTCCGAATGAAGAAGTTCCGAATGAAGAAGTTCCGAATGAAGAACTTCCGAATGAAGGAAGTTCCGAATGAAGAACTTCCGAATGAAGAAGTTCCGAATAAAGGACTTCCGAATGAAGAAGTTCCGAATGAAGAACTTCCGAATGAAGGAAGTTCCGAATGAAGAACTTCCGAATGAAGAAGTTCCGAATGAAGAACTTCCGAATGAAGAAGTTCCGAGTGAAGAACTTCCGGATGAAGGAAGTTCCGGATGAAGGAATGTTCCGAATGAAGAAGTTCCGAATGAAGAACTTCCGAATGAAGGAAGTCCCGAATGAAGAACTTCCGAATGAAGAAGTTCCGAATGAAGAACTTCCGGATGAAGGAAGTTTCGAATGAAGGAATGTTCCGAATGAAGAAGTTCCGAATGAAGGAAAGTTCCGGATGAAGAGTTGTTTGATTATTATTGTTTGCATGTTATATGTACTTGTTGTATTATGTTATGAAATGTGTTATGCTTAGAAGTAAGAATGATATATATCTATATGTTTTTGTGCATCAACCTTTCATGTCTTATCTTAAGCAGATACAATGACTAATCCAACAGTACAAGCAATCCAAGACTCTAGAGAAGCCGCTATTGCTAAAGCACGAACCCTTAAGTTCATACCCAACAACTACCGGCTGAAGCAAGTCTCTAAATCCACTCACCATGGATTTAAAGTAGCCATCGCAATCCTTGATCAATCCCACTTTAAGAACACTTTAAGAAGTAGTGCCTCGGTGCCTTATGGTTATATGTATGAATTTTGGGCTACCAAGGAAATCACTTCAAACAAGATCACCTTCACCATCGACAACAAGCAGTAGACGCTCACAGTTTCAGACTTCCGTAAGATTTTTGGTATACGGGATACACCCAAAGGCATGTCATTCTCGAGGGATCCTACTAAAGATGAACTAATGGAGTTATTTGACGCTCTTGGATGTCCGGAAATACGAGTTGCGTCTGAGTTTACGACTGCTAAAGTAGGACAACCTTGGAGAGCATTGTTGGGTATTCTCAGTAGATGTCTTACACCAAAAACGAGTGGCCATGATGCTCTGCGCAGTCCTATAATAAACCTGTTCTATGGCATGTACAAAGCTGCAAATGCAGATTATGCATTGTTGATATGGGAAGAATTCACCTTTCAACTCTTCCAAAACAAGAAGCTGAAGACAAATTTCTTTCCTTATCCAAGGTTTATCAAGCTTATCATTAATTATTTTATGAAAAATGATGCTACTATTGATAGGCGTGCAGCAAGTCGTTATCACACTGAAGAAGCTGATGATACTGTGGATCTGAGGCATGAAGGACCGTCTATTGGTGTGATTCCTGGTCCTATTCCCGATTATCTTCTAACGGAGAAAATCAAAGGTTCTGCTGATTACAAGATACTGCAGCTAGAAATCAAGAAGCTGAAAGCAAACCTTCAGACCGGAGAAGACTCGTCTACAACGGTCAAGAGTAAAGGTAAACGCAAACAACCAGCTGCGTTACCTGAACCCGAAACCAAGAAGAAGAAGACTGAGGGTAAGAAGGGAAAGGGTAAGGCTGATGAGATGGTTTTACGTGACGAAGAAGATGTTGTTGATCCTGCTCTTGACAAGACAGAGAAACAAATGATGAAGATTACAATTCAAAGGAGTAGGAAAGATACTGGCGGTAGTGGTTCAGGTGCAAGGGTAAATGTTGAAGAAGAGTACCAGGAACCAGATGATATTTATGAGTTTGGGTCACCTGAACATTATTCCACTTCGAAGGAGCCATCAATCCCTATCTCAGCAAGTGTGGAAAAGGAGTCTGTTGCTCCTACGATCATGGTGTCAACTCAACCTTTAGCAACTCAACCTCCACCAATACAACCCTTACCAACCAGACCAGCTTCAACACCATTTCTTCCACCACCTATAACTCCCATCCTTAGTACCGCAGTAACAACCGAGCCTCTTCAATCAACCCAGAGCAGCTCTGCAACATCTACAATGGCTGCATTGGTGATGGCCGAAATGTTGGATAAACATGTGGATAATCACAAACGAGAAATGGATGAACTTCGCCAAGAGTTACAAAGACGAGCTCAAAGTGAAGAAGCATCTAGGAGAGCCCAAGAAGAGATGATTGCTAGGTTCGCTGCAGATATGGAGTTGACTCGAAAAGCACATGCAGAAGAACTAGCTCGGGTTAAGCAGGCTGAGGCTGATAAGCATGCTGCACGTATCACCAGACTTCAAGCGATGAGGGATAAATACAAAGAGCAAAAAGAAGCACTTGAAGCCTCTGTGGAAGAAAGAGTGCAAGAATCCGTTGAATCCATTATGCCTAAACTGCGTGATGAGTTGAAGACGCTAGCAGCTGATAACTTGATGATCAAGTCATCCAATCCTTCAGAATCCACCTACAAGATTGCTTATGACTTGACGGATTTTGAATTGAAGAAGATCCTTAAGGCTCGTATGGTGGAACTTGGATCGTTTGATAAGTCTAGGATTCAACGGGCTCTATACAAATCCCTGAATGACGCTATCATGGAGGATGATAGGTTATTCAAAACGTTTGGAAGTGTGGTACCTTATCACATTCTACCTGAGGAAGAAAGGGAAGAAAGTGAGCAGGAAGAGGGTACTGGTGAAGAGGAAGAGGAAGAAGAAGGAGAAGAAGAGGAAAAGGATAACGATGATGGTGATGATGAGGATAAGGATGAGGATGATGATGACGATGATGATGATGATGATGATGGCGATGATGGTGGTGATGGGAATGAGGAGAGTGCTAGGGGAGTAACGGGGATAACAATGAGGATGATGATGGGGGTGAACAGCCTAAAGAGGGAGACAAGGTTACCAGCTCCAAGAAACCTGCTAAGTCTGGAACCAAGTCCAAGAACGATGCAGCGCAAAAGGACAAATCAACATCATCGGAATCAAGACAATCTAAGTGGCGCCACGATGTGAATGCCACTACAGCGTCATCGGTTCCCGGTACCTCTATCGCTGTATCTTTACCTATTACCACTAACCCCATTAGTTCTGTTGTTGTTGCTCCTGTGATTGCAGAATCAGTAACGGAACCCGAAGCTGCATAACCCTCACCAGTTCACGACACTGCCGAAATGCCTGAATCAGAACCAGCAGATGTTCGAGCTTCTACTCCTCTACAACAAGCACAACAATCTACGGTTCCTGAACTAAGCACACGAGACTGGGTAGACACGTTGGAGATAGACGAGACTGCACCACCACAGGCTTGGATCACGGCAGCAGCACAATATGATCCGATCACAGACGCTGACAAAGATGTGTTGTATCTCCGTATCCGCAGTCCGATTGACTTATGTGCATTTCTTGCTCATGAGTATAAGACTTCGGTTACTCCATCCTTGGTGAAGAAAGCGCTGAAGGATAAGAGACTTCGTGCCAAAACCCGGTTAACCCGAATGGAGTTCGAGTATTATGCCGATGAGATCCTGAAGGCTCTAAATACCGTTCAACGGCCAGGCCTTCATGAATCAGAAAGAGCTCCACCTCCAATGGATCCTTCTCAAGATAATCAGATTGCTCTTGACTTCTTCGTCACTAATGATCTTGTGTATCTTCTGAAGGGGTCATCAAAGTACGCAACCTCCCTGACCTTGCTGAAAGCTGCCAACTGGGGGACAATACCCTTTATCGAGGAAAAGGTAAACCGACTCTGGGTCCCAAAGATAAATCGTAATTATGATATGTATGCTGTCATAGGTGCATCTCATTGGGACGAACGAGTACGAAGGGCGTACAGGGGTTGCTGCCTAGTCAATTCTGGAAGCAACGTTAGATCCGACATCCGCATCTCCAGCATCTTAGGGATGAAAACTGAAGCCAAGAATGGCTATTATCATGTGACGGAGATTCGGTTGAAAAGGGAGGATGACAGGGAATACAAAATCCAGCAGGGAGATTTTTCCATCATTCGCCTTGAGGATATCGAAGATATGCTGCTTCTGATGACCCGAGATCAACTCACACATATTCCTCGTGAAGACCTCATTGCTTTGAATACAGCACTTCGTATGTTCACACGAAGCGTTGTCATCAAGACACGAGTTGAAGATCTTCAGTTGGGAGTCGAAAGCTATCAAAGGAAGCTTAACCTAACCCGTCCAGTGAATCAAGTGCTACCTCAACATGTAGAAAGATGTCCCTATACCGGTATTTCTGTCCCAAATTACGGCATTTTCTACTTGAACAGTCGAGGTTTAATGAAGTTTATGAGGGTGGGTGAGCTCCATAAGTACAGTGATGGGACTCTTCTACAAGTCAGAGGAAAGTTGGAGCATCTGAACTCGGGTGGGACTTTGCCAGAGATGACGGAGGATTGGCATCCGGGTTACCGGCAAATGGCAAAGTACGTGATCAAGAAGATTGATCAAAAGCTCCGTGAACGTAGATTGATGAGGAGCTTGGAAAGATTCGTTGGTGGAAGACCATATTTAGTGCACCACAAGCTACTGCAACGATCCATCTAATGGGTCGTACACTTCAGGTCCACTTTATATTGGTTTTCAATTGTGAATATGTATATTTGTGAATATTGTGCTTGTACGGCTTGATGTAGTGTTAAGGTATGATAATTTTTTCAAGAATTTCTCACGAGATTCTAAATCTTTCAAAATATATCATACTAAAGCACTACAACTATCCCTTATTAACTTAAGGGGGAGCAATAACTTGTTCTATGGCCAAACATCGATTTCATTTTTACCCAAAGACCGGTTAATCCATTCAATATCCCAAATATTAATGGTTAACATTTTGGATAAGGGGAGAAAATGGGATTAAGGAGACGTAAGTGATACTTGGCTAAAAGATGAAAAAGACTTAACGATTATCCAACTTAATATGTGTAAAGCACGTGTTAAGGGGGAGCGTTTTTGATGAACAAAACACCTAAGGTACAAAACTTTTGATTTCAATATCACAAGTACTTTAGGTGATTTTCAATGATTTTTCATGGTGGCAATTCCTTCCCAAAACACGCTTAATTCACGACGAATGTGGTGACAAAAGGGTGGTAGGAATAGGTTTACTCCAATGATTCATCAGAGCCGATGGAATCTTCCCAAGGACAATTCCCTAGATAGAATTAGAAGTCCTAGGAAAGATGGAGAAAGAATGTGAACGTAGCTGAATGCCGACCAAGTACTTAAGCTAGCACTGGAACAATCACAACAAGGTGCTAGTGATGACGTATTGGTAAGCATTGAAGGGGTTGAAGAATGAAAAAGAATTGTAAAGATAAAGGGTGTAAAGAAAGAAGCCCTCCTTACAACTTTAGGCAGAAACCGGGTCAATACATATGCTATTGAGGTCATTTTTGCTAATGATTCTCGGTATTGAAGAAAGACATCATGGACCCAGTGATGCAATGCACAACCCTTCCCAGCTAACTCAAATATCTCTCAAAAGGTATTTGTTTTAATCACACAGAGATCAACACGTTGTCTATTGGTTTATTCACTCCGAATAGACTGGCATTGAAAAGGTGGCACTCCTCTCCAGCCATCGCTCACTAAATCAAAACGCACAATCGAGTCTAGAGCCAAGAGATCATCAAAAGTCTCATTAGGACACTTTCCATTTATTCCTTGCTTTCTCACACACTGTGAAAAGTAAGAGATTTTCATGAGTCCTACGCAGTATTCCTGTAATATTGCCAGAACATCCGAGTAATACGCAAGTATTACAATGAAGATGGAAATCCTGCTTGAGCCAACATCAAACAAGCTCATGGTAGGTTACACGTGCGGTTCTTTTAGAACCAATCTTGTGAAAAACTGGAAGGTAACAGTGGTTTAATTCTTAATTGAACTTAAACTCGTTCCAGGCCTCTTCGCATTATCATATGATCTTGCCAGAACACTCAGAGTGACTCTTTATTGACCACAGTGACGAGTGGAAATCCTTCTAGTGTTAACATCAAACAGCACTTGGTAGGTGACGTGCAAGATTCTTTATGAATTGAGCTCGTGACAACTGGAAAGCAACGATGGTGAAAATCTTAATTGAAATTCACTTGTTCCAGGTTTCATGAATTGACGGCTTCAAATCACAAGGATAATTTATCCAAGTGATTCACTCTTTATGTTCGCAGTCAGCTTTGGACGGTCGAATAAAGAGAACGGGTTTACCCGCGAAATCCTGTCAGGAAGTTACTTAATTGAAACTATCCGTCACGGGTACGATATCTAATATCGTCCAACGGTCTTCACCGACCGGAGGTAAAATGCTACCGAGTTAGAATAAAATGTTCAAAGCCATTATATTCGTGTCGTTGCTGTGTACCTGTTAAAGACGGTGGCGTTGCTGTGTACCTGTTGAAGACGGTGGCGTTGCTGTGTACCAGTGAAGACGGTGGTGTTGCGGTGTACCTGTTGAAGTCGTTCCCACATGCTTATGTTTTTCTGCATCAAAGTTTAGCAAAAATTCAAGAAAGTACAAGATAAAGTCTTCCGCTGTACCAAACTCTGAAACTTTCGAGAATTCAACAAAAAAGACATAAGTGTGTGGAACATGGAGTCACGAGAAGGCAAATTCACAAGAGAGGCAAAGATCGCACGTGAAAGGCCAAAGAACAATGCTCTCAAGCCAAAGCCAAAAAGATCAAACCAACATATTCACAACAAAAGAAAGAAAAGAAGAAAAGACTACGAGCTAAAGAACGAAGACTTAGTATAGTATGCTAGGTTTAGAACTTTGTAACGTGGAGTGACCTCCCTTAGGGGGAGATCGTTAGAAATACGTTTTACGTATATTAGAAGTATCGGTCACTCCACAATATTATTTATGTTGTAATAGCTCGTAGTTAACAAATAGTTATTAGTTGCTTATTAAGTTAAGTAAGAACCGGTCCATGGGCTTGTCATGGACCGGCCCAAGCCCATGTAGCTTGGAAGTATAAATACCCCTTTCCACCATGGAAAGGGGTTGGTTGTTGTCATTTTGCTAGTTCCATTTATTGAAATAACACATAGTTTCTCTCACTTTCTCTCTCTAACTTCCTCTCTCTAGAAAACAACAAACCCCTTCATAGATTCATAGGTTATCAATATTCTACATTTTTGATCCGGAACTTTTTGGTTCGAAACTTTTTGTCTGGGTAAACAGAAGGTGTTTCGTGATGAACAGTCGATCAAGAAATCAAGATTAAACCCAGATTTTTACCAAATAGCCCAAAAAGTTTTGTGATTTCTACAATAATAAGTAAAAAATAATACTTATCTACTAATCCCAATCACAAAAACACCAAAAACACCAAGAATCAAGATGAATCTTCTTAAAGAACACTAATACAATCAAAAACTAAAAACCACACAAATCATTACCTTAAATCACCCCATAGCTCTGATACCAAATGTAGAATCTTGATAACCTATGAATCTATGAAGTGGGTTGATGTTTTCTAGAGAGAGAAACTAGAGAGAGAAAGTGAGAGAAAACTATGTGTTATTTTATTAAGTGAAACTAGAAAATGAACAACAACCAACCCCTTTCCAAGGAGGAAAGGGGTATTTATACTTCTAAGCCTTATGTGGACTTGGGCCGGCCCATGACAAGCCCATGGACCGGTTCTTACTTAACTAAATAAGTAACTATTAACTACGAGCTATTACATCATTAATAATATTGTGGAGTGACCGATACTTCTAATATACGTAAAAACGTATTTCTAACATCGATCATACCTAGAAGGACTTTCACCACGTCGACGTGTGTCATACCTTGGAGGACTCTCAACATATCGGTTCTTTGTGTTAGATGAAGTACGAAGATTGTTGTTGGTGGGTTTGTATATTTTCTTGTAAGTCTTCATTATGTAAGCAATTTGTTGTTTCATCTCTCGGTTCTTTTGAGCTTGGTCTTCATCACTATCTTCTTCAGATGATGACTCAGATGGTGGTGATGGTGCTCTTGGCACTTTACCTCGAGATCTTGTGGATGATGAAGACTTAGATGATGTGGAATATCGTGGTGAAGATGATGTAGTGGAGTATGGTTTAGGAGCACGAGAGTGATGATCTTGAACATGTTGTGTGGTAGTCACTAAAGCAAGTTGATTAGCCGTCTTGGCAACACGTTCAACTCTAATCTCATTTGCTTCATTCTAAAATTGCTTCAAGATATCAAAGAGTCTATAATATGAGACCTCGTCTAATTTTTCTTGTTGTTTCACTAAAGTGACGAACCGTGTCCACTCTGGTTGAAGTTGTTGAAGAAATTGAACATTGACTTGCATGGTGGAGACTTTCAGATTATTTCTTGTCATGTCATTCATCATTTTATAGAACCTGGAGTAATATGAATCAATTGATTCTCCATCCCTTGAAGTAAACTTGCCAAAATTCCAAAACAAGTTTGTTTTGACATCTTGTTTGTTGAGTGATTCTTCTTGTTTAACACCCCCAAATTTACACGCAGCGGAATACATATTTGGGTGCTAAACAATGATACTACAACACATAATTTATAAAGAACGACTCAAAAAGAGACGTTTTAGATTTATCGTTCCTAAAACATTTGTCAGAGTAGCGTAGTCCCAAGACATCGTAACCAAAGTACAACCAAAACAAAAGATTTAAATTGTTTTGAACAAAAGGAACGACAAATATTCAAAGAGTTTATATTGCAAAGTAGTGCACAACATTCATTCCCGTGGCTTCCAAGCTTCACCCTTCCTGATTACCTGAAATACATGTGAGAAAATCATCAGCAAAAATGCCGAGTGAATCTATAGGTTTATATAATCATTTTGAACACAAGCTAAGATTATAAGTTTGTGGCATGCTTAAAGGCAACAAGCATCAAATAATAATTTGCATCAACAATAATAATTGTATATAGCATAAATTGCAATAAGCTCATGGAACCGAGCCCTTAGACACTCCCTTTAGAGGTCTGATAAGACAGGAGATTTATTAATTGTCGGTTACCTCCAGATTATTGGTACATTGCCGTATACCTGACTTCTCAATACAATATGTTCAAACAGTGTGGAGGTCGGGCCTAAGCTTCTATGACAAGTCCACAAAAACTGAACCGGGGTGACTTCCCCCATAGATCTATTAATTGTACTAGCGGTTAACCCATCATAGGTTAATTATCGGTCCATAATTGAGGCTTTAACTAAGGCAATCACTTAATGCAATTTAAAGAGAACCACGGGTCCATTCATAAAGGGACAAGCATACCATAAAAATCTTGTGTTCTAAGTTTACAAAACATGTATTCCCCCTCGCGGGTTTTAAAATATTTGAATGAGCTCAAACGAGGCTATAGACTCACCTTAGTACTTATAGTAGTTGAAGACAATCGTCGACGATAGTAGATGCCCGGTAATCACGATACCCGCAACCTAGCAAATAAGGTGCGTACTTTAATAATAGACTCGAGAAATAAATGATACTTAATAAAATCAAACTCAAGTATAAAATCACGACAACTCGAGAGAAAACGATACAAGTGGTTCTATTATACTCTCCTATATATTCATTTTATTATTATATGCCTTTAATAAAAATCTGCCGGAACATACCGAATGTCCAAGCCGTTTTCCCATACTTAAACATATCAAATTTTTATGATACTACTCAGAGAACTTACTTACTATATATAGAAAGTCCTCTCAAAAGGCCATTAAAAGATTTTACTTCTAAAGTTCCCTGCCCGACTCATCTTTGAATCACAAAATCCGGACAGTTTAGCGACCTTGACTTACGAAACCATTTTGACCATTCTAAACAACTCCATTTGTAAAACCGCCACTTGATTCTAAAAATAGACTCAAAATAATAAACTTGGAGCCCGAGAACAGCCCTTGAATCATTTTGAAACTCATTTTATAGTCCCCGAGATTTGATCCAAATATCGACAACAACTATATGTAGTGTCGATACTCGTCTCCCAGTACACGATCATTCAAAACATCATAACTTCGCGCTCGTTTTGAGCTAGAAGCTCTACCTTATATCAAATCGAAGCTAAGAAAATTATCTACAACCCTAGGCTATAAGTTAAGTCATTTTTAAAACATAAAAATTCGGATTTTTCAGTTTACCTACTGCCCAAAATTGACTATTAAAATCTCTTACAAAATCATGTTTTTGATCAATTCCAACAACTTTTGTCATCAACCTAAGCCCCTAATATCATTATAAACCATTCCTAACACTTGTATCATCATCAAAATCAAAAACCGAAAAATTAAAAATCAACTTTTTAACAAAAACATAGCATGAAAATCTTTTGATCATCACTACTAACACATGCATACAACAAATTTGGATCAAACATAACCAACTTTTCTTGAAAAATTTATATGGTTGCATGTGGATAAAAATGGTACCAAAATGTGCTCCTTTGAATTATAAGGATGGGACTTTGCTTGGTTTTTGAAGATTTAAACAAGAGTTCAAGAAAATTGAAGATTAAGGTGATGGTGTTCTTGGTGTTACACGACAACAAGAGAAAGAGAGGTGTAGTGGTTTTGTTTTTATTTTAAAAATGATTATATGTGTAAAAGTGTGAGTGGAAATGTTATATATAGTGTGGAGTTAGGGTAGTTTTTGCCAATTTGTGATAGTTTTGGTCCAAAATGTAAATATTAGTTAAAAAGCGGGAAATGACTAAAAGTCAAATTTACAAATATTTACGGGACTCGGGTTTCGTAAAAATACTTAAAAGTTTAAACGCACACGGAAAATAATAATATAACGACTCGATACGTAATTAAAACGATATCGTCGAAAATATTAAATATCGAAACGATTGATAATAAAATATAAAATTGTGGGCATCCGTCGGTATCGCGATCACTAGTAGTCCTCGTTGCTCGTCAAAATATTAAAATAAAATATTTAATATCGGTTTCAACTTAAACCGTTAAACATAATAATATTTAATATTATAAAATACTTCAAAAATATTTGAAAAGTAAGATTAAGTAATGACCTTATTTTGTGGGTTTTACATCCTCACCAACTTAGGAGAGCACCGTCCCGGGGCTTACTTCTCCTTAGGTCAGTCTACGAATAAATGCGGATACTTGCTCTTGAAGTAGTCCTCTCGCTCCCAAGTGTATTCGGGTCCACGTCGGGAATTCCATCGCACCTTCATTATCGGGATCCGACTTTGCTTAAGCCGTTTCACCTCTCGATCCATAATCTCCACTGGTTCCTCAATAAAATGCAGCTTGTCGTCCAGTTGAATCTCCTCAAGAGGAATTATCAAATTCTCGTCCGCCAAACACCTCTTAAGATCAGAAACGTGAAAAGTATTGTGAATAACACTTAACTTTTCTGGCAATTCCAACTTATATGCCACAGGACCAACTCGATCAATAATCTTGAATGGACCTATATAGCGCGGACTAAGCTTTCCTCGCTTGCCAAATCGAATTACTCCTTTCCAAGGTGATACTTTCAGCATAACCATGTCGCCAATATCAAACTCCAATGGTTTTCTCCTCTTATCCCCATTACTCTTCTGTCTACTACGAGCTGTCAATAAACGATTCTTGATTTGCACGATCTTCTCAGTCGTTTCTCTAATCAATTCAGGACCCGTCAAATGACTTTCTCCAATCTCACACCAACCAACTGGTGATCTACACTTTCGCCCGTAAAGTGCTTCAAAAGGCGCAACCTTAATACTTGCATGATAACTGTTGTTGTATGATAATTCCACCAAAGGTAAGTGTCGATCCCAACTACCTCCAAAGTCCATTACACACGCTCGTAACATATCCTCCAAGGTCTGAATAGTCCTCTCACTTTGTCAGTCCGTTTCCGGATGATACGCAATGCTCATGTCCAACTGAGTCCCCAGAGCTCGCTGAAGTGATTTCCAAAACTCAGATGTGAACCGACTATCTCGATCAGAAATAATTGACAAAGGAACCCCATGTCTATAAACAACTTCCTTCAAATACAACCGAGTAAGTTTGTCTAAGTCATCAGTTTTCTTTATCGGCAAGAAATGAGCCGACTTAGTCAACCGATCAACAATCACCCAAATCGTATCATAACCACTAGAAGTCCTCGGAAGTCCCGAAACAAAGTCCATAGTGATCTTCTCCCATTTCCATTCTGGAATTTCAGGTTGTTGCAGTAAACCCGAAGGTCTCTTGTGCTCAAACTTCACCTTAGCACACGTCAAGCATTTACTAACATAAGTAGCAATGTTAGCCTTCATATTCGGCCACCAGTAACATTTCTTCAAGTCTTGGTACATTTTATCCGATCCTGGGTGAATCGAATATTTAGACTTATGAGATTCGTGCATAATTAGATCTCTCAGTCCTCCATACACCGATAACCACACACGATTCTCGAAATATCGAATTCCGTCATCACGAATTTCGAATATAGGTGTCATCCTTCTACCCAAGTCTTCATCTCTCACATTCTCTTCCTCCATCGCCTTAGTTTGAGCTTTAAATATTCGATTAGATAAATCAGAATAAGTTTCATGGCTAAAGCTCTAACCCTTTTGGTTATTTCTCTGTCCTTCCTACTAAGTGCATCGGCAACTACATTCGCCTTGCCGGGATGGTAGCAAATTTGAATGTCGTAATCACTCAACAATTCTACCCATCTTCTCTGCCTCATATTGAGCTCCTTCTGATCTAAAATATGTTGCAGGCTTTTATGATCGGTATATACCACACTCTTTGTACCGTAGAGATAGTGTCTCCAAAGTCTAAGAGCAAAGACAACAACTCCTAATTCCAAATCATGTGTAGTATAGTTCTTCTCATGCTTCCTCAATTGACGAGATGCATACGCGATCACTTTCTCCCTTTGCATCAAAACAGCACCAAAACCCTTATGTGATGCGTCACAATATACCACAAAGTCTTCAGCTCCGTCGGGCAAAGCCAAAATTGGTGCAGAACACAGCTTCTGCTTCAAAGTTTGGAATGCTTCTTCTTCTTCTTCTGAACCCCATTCATACTTCTTGTTTTTCTGTGTAAGTTTAGTAAGAGGTTTAGAAATTAAAGAGAACCCTTCAATAAATCGCCGGTAGTATCCAGCTAATCCCAGGAATTGTCTAACTTCAGCCGGGGTCATAGGCCTAGCCCAATCTCTAATAGCTTCAATTTTGGAAGGATCAACATGAACACCGCTACTATCGATCACGTGCCCAAGGAATTGGACTAAATCCAACCAAAAATCACACTTGGAGAATTTCGCATACAACTTCTCCTTCTTCAACAACTCCAAAATAATCTTCAAATGACCTTCATGCTCCTCCCGACTTTTGGAATAAAGCAGGATATCGTCGATAAATACAATCACAAACTTGTCGAGGTATGGTTTACACACACGATTCATTAAGTTCATGAATACCGCAGGTGCGTTAGTTAACCCAAACGGCATTACTTGAAATTCAAAGTGTCCATAACGCGTCCGAAAAGCTGTAATAGGTATGTCCTCCTCTTTAACACGAAGTTGATGATAACTCGATCTCAAGTCGATCTTCGAGTACACACACGAACCTTGAAGTTGATCGAACAAATCATCGATCCTAGGAAGTGGATAACGATGTTTAATAGTTAACTTGTTCAACTCTCGGTAGTCTATGCACATTCTGAACGATCCGTCCTTCTTCTTCACGAACAATACTGGAGCTCCCCAAGGTGACGAACTTGGTCTAATGAACCCCTTCTCCATTAACTCCTTCAACTGATCTGCCAACTCCTTCATCTCAGATGGTGCCAAACGATAAGGTGCACGCGCCACCGGTGCAGCTCCTGGCACTAAATCAATCTTGAATTCGACTTCTCGCTGAGACGGAAGCCCTGGCAAGTCATTGGGAAATACTTCAGGAAAATCACGAATAACCGGAACATCTTCCACACGCCTAACCGGTAGTTCTTTCTCCACTACTTGAGCCAAGAACAGGTGACAACCTCTTTCTACATATTTCTTCGCCTTGATACAAGATATCATCGTCAGACGAGATCTACCGACATCACCTTTAACTACTAACACCTTACCCTTAACCGGTATGTGGACAACTTTCTCCCCACATACAATTACCGCATCATGAGCAACCAACCAATCCATACCAACAATCACATCAAACGAACCCAACTCTATCGGCATCAAATCAATTTCAAACAAATGATTTGCTAATTTCAAAGGACACTTCTTAAATATAGTGGTAGTACTAACTAATTGTCCATCAGCTAACTCGACCTCATAACTAGCATTTAGGCTTGTTGGCTCAATATCAATTAAACGACTAAAGGAAGTGCTTATAAAGCTCCTATCAGATCCTGAGTCAAACAACACACTAGCATAACGATGGTTGAGTAAGAACGTACCCGTCACCACATTTGGACCTTGTGCCTGATCAACATCCTTAACAACATAAACTGCCCCAGCAGCTTCACCTGCCTTCTTGTTCTTCCACTTTGGACATTGAGGACGAAGATGATCACGTTCTCCACATTCAAAACAAGTCCTGATCGGAATAGCATTCGCTCTAGTAGCAGGGACCCATGTCTTACATTTCTCTACAACATGACCAACCTTTCCACATTTAGTGCACCTTGGTGGACAATTACCAAAGTGACAAGCACCACAACTCTTACATTTCTGGGCTGGTCCCCCATGATCAGCATTATCATTCTTGTTAGTTGCAGCTCTAGCCCCATCATTTCTCTTCTGATTATACTGCCTATGGCGGTTACTACCTTGATTACCACTTTGCGAATTCTCCCATTTCCTTTTACTACCCTCAGCAGCTCTCTCAGCCCTATCTTGAACTTTCTGCCCCATGAGTGTATGAGCCATTCTTACAGTCTGAACGAAGTTCTTGGGTCGAGATGAAGTTGTCTCACCTTTAATGTACCCAGGCAACCCTTTGATGTATTGATCCATCTTTTTCTTCTCAGTAGCAAAAGTATCTGGACACAACAAAACCAACTCATTGAATCGGCTAGTATATGCAGCAATGTTGTTATCTTTCAGCTTCAGATGCCTCAACTCATACTCCAAAGCAGATAACTCTTCTTCTGGACAGAACTCTTCTTTCAGCAACCTTTTAATTTCATCCCAAGGTTTCCTGTTTGCAGCTTCTAAACCAACTGTAGCAACTTGAGTCTTCCACCAGCTTAAAGCTCGATCCTTGAAAGTAGCAACTGCGAACTTAACCTTGTTCCTTTCTGAGCAATCACTAATCTCAAATGTTGTTTATGTTTTCTCAATCCACCTGAATAATTCCAGTGCTCCACCAGTTCCTTGAAATGTAGTGGGTCCACATTTCATGTATCCAGCAAAAGTACATTCTTTAACCGTAGCAGCAGCCGGAGCAACCTCATCTACAGGATTCTCAGCTACACCTGCCCCAGCAGCTTCTGGTCTAGCAGGTTCACCTTCACCTTCAGCACCCGCACCTCCAGAGCCACCTGCTCCTTCAGTGTTAACACGCGCAGCTCTATCCGCAGCTAATGCTTTCGCAACCTCTTCAGCAACTAGCCTTGTAATGGCATCATTTTTCATTCTCCTAGGTGGCATGATTCTGTCACATCACAAAGAGAAGATAAAATGAACGAGTTAATTGTATTCATGGTATAGTCATATCATGTACAAAATCAATCATCAAATGCATACACATTATCAATACAAGAATTCACAATCATTATAAGGATCAAAGGAAACTATTATCATCGATCAACAAGGAATGATCTTAAAGACAAATAGAGTACAATGACACAAAATAATAAACACTAGTCACGTGGGGATCCACATGGCTTAATTGACTGTGTCTCGCTTGCAGCAGTGAAACCTGCTTCCTCCTCATCGAAGACGTAATTTGACGGTGGTAAATTTCACAAAATGGGTATAAGGTCATAATAAAATGAAATAGGATAATTAGAAATGCGCAAATAGAAGCTTGTAAGAAGGAGAATTTTATTAATGAAGGGTTCCGAGGAGAAGGAGATCCTTTAGAGGTTAGAGCTGATGGAGTGAAATGCTTAAGAGGTCGTATGTGGATACCTAAGTTTGGAGGCTTAAGAGATTTGATTATGTTAGAATCCTATAAATCTAAGTATTCCATTCATCCGGGATCTGATAAGATGTACCATGATTTGAAGAAGTTGTACTGGTGGCCGAATATGAAAGCTGACATAGCTATGTATGTTCTTTAATGCTTGACTTGTGCTAGAGTTAAAGTTGAACATCAAAAGCCCTCAGGACTACTTCAACAACCAAAGATTCCTGAATGGAAGTGGGAGCGAATTACGATGGACTTTATCACCAAGCTTCCTAGAACATCATCTGGAAACAACTCGATTTGGGTTATTGTCGACAGACTGACCAAATCAGCACACTCCATTCCGGTTAAAGAGCAGTTCTCACTGGAGAAGCTGACTCGTATATACCTTGAGAGTGTTGTATGCAAGCATGGAGTGCCTGTATCGATCATTTCAGATCGAGATCCTAGATTCGCATCGAATTTTTGGAAATCTCTCCAAAGATCTTTGGGAACGAATCTCGACATGAGCACTGCTTATCACCCCCAGACTGATGGGCAGAGTGAAAGGATGATACAAACACTGGAAGATATGTTGAGAGCTCGTGTGTTAGACTTTGGTAAGAATTGGGATAAACATTTGTCGTTAGCAGAGTTTTCGTATAACAATAGTTACCATTCTAGTATTAAGGCTGCAACCGTTTGAAGCTTTGTATGGTAGGAAGTGTAGATCTCCTGTATGTTGGAGTGAAGTTGGGGATACCCAGCTCACGGGACCGGAATTGATCCGGGAGACTACGGAGATGATAGTTAAGATTAAGAATAGGTTGTTGACTGCCCGTAGTAGACAGAAACGTTACGCGGATGTGCGGCGGAAGCGAATGGAGTTTGAAGTGGGTGACCGAGTAATGTTGAAAGTATCGCCATGGAAAGGCGTTATAAGATTTGGAAAACGAGGGAAATTGAATCCCCGTTATATTGGACCCTTTAAGATTTTATCTAGAGTAGGTCCGGTGGCTTACAAACTAGAGTTACCCCCAGAACTTCATGGTGTTCACAACATATTCCATGTATCTAATCTGAAGAAATGTCTAGTAGTGAGTGATGAGAAAATTCCGTTAGGTAAGGTTCGAATAGATGGGAAGTTGCATTTTATCGAAGAGCCCGTAGAAGTTATGGACCGTGAGGTAAAGCAACTGAAACAAAGTCGGATACCTATTGTCAAGATCCGATGGAATTCAAAGCATGGACCGGAGTATACTTGGGAACGAGAGGATGAAATGTGGAAGAAATATCCGCACCTCTTCGATTTCAATAAGAAACGGACATCCAAATGAAATGGATCACGAGGACGTTGATCCCTTTTAGGAGGAAAAGATGTGACAATCTAATATTTTCAGGTAGTGAAATATTTTCTCGTATAATATTTTGAAACTTATTTTTGTGTTGGTTGACGAACTCACAATTTACGGATTTAAATTTGGGCTTACGTGCATAATTTGGCGTCTTTTACGACTAAACCGGAAACCTTAAGATTTCGTATTTACGTTTTTGAACTCCGTTTTTGATGAGACAATTTTTATTGGATTCGTTTTGTGACGTTGATTCTTAATTTATAAAAACGTTTTTCGTAAAACGACCCGAGGGCACGCAAATCGAGAAAACTAGAATCGAGAAATACCCGTAAACTAGTGAGATGGGACAAAATACATTGTCCCACCCCACTAGCAATGTTGGACGACACAACATGACACCACACACTAAGGTGGCATCATGTTAGCTAACTTACTCCAAGTGTAAGCTTAGCTTACATCTTAAGCCATTTTTCCTTTACCACTAACTCAAAACTAGCAACTTCATTATACCATTTCCCTTACATGCAAATTCTCTCAAAACTCTCTCAAACACTCCTCCCTTTGCCGTCCAAAATAAAGCAACAAACACCCTTTTGATCTTTTCTAGCCATGAAACACATGTTTACTAGCTCTATTAAGGAGTTATCTTGAAGCCTTGATCATTTGGTGGCCATATTAACATCATTGGAGGTGATTTGCTTGTGTCCTAGGGCTGATTTTCCAACATATGTTCTTGATATTTGATGGTCTTGGATTTACTTGTTGTATTCATCAAGTTCTTGTCTTCCAAAAACAAGGAATACACTTGGTTGGTAAAGAAGATCATCCTCTCCATTTTTCTCTTGTTATTTTGTAAAGAACAAATGTATTTTCTTTCATTTTGTATATGTATATGATGTATATATGATGATAAAAATGTTGTGTGGGGATCAAGTGTTGATAGATATGCTTAAAAATGTTAATAACTATAAGAAATGAGGGTAAAATCTTGATTATTTAGTTGGCTGTATAAAAACAGTAGATAACTAAAACATGAACTGATAAAATTGCATGGTATGATCCATTTACAGTAAGTACAAGATGTTATACACATGTGAGAGTTGGCCATGCCATGGAATCAAAATAATGAGTGAGATATGATCAAAACAAGTTAGGTGGTCTAATCTGAATAAGCAGTTTTGTAGGGACTGTTAAGGCATGATAAACTTAAAATGGGCAGTAGCTATAACTAAGTTAAATGTAGAACATAATATGAATAACATGTCACCCAAAAATGAGCTTCTAATTCATTATAGAACTCTAGATATGGTAAAAATGGTGAACATGAAGATAAAAATCAGATTTTTGGAATTAATGTTTATTATTATTATATAAGCACTCACATTTTAATGTATAAAATGTAAAATAAAAACTCACTAACTTATAAAACTTATTTATATAAATATATAAAAGGTTAATTAAATGGATAAATTATATAAATGGTAATGAAATAATATTTATAAGTAATAAAAACTATAAACTTGATTTTTACGACTTTTTCGGCTATCGCCGTAAAATTAACGTTTTTCGCCAAATAAAACTTAAACGACCAAACCCGTCTAATGTAAAGTTTATAAAAGTCATATACTGATGTATAAGTAACTAATACAAGTAAAAACCGATAAAACCCGAACTATAAGAAATACGGACATTAACGAGCTAACTAAGCATATTGGACTAATAATTGGACTAAATAAGATAAATACTTGTAAAAAGAACTTATTAGGCTTAACCCATTTGGGCCCAACATGGAAAGTATATATACTGATAATATAGGTATAAAATGGATTAAAATAAGTTAAGGAACTTATACTAAGCTTAATGGACTCAAAATAGATGAATAGTTAAAACTAGTAAACTAGTAAAACGTTACCAAAACGTAAACGCTAAAGTGAGTAAACAAGGATGTATAAACCCACTTGATCATCATCATATGTACAAAATCATCATATGTATATTGTTATTTTGATAAAAGTCATTGGATCGAGTCTAAGACCGATTATTATTTATATAGGTTTCCGTGACCGAAGCACGCCCGTAGCCGATAATCCGCCTTTCATTAACAACGTGAGTTCATAGCCTCACACTCTTTTAAATGTTTTATAAAATGATTTGTAAACCCGCGAGGGAGATAACATGCTAGATTTTATAAAAATAGAACACAAGTAGTCCCGATTGTATGCTTAACGATATGGACCCGAATGATGCTATGACCCTATAAACGAGACTAAAAGGATTATTAGTAGTTAGGTTATGTCACTTAAAGTCCCATTAGCATGAATTGTGAACTACCGGGATTTGGTAGACGCTTATGCATTTGATAGTACTATTTGGGGACGATCACCCCAGTTCACGCCTTGACGGTTGATCCCCGTCGTACCACATTGATTGGTAAGCAAATTTATGTATGAGAAGATTCCATAGCGTGATTTTTGTGACGACACGCTAACTTAGATGGGCAAATTGTTTGTCGGGTTCGTGGCCCGCTGTTTTCATAGTAAGGTAACAATGTCATGCGGCTAATAATAATCCTAATTCAAATAAAATGTATCCTACAATGTATCCTATACAACCTATATAATTCAAATAAAAATTTATCCTATATATGATAACGACGCTATTAACGATGAGTATATTACCTATCATGGTAATATAGAGACTACGGTCTCATGGACGGTTTAAGATGTATGCTTGATTTATATATTGCCTGACTAGCAATATGAGGACTTACTTCCGATATTATACTTGTGTTCTGATTTTAAATGATTGTTTTATATAACGGTTTTCATTAAACTTTATGAATTCACTCGGCATTCGCTGATATGATTTTTGCATGTTTTTATCTCAGGTGCTTGAAGGTAATCCGGATGGAGATCGACTCTGATGGCCCACATGTTATTTAAAATGTTCATTCGATCTATGTTTTGTAAACTTAATGACCTGTATAATTTGGGACATGTTGTACGCTTTTAAACTTTTTATCGAATGAATGTATGTTAAACCTTGAACAACCATTTTTATGTGTTGTCTATGATTGGAGTTATTGTGTTATCCCGTAACACTCTAAAAGACCCTTCCGCTGTACCGATACGAAAATTGAGAGTGTTACAGTTTGGTACCAAAGCTCTCGTTATAGAGAACAAAAGATTTTAAAACCAAGGTTTTGAACAAAACTTTTTCAAAATCTTTTGACAATGAACATTTAAGAAAATATTTGAAAAATCTTTTGACTATAACGGTGCCAGAGATCTCCGACGTTACCAACAAGCCCTATTGAGAAGATATATATTTTGATATATATAATTTAATTTATATATATGTATATATCGTGATTTCATTATGTAATTGTTTAACTAGTATGTTATCCTAATACGAGATATATATATAAATGCAGATTGTCATGGCTGACCCTAATATTCCTGTAGAAAACCATGCTACTCCCGAACCTAATGTAGAAGATGATCCTTATTTAGACTTAGTAGATTATGATATGGATGATGAGGAGGAACCATTTGAGGATCCCGAGCCCGAGTTAGGACTAGGAGATCAGATTGCCCCTTAGGTTGATTTGGTAGAGAATGAGATTGAGCATGTTGATATTGAGAATGTTGATATAGAGAATGATGATGAGATTGGGTTAGATAATTTAGATGATGAGATTGACGACGAGGATGTCGAGAGGATGTAGGTATAGATGTTGAGGTTGATGACGATGAGGAACCGAGCTTATTTATCCTTATGATGTTCCAGAGGGCGAGCCTTTGCCCCCACCAGTTTATTTGTCTGATTTTGAGATTGAGTTACCTAGGGATGAAATGTCTGAATCTGATTCTGAATCAGAGGAGGATGAGGATGATGATGCACCTGACAGTACTGATGGTATTGCTACTCGTAGATGTGAGATAGGAGAGTCGTCTAGTGCTCGAGAGGCTACTCATATTGATGGTCTAGCACCATGGGCCTTGAGACGTGATCTAGATTCTTCCCGTGTTAAGAGTTGTATGACAGAGGTTGGATTAGGTGTTGTTCAGACTCAGGTTGCTTATTTGGAGTCGAAGGCTAAGGTTGGCGAGAAAGAGCGAGAATTGCTTAGTTTGGATTTGAGTGATGTAGAACGTGGTTTGAATGAGGGTTTTAGGAGGTTATCGGTGTTGGAAAGTGGTGAGTATGCTGCTATGAAGAAAAAGGTGAATTCTATGGAGATTCAGTTGAGTGTGGCTCGTGCGATGCGTGAGAAAGCTGAGAAGGAGCTGAATATATCTGTGGGATGGAACAGTAGATTTTATGCTGACATGGTTGAAAGAGGAGTAATCCGTAAGCGCCCAGCTGAAGATGTGTCTAGTGATCGTCTGACGAAGATTCAGAAGACGATGGATGATGGACCATCTGGCGGTTCTCAGTAGACCAGTCTGTGTTTAGTAGTGACCTTTATATCTTTTGTGCCTTTGTAGCTTTGACTGAACCGACTTGTTAATAGTAGACTTGGCACGAATTTTGAGTGTATATAGTGCTAGAACTTTGATATGGGATGTAACTAAGACAATACTTTTGTTTCAGATCGAATGAAATATGTATCTTGTCTTGAATTCCATATTGTGCCTGTAAAACCCCAAAATTTGGGCTTTTGACACGTCACCGACTTCATTATTTTTATCGTTCATTATTTAATATTTTACGAACCACTTTTACGATACATCATCACAAGACTTATTACGTACACAAATCATCATTTTAGTGTATAAAAATAGTGGAGTATTTTAATTTACTATAATACATATTGTCATATTTAAAATACAACTTATAACTGCACTCATAATTAAATCTATATTTAATTATTCAAAAGTATTTCGATAAAACGATTAATTAAATCGTTTAATATTTCATTGTAAATGTACGAAGAGATTTAATGAGAAGTTATTTTTATTAAAACGATATACTTATAATCGTCATTTAAATGAACAGACACGTTTTATGTGCATAGATTACTGCTAATTATATTAATTATATTTATAATTAATAATAAACAATCTAAAGTGTTACATACCAAGACGAACTAAAAACAATATACATTAATTGTTGGACACAAACCATTTGTACATTTAACCAAGGCTTGTAAATATCAAACAATTATCGTAATTATATTAAGTCGACACATTTAATCTCCTTGGAGCACCCTTAGTCACATTTTAAATACAAGAACCAATGGATCATTTACTTTTCATGTATATTGACAAAAATCATAATCAAACATGAATAAAAATATATATATACTAAATTTCATTTAACTAATATTTAGTCTAGCCTTTCTTACTTGGACCCCCTTTTCCCACGTTACATAGGAAACCAATCCAAAAACCAAATCAAACCAAATATACCCTAAATATTCCCTATGTACTCGGATACCTAATCCTTGTACCCTTCTTCCCACCATAATCGGAACACACCATCAACAACAAGAGTGTTTTCGTGGCTCCTCTTAGGACCACTCCTGCTACCATTTTATATCCAATATTAGTTGTACATATAGTACCCACATATACTGTAAATACAAGTTACAAACACTTTTCTTACCCTCACTGTGTTCAAATATGAAGCTAAGACCACCATTTCCACTTTCCCTCCAAACTACAATCCTATAAGTAATCATATAGATTCACGCATAAATCTACCACTTATCTCAAATCGACAAACCCACCAAGAAGGATCCAACCATGATGAATGTACACGGGTATATTAGAGCTTTGTTTTGGGTTAAGTATTCATCGGGGTTCAAGCTAAGGACGAGCTAGGGTTTCAAGCTAAGGTTTCATTTTAGGGTTCCTTTAGTGTGGTTCGCGGTTACTCTTTAGTGTCCCGACTTCGATAGCCTTGTAAGCCACTCAACTCCATCATTATTTTTCTTGTTAATCATTTCATATAATTGCATAACAACAAACACAGGAATTGAAAGCATATGAACTAGTTCTTTCATGGTAACTTACATTTTAGTTCAAAAATGACTAAGTGGGTACGTTGAAAACATGAACAAAACTATAATTTCGAATGTAAAAACGTTATATATGAGTAACACAATCCATGTAAACGAAAGGTTCCAAAAATTATAAGCTAAGAATGAGTTTTGAGTTTTGTGTAACACATATAGCTTCATTTGTAAAATACCAAGTCGAACCACGTGTAAAGGTCGCGTTTTTGTCGTGGGATTAGTAGCCATTGTGTCATGGAACATTATGCAATTCGAATTTTTAAAAATCATTAAGAAACGAAGTCACAAATCGAAGTATAAGGTGCGGATTGTGTTTTGAAAGAATATGGTGTTTGTGTTTTGTTTACCCGACGAAAAGAAAAGAAAGAGAAGAAGAAGAGATTTTCTTTATTTATTTAATAAATTCTGCAAGTGGGCCCCACCATGGCAGAATTTTTGTAAGATAGGGGACCATTTGTTTGTACTAGGTGGTTATGTTGGGTAGTGGGGAGACAATACTTTAAAATTACCCTATAGTTTTAAACTAGCTCACTTTTGATCCAATAATTTTATCTAAGTTTTAGACTTTATGAAATCTCTTGGACTAAGTATATAAGCCAAAACATATTATACAAATAGAGGCCTAACGATTATTTTCGGGACTTAAATAGTTATTAAAATAAAATTTAATAATTAATTCATGAACAAAGATTACAAATATGTATATCTGTATAATCATCGAGGGTACGCGTAAACAATTAATAAACAATACGCGCATATAATCTTTGTCATAACAGTATATATAAATAATTAAATATACTGAGACCTATTAATAACGAGAACGAACGTAAGAATAATTAAACTGCATACATTTATTATTTGTGCATATACTGAGACCTACTCAACTACTTAGGTATATGATGTACTGTGTGCACTATGACTTGGATACTTTTATCATTCTCAAGCAGTATTATTGTTCAGGTGAGTTCATAGCCTCGCCTTTCACTACTATTTATCTTTTACTAACCCGCGAGGGGGAGACATGCTATAACTAGTTTTGACTATATGATTTTTATATCGTGAGATCGTGGCCCTACACTTATATTTAATAAACTGTTGATCGAGGAAACGTAAATTGAACTGTACCAACTTTAATTATATGTGCCTATTGTAGAGACACTCATGACCCATGAGCTGAAACTGTTAAAATCGTTGGATTACCTGAATGTTATAAATAGATCTATTTGGGATTGACCATCCCCACCTGGGTGAGTCATGCTCACTGTGCCTTGGCCGGGACAACAGGTGTTTACCATGTCAGCATTTACTATTGATGGGTGCCTGAATCAGAAATGGCGATGGTCCTCATTGTTGAGGGCTCAACTATGTCAAGTGTCAGTTTCGGGCAATAGGAAATGTAATTACCTTATAGTATTTGGCTTTGTGCAATACTAGTTTTGTGACGTTTGCGGTTCTAAACTTAACTTTATATTAATTGGTACATTAATACATGGAACATACTGAGATCTTTGAACTAGATTTTTACCATCCCTTGTGCAGTACAATATGGAACATTTTGATATTTCTGAACTTGATTTTTATCAAACCTTATGAAATACTATACGGGATATTTTGAGATTCTGAACTTGATTTTTATATCAAAGGAACTATGATTTTACAAAACTCTATGAATTCACCAACTTTATGTTGACTGTTTTAAGCATGTTTTCCTCAGGAAATTAAGCTGGATTATTTGAGCATGGACTGAGCATCATTTAGGAGCATCATAATAATTGGGGGATCTGTTTTCACTTGGATACTTTTAACAACGGATATTCAAGATTTCAACTGATTGTAGTAAAACAATATTTGTATCAATTGTATTTCAAAATCATGTAATTATGGTCAATGCTTTGTATGCCATTTGCTCTGTAATCCGCAACGTGACACCCAATTACTATTCCGCTGCAAACCTGATTTGGGGGTGTCACAGAATGGTATCAGAGCAATGGTTATAGAGAATCAGATCGAAAATAAAATTGTTTTTCTATTTTATTAACTGAACTATAACCGGACAAAATTTTCAAAAACTTAGATTTCAAAAAACTGGGTTTTTGACGGGGACATACTTAGAGAGCATTTAGCATAGAGAGCATGCATAAATATATGATTTAAATGCAATTCATTATCCTATGCATTTATATTTATGATAGTACTAGATGCTAGCCCTTTACGTACTTTACATATTACGACTATTTAATATCTTTATGATATTAAAATATTAAATTACTTAAGGTATTTAATGAAACCCTATTTGGAATATAAACACGTCATGTTAGTAGGGAGCTTTATACTAAAGATGTTCCATCTCGATATTACGTTTTGACTAAGTGGTTGGGTTAACGATTTAAAGTGCCCTCGCTCCTCAAACGTTTATAGAATGGCTTCTGAAGTATAATGGCCCGAACAATACATTGTAACTACAAACAACCAAATACATAACAAACCCTTGGAAATGTCTAAATGAATATCTGAATAAAATCTTTGGAAATCTTTGGAAGATTTAAATTTGATTTTATAAATCTTACAAAAAAAAATCTAGAAAATCTTGGAAAATCTTAAATAGATTTTTATATATCTTAGAAAAATCTAAAAGGGATTTTGGAAATCTTTTCTTGAAGAATTGTATTTTGAAAGAACTTAATCTTGGAAAAATCTAAATTAGATTTTGTTTTTCTTAGAAATCTTATTTAATCCTTGGAAATCTAACAAAATCATTTAGCACCTAACTAAATCTTTACGAGTCTCATACCAAAGTTTACGGCTGATATTATTAGCCAGTGTTGAAATTACTCTCTATCTTGTTTTAAACCTTATCCAATTGTCACCCGTTGACAAATATACTCGATATTGTAATGAAATCCAAATAAGTCCTAAAATCTTATACTAAGATTTTCGAATCCTTCATGACTACTTGCTGTATCTATTTAAGCTTATACGCTGATAGTTCCTTATATAACTATTATAATATATGATTATATTATATGCTGAAGATCCTCCGTTTGATTCATATTTTAGCGCACGTGATTTGAACGTCTACTTACGGAACACAACTTATTGATGACTCATACTCTTGCTTTTGGTATGTGATATTATTTAGATAAGTTTGCATGTTAAAATGATGCGGTGGGACCCGAATCAAGGTATGATTCTATATTTAGATGACGTTTAAATATGGAACCTGAGTCTCTTGATCCTAAGTTAATTATGATTCTGTCTTTAGATGGAATGGGACGTCTAAAGGTGAAATCATAAGCCACCGAATTAGAAGTTTATTTATAAATTCGTATTAAGGTGGAATGGGACGCCCGAAGACGAAAGTTATAAATAAACGGGCTGTAAAGTATCTTAATAATATCTATTTTCTTAGATATTATATTGGTTTTAAATGATAAGCCTTGCCGGGAATATTTGAGTAGGTTGGGCTATGAAATCCTTATTGAAACAAATTAGGACGCTTTTTCGTTTGAATAAAGAAATCATAGGTCACCGAACCATGAAGTTATAAATTTTTACTTTACGTGGATGAGGACGCTTATCGATGTAAATAAAAATGTATAAACAAGTGGGCTTAAATATATTCGACATGACTCATTATTGATATTATTTTATTAATCCAGCTATGGAATATATTCCTTTTGATTCACGATTTTTCAAAAATATCTTATTACTATTACATCCTTAGCGAGAAACCTAAGGAAGATTCCTGTTCATCTCTCTTGGATCATAGCATTGTGCTATTGATTCTCGACTTATTTTTCCCCAACACCAGATAAGCTTTTTGAAGCTTAATAGACTTAAAAACCTCTTGCAAACTATTAAAACATTAACAAGCCTTATCTATGCACACTGAGGTCCGATAAGGCACATGAAACACATTTGATAGAGCCAACACTTAAAACGATCTTGTACTATTTTATCCAACCTTGTAAACTATCAAGGACTTTTTTTTTGCCACTTTTGAAACTCAATTTGAGCCCTAAGATATTTTCTTTGAAAACTATTTGTGCCCTAAGGGCCACATTACAAAAATAGAAGAACCAAATGTGTAAATTCTTGAAACATAATAGACAAGTTAACTTGTGCACTAAAATTTACTCATCGGAGGCATACGATCAATAACTACATCTTAAATATCACCTATGATTTTAAACCTGAGTCCACAAGATTACATGTTCAAAAAAGAGTGTCCTCACTCGTTCACTGGACGAGTAACTTCATCTTAAGCTTTGAGAACAAAGCTAAAATAACGGGTAGGTGCTGTAAAACCCCAAAATTTGGGCTTTTGACACGTCACCGACTTCATTATTTTTATCGTTCATTATTTAATATACATTAATTGTTGGACACAAACCATTTGTACATTTAACCAAGGCTTGTAAATATCAAACAATTATCGTAATTATATTAAGTCGACACATTTAATCTCCTTGGAGCACCCTTAGTCACATTTTAAATACAAGAACCAATTGATCATTTACTTTTCATGTATATTGACAAAAATCATAATCAAACATGAATAAAAATATATATATACTAAATTTCATTTAACTAATCTTTAGTCTAGCCTTTCTTACTTGGACCCCCTTTTCCCATGTTACATAGGAAACCAATCCAAAAACCAAATCAAACCAAATATACCCTAAATCTTCCCTATGTACTTGGATACCTAATCCTTGTACCCTTCTTCCCACCATAATCGGAACACACCATCAACAACAAGAGTGTTTTCGTGGCTCCTCTTAGGACCACTCCTGCTACCATTTTATATCCAATATTAGTTGTACATATAGTACCCACATATACTATAAATACAAGTTACAAACACTTTTCTTACCCTCACTGTGTTCAAATATGAAGCTAAGACCACCATTTCCACTTTCCCTCCAAACTACAATCCTATAAGTAATCATATAGATTCACGCATAAAACTACCACTTATCTCAAATCGACAAACCCACCAAGAAGGATCCAACCATGATGAATGTACACGGGTATATTAGAGCTTGGTTTTGGGTTAAGTATTCATCGGGGTTCAAGCTAAGGACGAGCTAGGGTTTCAAGCTAAGGTTTCATTTTAGGGTTCCTTTAGTGTGGTTCGCGGTTACTCTTTAGTGTCCCGACTTCGATAGCCTTGTAAGCCACTCAACTCCATCATTATTTTTCTTGTTAATCATTTCATATAATTGCATAACAACAAACACAGGAATTGAAAGCATATGAACTAGTTCTTTCATGGTAACTTACATTTTAGTTCAAAAATGACTAAGTGGGTACGTTGAAAACATGAACAAAACTATAATCTCGAATGTAAAAACGTTATATATGAGTAACACAATCCATGTAAACGAAAGGTTCCAAAAATTATAAGCTAAGAATGAGTTTTGAGTTTTGTGTAACACATATAGCTTCATTTGTAAAATACCAAGTCGAACCACGTGTAAAGGTCGCGTTTTTGTCGTGGGATTAGTAGCCATTGTGTCATGGAACATTATGCAATTCGAATTTTTAAAAATCATTAAGAAACGAAGTCACAAATCGAAGTATAAGGTGCGGATTGTGTTTTGAAAGAATATGGTGTTTGTGTTTTGTTTACCCGACGAAAAGAAAAGAAAGAGAAGAAGAAGAGATTTTCTTTATTTATTTAATAAATTCTGCAAGTGGGCCCCACCATGGCAGAATTTTTGTAAGATAGGGGACCATTTGTTTGTACTAGGTGGTTATGTTGGGTAGTGGGGAGACAATACTTTAAAATTACCCTATAGTTTTAAACTAGCTCACTTTTGATCCAATAATTTTATCTAAGTTTTAGACTTTATGAAATCTCTTGGACTAAGTATATAAGCCAAAACATATTATACAAATGGAGGCCTAACGATTATTTTCGGGACTTAAATAGTTATTAAAATAAAATTTAATAATTAATTCATGAACAAAGATTACAAATATGTATATCTGTATAATCATCGAGGGTACGCGTAAACAATTAATAAACAATACGCGCATATAATCTTTGTCATAACAGTATATATAAATAATTAAATATACTGAGACCTATTAATAACGAGAACGAACGTAAGAATAATTAAACTGCATACATTTATTATTTGTGCATATACTGAGACCTACTCAACTACTTAGGTATATGATGTACTGTTTGCACTATGACTTGGATACTTTGATCATTCTCAAGCAGTATTATTGTTCAGGTGAGTTCATAGCCTCGCCTTTCACTACTATTTATGTTTTACTAACCCGCGAGGGGGAGACATGCTATAACTTGTTTTGACTATATGATTTTTATATCGTGAGATCGTGGCCCTACACTTATATTTAATAAACTGTTGATCGAGGAAACGCAAATTGAACTGTACCAACTTTAATTATATGTGCCTATTGTAGAGACACTCATGACCCGTGAGCTGAAACTATTAAAATCGTTGGATTACCTGAATGTTATAAATAGATCTATTTGGGATTGACCATCCCCACCTGGGTGAGTCATGCTCACTGTGCCTTGGCCGGGACAACAGGTGTTTACCATGTCAGCATTTACTATTGATGGGTGCCTGAATCAGAAATGGCGATGGTCCTCATTGTTGAGGGCTCAACTATGTCAAGTGTCAGTTTCAAGCAATAGGAAATGTAATTACCTTATAGTATTTGGCTTTGTGCAATACTAGTTTTGTGACGTTTGCGGTTATAAACTTAACTTTATATTAATTGGTACATTAATACGTGGAACATACTGAGATCTTTGAACTAGATTTTTACCATCCCTTGTGCAGTACAATATGGAACATTTTGATATTTCTGAACTTGATTTTTATCAAACCTTATGAAATACTATACGGGATATTTTGAGATTCTGAACTTGATTTTTATATCAAAGGAACTATGATTTTACAAAATTCTATGAATTCACCAACTTTATGTTGACTGTTTTAAGCATGTTTTTCTCAGGAAATTAAGCTGGATTATTTGAGCATGGACTGAGCATCATTTAGGAGCATCATAATAATTGGGGGATCTGTTTTCACTTGGATACTTTTAACAACGGATATTCAAGATTTCAACTGATTGTAGTAAAACAATATTTGTATCAACTGTATTTCAAAATCATGTAATTATGGTCAATGCTTTGTATGCCATTTGCTCTGTGATCCGCAACGTGACACCCAATTACTATTCCGCTGCAAACCTGATTTGGGGGTGTCACAGTGCCTTATTTGTATCTTGATTATGAATTCAATCCATATTATATGAATCCTTTGTTGGGTGAATGCTTAATACTTTGAAATTGTGAAATTATAGAACTATGCCGCCCAAGAAGGCTGTGACTGAGGATGATGTACGTAGGATTATTACGGAGCAAGTTACTGCATCTATGACTGAATTTATGGCAAATGCTAGAAATGAAGCTGGCGGTAGTGGAGCTGGCGGTAGTGGAGCTGGCGGTAGTGGAGCTGGCGGTAGTGGAGCTGGCGGTAGTGGAGCTGGCGGTAGTGGAATTGGCGGTACTAATGTGAATGTGAATGCTAATAATGTGAATGCTAATGCTAGAGGAAATGTAGGAGGACTTGGAACTAATGCACCTGAAGTTGGTGGTTGTACTTATGTGACGTTCATGAAGTGTGAACCTCTACCTTTTAATGGAACTGAAGGTGCTGTAGGACTAAGCCAGTGGATTGAGAAGATTGAATCGGTGTTTCGGATTAGTAAGTGTAAGGAGGAAGATAAGGTGACTTTTGCTATGGCTACTCTTAAAGGTCGTGCGTTGACTTGGTGGAACAGGAGAATTGTTTTCATGGGTCTTGATGCTGCTAATGCTACTCCTTGGGCTGAAATTAAGAAGTGGATGACTTTGGAGTTTTGTCCTCGTAGTGTGATTGTTAGGTTAGAACAGGAGTTGATTCATCTGAGAATGAAAGGTGTGGACATTGATAGTTACACGAACCGATTCCATGAGTTGGCCTTGCTATGTCCTCGATTGGTTGAACCCGAAGAGATCCGAATTGAGCAATATGTTAAAGGGTTGACCAGGAATATCCGGGGGGACGTGCCATCATCTAAACCACTGACCATTGATGATGCTGTTCGAATAGCCTACCAACTCATTGGACAGATAAGTCAGGATAGGGAAGATGAAGCCCGTGTAGGTGAGAAAAGAAAGGGAGACGGTGATCGTGTAGATAGAGGTGATAATAGGAAGAATTTTAATCGCCGTCAGAACCAGAGAAAGGGGAATGCAAATGCTCTTACCTACAATGCACCGC
This sequence comes from Glebionis coronaria, assembly GCA_025667525.1. Classification (NCBI taxonomy): domain Eukaryota; kingdom Viridiplantae; phylum Streptophyta; class Magnoliopsida; order Asterales; family Asteraceae; genus Glebionis; species Glebionis coronaria. The sequence continues at coordinate 195,691,425 of CM046875.1, forward strand.
GCAACGATGATAGATGTCCTAAGTGTGGCAACAAGAGGCATGCTGGGGACTGCTGGAAGTGCCGAAATTGCGGAAAGCTTGGACACAAGGTTGAAAGGTGTAAAAAGGGAACCATTTGCTTCAACTGTAATGAAGAAGGTCATAGGAAATCAGAATGCCCCAAGTTGAAAGCGATTGTACCTGGAAGAAACCCCCAGAGTGGTATCTACCAACTTGGAACAATTGAGGTGAAGAAAGAGGATCCGAATGTCGTTACCGGTACGTTTTTACTCAACAATCATTATGCTGTTGCTTTATTTGATTCGGGTGCTGATAGGAGCTTTGTATCCACTAAATTTAGTGCCCTTATTGATATTGAACCTGTTGAGATAAGTACCAGTTACGAGGTGGAATTGGCTGATGGTAAATTAGTGAAAACTAATAAGCTATTAGAAGGATGCTCTCTAAATCTCTTGAACCATTCCTTTCTGATTGATTTGATGTTGATAGAATTAGGTAGTTTTGATATTATTATTGGTATGGATTGGTTGTCGTTGAATAATGCTACTATTTTATGTGGAGAGAAGAAGGTTAAGATTCCTCTTAGGAATAGGACGTTAGTAATTGATGGTAGTCGAGGTGAATCCCGTTTGAAAATCGTTTCATGTATTAAAGTCCGAAAGTACATCAGGAACGGTTGTGAGTTATTCTTAGCTCAAGTGACCGGGAATGAGTCTAGGGAGAAACGATTGGAAGATGTACCTATTATTTGTGAATTTCCTGAGGTATTTCCTAAAGATTTACCCGGACTTCCACCGATAAGGCAAGTAGAGTTTCGAATCGATTTAATTCCTGGTGCTGCACCGGTGGCACGTGCGCCTTACCGATTAGCCCCTTCTGAATTAAAGGAGTTATCTGAGCAACTTAAGGAGTTGTCTGATAAAGGTTTTATTCGACCGAGCTCGTCGCCTTGGGGAGCTCCAGTCTTGTTCGTTAAGCAGAAGGATGGATCTTTTCTTATGTGCGTTGATTATAGGGAACTGAATAAGTTGACAATTAAAAATCGATATCCTTTACCTAGGATTGATGATTTGTTTGATCAACTGCAAGGATCTAGTGTGTATTCTAAGATAGATTTGCGGTCAGGATATCACCAACTTCGCGTCCGTGAAGAAGATATTCCTATAACTGCATTTAGAACTCGTTATGGACACTATGAATTTCAAGTAATGCCATTTGGGTTAACTAACGCACCTGCGGTTTTCATGGATTTAATGAATCGAGTATGCAAGCCCTACTTGGATAAATTTGTGATTGTGTTTATTGACGATATTCTGATCTATTCTAAGAATGAAGATGAACATAGAGAACATTTGAGGATTGTTTTGAAATTGTTGAAGGATGAAAGGTTGTATGCTAAGTTTTCGAAATGTGATTTCTGGTTAGATTCTGTGCAATTTCTTGGTCATGTGATTAACAAAGATGGAACTCATGTTGATCCTGCAAAGGTTGAAGCTATTAAGAATTGGTCTGCACCGACAACGCCAACGGAAGTGAGACAGTTCTTAGGATTGGCTGGCTATTATAGGCGATTCATTAAAGAATTTTCTTTGATAGCTAAACCCTTGACTAAGCTTACCCAGAAGAATAAACCTTTCGTTTGGGGAAGTGATGAAGATGGAGCATTTCAGACATTGAAGTAAAAATTATGTAGTGCGCCAATCTTATCATTACCCGACGGGAGTGAAGATTTTGTAGTATATTGTGATGCATCTCTTAGAGGTTATGGAGCTGTTTTGATGTAGAGAGAGAAAGTGATAGCTTATGCTTCTAGGCAATTAAGGAAGAATGAGGAGAATTATACTACTCATGATCTTGAGTTAGGAGCTGTAGTCTTTGCTCTTAGGTTGTGGAGACATTATCTGTATGGCACCAAGTGTACGGTATTCACCGATCACAAAAGCCTACAGTATATTCTCGACCAGAAGGAATTGAACATGAGGCAACGAAGATGGATAGAGTTGTTAAGTGATTATGATTGTGATATAAAATATCACCCAGGAAAAGCCAATGTTGTTGCTGATGCGTTAAGTAGGAAAGATAGAGAGCCTATCAGGGTGCGTTCTCTAGTCTTGACCGTGCACAATAATTTGCCCGAGCAAATTAGAAATGCACAAATAGAAGCTTGTAAGAAGGAGAATTTTATTAATGAAGGGTTCCGAGGAGAAGGAGATCCTTTAGAGGTTAGAGCTGATGGAGTGAAATGCTTAAGAGGTCGTATGTGGATACCCAAGTTTGGAGGCTTAAGAGATTTGATTATGTTAGAATCCCATAAATCTAAGTATTCCATTCATCCGGGATCTGATAAGATGTACCATGATTTGAAGAAGTTGTACTGGTGGCCGAATATGAAAGCTGACATAGCTATGTATGTTCTTCAATGCTTGACTTGTGCTAGAGTTAAAGCTGAACATCAAAAGCCCTCAGGACTACTTCAACAACCAAAGATTCCTGAATGGAAGTGGGAGCGAATTACGATAGACTTTATCACCAAGCTTCCTAGAACATCATCTGGAAACAAATCGATTTGGGTTATTGTCGCCAGACTGACCAAATCAGCACACTCCATTCCGGTTAAAGAGCAGTTCTCACTGGAGAAGCTGACTCGTATATACCTTGAGAGTGTTGTATGCAAGCATAGAGTGCCTGTATCGATCATTTCAGATCGAGATCCCAATTTTTGGAAATCTCTCCAAAGATCTTTGGGAACGAATCTCGACATGAGCACTGCTTATCACCCCCAGACTGATGGGGAGAGTGAAAGGACGATACAAACACTGGAAGATATGTTGAGAGCTTGTGTGTTAGACTTTGGTAAGAATTGGGATAAACATTTGTCATTAGCAGAGTTTTCGTATAACAATAGTTACCATTCTAGTATTAAGGCTGCAACCGTTTGAAGCTTTGTATGGTAGGAAGTGTAGATCTCCTGTATGTTGGAGTGAAGTTGGGGATACCCAGCTCACGGGACCGGAATTGATCCGGGAGACTACGGAGATGATAGTTAAGATTAAGAAGAGGTTGTTGACTGCCCGTAGTAGACAGAAAAGTTACGCGGATGTGCGGCGGAAGCCAATGGAGTTTGAAGTGGGTGAACGAGTAATGTTGAAAGTATCACCATGGAAAGGCGTTATAAGATTTGGAAAACGAGGGAAATTGAATCCCCGTTATATTGGACCCTTTAAGATTTTATCTAGAGTAGGTCCGGTGGCTTACAAACTAGAGTACCCCAGAACTTCATGGTGTTCACAACACATTCCATGTATCTAATCTGAAGAAATGTCTAGCAGTGAGTGATGAGAAAATTCCGTTAGGTAAGGTTCGAATAGATGGGAAGTTGCATTTTATCGAAGAGCCCGTAGAAGTTATGGACCGTGAGGTAAAGCAACTGAAACAAAGTCGGATACCTATTGTCAAGATCCGATGGAATTCAAAGCATGGACCGGAGTATACTTGGGAACGAGAGGATGAAATGTGGAAGAAATATCCGCACCTCTTCGACTTCAATAAGAAACGGACATCCAAATGAAATGGATCACGAGGACGTTGATCCCTTTTAGGAGGAAAAGCTGTGACAATCTAACATTTTCAGGTAGTGAAATATTTTCTCGTATAATATTTTGAAACTTATTTTTGTGTTGGTTGACGAACTCACAATTTACGGATTTAAATTTGGGCTTACGTGCATAATTTGGCGTCTTTTACGACTAAACTGGAAACCTTAGGATTTCGTATTTACGTTTTTGAACTCCGTTTTTGATGAGACAATTTTTATTGGATTCGTTTTGTGACGTTGATTCATAATTTATAAAAACGTTTTTCGTAAAACGACCCAAGGGCACGCAAATCGAGAAAACTAGAATCGAGAAATACCCGTAAACTAGTGAGATGGGACAAAATACATTATCCCACCCCACTAGCAATGTTGGACGGCACAACATGACACCACACACTAAGGTGGCATCATGTTAGCTAACTTACTCCAAGTGTAAGCTTAGCTTACATCTTAAGCCATTTTTCCTTTACCACTAACTCAAAACTAGCAACTTCATTATACCATTTCCCTTACATGCAAATTCTCTCAAAACTCTCTCAAACACTCCTCCCTTTGCCGTCCAAAATAAAGCAACAAACACCCTTTTAATCTTTTCTAGCCATGAAACACATGTTTACTAGATCTATTAAGGAGTTATCTTGAAGCCTTGATCATTTGGTGGCCATATTAACATCATTGGAGGTGATTTGCTTGTGTCCTAGGGCTGATTTTCCAACATATGTTCTTGATATTTGATGGTCTTGGAGTTACTTGTTGTATTCATCAAGTTCTTGTCTTCCAAAAACAAGGAATACACTTGGTTGGTAAAGAAGATCATCCTCTCCATTTTTCTCTTGTTATTTTGTAAAGAACAAATGTATTTTCTTTCATTTTGTATATGTATATGATGTATATATGATGATAAAAATGTTGTGTGGGGATCAAGTGTTGATAGATATGCTTAAAAATGTTAATAACTATAAGAAATGAGGCTAAAATCATGATTATTTAGTTGGCTGTATAAACACAGTAGATAACTAAAACATGAACTGATAAAATTGCATGGTATGATCCATATACAGTAAGTACAAGATGTTATACACATGTGAGAGTTGTCCATGCAATGGAATCAAAATAATGAGTGAGATATGGTCAAAACAAGTTAGGTGGTCTAATCTGAATAAGCAGTTTTGTAGGGACTGTTAAGGCATGATAAACTTAAAATGGGTAGTAGCTATAACTAAGTTAAATGTAGCACATAATATGAAGAACATGTCACCCAAAAATGAGCTTCTAATTTATTATAGAACTCTAGATATGGTAAAAATGGTGAACATGAAGATAAAAATCAGATTTTTGGAATTAATGTTTATTATTATTATATAAGCACTCACATTTTAATGTATAAAATGTAAAAATAAAAACCCACTAACTTATAAAACTTATTTATATAAATATATAAAAGGTTAATTAAATGGATAAATTATATAAATGGTAATGAAATAATATTTATAAGTAATAAAAACTATAAACTTGATTTTTACGACTTTTTCGGCTATCGCCGTAAAATTAACGTTTTTCGCCAAATAAAACTTAAACGACCAAACCCGTCTAATGTAAAGTTTATAAAAGTCATATACTGATGTATAAGTAACTAATACAAGTAAAAACCGATAAAACCCGAACTATAAGAAATACGGATATTAACGAGCTAACTAAGCATATTGGACTAATAATTGGGCTAAATAAGATAAATACTTGTAAAAAGAACTTATTGGGCTTAACCCATTTGGGCCCAACATGGAAAGTATATATACTGATAATATAGGTATAAAATGGATTAAAATAAGTTAAGGAACTTATACTAAGCTTAACAGACTCAAAATAGATGAATAGTTAAAACTAGTAAACTAGTAAAACGTTACCAAAACGTAAACGCTAAAGTGAGTAAACAAGGATGTATAAACCCACTTGATCATCATCATATGTACAAAATCATCATATGTATATTGTTATTTTGATAAAAGTCATTGGACCGAGTCTAAGACCGATTATTATTTATATAGGTTTCTGTGATCGAAGCACGCCCGTAGCCGATAATCCGCCTTTCATTAACAACGTGAGTTCATAGCCTCGCACTCTTTTAAATAATTTATAAAATGATTTGTAAACCCGCGAGTTAGATAACATGCGAGATTTTATAAAAATAGAACACAAGTAGTCCCGATTGTATGCTTAACGATATGGACCCGAATGATGCTATGACCCTATAAACGAGACTAAAAGGATTATTAGTAGTTAGGTTATGTCACTTAAAGTCCCATTAGCATGAATTATGAACTTCCGGGATTTGGTAGACGCTTATGCATTTGATAGTACTATTTGGGGACGATCACCCCAGTTCGCGCCTTGACGGTTGATCCCCGTCGTACCACATTGATTGGTAAGCGAATTTATGTATGAGAAGATTCCATAGCGTGATTTTTGTGACGACACGCTAACTTAGATAGGCAAATTGTTTGTCGGGTTCGCGGCCCGCTGTTTTCATAGTAAGGTAACAATGTCATGCGGCTAATAATAATCCTAATTCAAATAAAATGTATCCTACAATGTATCCTATACAACCTATATAATTCAAATAAAAATTTATCCTATATATGATAACGACGCTATTAACGATGAATATATTACCTATCATGGTAATATAGAGACTACGGTCTCATGGACGGTTTAAGATGTATGCTTGATTTATATATTACCTGACTAGCAATATGAGGACTTACTTCCGATATTATACTTGTGTTCTGATTTTAAATGATTGTTTTATATAACGGTTTTCATTAAACTCTATGAATTCACTCGGCATTCGCTGATATGATTTTTGCATGTTTTTATCTCAGGTGCTTGAAGGTAATCCGGATGGAGATCGACTCTGATGGCCCACATGTTATTAAAAATGTTCATTCGATCTATGTTTTGTAAACTTAATGACCTGTATAATTTGGGACCTGTTGTACGCTTTTAAACTTTTTATCGAATGAATGTATGTTAAACCTTGAACAACCATTTTTATGTGTTGTCTATGATTGGAGTTATTGTGCTATCCCGTAACACTCTAAAAGACCCTTCCGCTGTACCGATACGAAAACTGAGAGTGTTACAGAAATGTTATATATAGTGTGGAGTTAGGGTAGTTTTTGCCAATTTGTGATAGTTTTGGTCCAAAATGTAAATATTAGTTAAAGAGCGGGAAATGACTAAAAGTCAATTTTACAAATATTTACAGGACTCGGGTTTCGTAAAATACTTAAAAGTTTAAACGCACACGAAAAATAATAATATAACGACTCGATACGTAATTAAAACGATATCGTCGAAAATATTAAATATCGAAACGATTGATAATAAAATATAAAATTGTGGGCATCCGTCGGTATCGCGATCACTAGTAGTCCTCGTTGCTCGTCAAAATATTAAAATAAAATATTTAATATCGGTTTCAACTTAAACCGTTAAACATAATAATATTTAATATTATAAAATACTTCAAAAATATTTGAAAAGTAAGATTAAGTAATGACCTTATTTTGTGGGTTTTACACCTTGTTGCAAGCGTTCAATCGCAGTCCACATTTCATGTGCTGTCGGGCATGCATCAACCGTGGAATAAATGTCATCTCCAATCCCACTTAGAACCATATAGATGGCTTCCTTCTCCGCATCATGCCAAGCACAATTTTCAGGTGTGAGATCGGCTCTTGTTTCATCACGTTCACTTGCGGGTATTGGATCAGTAGTATCTGTGGCAGCTCTTAGAGGAATTGAGATTTTCTTGAATACATATGGTCCATGCGTAATACATTTCCTCAAGGCATCACCATTGGGTCTTGTATCAAGATATCATATGAAACGTGATTGCCATTGAGCATACCTACCAGACACAAGCATTGGTGGTCTCTCTTTATTACCCGCCACCATGATATTGTTGTTTGTGACACGATACTCTTGAGTAGAATCCATAGCTTATAACTTAGTAATCGATGAAGTGAAAAAGGATCTTAAGTAGATGTGTTGTGATTGGTGTTATCGAGAAAAGATGTTGAAATCCCCTAAAATTATCTTTACAATTAACCAAAAATTCTAAGGCGAAAACTCACTCAAAAATTTCCAAAAAAATACAAATTTTTGAAAATTAGTGAAGAATTTCGCAATGAGGTGTGAAATTCCGCAATCCTTTAACTGTGACAATTCCGCAATTCTAGAGTGAAGAACAATTTCGCAATCACTGAGTGAATAAATCCGCAAAACTTGAACAAATTCGCAATTAAGTGAATTAATCCGCAATACTTGAACAAATTCGCAATTGATGACCAAATTCCGCAATGAAGACCAGAATTCGCAATTAACTCAGAATTCCGCAATTCCCAATATGACAAGATTTCGCAATCCTTTAGTGCAAGATTCCGCAATACTTGAACATGAACAATTATCTTGGAATTCAATTTCGCAATTAGAGACAAATTCGCAATTCTTATACACATATAATTCCGCAATTCCTAGAATATTCAAATTCGCAATTGGAGGCCAAGTTCGATTCCGCAATAAGAGAGAAAGATCAATTTCGCAACATATGAAAATCTATAATTTCGCAATAGGAGACAGAATTGCGAAATTGAGGCAGAAGGACCAAAGATGCGAAATTTGAACCAGAAGATCCTAAAAAATAGGAACAATGAAGAACACTAAAGGAAAACGTGATTTCACTCCAAAAATCAAGCCAAACACCACCAAATTTCGTGTTTTTAACCGATCTAAGTAGCCCAAATCACTACCACGCCTATGTAGATGATTTGTCTACTCACTAACTCCACAAAACACAAAAAAACTTGATGATTCGAGCTTAAAAATCAAGAAAAACTCACGAATCACTAAAGGAGAATCAAAACCAATCACGTATCTACCCCATGGCAATTGATATCAAATGTTGTCCCATATATTTAGATGATTAGAGATAGAAAATAGATGAAAAGAGATGGATTCCTAGAGAGAGAAAGTAGTGAGAGAAAGTAGAGAGAAGGAGAGGATTAACTTGTTGAATATTAGATTAAGGAAAGAATGAAATGAACAACCTACCCTCCTAACATGCTAGGAGGGTATTATATATAGTCCACCCACATGCGGGCTTTAATGGACTATATATTGGGCCGGGCTTGTCTTTTGGACTTTAATTAGTTTAAATCCAAGCCCGTAAACCATGACTAATTAACTAACTATTACAACGTTCTAATTAATGTTACAATAGTAAACTATGACCGAGCATTCTTGTTTGACTCAATATTTTTGAGGCTAACAACTAGACAAGATAAACGGCTGGCATTGTTTACTTGCTCCCTGCTTACAATGGAACGACCAAGATTGGTCTTCAACAGCTCAGCATAACACATGTGTCATGGCAGAGGTCACAAGGTGCAATTTGACCAAGATGATACCCAAACACCAAGGGTATGACTTGAATTCAACAAACAATTAGGGTTTAGAATTATTTTGATTCTAGAAGCTACTGTAGCCGAATATATAAGGCATTAGGACCCTTTCTTTTTCTTTGTTCCAGATTTTGAAAAATTTGTAATTCCTTTTTATATTCTATAAAAGTTGGTGTTTTTGAGCAAATTTTTGAGTTCCAATTATCTATTTGTTTTTTGAGTTCAAGTTTTAATCAAGTGTAATTCCTTTTATTGTTTAATAAAAGTTGGTAATTTGAAAGATTTGTTCCAAACATCATAAGTTCTTGTTAATGCAATACTGTTGTGAATCCGTTTGAGGAGTGAGGTGGTTTCAAATATTCTTGTTTAAGTATTATCAAAAGTTTTTCAATTGTTAAAAGTTTGTGAGAAGGTTTGTAAAGAAAGAAGAAATCTGCCTGTGGTTTTTGTTTGCTAACACTCATTGTACCAAGTCTTCAAGACTTGGTACTTAGATTTGATTTCTTGTGTGTGGATTTCAAACAGGTAAAGGAAGCTTGTGTTTTTGCTAAACACATGAGCTCAAACCTCCAAGGTGTGGATGTACACCTTGGAGGTGAGTTTTTCTCTTATTTTTCCAAAAGTTTTGTGGTTTATGTAATTTTGAGCTTGTGCTAATTCTTTGTTGCTATGCCTGTTGAATCATGGTTCTTTTAGTGCAATTTGTTGAAAGATATGAAGAAAGTGTTCTATAGTCCTTTAAATCTGATTTGTGTTTAATATAGTTTATAATATGGTGGTCAAAAAGGTATTTCGGGTTGTTTATTTTGAGTTTTGGGTATAGGTCTGATTGCATTCGTTTCATAGTCTGTATTAGTTAGTTGCTACTGAATTTGGAATGTTTTCATCAGCTATTATAGTGACTATAGCGTTTGTTGTAGCAAGTAGTTGATGTAGTGATCATCGTTGAGTTGGTTAGTTACTATTGTTGTTGGTTATCGCTGCGTCATACCTGCTGTGGTTTTATCCATTATCGTTACTATAATAAATATTCTAGCTGCTGTCTTCATTTGTTTTAATTACTATGTTGTTGATTTGTTTATGATTTTGTTGTTGCAAGGGCTGTGGTAATTTTCGTTAGTTCACGCCGTAATTAGTTGTTCTAGTCTAATGTTGTTGCTATAGACGTTGTTCATTATTGCTGCTGATAGGTGTTAAAACACCCATCCTTTTTACCTCTTAATTACGATAATAACCGATCCAAAACGTGTATTTTATGTCATTTATGTCGGAATTATGCGTGGTTTGTATTTTTGTTGTAATTTAGGACGAAAAGGTGAAAAGTGGAGAAAACACGGCATTCACGAGCTTTTATCGAAGAAAAAGACGAAAGATCAAGAGTGAAGAAAGAACGGAAGTCCAAGACCAATTCTGAAGATTTATCGAAGAAAAAGTCAAAAGACGGAAGTTTACTAAAAAGCCGAAGAACTCGAGTCTTATTTATGAATAAAATTCAAGACGAGTTAAAGAAATCCCAAGACAAAGTCATTAAGTCCAAGATTAACAAAAGATTAAGAAGAAAAGGACTTAAATGTGCAATTAAGGAAAAGAGGAAAGAGGGAGGAAGCTTCCTAAGCTCCTCCCTAATCTCCACTATAAATAGGCCATTAGTTATTTCATTTCATGTTGTTGGGTGGCTTGACAAACCACCACTTCCACCATTTTCATACTTGTTGTTTTATTTCTTGCACTTTACTTACTTGTTATGCACCTTTATATATTTAATTTTCAAGTAAGTTTTCTTTTATTGTTCTTGAATCTTTACTTTACTTGTTTGATCTCTCATTCTACCTTTCTTTCTTGCTTGATCTTTATGTTTATATGCTTATTGTCTTACTTATTTGATTAAAGATTACATTTTTATGCTTTTGATTGTTTTGGATCATTGATTTTCATAGCTTATTTTTGCTTATTTTCAAGTTTATAAAGTTTTTGTAAAAGTTATTATTATATAAAAGTTTGTTTTTCGTAAACCTTTTTCTTTTCGTGTTATAAAAGTCTTTAAATTTCAGTTTAGTAGCTTAGTTTTATACGGTTTGTTTTAGGATTTTCGTGGTGTGCTTATTTGAGTTATAGCTTATTTTTCTAGCTTATTTTGTACTTTTTTCTACTGTATTCCGATCTATACGATCGGAAAGGGGTTTATCATTCCGATTGGAGTGATCAGAAAAGGGTTTTAACATTCCTAACAACATTCCGATTGGAGGTAGTTTGGTATTCCAATTGGATTGGTCTAGTGGTATTCTGATCAGAGTTGAGTGACAGCTATTCCGATCAGAGCTCTACTACACATTCCGATTGTATATTCCGACCAATCATTCCGACCAGGTAGGTGAGTGTATTCCGATCAGGGTAAGTGACATATTCCGATCTGAGAAAAGTTGCTCGGTACGGATTAGAGTTCATAGCCAAGGCATAACTTATTGAAGCGGGATGCGAAGATTGGCGAGTCCGAAAAGGCCCTAACAAGGCATGAGGGCTGCAGTTTGTTGCTAAAGATCCAAAAGTGATGTGAAGAATCATTTATCGAAAATCAATATGAAGGATCGAGACACATGACGAAAAGCAAATACTCCCCTAAAGATCATGGAGAAGTTTATCCAAAAAGGCCCTAACAAGGTATGAGGATAAATAGATCCAAGTCCTAAAAGGAGGCGGATCGTTGTATATCAAAGTCCAAAATAAAGATTGGAGAAAAATGAAGAAGTCGTGGTCCAAATATGAAGAATCTCTCAATACTTCAAGTGAAGAAATTCCTATTATGAAGAGAAGACCATAATTTCAAGAACGTCTCTCAAAGATTCGAAGTATGAAGTCACTGCCAAATATCGATCCGAGAAAGGTCTCAAATCGTGAAGCGAGTTATGCCAAGATATGAACTTTATGAGGTCCCGAGAAGCGGTTTTAAAAGATTTTGTCCTTTAGCTAACTATTGATTAAATCGTTCACTTTATTTTCGGACTAAATAACTATCGAAATAAGTCAAAAATGCATCCTCGTGATCGTTCAAGACAACAATAAAATATAAGAGATACCCCTAGGAATAAGGGAGTCTAAGTGAATAATTGGCCGACATGAGTTCGTGTTAGTTTACTAACTTATAATAACAATGATCTCGTTTCTAAGCTTGGTTTGGAGAAAGTGAAAACTTGAGGATGATGATCATTCACGACCTTTCCAAAACCCAAAGGTATGATTTTGATGTCTTTACTTTGTATGTTTATAATTTTCTATCTCTTTAATAAAGGCCAACGTGGATTGATTGTGATGAAAAATGTAAACGTGCTTTGTAACTAATGCATTGCATGAGGACATTGCAATGGTTAAGTGTATGGGATTTGATAGGTGTTAAAACACCCATCCTTTTTTACCACTTAATTACGATAATAACCGAGCCAAAACGTGTATTTTATGTCATTTATGTCGGAATTATGCGTGGTTTGTGTTTTTGTTGCAATTTAGGACGAAAAGGTGAAAAGTGGAGAAAACACGGCATTCACGGGCTTTTATCGAAGAAAAAGACGAAAGATGAAGTCGAAAGATCAAGAGTGAAGAAAGAATGGAAGTCCAAGACCAATTCTGAAGATTTATCGAAAAAAAGTCAAAAGACGGAAGTTTACTAAAAAGCCTAAGAACTCGAGTCTTATTTATGAAGAAAATTCAAGACGAGTTAAAGAAATCCTAAGACAAAGTCATTAAGTCCAAGATTAACAAAAGATTAAGAAGAAAAGGACTTAAGTGTGCAATTAAGGAAAAGAGGAAAGAGGGAGGAAGCTTCCTAAGCTCCTCCTTAATCTCCACTATAAATAGGCCATTAGTTATTTCATTTCATGTTGTTGGGTGGCTTGACAAACCACCACTTCCACCATTTTCATACTTGTTGTTTTATTTCTTGCACTTTACTTACTTGTTATGCACCTTTATATATTTAATTTTCAAGTAAGTTTTCTTTTATTGTTCTTGAATCTTTACTTTACTTGTTTGATCTCTCATTCTACCTTTCTTTCTTGCTTGATCTTTATGTTTATATGCTTATTGTCTTACTTATTTGATAAAAGATTACATTTTTATGCTTTTGATTGTTTTGGATCATTGATTTTCATAGCTTATTTGTGCTTATTTTCAAGTTTATAAAGTTTTTATAAAAGTTATTATTATATAAAAGTTTGTTTTTCGTAAACCTTTTTCTTTTCGTGTTATAAAAGTCTTTAAATTTCAGTTTAGTAGCTTAGTTTTATACGGTTTGTTTTAGGATTTTCGTGGTGTGCTTATTTGAGTTATAGCTTATTTTTCTAGCTTATTTTGTACTTTTTTCTACTGTATTCCGATCTGTACGATCGGAAAGGGGTTTATCATTCCGATTGGAGTGATCAGAAAAGGGTTTTAACATTCCTAACAACATTCCGATTGGAGGTAGTTTGGTATTCTGATTGGATTGGTCTAGTGGTATTCCGATCAGAGTTGAGTGACAGCTATTCCGATCAGAGCTCTACTACACATTCCGATTGTATATTCCGACCAATCATTCCGACCAGGTAGGTGAGTGTATTCCGATCAGGGTAAGTGACATATTCCGATCTGAGACCCTTCCCTATTCCGATCTGGTTAGTCCTTATTCCGATCTAAGGTTTGTTTTGTTATTCCGATCTGAAGAGGGTGACATATTCCAATCTGGGTTTTCAATCAACATTCCGACAGGGTGATTTAGGTCTGATCGGAATATATTCCGACGGTGGGTTTGTTTTATATTTTGTCTTGTTTAATTTTTACATTCTCATTTTAATACTTTGTCTAATTGTAATTCTCATCACGTTTTTATTTTAAGTCACTTCATTTTAGGTCATTTAATTAATTTACTTTTCAAAGTTTTTAATATTGCACCATTTAATTTTAATTTGACTTAGATTTAATTTCTCGCCATTTTATTTTAACGTTATTTTACTTTTACGTCATTTACTTTAATTGTTTTGCACATTTTAATTATACTACAACGACACAACTTTTGTTTCACCAAAATACAATAGAGTCACACATAGAACCTAGATCAATTCGATTAGACCAACACAACGAACTTAATTTTTATACGGGGTGTCAAAAGCCGTGTATTAGCTGCTATAGCAATACACGTAGGCTATACTTGAGTTCTCGCCTTGGGTTTCCTTTAGATATTGTAGGATAGTAAGTTTAAGTGTTGTTCCCATATTTATCACTTCACCATTGTTTGAATATAAGATATAAAGATGAAAAGAGATGAATTTTTGAGAGAGAAAGTAGAGAGAATATGTGTGAAACTTGGTGAAATTAGATTAAGAGAAATGAAATGTCCAACCAACCTCTCCTAACATGCTAGGAGAGGTATTTATAGCATTGCCTTACATGTAGGCTTTATGGGCTATGTTTGATTGGGCTGGGCTTGAATAAATGCTTAGTACCTTGAAAGAGGCCTTTAAGCTAACCATCAAGCCCGTTTTGTTATGACTATTCTACTTCATATTACAACGTTATAATAATCAATACATAATAAACCTATGATCGATCATTCTTGTTTGACTCAATATTTGAGGCTAACAATCTCCCCCAATGAGAGGTCATTCCCCTTCGAAATTTGGAGATTTGTAGAAATTACTAATCTCACCATAAATGAGTCTTGAACGTGTAATAGTAGTCTTGTTCCTTCATGCTGTGATCTTTGAGACTTTGTTGTTGTCTTTCGACTTTGTCTTTAAACTTGAGATCTTCAAACCATCCTTGACTTGATATCTGTTTTCATCCACCTGCTCACACTATGCACCATCTTGAAAGCTTGCTAACAATATCCTTTAAAGAGAGGTCATTCCTCTACATTAATTGTTAAGAAAGATTCTGAACATCTGAGTTACAAAAGTCTTTAGCTTTCTTGGTTGTTGAATATGTCTATGGGCTTGAGTATGTGTTTTTGAATCTTCGACTTTGCTAAGTACACCGTAATGCCACCTTCTTGAGACAAAACATAGACACGGACTAAATGGCTTTGACATTCGTCTTAAATCGGTAGCGTTTACCTCGGGTTGGTGACGACCGTTAGACGATATTAAATATCGTACTTGTGATTAGGTAGATTCAATTAAGAACCTCCTTGACAGGGTTTCGCGGCTGTACTAGCCGTTCTCTTTACTCGACCGTCTCAAAGCAAGACTACGAACATAAAGAGTGAATCAATTGGATGAATATCCGCTTGATTAAAGTCGCCAATTCAAATTCCTGGAACAAGTTTGATTCATATAGAATCTTAACACTGTTGCTTTCCAGTTGACACAAGCTTGACTCATAAAGAATCTCGCAAGTTACCTACCGTAGCGCTGTTTGAGGTTGACGCTAGAAGGATTTCCATTCGTCACTGTGAATATTAATGAATATCACTCTAAATGTTCTAACAAGACCATAAAGATATTCCATTGAAACCTGAAACGAGTTTGAATCAATTCAGAATCAAACCACTGTTGCTTTTCAGCTTACACGTGTTCAGTTCATAAAGAATCTTACACATGACCTCCCACAGTGTTGTTTGATGTTAACAGTTGAAGGATTTCCACTCATCATTGTGAATAATAAGTAGTATCACTCTGAGTGTTCTAGAAATATCGCAAGGATACATCGTAGGACTCTCTTCTTCGTCATTTTATGTGTCCTAATGAGATTTGATTGATCTCTTGGCTCTAGACTCGATTTGTGCACTTTTAGTGGTCGTAGGCTGGAGCAGATGCCACCTATTCAATATCAACTATCTCGGAGTGAGAAAGCCAATAGAAGTCATGTTGTTCTCCGTGACAATAAAACAAACTTCTTTTGAGAGAAGCTTAAGTCATCTGGGTAAGGGTTGTGCATTACATCACTGGATCCATGATGTGTTGTCTTCATGATGTGTTGACCTTATTTATGCCTAAGTTGTATGGAGGGCTAATTTCTTTTCACCTTTTATCCTTACATTTCTTTTTCATTCTTCAACCCCTTCAATGCTTACCAAGATATCATTACTAGCACCTTGATGTGATTGTTCCAGTGCTAGCTTCAGTACTTAGTCTGCATTGAACTACTTTCACATTCTACTCCATCTTTCCTCAGGACTTTTAATAATCTATTAGGAATTATTTGTTAAGTGTCAAGTACCGTTAGTGTATTTTAAGTACTGTCAGTGTTATGTAAGTACCGTTAGTATTAACGCGGTACATAGTAAGTACTGCTACTTATAAAGTAAGTACTGCTATGATGATTAGGACGAATATATCTTTGTATAAGATATGTCATAGTTATAGTTAGAGTATATCTTATGTGATATACCTAAATAGTTAGAATATTGATAATATATCGTCTGTGATATAGTTATCTTTATAGAATATTCTAAGGTTTCTAGGGTTCCTTACTCTATAAAAGGAACATAGGTACAATGTCTTTCATGTACCTCATTCAAGTCGATTAATAAGAGAATCGAATAGTTAAAAGTATTTCTGTTCTTTTGTGCTTTATAAGTTAGATTCCACATAACTTATTTAGTGTTAGTAAGAGTGCTCAAAGTGTTTTAGTTTGATTACAAACTACTATACTAATTCTTAACAGAATATAGATCCAACCAAAGGGATCAACAAGTGGTATCAGAGCTTGTTGAGAAACTCTGAAAAAGAAGAACACAACCCCAAACACTCCACACATCCCAAAACTCAATGTCTCAACCAAAAGGTGATGATGCTCACTTGAATGATGTTCAGAACCCTGATCCTATACCACAGGGACAACCACAAGTTGTGCATCCTGCACCAGCACAAGGTGTTCAAACCGTGAATGCTGTAGCTACCTCTACACCAACACCTTCTCATACTTTGTCTGCTGTTAAACTCCCAGTTCTCAAAGGTGACAATTATGAGACATGGGCTATGCAGATGGAACATTACTTGAATCACACATATCATACTGTGTGGCAAGTTATCAAGAATGGGAATACACCAAAGAAGCTACACTGGTTGCAAGACAATACATGCTATGTTCTACCTGCTGTGACTGCTGAGGAGGTACAAGCAGAGATCAGAGAGAGAAAAGCCAGAACTGCTTTGGCTATGGCTCTTTCTGAAGACATTCTACCAAGCTTTCATCATTATAAGGATGCTAAAGCTATGTGGGATGCTATAAAACTTAGATTTGGGGGCAATGACAAATCTAAGAAGATTAAGAAGATTGTTCTTAAGCAAGAATTTGATAACTTCTCATACCAGTATAGAGGGGATACATGGTGGATATGGAAGGTTCAGTAAGTTGCTTATTCAGTTGGCAGTTTATGGACAAGTAATTCCTAATGAAGAAGCTAATTTAAAATTCTTAAGAAGTGTTCCACCAGAGTGGAAAGCAATGGCTATGCACTTCATCACAAGAGATGATTTGGAAACAATTCCTTTTGATCATCTCTACAACAATCTTAGAGCATATGAGATGGATGTGAAAGGCACTAAAGTAAAGACAACAACTACTTCAAAGTCTAACTTGGCATTTGTATCAGATGGGAACAACGGTACTTACTTTCATAATACCGCTAGTGGATCTAGCAGCGGTACATACTTCACAAATACCGATGGAGGACTTACAAGCAGTACTTACCCACAAAGTAATGAAAGCAGTCAATAGTCTCTCAAAATCCACATGGAAGGTCTTCACCATTGTTTAGTGACAATGATGCCTTCTCATTCTTCGCTGGACAAGAGAACAAGCCAAGATTAACACTCAATGACTTGTTCCAAATGGATGATGCTGATGTTGAAGAGATGGATCTTAAATGGCAAGCTGCTATGGTGTCAGTAAGATCTAATAGGTTCTTCAAGAAGACTGGAAGAAAAATGACTGTTGATCCTAATGAGCCATTAGGATATGACAAGTCCAAAGTTGAATGCTATAACTGTGGAAGGAATGGACACTTTGCAAGAGAATGCTCTAGAGATAAAGCTGAGGATAGCAATCAGAAGTCCAAGCACAACTATAGAACCAGTCCAAGAATAACTGAAAGCTTTCCAAAAGGAAACAACAAGAGTCCTAAAGGAACCAAAGCATTGGTCACTGTAGATGGAGTGGTGAACTAGGCAGAAGAAGAAGAAGAAGAAGAGCTTGGTTTAATGGCTCTCACATGGAGATACTGAGGTACATCCTTGTTCTAAAGACTGTGTTCTTAAATTTAATAGCCTAAAAGTAGAACTAGAGGAATAGTATCAAAAGGTTAACACATGCACTATAGAATTAACTGCTTTTAAACAGGGTGTTGTTAAATTAGAAGAAAATATAGTTTTATACAAAAAGGCTCAACAAAACTATGAAGAAAAAATAAGGATTTTGACTCTTCAAATGAGGGAAAAGATGTGGAAATAAAAGCTTTTGAAAGACAACTGTTAAAAATATCAATAGAAAATGAAGCTTTAAAAACCAGTCTTTGTAATGAAAGGGAAGTGATTAATCATTGGCAAAAATCCTCTAAAGGTTGGGAAAATTGATTAATTCACAAATGGGGTATTATGATAAAACAGGCCTAGGATATATTGAGGACCAACCTGGGATAACCTTAACTGACAAGGACTTATCAAAAGGGATTTTTTATAGTTCTAGTGAGGTAGATGATACACCTGAAAATGATAGATATGCTGAAGGAATGAAGGCAGTTCCTCCACCACTATCAGGAATTTTCATGCCCCCTTGTAATGATACAAGTATAGAGTTAGAAGAACCAAAAGTTAATAATAACCAAAAGTTAATGAACAACTTTGTTTCTGAGGAATCTAAGACTAGTTTTGCTCCCAAGCAGGTAAAAACTCCTAGCAAGATATTGGAAAACAATGTAAAACATAATAAAGCCAAAAGGGGTGGGCTAGGTTTTGAAAAAGTAAAGTCAAAACAACCTTTTGGGTCTTCTTTAAGAAGAAAAGGATGTTATGTTTGTGGTAGTCTAAATCATTTTATCAAAGATTGTACATTACATGAAGATAAAATTGTGAAACAAAAGGCTACACAAAGGGTCATGAAAAACAGTAATGGGAAAAATGCACATGTTTATAGGAATCAGAAGCTTAAAAATGAAAAACCTAAGTTTGATCACACAAGGGTAGTTAAACAGGTTAAAAATAACTCTACCAAAAGTTTTGTTCCTAGGGCAGTACTTATGAAACAAGGTCTAGTACCTTTAATGTCTGGTAAAGAAAGTACCGGCAAGTCTAGACCTGCAAGTACTGCTAGACTAAACTTAAGTATTGTTGGTATAAAGTCTGTAAAACCAAAGTTCTCCAAGACTTATAAGAAAGTTTTTGAAAAAGTTAAAACACCTAGAAGTAAGGATAAAAACAAACCAGTGCAAATGTGGGTTCCTAAAAGAGATAAATCGTGTGTTAAAGCAAGTTCCGCTAAATCAGTACTTAAGTCAAAGAAGTCTGAGCATATAGAGTCACCCTATGACTTTGACTACATAAATGAAACCATGAAGTATAAGAGTAAAAGTAGCATTGTTAGCCTCAAAATATTGAGTCAAACAAGAATGTCCGGTCATAGGTTTCTATTGTAGTATTTATTAGAACGTTGTAATAGGTAGTTAATTAGTCGTGGTTTACGGGCTTGGATTTAAACTAACTGAAGTCCAAAAGACAAGCCCGGCCCAATATATAGTCCATTAAAGCCCGCATGTGGGTGGACTATATATACTACCCTCCTAGCATGTTAGGAGGGTGGAATGATCATTTGTAACTAATCTTCTTCTAATCTAATATTTTACCAAGTTATCATCTTTCTCTCTACTTTCTCTCACTACTTTCTCTCTCTAGGAATCCATCTCTTTTCATCTATTTTCTATCATTAATCATCTAAATAATATGAGACAACATTTGGTATCAATCGCCACGGGGTAGATTGTGTTTGGTTGTTTGGTTTGAATTTGATTTGGTTGATTTTTCCATATAAATCATCCCGAATTAAATTTTGTTTAGTATTTTTGGGCTAGAAATCTTGATATAAATCATTTATATTGATTTGGTAGGGATTTGGTTTGGTTTTTGTGGTTAAAATCGCAAGATTTTGAGGTGTTTGGATTATTTTTTGGAGTTACGATAACTTGACTGTTTCAAGATCATTCCGAAAAAGCTTTTCAGAAAAGGGTTTATTATTCCGAAAATACAGATTTTTAGAAAAGGGTTTTCTATTCCGAAGAAGTGAGTATTCTGAAAAAGTGAATATTCTGAAAAAGGGATTTTTCTGAAAAAGTGGTTTTTCTGAAAATTTTTCTAAAATTATCAAGATTCCGAAGATTTCAGTATTCCGAAGAAGTGATTTTTCCGAAAAAGCCTCTATTCCGAAGAAACGTTTATTCCGAATGTAACACCTGTGAAAGTGCCGCATGATGCTAAGTTATCGTCTCAAGAGTTGTTCAGTATGAGCATCTCTCTTAAGTTGTGATTCACTTGTGGATGTGATATCCCGAGCCCAACGTCATTTATTTAATCCTATTTTACGTATATTTTTGAAATTTTTAAGAATTTTTATCGTGGAATTATTTGACGGTTTAAGTTGAAACCAACGTTTACGGTCGTAATTTAACGTTTGACGATTTAAGAAGAACCGATGACGACTACGATACCGACGGATGCCCAAAATTTACCTTTTATTATCGGTTGATCGATATTTGAGTTTTTCGAGATTTTATTTTATTACGTGTTAAGTCGAGTCGAAACCATGTGTATATTCGTTTTGTGTGCGTTTCAACCTTTGGAAAGTAATTTTTACAAATCCCGACACCCACAATTTTTCAAAATCAACTAGTAAGTCATTTCCCGCATATTATTGTGTCGTTTACGAATGAGGCCAAAAGAAAACCAAAATTTTAAAACAAGCCCCTCCAAACTTTACAAAAGGGAAAGGACTAAACACACATACACAAAAATCATTCAAAAAATTTTTTTCTTCTCTTCCTCCTTTTCTCACCTAGGCCGTCGGCCACCATAAGCCCCACCACCACCACCATTATTTTTTTGATTTGATCAATTCCAAGCTTAGACCACTTCTCAAAAACCTCTTGTAAGTACTTTTAAACCATCAATTTCAACATGCATTAACATTAATTTTTCAAGAATTAAAGATTTTTCAAAAACGTGTTTTGGTGTAATTAAACTAGTGGGATGTTTAATCCATGTGTTTATAAGGATGAATCATCCATAAAACAAGATGGGGGTTATGATTTGTGTCTTCCACAGCCCCTAAAAGCCACGAAAATTTTGGGGTTTTGGGTGTGTTCAAGGTGTTTGATGAAATGTCATGGGTTTGTGTTTATAAGGGTGTTTTGGGTGTGTTTGAATGGGTTAAACACATTGCATGCTTGTTTTTAGGATTTTGATTCTATGAGGTTGATGATCAATAGGGGTTTAGGACTGGAAATAATGTTTGGGTGTGATTAGGGATGCTTAGGATGATGTCTAGTGTTGATAAATGGGTTTGGAAACGAGCGTTGGTGTGGTTTTGGTACGGTTAAATTTAGGCAGAAAGTTTAGGACCTTTTCATAAAAATAATTTTTCCTACAGGTCTAGATAGCTAAATGTAGTCATAGAGGGCCTTCTTAGCTTTAAATTGATATAAGGTAGAGCTCGTGACTCTAAACGAGCTAAAAGTTATGAGGTTTTAAAGATCGTGTACCGGGAGACGAGAACTTTCATAATCCGAATTTATGTATAGTTTTAGTCAAATCCCGAGGACCACAAGTATGAATTGGTAAAAGGTCAAAGGTCAAATTTTGGTCACAAACCTGTGTAATTGAGTCTATAAGTGGACTTAGGAGTCAAAGAAGTCAAAGGTGCATTTCAAATAGGTCAAAGAAGTCCAAGTTGGTCGAAGTACAAATTCAGTCCGAAAAATGTAGTTTTTGGAAAAGCGTTGAGTAACGGGACGTAGAAGTAAAAACATTTAATGGGATTAAAAATGGGTTTTCTACAGGTCTTATAGTATTTTTGAGAATTTTCTCAAATTTTATAAAAATGGTTAAGTATAGTAAAACAGTCCGTACTTTTGGTAAGTATCGGCGAAACCGTAAAATGGATAGTAACTTTAATAACATTGATCAATGGTATAAGTCTAGTAACAACTACTTGTTTGACTTTGGCGTGAGTTTTCATAAGCATTGAGTGTGTTTGCATTTGCGTGTGTTTAGTACAATAATGTACGCGGAGTATTGATTTGGTTTACGTACCTTGATTTTTAGGTCAAGTGTTTGATTTTTCCGGGCATCCACGTCGTCGGTGACATTTCTCGTTACGTCTTCGCTAGAACCACTACTACTACGCAAGGTGAGTCTATAGCCTCGCTCTTTACTTATTTCAAACGTTTTTACCCGCGAGGGGGATACATGCTAATTTAAATGAAAATGAACATAAGTCTTGATTGATTGTTGGACCCGAATATTGCCTCGAAATTGTGTTGAGTACCTAGTTGCAAAAGTCCCTAAATTCATGAACTATTAACTATTGTCCTGCCCTCGAGTAGGGGGAAATAGCCGCTTATACAATTTGTAGTACTACGGGGCTAACGACCCAATGCTAGCCGAGAAGCTGTACGTTGAGTAAGTTCTGCGGTAGATTATCTTGTATGAGAGATAAGGTATAATTGCAACTGATGCCTTTAGAAGGGGCACTGGTTTCATCTGAATCACGCCGGTAATTATTACGCGGGTGATTGAGTTAACGGATTAGTGTCATGAGCTTAAACACAATTGTCATATCCTTGAGTAATAGATTGTGAGTACGACAATGCTATTGAATGATCATGATTGGTTTTTAATACTTATGTTCAACTTATGATTTGATAAACCTATAGATTCGCTCAACCTTTGTGTCGACGATTTTAAGCATGTGTTTCAGGTAACCAAGATTGATAGCTGCGGAGCATGCGAGGATGGAAGTTGTGGTGGCTTGGCGGTCTACTTTGTTTTCCTCCCTTTTTGCACTTAAAAGTTTTATACTATGTCATGTGAATGAAAATGTATTTTTGGGTTGAGATTCAGTGGGGACCTAAATGCAAACTCTGTATTGTATTCTTTTGGGGTTTGGAAAACAGTAGACATGTACATTCTAACTATGTTTAAATAATGTCAAGACTTTTACGTCTTTTGAGTCGTTTGAGATATCTTGTGTGCGATGATAACTGTGTAGCACCCAAATGTTGTAGTTCCGCTGCGCATAGCATTTGTGGGGGTGTTACAGATTGGTATCAGAGCCATAAGTTATAGAGAACTAGGTCATTTTGAAAAAAAAAAATCCTAAACTATAACTTTTGGTGTCGTAAGAAATTGTCCAAGCACACAACTATCCTGCATGGCTCCGGTAAGATTTCTTTAGCATTGCATTATATTTTAGATGTATCCCTCAAACTAATATGAATTCCCTAGTATTTAGTAAGTAAATACTTTGATATATATTGAGATATATTGTTTTGTACGTTGAGTACTTATCATCGTAATTTACAAATTCTTGTAAGATTATCGTATATGTTGCATGTAATTGGCATAACGGGCTACATTGCATTACATGGCAACACTGCGTTGAAATCCTACGTGTATGTAGGAGTGGTTGTACGTATAAGTATGTATATACTATGGTATTTAAAGGCATTTCACGCGAAGCAATGGTCCTTGTGTGATTATCGTACATGTTATAATGCGGTTTTGTTGAGAATTCGGCCTTACCGCCAATTATCAATCTTGATAATTAATTTATTGTTCGGATAACCGAATATGAACCTCGTTTGATACTCTAGATACGTAAATAACGCTTCATAACATATTGTATATTGACTAGATCGATCTCGATTGTCGTTATCGCACTGTGATGTGTCATTTTTGGGACACCTTCTTTTTGGATCGTAAATTACTAACGTATTACTTTATTTCCTTTATTCCTAATGGGTTTGATATGTTAGTTCACGTAACTATAACATAGACGAAGTATAATCGACGATGCGTACATTGGGGCGGCGAATCATGTGTGTATATTATGAAACGTGGTTGAGGCGTGTTGCCATTAAATCGTTGTTTACTATTCTACTTGAATTTTAAAGATGTGTTTTAAAATAGACTAGCGTTGTGATCAAGCGCGATAACTTGGAATTTGGTTGGTTTTTGTGTTAACTTTGTGGAGTACGATTTCGAGACTCATCCGAGGCCGATAACAACACTTAGTTGACATACGTATTCTCGCTTCGTTTATTTCATTTTGTTTTGTTGTTTCATTATTTTGAATTCGATATTATACATGACGAGGTCCGGAGTTTGTGTGAGTTAGGTAAGCACTAAACTTTGTTGATTGAATGATTTAAACATAAAGTGTTTTACATATTTAATACTTGGCGGATGAAACTTTTGGATAAAAATGATTTATGATGTGTCTTGTAACAAGTAAAATTCGTGTAGAGAGTAAAGTGAAATGGTGAGATTATTTTTTTTTTCCCTCAACCTTGGTTGGTAAATCATAATAAGTAATTATTATTACTCGTAAAATCCTTGTTTTCATATATTAAAATTTGATACTAAAAGATTGTGATGGACTTGTTAAGAATTTGTTTAAATTAATTTGAGAAAGGAGTTTATAATAAAATTTGCGATATGACTATTGAGTATATGTAGCTTCGGATTTAGTATGAATTAATTTTCGGGTCAATGTAGCAAACTTTTGGCATAATTTGTAATATAGAGTAGAAAAATTGGTCATATATTTTGGAGGTAGAAACTTTGTAAAAATTGGTTTTACTTTAAACATAAGGTTATGTTTACGTATGCATTGGTGTAAACTAGAACGCGTTACTTGTTGTAGTGAATAAACTGGGATAAAATCGGAATATACACTTTAAGTATGAAATTATAATGCTTGAAATAAAATTTTAAACATTGATGGAACGTCATTGGAAATCATTTGTTTGTTTAATTGTCGTTATAGAGAATCAATATGTGTAATTTGATGATGCTTGTTTAAAATCGTTTGAAAAATCTTTTGTTTTATTCCGCGACGAGATGTGTTAATTTTAAAATCATTTGATAATGGGCTAAGGATTAAAAGTTGAATTTTATATATTTTAAAATTATTGAGATAAGCATTTTGATTGTTTATTATATTATTACTATTGAGATTTAAGTCTCGACTAAAATCAGTAAGTATCCGAGATAATACCACGTGAAACCTCTTTATCATTTGAGTCGAATTACGCGAATATGATTTAACAAAACAGTTTTGGGGAAAACATGTGTGTAATAAAAGTCAAAGGTTGATTTTAAGAGTTAATTGGACTAGTTTGAGTCATGTTGGATACGTGTATATTTGTGATAATATAAGTCGTAATAATAAAAACGTAAAACTTGGAAAATTCTTACTACGTATGTTTTTGGTACTTAAGATATGAACATTAATGAGGTTTTGACACAAGTATGGAGATTTTCAAACCTAATGATTTGTCAATTATGATAACCGAGTCACCGAATCTAATAATGTTAATAATTTCCGAGAGATTGAAATTTTTCCAGAAATAAAAACTTTGTAAAGATTGAGAAATAAAATGTATAAATTCTTTAATGGTGTAACCCAAATTAAAAATGTGTGAATGCTCGATTTTACAATATACAAGGTAACATTGAATTGAATACGCTAATGGATTATACAACACACGCCTACTTGTATATTATTTTCTTAAGAT
This sequence comes from Glebionis coronaria, assembly GCA_025667525.1. Classification (NCBI taxonomy): domain Eukaryota; kingdom Viridiplantae; phylum Streptophyta; class Magnoliopsida; order Asterales; family Asteraceae; genus Glebionis; species Glebionis coronaria. Next base: position 195,717,235 of record CM046875.1, read on the forward strand.
GTATATGTAATGTTTTGAGTCACGATGGTTCGATCGTCCGACATCCCTTCTTTGATTTTGTGAGTCTGTATCTAAACATGAGTCGTCATGTGATTGTTCATTTTAATATTGTCTATGGTATGAAACCAATATTATTATATTTATTTTTGTGTCGCTACTTCGCTAGTACTTGATAATGAGGGTATGTTACCCGGTGTATTTTTGTCCTCTTCATGGATGTTGTGACTTTTCTTCTTACGGTTAATGGAACCTAAAATTCTGTATTTACTTGAATGATGCTATAAATCTTCATTAAATTGGTTATTTATTTATATTGAACAAAAGCGAGGAGGCGTAGCCGCCTTACCAAATTGTAGAGGTGAAAGAACTCGATCTTCCTGGTGAAATTGTTTCTATTTAACCAAGTGATTATTTTCCTCTTCCCGTATACCCTTGGTGGAATGTGTGTGCAACTTGAGACGATGGGAATTATGATCGTTGTTTTATTTTTTTTGACGCTTGTGTTGATATTCAAATTCTTTCACTCCATGTATTCGTAGATCGCTGTTATTATCCTGAGACTTTTGTCATACATTTGAAGTATTTTCATTTCTAATGTAGTTAATTTCCGTTGGCAAATATATTGCTCGTTTACCTCGTTCGATCTCATTGATCTTAATTTTATTACTTGTTGTGCTTGCAATGATCTTTAATCATGAACCACCTTACCGTTATTTTGTGAATAGTCTATTGTGAAAATAGGTATGAGTGTGTCAAATGTTTTGGTGAACTAAATGCAAATGGTGTCGATTTCTTTATTTAATTATTTATTTATTTTCCTCACAAAAAGGCAAAGTAAAAGTATGTTTCCAAAGTGGACGAAAAATGTTTGATGTGTTTCTTAAAACGATGGTAGCAATATTTTCCCATTTCAAATTTCATTTCAAATGATTTAATTATTTTGAAGGCTAGGTCGAAAACTTCCATAGTCGTGTTTGGTATGTAATAATAATGTTTGTGTTGTCACTCGATCCTCAATTATGCACAGCTTAGCTAACTATGCATAATTCGGGAAGAGTCCTGTTTTGTTGATTGTTGTTGCTTGATCCTCAAGTATGCATGATCTAGCTAATTATGCATAGTTTAGGAAGGGCACTATCGTGTCAAACGAATTGGTCATCTTGAAACTTGTAGTGTTTTGATAAATGTTTGGATGAGAACGTTTTTAAAAATGGTGGATCCTTATGCAAGTAATCGCATTTTCTTTGATTCCCAAAGACAATTTTTGAATTTTTCTTGTATTCCTTGAAATCTTTTCTTTCGTTTGGTGTTGACTTGGTAAGTCACTGTGACCGAGTAGTTTTTGGAAAATGTTTTTATGAGTTGTGTGTAACGTGCAGATTTCATCGGAATCACGAGGGTGTTGATGAAATACCAAAGGGGCTCGTATCGTCACCGGGAGAAGAGTTTTTAATAAAGATGGAAAAATGCCGAAGTAGAGGAAATCAGAGTTCGAATAACTCTAAGGGAAATAACGAAGACTTCTCCTACAGCGAATGTATCGTACTTTATTTATTATTCTTTTCTTGTTCTTTTGATATGACAACGACACATGATAAATTGTTGAAGTTTACCAACTGTGCATCGGTAATTGGAAGACCATTCCAATTGTCGTCTTCGTTTATTTAAGTGAGGAATCCTCTTTGCTTGACTCAACCATCCTTGATTATCGATGGTTAAACGATAGATATCCCTAGTTGATGTTTTTGTGGTAAACCCTTGCCTTTTATGTATTTGTGTGGTAAGTAATCTGGTCGAGTGATCGTAAGTTGTGAGAACTTGAGACGACATTGTCCAATGAAGTCCGATCATGGAGAACACGTGCCATGTAATGTTTTTTTTTTTTTTTTATTAACTGTGAACGATGATATTTATTAAGATTTTGACCACGTTTGGGACGGAAGTAAGATGGTGTTCTTGTAGTATCTTTTGGGTATGGATCCGTGTGTGAGCACCCCACGATGACACATGTAAGTATTTTATTTCTTTTTGGATATGCATCCATAGCTAGCAAGCTCTTGAACCTTCTTAAACTTGCAATTTTCTTTTGACTGGACTCATCCGAGAATTATGTAAATATCCTTGTTTTATCTTGGCTTGGCTGATTAGAAAGCGTGGGTTAACTGATTGAACTGATTGGTTTAGCATGGTTTGGCTATGTTGCAAACATGTCGTAATATGGTTGTATGTGTTTCATAATGGCTTTTGTGTTTGATCGGTTTGTGATGTTTTCGAGAGAGTTATGTATACGTCGAATGATTACCTTATCGATGGATTCGTTTTTGACGAAATAGGTTTGTATGTACATAATAATGTGATAAGTTGATTTTGTACGACTAGTATTAATTACTTCGTCTTGTATATTCTGAACGTTTTCGATGGGGTTATGTGTGACCCGTGTGATTTTATTTGGTGAGTAGTGGTTTTATGAGATGATGAACCAAGTGAAAGGATGATTCGAACGTTGGAAGACGTGCACCGAGCGTGTGTGATTGATTTTGGTAGTTGTTGAGATCGACCATTGCCGTTGGTAGTACCTTTGTACAACGACATTTACCATGGTAGCATTGAAGCTGCAGCCTTTGAGGAATTATGTCGATGAAAATGTGGATCTCCAGTTGGATAGAATGAAGTAGGAAAAAGTCAGTTGGATGGACTTGAAATGATTCGAGAGGCTACGGAAGAGATGGTGTAGATTAAGAATTATTTGCTAACCGCGAGAAGCTTTGGAAAGAGATGTGTTGAGTCGTAGGAAGAAATTGGGAAATTGAAGTGGAGACCATGGATCGAGATGTTAAGAGAATTAAAGCAAGGTGTAATACTCATCGTGAAGGTGTGATGGAACCCGAGACGTGAACCGAAGTCCATATCGGAACGTAAAGACCTCTTTAGGAAGGAGTACCCTTATCTTCCCAGTAGTACGAAATGCGAGTATAAGAACCAGAGAGCGTCGGGACGTCGCTCCCTTAAGGAGGGGAGGATGTAACACCTGTGAAAGTGCCGCATGATGCTAAGTTATCGTCTCAAGAGTTGTTTAGTATGAGCATCTCTCTTAAGTTGTGATTCACTTGTGGATGTGATATCCCGAGCCCAACGTCATTTATTTAATCCTATTTTACGTATATTTTTGAAATTTTTAAGAATTTTTATCGTGGAATTATTTGACGGTTTAAGTTGAAACCAACGTTTACGGTCGTAATTTAACGTTTGACGATTTAAGAAGAACCGATGACGACTACGATACCGACGGATGCCCAAAATTTACCTTTTATTATCGGTTGATCGATATTTGAGTTTTTCGAGATTTTATTTTATTACGTGTTAAGTCGAGTCGAAACCATGTGTATATTCGTTTTGTGTGCGTTTCAACCTTTGGAAAGTAATTTTTACAAATCCCGACACCCACAATTTTTCAAAATCAACTAGTAAGTCATTTCCCGCATATTATTGTGTCGTTTACGAATGAGGCCAAAAGAAAACCAAAATTTCAAAACAAGCCCCTCCAAACTTTACAAAAGGGAAAGGACTAAACACACATACACAAAAATCATTCAAATTTTTTTTTTCTTCTCTTCCTCCTTTTCTCACCTAGGCCGTCGGCCACCATAAGCCCCACCACCACCACCATTATTTTTTTGATTTGATCAATTCCAAGCTTAGAACACTTCTCAAAAACCTCTTGTAAGTACTTTTAAACCATCAATTTCAACATGCATTAACATTAATTTTTCAAGAATTAAAGATTTTTCAAAAACGTGTTTTGGTGTAATTAAACTAGTGGGATGTTTAATCCATGTGTTTATAAGGATGAATCATCCATAAAACAAGATGGGGGTTATGATTTGTGTCTTCCACAGCCCCTAAAAGCCACGAAAATTTTGGGGTTTTGGGTGTGTTCAAGGTGTTTGATGAAATGTCATGGGTTTGTGTTTATAAGGGTGTTTTGGGTGTGTTTGAATGGGTTAAACACATTGCATGCTTGTTTTTAGGATTTTGATTCTATGAGGTTGATGATCAATAGGGGTTTAGGACTGGAAATAATGTTTGGGTGTGATTAGGGATGCTTAGGATAATGTCTAGTGTTGATAAATGGGTTTGGAAACGAGCGTTGGTGTGGTTTTGGTACGGTTAAATTTAGGCAGAAAGTTTAGGACCTTTTCATAAAAATAATTTTTCGTACAGGTCTAGATAGCTAAATGTAGTCATAGAGGGCCTTCTTAGCTTTAAAATTGATATAAGGTAGAGCTCGTGACTCTAAACGAGCTAAAAGTTATGAGGTTTTAAAGATCGTGTACCGGGAGACGAGAACTTTCATAATCCGAATTTATGTATAGTTTTAGTCAAATCCCGAGGACCACAAGTATGAATTGGTAAAAGGTCAAAGGTCAAATTTTGGTCACAAACCTGTGTAATTGAGTCTATAAGTGGACTTAGGAGTCAAAGAAGTCAAAGGTGCATTTCAAATAGGTCAAAGAAGTCCAAGTTGGTCGAAGTACAAATTCAGTCCGAAAAATGTAGTTTTTGGAAAAGCGTTGAGTAACGGGACGTAGAAGTAAAAACATTTAATGGGATTAAAAATGGGTTTTCTACAGGTCTTATAGTATTTTTGAGAATTTTCTCAAATTTTATAAAAATGGTTAAGTATAGTAAAACAGTCCGTACTTTTGGTAAGTATCGGCGAAACCGTAAAATGGATAGTAACTTTAATAACATTGATCAATGGTATAAGTCTAGTAACAACTACTTGTTTGACTTTGGCGTGAGTTTTCATAAGCATTGAGTGTGTTTGCATTTGCGTGTGTTTAGTACAATAATGTACGCGGAGTATTGATTTGGTTTACGTACCTTGATTTTTAGGTCAAGTGTTTGATTTTTCCGGGCATCCACGTCGTCGGTGACATTTCTCGTTACGTCTTCGCTAGAACCACTACTACTACGCAAGGTGAGTCTATAGCCTCGCTCTTTACTTATTTCAAACGTTTTTACCCGCGAGGGGGATACATGCTAATTTAAATGAAAATGAACATAAGTCTTGATTGATTGTTGGACCCGAATATTGCCTCGAAATTGTGTTGAGTACCTAGTTGCAAAAGTCCCTAAATTCATGAACTATTAACTATTGTCCTGCCCTCGAGTAGGGGGAAATAGCCGCTTATACAATTTGTAGTACTACGGGGCTAACGACCCAATGCTAGCCGAGAAGCTGTACGTTGAGTAAGTTCTGCGGTAGATTATCTTGTATGAGAGATAAGGTATAATTGCAACTGATGCCTTTAGAAGGGGCACTGGTTTCATCTGAATCACGCCGGTAATTATTACGCGGGTGATTGAGTTAACGGATTAGTGTCATGAGCTTAAACACAATTGTCATATCCTTGAGTAATAGATTGTGAGTACGACAATGCTATTGAATGATCATGATTGGTTTTTAATACTTATGTTCAACTTATGATTTGATAAACCTATAGATTCGCTCAACCTTTGTGTTGACGATTTTAAGCATGTGTTTCAGGTAACCAAGATTGATAGCTGCGGAGCATGCGAGGATGGAAGTTGTGGTGGCTTGGCGGTCTACTTTGTTTTCCTCCCTTTTTGCACTTAAAAGTTTTATACTATGTCATGTGAATGAAAATGTATTTTTGGGTTGAGATTCAGTGGGGACCTAAACGCAAACTCTGTATTGTATTCTTTTGGGGTTTGGAAAACAGTAGACATGTACATTCTAACTATGTTTAAATAATGTCAAGACTTTTACGTCTTTTGAGTCGTTTGAGATATCTTGTGTGCGATGATAACCGTGTAGCACCCAAATGTTGTAGTTCCGCTGCGCATAGCATTTGTGGGGGTGTTACACCGAAGAAGGTAAGTTTCTCTGAAATTCTCATTTTCTCTGAATTTGGTATTATTCCGAAGATTATTCCGAAGATTATTCCGAAGATTATGCCGAAGATTATTCCGAAGATTATTCCGAAAAGTCTCATTTTCTGAAAAAGCATTTATTCTGAAGATTATTCCGAAGATCCATGTTTTTCTGAAATCACCATTATTCCGAAGAAGTTGTTTTTCCTGAAAACATCAATTTTCCGAAGATCCACGTTTTTCTGAAAACACCATTATTCCGAAGAAATTGTTTTTTCTGAAAACATCAATATTCCGAAGAAAGGCATTTCTCTGAAAGACTTGTTATTCCGAAATACAGCAATTTTTCACTTTCGATTTTTTGGTTTCTTGTGAAGACAATTTTTAGAGGATTTTAACATTTTTCATCGACAATAACAATCAACACACATCTACTTAAGATCCATTTTCACTTCATCGATTTCAAGTCTCTAGATATGGATTCTACTCAAGAGTATCGTGTCACAAACAACAATATCATGGTGGCGGGGAATAAAGAGAGACCACCAATGCTTGTGTATGGTAGGTATGCTCAATGGCAATCACGTTTCATACGATATCTTGATACAATACCCAATGGTGATGCCTTGAGAAAATGTATTACTCATGGACCATATGTATTCAAGAAAATCTCAATTCCTCTAAGAGCAGCCACATATACTACTGATCCAATTCCTGCAAGTGGACGTGATGAAACAAGAGCTGATCTCACACCTGAAAATTGTGCTTGGCATGATGCGGAGAAGGAAGCCATCTATATGGTTCTTAGTGGGATTGGAGATGACATTTATTCCACGGTTGATGCATGCCCTACAGCACATGAAATGTGGAATGCAATTGAACGCTTGTAACAAGGAGAATCACTCAACAAACAAGATGTCAAAACAAACTTGTTTTGGAATTTTGGCAAGTTTACTTTAAGGGATGGAGAATCAATTGACTCTTACTACTCCATGTTTTATAAGATGATGAATGACATGACAAGAAATAATCTGCAAGTCTCCACTATGCAAGTCAATGTTCAATTTCTTCAACAACTTCAACCCGAGTGGACACGGTTCGTCACTTTGGTGAAACAACAAGAAAAGTTAGATGAGGTCTCATATCATCGACTCTTTGACATCTTGAAGCAATTTCAGAATGAAGCAAATGAGATTCGAGCTGAACGTGTTGCCAAGACGGCTAATCCACTTGCTTTAGTGACTACCACTCAACATGTTCAAGATCCTCACTCTCGTGCTCCTAAGCCATACTCCACTACATCATCTTCACCACGATATTCCACTACATCATCTTCACCACAATATTCCACATCATCTAAGTCTTCATCTTCCACAAAATCTTGAGGTAAAGTGCCAAGAGCACCATCACCACCATCTGAATCATCATCTGAAGAAGATAGTAATGAAGACCAAGCTCTAAAGAATCGAGAGATGAAACAACAAATTGCTTTCATAATGAAGACTTACAAGAAAATCTACAAACCCACCAACAACAATCTTCGTACATCATCTAACACAAAGAACCGATATGTTGAGAGTCCTCCAAGGTATGACACACGTCGACGTGGTGAAAGTCCTTCTAGGTATGATCGACATAATCCAACACATGTTGAGGGTTCTGCAAGGTATGATCGACAAACTGCCCAGTATGATACTCAGAGGATTGTTGCTCCTACTGGGAATAGGGACACTGTTGGAAGTCAAGTGGTTCAGCAGAGTGGGATTCAATGTTTTAATTGCCAAGGTTATGGGCATATGGCAAAGGAATGCAGGAAGCCGAAAAGGGTTAGAGACTCCAGCTATCACAAGGAAAAGATGCTGCTATGCAAGAAAATGGAAGCAGGGGTTAAATTGTCAGCTGAGGAAGGAGCAATGCTTGATGACACTAATGATGAAGATTCTGATCAAGAGCTTGATGCACATTACTCGTACATGGCAAAGGTTGAAGAAGTTCTCAAAGTGACTGAAGATGACAATGGCCCTATCTTTGACACTGAGCCAATCGATAAGGTACATACTACTGATGAATATAATGTGTTTGGTGATATTCCTGAGCATAGTGATCTACCCAATGCCATTAATGACACGTGTATGATGGAAACGGTTGATAGCAATACCACACCCGATTCATCAGACATGTGCAATAATGAGTCTGAGGATGATCAACATGCAAATGAATATGATGAAGAGGAACGTATTGCGCTTGCTAATTTAATTGCTACTTTACAAAAAGATGTCACTGAAAATAAAAAGAGTCAAAAGCAATTAAAGAAGGCAAACGCTACGCTCACTCAAAGTTTTGAAGAATGCAAAGCTGCTCTTATCAAATCTATTGAGATGACTGAAAGCTATAGGGATGAGCTCCTTTAGAAAACCAAAGAGCTTGAGGGGTAAAAGGGTAGTACGTTAAAAAGTCAAAAGGACGATTTTGAAAACAAATATAATACAATTCTTGAGTTATTAGCCAAAGAGAAGCGTCAATATAATGTTTTCTTAATGGATGAACGTCAAAAATCGTACCTTGCCAATACCAAAGTTAATGAACTTGAACAAAAGCTCTCTATGACCACTACAGATCCTGCTAAAATTCTTAAGGATAAGAAACAAGAGGTAGATGCGTTAAAACAAGACTTCAAAAGTAGATATGATAAAGAAACCGAAAAAGTAACGAAACTAGAAGCACAAGTCAAATTTTTGAAGAACGTTGTTTATAAAACGCATGATTCTATTCAATCCGTAAGAATGCTAGCACCTCCATCGATGTTTAAGGGTCAAGCTAGCTTTGCAAGTCCTGAGTACCTTGACAAAGCTCAAGCTGCGAACCCGCATCTTTATCTTGATGAGACTGAAAGGACTGATCTTGATAGCATGCCAATTACTGCTGATAGTGAAGAGACTACCCTTTGGGATGATGATAGTCAACCACTTGTGAATAAGGAGTTTGTGAAACCATATAATTATGCTTATGAGAATAGTCTTTATGGTCTATTCAACAAACAAACTCAGAAAACTCATGAGGAAGTGTTTCTAGAATGCAAACAAAAGAGAATTCAATGGAAGAAAGCATTTGCCCCTAAGAAATCTAATGTTTACAAATACATAAACTACCTCCCTCTAGATGAATCTAAAAGCAAGAGTAGGAAAACATTAGGTATTCTTAAACACCACATAGATAATGTTAAATCTATTGTTGAAAGAGACTGGGCAAAACGTGAAAATGCTGAGCGGACACGTCCGATTCCTCAAGATATTACCTTGCTTGTGAAAAAAACTCTTAATTCCTAACACGACGTTGATTAAAGAAACTGTTCTTCAACTTGAGGAGTTCATTCGGACTGAAATGTATGATGATTTAAAATATGTTGAATCTCTTGAGAAACACATTGAAGATCTTCAAATGGAGAAGTCTGATTTTTCAGATGAATATGATTTACTATTGCAAGAATGCGTTTCTAAAGATGTTATGTGTGCTTATTTTACATCTTGTGCTGATATTGATGAATATTCTGAAGTTGCATGCCAATATCTTGATAAGATCAAAGAATGTGAACGTCTTGAAATTGAGCTTTCGAAATATAAAGAAAATGTTGACAAAAAGGCTTTTGAGTTACTTCAACACAAAACTGATTTCCTTAAAAAACATTGTTATTCACTTGAACTTGCTTTGCAAAAAGACGTTGGTAATTTTCCACATGATAATAAATTGCAAGAAAAACTTTCCCAAACGTTTCGAGAAATTAATGAATAGAATTTGGAAATTAAAGGGTTGAAAGCTCAGTTACAAGACAGGGACAGAGCGATAGCAGAGTTGCAGAAACTCGTTGCTAAAATGGGTGGGAAAATCGTGGAACCTAGCATTAAGAAACCTGTTGTTAGACAACCCAATGCTTCTAAGGTGAATAGATCCTCTATCTTGGGAAAACCATCTGCTTTATCAAATTCCTCGTTTGCAAAACATGTGTTTGCCCCCAAGATAGATGGAAAGGAAAGGTTACCACAAAATAAACCCATAAGGAATGCCATAGCACCAAGCGTTAAGCACACTAATGTGATTAAACCAGGGATGTATAGAATGACCACTAAGACCACAAACAAAGTTATTCAATCGCCTTAGACTTCTAGAAACACTAATATTCGTGTGTTTTCTACTACAGGAATAGTCTCTACTACTAGTGTTATCCGGCCTCAGCTTAAGAGCACTCAAGTGAATGATAAGGTCTGGAAACATAAGAATCAAGGGAAGATGAAGGAAGTAGAAGCACACCCTAGGAATTTGAATGTTTTTAAGAATAAAAAGTCTGTAATCGCATGTAATGACGATATGAATGATGTGAATGATTTGAATGCTATGAATGTGAAATTTGTTTGTGTCAAATGTGGCATGTGTGCTAATGCTAATCATTCTATGTGTGCTATGAATAAATTCAAAGGCGTAGATACTATAACTAAGAAGCAAGTTCTGATGCCTATTAGAGCTAGTAAACCCAAACGCAAAGTGAACCATTCTGATGCTACCCTCACTAAGAAAAGTAATGCATCAAACTCCACTACTAAGAATCCTAGAAGCAAAATTAAGGAATTATATGAGTCTGCTAGCAAGTCTTGGAAATGGTGGTTTGCTAATCAATGTCCTCCCGGATATAAATGGATGCCGAAAGCTAGGACAAAAAATGTGAAAACGAGTGTTAGTTTGCCTTTAAATGTTGATAAGGACACTAATGATTCTACTATCAAAACTATTGTGGTATCTAATTTAGAAAATGCTCCATCGTGTTCTAACTCTTCTGCAGGTGATACAAATAATTCTCTTCATACTGGACTCTGGATGCACGAAGCACATGATGGGGAATCTCAAGCTTCTAGTTAACTTCGTGGAGAAGTTTCTGGGTATGGTCCAATTCGAAAATGATCAATTTGCACCGATCCTAGGATATGGAGGTTTGGTTCAGGGGAATATCACGATTAAAAGGGTATACTACGTCGAAGGGCTCAATCACAATCTTTTCTCTGTTGGTCAATTCTGTGATGCGGATTTGGAAGTTGCTTTCAGAAAGAAGACATGTTTTGTTCATGATTATGATGGGAATGACTTACTTACCGGTACACGGGGTACTGATCTTTACACAATTTCACTTCAAGACACAACTTCATCAACTCCAATTTGCTTCATGGCTAAAGCTTCAATGACACAGGCATGGTTATGGCATCAACGTCTTTCTCATCTCACTTTCAGATTTCAACCCGAATCTATTTTCACGGGGGAGTGTACGCTTTTGTGCTCTTACCCTTAGCAAAAGAAGTTAAATCTTCTTACCCTTGAGTGGATTCGTCAAGACATTCAAAGTCTATGAACTTAAGTTTATGCTTTAGAAAAACCTTTTCGAGAAAAAGAATTGATTTTTCAAAAAGCGTTGAACACAATTTTTTCAAGAATTTCTCAATGATATTCAAAATCTTTCAAAAATTGTGTGTTCAACAACTCCTATCCTCAAAAGTTTAATGTGGATCAAATCCTCGTAATGAAAATTCCATTGGATCAATTTTTGAGGGGGAGCGTTCCATTCATGCTAAGTTTGACACATTTTTCTCCCGAAGATTTTCAAGACTATTTTTCAAAATATATTTTAATCAAATTTGGTATCTCTAATATCAAAATATTTTCTATATTAGAGATAGGGGAGAAAATGTGATTAAAATGTGATCTAAAGACTCAAGCACTCATGGTTACGATCAAATACCCACAACATCTTTAATTCACGACGTTATTGGTGTCAAAAGGGTGGTTAGGTTAGTCCTATGATCCAACCAGAACTGGAGGGATCTTCCCAGGGACAATCCAATAGATTATTAGAAGTCCTTAGGAAAGATGGAGTAGAATGTGAACGTAGCTGAATGCCGACTAAGTACTGATGCTAGCACCGGAACAATCACAACAAGGTGTTAGTAATGATGTCTTGGTAAGCATTGAAGGGGTTGAAGAATGAAAACGAAATGTAAGGATAAAGGGTCTAAAGAAAGAAGCCCTCTATACAACTTAGGCAGAAACCGGGTCAACTCATCATGAAGACAAACTCATCATGGACCCAGTGATGTGAAGCACAACCCTTTCCTAGCTACTCAGGCTTCTCTTAAAAGAAGCTTGTTTTATTGTCACGGAGATCAACACGACTTCTATTGACTTTCTCACTCCGAGATAGTTGATATTGAATAGGTGGCATCTGCTCCAGCCTCCGACCACTAATAGTGCACAAATCGAGTCTAGAGCCAAGAGATCAATCAAATCTCGTTAGGACACACGGATGAAGATAAAGAGAGTCCTACGCTATATCCTTGCGATATTGCTAGAACACTCAGAGTGATACTACTTAGTACTCACAATGATGAGTGGAAATCCTTCCAGTGTTAACATCAAACAGCACTGCGGTAGGTCATATGCAAGATTCTTTATGAATTAAACATATGTAAAACTGAAAAGCAACAGTGGTTTGATTCTGAATTGATTCAAACTCGTTTCAGGTTTCTACGCAATATCTTTATGGTCTTGCCAGAATATTCAGAGTGATATTCATTAATATTCACAGTGACGAATGGAAATCCTTCTAGCGTCAACATCAAACAGCGCTACGGTAGGTGACTTGTGAGATTCTTATGAATCAAACTTGTGTCAACTGGAAAGCAACAATGGTAAGATTCTTAATGAATCAAACTTGTTCCAGGAATTTGAATTGACGACTTTAATCAAGCGGATATTTATCCAATTGCTTCACTCTTTATGTTCGCAGTCTTGCTTTGAGACCGTCGAGTAAAGAGAACCGCTAGTACAGCCACGAAACCCTGTCAAGGAGATTCTTAATTAAATCTACCTATCACAGGTACGGTATTTAATATCGTATAAAGGTCTTCACCGACCGGAGGTAAAAACGCTACCGATTTAGGATGGATGTCAAAGCCATTCAGTCCGTGTCTATGTTTTGTCTCGAGAAGGTGGCATCACGGTGTACTCAGCAAAGTCAAAGGTTCAAAACCACATATTCATGCCCAAATACTTATTCAACAATTAATAGTGTGAGCATGTGGATAAAGACACAAGATCACAAGATGGCAACGACAAGTCAAGAATGATTTAAAGATCTCAAGATAAAAGACAAAGTCGAAAGACAACGACAAAGGCTCAAAGATCACAGCATGAAGGAACAACACTACTATTACACGTTCAAGACTCATTTATGACGAATTTCATAAATCTCTATTGGACTCTAAATATCAAAGAGGAATGACCTCACATTGGGGGAGATTGTTAGCCTCAAAATATTGAGTCAAACAAGAATGTTCGGTCATAGGTTTCTATTGTAATATTTATTAGAACGTTGTAATAGGTAGTTAATTAGTCATGGTTTACGGGCTTGGATTTAAACTAATTAAAATCCAAAAGACAAGCCCGACCCAATATATAGCCCATTAAAGCCCGCATGTGGGTGGTCTATATATACTACCCTCCTAGCATGTTAGGAGGGTGGAATGATCATTTGTAACTAATCTTCTTCTAATCTAATATTTCACCAAGTTAATCATCTCTCTCTCTCTCTACTTTCTCTCACTACTTTCTCTCTCTAGGAATCCATCTCTTTTCATCTATTTTCTATCATTAATCATCTAAATAATATGGGACAACAAGCATTACTGGGAATGCTTCAGTATAAAATCTTAAATGTGTAGGTCCCACAAGATCCGAGCCAAATGTGGCTTGGGTCCCTGTTAAAAACTAATGAGTTTTGTTTGTGTACAGGGGCATCTAATTGATGAATTAAAAGATAAAGGAATAGTAGATAGTGGATGCTCAAGACACATGACAGGAAACAAAGATTTTCTTGCTGAATTTGAAGAATTCAGAGGAGGTCCAGTAGCCTTTAGGGGTAGCAAAGGTAGAATCACTGGCAAAGGGAAAATCAACACAGGAAAGTTGGAATTTGAAGATGTGTTATTTGTAAAAGAATTGAATGAGTTTAATCTCTTTTCTGTATCACAAATGTGTGATAAGAAGAACAAGGTACTATTCACAGACAAAGACTGCTTGGTGTTGTCTAAAGACTTTGAGATGCCTAAGGAATCTCAAATACTGCTTAAAGTACCCAGGCAAGAAAATATGTACACCTTTAATCTTCATACTATTACTCCAACAGGTGGTATTACATGTTTGCTAGCTAAGGCTTCTTTAGATGAGTCAAATTTTTGGCATAGAAGGTTAGGTCATGTGAATTTCAAGAATCTTAATAGATTGGTGAATAGGAATTTGGTTAGAGGTCTACCTAACAAATCTTTTCAAAATGATTTCACATGTGCTGCTTGTCAAAAAGGTAAAAAACATAGAGCCTCTTGTAAGACCAAGACTGTTAACACTGTGACAAAACCTTTGCAGCTTTTGCATATGGATTTGTTTGGTCCAATTTCCATCAGAAGCATTAGTCATAAGACCTTTTGTCTAGTCATAACTGATGATTATAGTAAATTCAGTTGGGTTTTCTTTTTAGCTCTTAAAAATGAAACAAGTGAATTACTTAAGGATTTTATCATTTTAGTTGAAAAGCAGTTCACTAAACAGGTTTTAATCATTAGGACTGATAATGGGACATAATTTAAGAATGCTGAAATTGATGAATTCTGTAGGTCTAAAGGAATTAAGAGACAATTTAGTAATCCTAGAACTCCACAACAAAATGGAGTAGCTGAAAGCAAGAATAGGACATTAATTGAGGCTGCTAGAACTATGCTGGCTGATTCACTTTTGCCAAATACCTTTTGGGCAGAAGCAATCAATACTGCATGTTATGTGTTAAATAGAGTCCTAGTGACCAAGCCTCAAAACAAAACACCTTATGAACTCTTGACTGATGTAAAGCCTAACATAAGTCATTAAGACCTTTTAGGTGTCATGTGTCTATACTAAATACTCTTGATTATTTGGGAATGTTTGATGGAAAGTCTGATCCAGGATATCTTGTAGGATATTCAGTGCAAAGTAAAGCATATCGGGTTTATAATTTGGCAACTAAGAAGGTTGAAGAAAATGCTCATGTCAATTTCTTAGAAAATAAACCCAATGTCCCAGGAATAGGTTTATGCTTGGATGTTTGATTTAGCTTATCTAACTAACTCCATGGATTACTATTCTTTGCAAAGGGATTGTCAAACTAACAATGCATGTGAGGAGTCAAGTGCAACTAATGCAGGTACTCAAGAAGATGTTTCTTCTTCAGATGATGATGTTCATGTCTATGTGCCCAACATGCCTACTGTTACTCCCATGTCTGCAACCCCCAAGAAGCAAACCATGCCATCAAATGATGATCAAGCCTCCCAGGAGCTTCAGAGGCTTCAAGATCAAGAAAAAAATGCTACATCTGCTAATAAGCATTCAGGAGATGAATCTTTTGAGTCACAACACTCAGCAGTACCTACTACACCTAGCGGCACTTCATCTGCAAGTACTGCTAAGTCAAAATCTGCCAAATTTGTTGACTCACTAGAAGAGATTTTACAAGCCATGGACGATGAAGACTTATATGCTAGTCCAGCTGAAGGAATCTTCTCCAAATCTTCCTATGATGAGCAGGGTGCAGTAACTGATTTTAACAATTTGGAAACAGAAATTCCAGTCAGTTCTATTCCCACTCATAAAGTCAACAACAACCATCCTACTACACAGATTATTGGAGATCCCAAATCTGCTGTACAAACCAAAAGACAACTTCAAACCAATATTGAAACTCATGCATTTGTGAGTTATGTCAAACAACAGCAAAGCACAAATCATAAAGATACTCAGCATTGTTTGTTTGCCTGTTTCTTATCTCAAGTAGAGCCAAAAAACATCTCTCAGGCTCTTGATGAAGAAAGTTGGGTAGATGCCATGCAAGAAGAATTAATACAATTTGAGCTACAAAAAGTTTGGATTCTTGTGGATCTTCCCTCAGGTAAAAGAGTAATTGGTACTAGATGGGTCTTCAAGAATAAGAAGGATGAAAGAGGGGTTGTTGTGAGGAACAAGGCAAGACTTGTTGCTCAAGGCTATAGACAGGAAGAAGGGATAGACTATGATGAGGTTTTTGCACCAATGGCAAGGGTAGAAGTCATTAGGTTATTTTTGGCCTCTGCATCATATATGGGATTTATAGTCAATCAAATGGATGTGAAAAGTGCCTTTCTATATGGTACTATTTCAAAGGAGGTATATGTCTCACAACCTCCAGGTTTTGTAGATCCTAAATTCCCCAATAGAGTCTACAAGGTTATCAAAGCACTTTATGGTCTCCATCAAGCTCCAAGAGCCTGGTAAGCAACCTTATCCAATTTTCTGCTAGAACATGGATATAGGAGAGGAACCATTAACAAAACTCTGTTCATCAAGAAGAATGCTAAGGACATCATTCTAGTTCAAGTTTATGTTGATGACATCATTTTTGGTTCTACCAAGAAGACATGGTGTGAAGAGTTTGAAGCTTTGATGAAAGGAAGATTTCAAATGAGTTCTATGGGAGAACTAACTTTCTTTTTGGGACTGCAAGTCAAACAAAGGAAAGATGGAATATTTATCAGCCAAGATAAATATGTTGCTGAAATCTTGAAGAAATTTCATGTATGGATACAAGGAGTACAAGCACACCTTTTGAAGCCAAGAAGTCTTTATCAAAAGATGAACATGGAGAAGATGTTGACATTCATCTATACTATTCAATGATTGGTTCATTAATGTATCTTACTACTTCAAGGCCAGATATAATGTTTGCTGTATGTGCCTGTTCAAGGTTCCAAGTTCATCCAAAGGTGTCACATCTACATGATGTGAAGAAGATTTTTAAATATCTTAAAAGTCAACCCAATTTAGGATTATGGTATCCTAGAGATTCCACCTTTAAATTGGAAGCTTACTCAGATAGTGATTATGCTGGAGCTAATCATGATAGGAAATCCACAACAGGAGGTTGTCAATTCCTAGGCAAAAGACTCATATCATGGCAGTGTAAGAAGCAAACCATTGTTGCTACTTCTACAACTGAAGCTGAATATGTAGCTGCTGCTCATTGCTGTGGACAAGTACTTTGGATTCAAAATCAATTGTTGGACTATGGGTTTAACTTCATGAACACCAAGATTTACATTGATAATGGAAGTACTATATGCATTGTCAAGAATCCAGTATTTCACTCCAAGACAAAGCATATTGAAATAAGACATCACTTTATAAGAGATGCTTATGACAAAAAGCTTATTCAAGTCTTGAATATTCATACAAACAACAATGTAGCTGATTTGTTGACCAAGGTATTTGATGCAAAGAGATTTGAATTCTTGGTGACACACATTGGTATGCTCAAGCAATAACATGCTGCATATGTTGAGGGGGTAGGTAATAGTTGTACAAATTTTTATAATTTTTATTGTATAGTCTATGTTTTGTGTTTTTGATGTAATTGCAGGTGAATGGAAAAAGATAAAAGAGGTTACATTGGTAGTGGAAAGCATGAACTGGTCAATATTGTGAGGTACCGTTGTCACTCCAAGTACCGCTAGCACAAATTCAAGTACCGCTTATGTTCCATGTACTGCTACATGTCCGTTGTACCGTTAAGGGTATCTTTTGTAAATTTGGCGGTTTCTTCGCGCTTGGGTTTGTTATTTACTTAAATACTTACTCTGATTACACAATTGATTCACCTAATCTTTTATTTTTATCTCTTGATTCTATAACCTTCTCTCTAATTTTCGATCATCAAAAATACTAATGGCTGCTTTATAAGTAATCCCTAAGCATAATTTGGTTGCGAATCTTGCTACGAATGATGACTCTCTTGGTTTCCATGAGATGCTTGGTTTCCCATCTCGAAGTCATGTTCGCTTTGCACTCACTGTAAGTCCAGTTATCTCTATTTTCATTGTTGAACAATTTTGGAATACTGTTGTATTAGGTACTCGGTTTGATCAACCTTGCATTAAGGCTAGGGTGAATCATAGAAACATATATGTAGCTGAGGTACTGCTACAAGCAAGTTTGAGATTAAATGATGAAAATGGACTTAGTATGCTGAATAATACAGAGATTCATGATGGCCTTGCAGCCATGGGCTATGGAGGTGGTAGGGAAAGTCTTACTTTCTTTAAAGCTTTACTTTCACCTCAATGGAAATTGCTTTTTCATGCTATTATTCACTGTTTCAGTTCTAAAAGTACATCTTTTGATCAAATTCCTGCTGCATTGGCATCAGCTGGTGTTTGTCTAGCAAATAACAGGGTTTTTAATTTTTCAAAATTAATTTTTGAAGGCATGACTAGGAATTTGGAAGGGACTAAGAAGTTTTTAATGTATCCTAGATTTATTTAGACTTTAGTTAGTGACCAAATACCTAACCTACTAGAGTTAACTGATACATGGGATGTTCCTCCATTCACAAAGAGAACTTTCTCTTTCTTGACCAAACAAGGCAATGCCTTTACAGGAACAGTAACGCCATTGTTTGCTCATATGTTAGTCCAACCTGCCAATCAAGAAGGTGAGGAACCTAGCAATGCTAGTGCTTCTCAGCAAACTCCTTCTCACCAGAGTTCCCATTCCCTAGAAGATTCACAATCTTCTTCTCATAATATTGGTGTTCCACCAAACACTGATGAGATGATCCACACACCTGCTGCTTCTATTGCTGCTAGTGGCTCACCACAAGCACAAGCACCAGAGGTGGTGGATGTTGCAAATTTAACTGCTTTGTGTACAAGTTTGTCCCAACAGGTACATGTGTTGCAGAAAGAAAAGCTTGTTCAAGACAAGAAAATTGCTGAATTGGAAGCTAGCCTAATCAAATTAAGGAACAAAGTGTCACCTTGGATGAGGCAACATAGATCTATTCGGAAGTCTGCAATCAAGAAGCAAAGGTTTAGGAACCACAAGAAAAGGCAACTGAATGCAACCAAACAGGGGAGTAATTATGAAGGACAACCACCTTCTTCTGATAATCAGACAAGGATCTATGGAAATGACATCAATTTTGAATTGAATGAAGATGTCATGGGGACTTATGAAGATGGAACTGGTTTAGAGACTGGTGTGGATGGACCTTCAAATATGGAGATTCAGCATGAAGAACCACAACCTACTCATGAGGAGCCACAAGTTGAAGAAATTTTGGTAACTCAGCCAACACCACCACCTTAATCACCACTTCAAACAAATTAGAGTGCTTTCTATGAGAAGTTGGAGGAAATTAATATTCAGTTTCTTGTATATTCAACTCCATCACCACAAAGACAAGTATGGTTTCAAAGGAAACAGACTTTGCAAGTACTGTCTAGATCAAGAATGAGCAATGAATTAGACAAGACTGAAGAGGTGCAAGTTGAAATGATGACTTCTATGGAAGAAAGAGTATCCGGGGATACACAAATGATTGAAGAAACAAGTGTGTCTAATACTGGTGAAATCAACATTGTTGAAGATCCAAGTACTGCTAAGCCAACTAAGCCGACTGCAAGTACTGCTGACATTGTTGAAGACCCAAGTACTGCTAAGCCAACTAAGCCGATTGCAAGTACCGCTGGTGATCATCCTTCACTATAAAGTCAAACTCCTTTTGGATAAGATGAGACTTTAGCCCAATTTCTGCTTGATTTAAGAAAGAAGAATTTAAGACTAAACAAGCAGAGGCAGAGAAAAAGACACAACAAGAAGTTCTTGCGAAGAAGAATCAAATTCAAGGTAAGAAAGTTTAAGCTTCACACCCTACTAAAGGTATAGTTATTCAATAGCAAGCTAATGAGGAAATATCTACCAAGCTGAAGAAGAAGCTACCTAAGATTGATCCAAAGGATAAGGGGAAGAAGCAAATATTATCAAAATCTGAAGATGAAAGTGATTCAGATGATGATATAAACAAAGTCATGTACATATTTAATCAAATAGACCATGATGAGGAATTTGCTTACAGAATGCAAACACAAATTCGTGAAAATGAATTACAGGAAGAACTTGTAGCAAAGCAGAA
Organism: Glebionis coronaria; assembly: GCA_025667525.1. Lineage (NCBI taxonomy): Eukaryota > Viridiplantae > Streptophyta > Magnoliopsida > Asterales > Asteraceae > Glebionis > Glebionis coronaria. Next base: position 195,737,201 of record CM046875.1, read on the forward strand.
TTTGCTAGAAGCTAAAAGAATACAGCAAGAATGGAACATACAAGAGTATGACAGGATTCAAGCTGAATTACATGCAAGTGAGCTTCTTGCAGACTCATTGATAGCTGAAGAGAGAGATGCATATGATGAAGAAGAGAAATCAAAATTGATTGATGATCTGGTAAGGGAGCAACAAAGATTCTTTGCTGAAAAGAGAAGAAAAGAAAAGATTAAGCCTCCAACTACTATGCAGATTAGAAATCAGATGATGAATTTTCTTAAGAAAGTTAAGGGTTTTACTCATATTCAGCTAGTCAAGAAGAATTTTGAAGAAATCAAGACTTTGTATGAGCAAAATAAGAGAACTGAATTGAATTTTGTTGAGATTGGATCTCAAGCAGATAGAAAAGCTGTTGAAGAGTTTAAGAGACATCTGCAACAACAAACGCAATTTGGTAGTACTCCTAGAATTGAGCCAAGTACTGCTGAACCTACAAATACATCTACACCTATCAAGACCACTTATGTGAGGAAGAATAGAAAGCAGAAGGTAAGTTCAAGGGAGGAAGAGACTGCTTAAAGAGTGAATACAGGAGTTGAAACTCAAGATACTGCTCAGACTAAAAATGTACAAGCAGTACATACACAATCAACAGTACATACAATAGTTAATACTGAGGAGACGGTACATACAAACTTGGAAGAGGGTTCAACAGAACTTGAGGGAATTTCCAAGGGTGTTAAAAGGAAAAGGTCAACAAAGACAAAGAAGAAAGCCAAGAGGGCTAAATCAACAATAGAGGATAGTGATGATGATGAGAGCTTAAAGAAGTACTTGAAGATTGTGAAATTTGAAGATCAATGTATTGATAAAGAGATTTTTGGAAAGAGAGCATCCATTGCTAAATGGATTTACTCTATGGATCAAGGACTTGAAGCTCATGGAATTCAGAGAACTGATGGCACAACAAGGTTATTCAGACTTTTGGAGGATATTCTTCACATTCTTGACATACAAGATATTCAAGATCTTTCAAGGTTAGTTCAAGAAGCCAGTGCAGGTAAAACTGAAGTATCACTATTATACTGGGAATTTCTCTTTATGTATGAGCCACACAATTATGATCAAGAAATGTTGAAGGAATTAGAGAATCAGGTTCCTAGTTACTAGAGATATTATAGGTCATGTGGATTGCATATTTTGGATATAGATGATGTTACATGCTATATGCTGCAAGAGAAAACTTACCCTTTCAAAAGAAAATTGTTGGAAAGGATGTTAGAACAACAATTGGAAGTTATAGAAGAATCTGCTGATGCTTTGGAGTTGATCAGAATGGTTAAACAACAAATCAAGGATTTGAAAGATGAGGAAGAAGCTGAGAAAGAGCCTTAAGTGTTTGACTTTCAGTCACACTTCACAAATGGTTCTCAGTTCACCATGTCTAACACACATAAGAACTGGCTAGTCCATAAGCAAACGGTTTGTGGTAAAGACTTATCAAATCTGTTGAAAGCTGATAGTTTGCTAAAAACTATATGGTTCTAACTCACCTTGTTTCGAGACAAAGAGTTGGCTAGTCCTAGACAAACGATACTAGGTAAAGACTTCATCAAATCCGTTGATGGTTGACAATTTACCAAAAATTGTAAGGTTTTAATTACACCTTATTCTTTAAGAATAAAGTATTGGCTATTCCAGAGTGTACGGCTAACTGGTAAAGAATTTATCAAATTCGTTGATAGCTGGTGATTTGCTAAAAATCATGAAGCCAATACAGATTGATGTTTGTTGTTAACTGTTTTATTTCAGGTATGAAGATTGCAAGCAAAGAAGTATTCAAAGAAAAATACTTAGAAGGTTTTGTCTCATCAAATCAAGACAAAGGTTCATGATTAAGAGTTCAAAGACTAAACTCAAGAAGAAAATAACTGATGCTGCAAAGATAAGTGAATGTTTAGAAGACACAAGAAGATCATAGTTTGAAGACAAAGATGATACTCATGATGTTTGAAGATTATCTTATCAGAAGAAGATCTACATTTGAAGTGTTTGGCTACATTCAGTTGGATACAAATACAAATTACCAAGTTCAATCCAAGGATGAAGGAAAGACTGAAGACATGTATTTTAATACATCCAATACAAGAGAAACAAGAAGACAACAAGTTATCATTTCTTGTTTAGGGGAGGATTGTTGGGAATTATTTGTTAAGTGTCAAGTATCGTTAGTGTATTTTAAGTACTGTCAGTATTATGTAAGTACCGTTAGTATTAACGCGGTACATAGTAAGTACTGCTACTTATAAAGTAAGTACTGCTATGATGATTAGGACGAATATATCTTTGTATAAGATATGGCATAGTTATAGTTAGAGTATATCTTATGTGATATACCTAAATAGTTAGAATATTGATAATATATCGTCTGTGATATAGTTATCTTTATAGAATATTCTAAGGTTTCTAGGGTTCCTTACTCTATAAAAGGAACATAGGTACAATGTCTTTCATGTACCTTATTCAAGTCGATTAATAAGAGAATCGAATAGTTAAAAGTAATTCTGTTCTTCTATGCTTTATAAGTTAGATTCCACATAACTTATTTAGTGTTAGTAAGAGTGCTCAAAGTGTTTTAGTTTGATTACAAACTACCATACTAATTCTTAACAAAATATAGATCCAACCAAAGGGATCAACATAATCTATTGGATTGTCCCTGGGAAGATCCATCTAGTTCTGGTTAGATCATAGGACTTATGCCTAACCACCCTTTTGACACCAATAACGTCGTAAATAAAAGATGTTGTGGGCATGATATCGTAACCATAAAATCACTTGAAAGTCTAACAAAGTGTTTGAAAAACATTTAACACCTTGATAGTTTTGTCATTTCAGAAATGCTCCCCCTTCACATGTGCATTGATAATCGAAAGTGTTTCGCAAATGTGAGTAAGAGTTAAAGTGATTGAGTCTTACATATATGTATCATATATTAGATCACATTTTAATCATATTTTCTCCCCTATCTCTAATATATAAATATTTTGATATTAGAGATACCAAATTTGATTAAAATATATCGCGAAAAATAGTCTTGAAAATCTTCGGGAGACAAATGTGTCTTACTAGCATGAATTTTTGGAACGTTCTCCCTCAAAAATTGATCCAATTGAATTGTTATTGTGAGGATGTGACCCACATTCAATTTTTGAGGATAGGAGTTGTTGAACACACAACTTTTGAAAGATTTTGAATAATCATTGAAAAACTCTTGAAAAATTGTGTTCAACGCTTTTTGAAAACCATTTCTTTTTTGGCGACATGGTATTTCTAAAGCATAAACTTGAGTTCATAGACTTTGTATGTATTTACAAATCTACTCAAGTGTAAAAATATTTCTCTTCTTTTGCTGAGGGTAAGGGCATTAAATCGTACACTCCCCCGTGAATATAGATCCGGGTTGCAATCTGAAAGTTATTACAAACCATAGTGTTGAGCTCAAAACTTAGAATGTTTTATGACAATCTCAACCCAAGATAGATTGCTCTACCCGTTTGGAAATATTGTCCAAAATAGACATTTTCCTTTATTAAAAAAAAGAAATGACATGTTTTGAAAAGTATTTACAACTTTCACTTGAACTTTATGTACACACTCGTGTCATTATTGAGCGACATTTCTAGGCACGTGCATATTATCGATACTGAAAGACATGTCGATAAGAATATTTTTGGATTTTCAAAGATTTTTAATTTTGTGTTTTGTTTTTATATGTTTTATATTTTTGTATTTTGCTTTTTCAATAATATTTACAAGTAGATGTTTAAAATATTAATCAAGCAAGCACCTTTGCTAGAATCTCCAGGTCTGCTGGAGTCAAACATCTCATACCGATTTTCCTAACGAGGTACTCAAACCTATCTTTCGACAAAGCTTTTGTAAACAAGTCGGCTAATTGGTAATCCGTTCCAACAAAGTATAACTCAACGATATTACGTTAAACTTTTTCCTTTATGAAGTGATATCTGACGTCAATGTGCTTCATGCGGGAATGTCGTATCGGATTGTAGGAGATAGCTATGTCCGACTTTGAGTCACAATACATAGGTACTTTATCAAAATGGAATCCATAATCAGTGAGTTGTGTTCTCATTTAAAGAACTTGAGCACAACACATAGATAGAGACACATACTCCGCTTCGGCTGATGAAAGTGACGTGCAATCCTGCTTCTTGGAAGACCATCCCACGAGCTTATCTTGTCCTAGAAATTGTGCACCACCAGAATTACTTTTTCGAGTATCAAGACACCAGGCGTAATCAGAATCTGAATAGGCCATTAGAAAGAAACCGGTTTCCTTCGGATACCAGATTCCCAAATGAATGTTATTCTTGAGGTACCGAAAGATCCGTTTAACCTCCTTGAGGTGCTTTTTAGTTGGTCTGGCTTGATATCGTGCACAATAGCATGTTGCATGTGCAATATCTGGTATGTTGGCTGTCAATTACATGAGGGAGCCGATCATGGAACGATATTTTGTTTGATCTATGGGTAATGCCTCCAAGTCAGCATCTAGGGATGAGGTGGATAACGGTGTCCTAACGGAGTCACATGAGGTCATACCATGCTTTTTGATTATCTCTTGACAATACTTAGCTTGGTTAATGAAGATACCACTTGGGGATTGGTGAACTTGAATTCCTAGAAAGAATTTTAGGTCGCCCATCATAGACATTTCAAATTTGCTGTGCATTACTTTTTCAAACCATTTTGAAGTTTTGGGTTTTTAGCCCAAAAATAATGTCATCAATGTAAATCTGCACAAGCAAACTGTCATCCCCATTTTTATATATGAACAAGGTAAGATCAATGGAACCTTTTGAGAAACTTTTGGATACCAGAAATTTCGAGAGCTCATCGTACCACACCCTTGGAGCTTGCTTTAGTCCATATAGTGCTTTGTGGAGACGATACACCTTGTCAGGATAATTCGGATTAACGAATCCTTCCGGTTGCGTGACATAGACTTCTTCCTTCAAAGGACCGTTAAGAAATGTCGTCTTCACGTCCATTTGATAAACATTGAATACTTTATGTGCAACATAAGCAAGGAAAATCTTGACCGCTTCCAAACGAGCCACTGGTGCAAATGATTTTTCAAAATCAATTTCCTCATTCTAGCCATACCCCTTAGCCACTAGCCTAGCTTTGTTCTTGATGATTGTGTTTTCTTCATCCATCTTGTTTTTCTAGACCCAACGAAGATTTAATGGAATAACATCGTATGGTCTGTCAACAAGTTCCCAGACTTTAAGTCTTTTAAATTGAAGAAGTTCATCTTGCACCGATTCAATCCAAGCATGATCAGCCATAACTTCTTTGATGTTTTTCGGTTCAGCTGTACTCATGGCGAGTGCGAACATACAAACATCGCCATCGGTTGCTAGTTTTCGTCTTGTGCGAACGGGCTGTGAAGGGTTTCCAATTACTTGAACCAAAGGGTTATCTTGGGTCCAATGATTTGTTGAAGGATGTCGTTGATAGAACGTATGCATATTTGACGGATCAACATGGCGAGTAGAAGACTCTCCAGTTTCATGTACTGATGTACCGAATGGATTGTGAAAATCGTCATCGTCAGATAGTGCATTGTCTGCTTGGGTTGTGTTCTCTGGAGCAATGATAGTAGTTGTGGATGTTGTAGGATCGATTATTGAAGTGATACTCTGAGGAGATAAATCTGTAGCAACCCGTGTTGAAGTAGATGAAGTTGTATCCTTTTGTTGATGATGATCGGTATCATCATTCTTATCATGAGTGACAGCGGAACACTTTGATACAACATGTTTCTCCTCCATGAAATATTCATCAAACATTGGTCCATATAACATTTCCAACTCTTCAATTGCCGTATCCACTATCATATATGTTCTAGGAACATGTTTGTGAACCAACTTTGAACTTGACGGTTCATCGTTGTGGTCATGAGTTCCGAGTTCCGTACGGTTGTGCACAAAAGTCTTTAGTCTTTGTGGATCGGGACTTAAACTGTTTTGTTCAAGTGCCACTTCTTGTAATTCATCAAATATGATATGAATAGTCTCTACTATCAATTTTTTTCTCTTGTTGTAAACTTTATATCCCTTAGAATGAGTTGCATATCCCACTAGAATGCATGCATCATGTAACACCCCCAAATTTATACAACTCAATACAGTGGAAGACTAGTTGGTGTTACGGGTTAGCACATTACTCACATCATAGACAACGCATAAAAATCGCGTCGTTTATTAATAAAGCATTTCCATTCATAAATATCCAAGTTACATAGGTACCAAGTCATTATATTTCATACAAAGTTTTACAAAATATTTGAATGGAAAATATTGTTTAAGTGCGGGCCATGAATTCTTGTCTTCTTCCCGAGAATTACCTTCAAGTACCTGAGACAAAACATGTTAAAAGAAAAGGTCAGCGATAACGCCGAGTTAATTCATAGAGTTTAATAAAATCCATCAATATAATATCAATATAAAATTATTACTGAAAATCATTTTGTACAAATCATTTTAATAGGCCATAAAATAGCCAAAGTCATTTTATACAAATCCTCATCGAAAATCATAATATAGGCATTTGCCTTAAAATCAGTATACGAGCCAATGTCGTAAAAACATCATACAATACGTCTTATGACGTTGTATGAAAATAAAAACCGTTATATGAATATGGTTATGAAAAACCAAAACATAAACATAATATCAATAGTATGACCCAGTATTGCTAGTCAGGCAATACATCGTAATTCGGAGCGTCTAGTAGTATTTCGTTAGTTTTGGATTATTATAAGCCGCATGACATTCTTACCTTACTAAACCAACAACGGGTAGCTAACCCGATACCAATTTTTCCCATCTAAAGTAGCGTGTCGTCACAAAGGTCACGCTATGGAAATCTTCTCATACATAAATTCGCTTACCAATCAATGTGGCACGACGGGGATCAACCGTCAAGGCGCGAACTGGGGTGATCGTCCCCAAATAGTACTATTAAATGCATAAGCGTCTACCAAATCCCGGTAGTTCACAATTCATGCTAATGGGACTTTTAGTGACATAACCTAACTTTAATAATCCATTTGATTTCATCTATCGGGTCCTTTAATCATTTATCGGGTCATACAATCGGGTCATTCAATCATTCGGGTCCAAATCAATAAACAAGCAATCGGGACAAATGGTGTCCTATTTTATAAAAACTAACATGTTATCTCCCTCGCGGGTTTATAAAACATTTCATAAAAACATTTAAAAGAGTGCGAGGCTATGAACTCACGTCGATGTGGGAAGGCGGGTTATTGGTAATTCGGACGTACGGTACGTGCTTCAATCACGGAAACCTAGACAAATAATACTCGTCTTAGACTCATGTCCAATGACTTTATAAAAATAACAATTATGTATACATATGATGATTATTTATATATGATGATCAAGTGGGTTTACATATTCTTGTTTACTCATTCTAGTGTTATATGTCGATAACTTTTATACTAGTTTACTAGTTTTACCTATTTACACGTTTTAAGTCCAATAAACTTATTATAAGTTATTTAACTTGTTTTAATCCATTTTGTACTTATATTATCAGTATTTAAACTTTAAAAGTTGGGCCCAAATGGGTTAAGCCCAATAAGCTCTTTTTATAAGAGTTTAACTTATTTAGTCCAATTATTAGTCCAATATGTTTACTTAGCTCGTTAATGTCCGTATGTCCTATAGTTCGGGTTTTATCGGTTTTACTTGTTATACATGTCTATATATCAGTATATGAGTTTATAAAAGTTTACATTAGACGGGTCCAACCGTCTAAGTTTTATTTAACAAAAACGCTAATTTTACGGTAATAGCCGAAAAAGTCGTAAAAATCATGTTTATAGTTTTTATAACTTATAAAACTTAACAAATTACCATTTTTATAAAATGTCCACTTATTTACCATTGTACATATTTATATAAATGTATTATATAAGTTAGTGGGTTTTAATTTATATTTTATACTATTAAAATTTGAGTGCTTATATAATAGTATTATTCTTTAATTTCCAAAATCTGATTTTTATCTTCACTTTCACCAAAACTGCCATATCTAGAGTTCTATATGGAGATAAAAGCTCAAATTCTTATCACATAAACTACATGATATGTGCTACATTTAACTCTACTATAGCTACTGTTGAATCATCTTCTAAGTATTTTCTAAAAATCATCCAAAACAGTGAACTCAGATTTGTACCCTAAACTTGTTTTGATCATATCTCACTCATTACAATAATTCCGTTGCATGGCCAACTCTCACATGTGTACAAGACCCATAGCTTACTGTAAATCCATTAATCTCTGCCATTTTTATCAGTTTACCACTTGATTCTTTCCTGTTTTATACAGCCAACATATTTAAACAAGATTTTAGCCTTGTTTCTTATAATTTTTCACCTTTTTAAGCATGTTTATCAACACCAAATCCCCACACAATATTTTTATCATCATATAACCATCATATACATATACAATAGGAAATAAAATACATGATTACATAGTAAAAATAACAAGAGGATGAGGAGGACAATCTTTATACCACCAAGTTGATGAAGATTGTGATTTGAGCATGGATTTTGATGGAGAAACTTGTGCATAACCAAGACCATCTTCAAGACCACCATTCTTCATGTATACCTTGTGGAAAATCAGCCCCAAGACATCATGGAAACTCCTCCTTGGATGTTATAACTTGCACCAATCAATAGGCTTCAAAAGGACTTCAACATATGTAGAAATAACACATGATTTTGTGGTTTAAATTGATCAATGATGGTGTTTTTGGGGTGGATATGGATGGCACATTGAGAGAGAGTGAGAGAGTTGTAAGTTGTTTGCATGAGTGTGTGTGTGGTAAATGGTATTGATTGTTGGTTTTGAGGTTTGGTTAGCTTAACTTTGAAGCTAACTTGGACAAGTGTTAGTCACTTGCTAAAGTTGTAACACATCATATGTGTTGGTGAGTTTTTGGCCGCCCCATGTGTGCTAGTGGGGTGGGACAATGTATTTTGTCCCATCTCACTAGTTTACGGGTATTCCTCGATTCTAGTTTTCTCGATTTGCGTGCCCTCGGGTCGTTTTACGAAAAACGTTTTTATAAATTATGAATCAATGGCACAAACGAATCTAATAAAAATTGTCTCATCAAAAACGGAGTTCGAAAACGTAAATACGTAATCCTAGGGTTTCCGGTTTAGTCGTAAAGGACGTTAAAATAAAATCGTAAGTCCTAGTCTCTTCTCGTAAATTTGTGAGTTTATGAACCAACACAAATTTAAAATCTCAAAATAATATTCACAGACAAATTTATTTTCTGAAATGTCGGACTGTCACCAAAGACGGTGTATGTAAACGTAAGCACGTAACGTTGAATCCTCCGGTTTAGATGTAGTCGACGCTACTTCAAGACGTAAATCCAAATTACTTCCCAAAAATATGTGAGTTCATATTGTAACATTAAAATAATGTTTTCAAATAAATATTGAGAATAAAATATCAATCATAAATTGACGGATTGTCACATCATTTACCCCTAAACAGGATCTTTGTCCTCAAAGATCATCTTACCTTACTACTCGCTTCTTATAGAGTTAAAGCCATGTGGGTATTTCCTCCACATTCGGTCTTTTCTCACAAGTGTAATTCATTACCATACGCGAGTTACATCAAACATAACTACGGGAATAAGATCAGGCTTAATGTTGACTTACTTTCTCTATCCATGATGTTCACGGGTTTTTGATGAATGCAACTTTTCGCCGATCTAAATTTTACTAAGAACAATCAAATTTTCACTTGATAGATATTCCATCAAGTTCGATTTACGAAACATAATTCACGCAGTTCTTGAAGTCCTAGGGTAGATCCAGCTTATATGCCTTTCAATCCCAACTTTTACATCATCTCAATGGTCCCATACAACGGGGACTTATATCCCATGAATTATCAGATCATGAATTCATTTTTCCAAATTTAAAAATTGTGGCATAACTTCGCTATCCATTTGGCACTTCAAGATCTACATTTCACATTCACATAACCTCTTGCCCACTACCGGCTGTCAATAATCAGATCCTAATTTCAACAATCATTTCGGGTTTCGCAGGTCGGGTATTTTGTAAGGTTAGGTTCGCCATCATAGGAAACCTTAAACCTTAAAGACATGTCCAACTCACAATGGGTGTATGTCGGGCGTCTTTATCTCAACTCCTGCTTACAGATGCTCTAATATTTAGATCCTAACAAGATTCGATCTTAATCCTAACACGATGGTTATCAATGATATTCTTTTCAAAGGAAAACGATTATACGGTTTATTACCAAAGGTCATTCATTCAAACATAAAATAGCACTTATATTACTTTGTATCGTTACTTTACCCCGTCCCTTCGATTGGGGTGGTACATAGTACTCTCATCAAGGTTCGTTCTCAATGATTTCTGAGCAAATCTCTAGAAATTCGATGCGAAGCGAGGATCTTGACAAAGATGTTCGATACAGGCACACTATGTTTACATAACTCTTTTGCATTTATCATTAACGGGAATGATATTAGCAGATTTGGTCAATCTGTCGAGATGACCCAAATCGAATCAAATTCAGATGATGACCTTTGCAATAGCTAGACGTTTACTAATGTATGAGGCGATGTCTGCCTTCATAATTGCCATTAGTACAACTTCTTCAGACAAAGATACTTTTAGTCAAAAATGACATACATATAATACTTATACTTACAAATTCCAACATAACTATATCTCACAATCTCCATATTTAGGCAACCACAAGTGGTCTTTAAAACATTTAACGCTATTGGCTTCTCTATTTTAATGGTTCACATTAGCCGCGAACCACTTATTTATATTATCCTTTTTACGAACATCGTTTATTTTTATATTGTTCGGCACTTTATTTTGCACGTTCATTATTAAGAAATATATCCTAATTGGTTCTTTATCCTTTTTATATAATATGTCAGTATCTATATTCACTTCTCATGATGATGTAATTATCATGTCCACAATTCACTCAGATATTCTTTCTATATTATGCGTCAGTAATTACGTTCACCTTCCTGATGAAATAAATATCACAACCGTATTTATTCAAAATTCTTTCTTCATATCTTCTATGTTTTAGTTTCGTCTTTACTATCATTTTTATCCGTTTTACTCAATCCGTCGTCTAAAGCGTCGATAATTATTATAATTAATTAAATAATTATTAGTTAAATTTTTTTTTTGAAGCGTAAACGTAAAAGTTTTAAATTTCTTAGTTCGACCAATTATATAAATTGTTCAAAAATAAATTTGAATTTAATTAACACGATTTTTGTTGATTTATCGAAAATAATTAATAGGATTCGTAAATGTTCGAAAAACCTTTATTTATACTTTGGTCAAAGTTTTCTTAGTTGAAAAGCAAAAATTGTCGTTTTAAGTTTTCAGGTTATGCAATAAATGGTTTTACTCAATCCTTCTTAAGTTGTCTTAAGGTATGCAAAAACATTTACCCCTAAACAAAAGTTTAGTTAAATGTTTTGGTTATAAGGGAATAATCCCTCAAAAGTTCTTTGTTAAAACATTTGTCAAAACATATTTGCACATTCTTTTTGGTAAAAATCCAATGTCTTAAACGGGCTCCTAATTTTTGAAGAGTCAATATATTCCATTATCTTTTAATCACACGGTCAAATAATGTAAAAGATTAAGTCTTAAATCTTATGTTAAATATTCAAGGTACAAGTTTTAATTGTTCGGCCAATTCAGGGCAATCTATAAATAGTTATTAACTCATTCTTATTCTTATAAACAAATAAATGGTCCTTAATGATCATGAGCATGAATTTATCAAATTACAGCCTACACACGTGATTCACCAAATTTATGAATACTACATGTGTATTAGTCAATCCAAACGACATCGCGTGAACTCATAATGTTCATTACAAGTTCTGGATGTAGTGATTGGAATAGATAATCCTTTTCGCAGATGCGAAGTTGATGATAACCATGTTGAGGATCAAAAACCTTGTAAATGATCGAACAAATCTTCCATTTCGAGTTATGGATATCGCTTTCGATTGTCAATTTACTCAGTCACAATAATCTATAAATATAAGGAATGATAACACCGTAGCTCTTCATGATGACATGCTTGGTATAATAAAATCTTTCTCCGACAACTCTCTCAGTTGTACGGTAATTCCTTAAATTCAGATGGTGCTGACGTACAGTGCACAAACCATAGGAGCAGCACCGGGAATATAATCGATACCAATTTCAATAAGCCTTAATGGCAAAAGTCTAGGTAATTCATCAACAAATGCTTACTAAAATTTCAAATAACATAAACATCTTTTAATAAATTCATATTAGGTTCCTTCTAGATTATAATATCTATGACTGATTTACAACCATTCACAGTATAATTTCAAGTCTAAATACAGGATATGGTCATCCATCAAGAATTATTTAGATCACTTTTGATAATCAACATCTTATCTTTTAGGGTAATTCTACTCGAATTCCCATTAATTAAGACAATGTCGTCATATCATAATCAATCAATCCATTCTACTGGCATTATCAACTTTCCAGTTTCATTGCCGTTGATAAGATGTGAACTTCTCAAAAGACCAATAATAATTCATTATCCTACACAAATTCAAGGATATCAGGAGACATAACAACTATTAAAAAGAGTAAGGTCAACACATAATCTATGCGAGAGAATTTAAAATCAGATACAGACGAAAACATTTAATGAATATGAATATATCCCATGTTTTCATAATTTGAGTACGCATTCGAAAGCTCCTCGGATCGTTACCCAGGTCATTCAAATGAAATCAAATCAAAAGAAATGATAGGAATGTCGATACATCCAGTCGGGTATCAACACTCGGTAATCAGATACTTTTCCTAAGAATCTCACTACGGGAGAATTGGACAAGAAAGAATTGTCAATTGTCAAATAAGACAATTTCCTCAGATGAGTAAATTCGACTCAGAAGAATAGATGCTACAGGCACATATGTAGGTATCCCTAACACTATGTCCCTATTTTTCACTTCTTGCAGATCTCATAAAATTTAATCTTTCACAATCTTCAAAGAAAATGTAGTGTTTATTATTCAGTTTTATGGTGACTACTAATCAGCCTTGCATGGTCCATTCCAAATTGTATGTAGGCGCGCAACTATATACAATTTCAAGATTAACGATGCAATACTCAGTTCGTCAAAATTTTATCATCATGTGTATAATAAAAACATTTTCATGCTTAATTCTTAAATAAGAATCAAAAATAAATTTATAAAGATTTTATTTATTATGAAAACAATTAAGTTTTCCAAGGTGTTTTATAAACAACCTCATTTCGATAACAATCACTTATAAATCTTAATTTGAATAATCCTTATAGTGATGGAAATTCAATTTTTCTCAATGGATACGGTTTTATCTTATAAAAACAATTAGTGATCTGCAAAAGAGTGATGAAAGCTTGTTCACCAAGAATTAACTACAATACGATAGGAAATGAGCTTAGCCAATTAATCATGAGGTTCATGACCTTGGTGGCACTCAAAAAGAATAATTCACAACGTAACTCAAATCAAGATGAGTACTTGTTCAATGGTTGCATCACTAACGAGAACATTAGGATGAAGCAATAAAAATAGATAACATCGATACATGTAGGATTTAGCAATCAAAGGTAGTCTTTTCATTAATCACAAACAAGTCAAAATTGTACCGTAACACATTACGTGTCACTATGTCATACAATTCTCAGAACTCATCCTACCAACTGATATCTCAGTTAAGTTAGGGATTTTTAAAGATACCACAATGAATACTAACCTACAAGAGTCATTAGGTGTTCCATATGTCCCGGAAAATCCATCGGTCCCAATTTAGAAGAAGATTTCTTCAATTTATTTCTTGGACACTGGGCATCCTCATTAGTGGACAATGGCCTAGGAACAACCCTTATCACAAAATAACAATCAATTAAAACCTTATAATTCAATCACATGACTTAATAATTTCCTCTTAACAATCTCATATTCCATACGGGTTAAATTTTTACTTTATTCAAGTTATAACAAATTTTATACTCAATGCGATATCCTACTTCATTCTTCAATACTTTCAAGCTTATTTTTAGACCTTAATAGGGCAATAAAATCTCAATATAAACAACACTTAATTTCCAATCCTATAGCTCTTACAACAATAATTATCAAATGAGTCACTAGTATGAAATGACTTGATCATTCAACTAGACTTCTCGGAAAGGTACTAGTGGCATGAGGCTTTTGGGTAATGGTTCCAATGACAGCCTCAAGTGCAACATTCACCCTTTCGATTTTAATTTAAGAAATAGATGACAACGAATCCGATGACACCTTTCCAGGTGGTAACGTTTTGTCAAACTCCACTCTATAAGGAAAGATCGTCATGACATCGATATCATATTTAATCTTGCCAATTCTTTTTCAAAATCACAATCAACTAATATCTACATTTCTACGAATATTAACCATTTGTTGGGATCATAAATATCCACAATTTGGTTTAGATCTGGAATAGCTAGAATTCCTACGAGAATAGCTTCGACTAATTTCTAGGGGATTTAGGGTTCCTTGTGACAATCTACGTCGTATAAATACCTCGTATAAATATCAAAATAACCATCAACAATCATGTAATAGAATTACATCACACATACATACATATATATATATATATATATATATATATATATATATATATATATATATATATATATATATATATATATATATATATATATATATATATATATATATATATATATAATCCAAGTTATATATATATATATATTAAAATAACACTTCTCAGTCTGGCCTTGTCTGTAACTCGGGAATTCTTCGGCACCGTTATAGTCAAAAGATTTTTAGACATTTTTAGAAAAATGTTTATAGTTAAAAGATTTTGAAATGTTTTATTCAAAACCTTGGTTTTAAAAATCTTTCGTTCTCTATAACGAGAGCTCTGGTACCAAACTGTAACACCCCCAAATTTATACAACTCAATACAACGGAAGACTAGTTGGTGTTACGGGTTAGCACATTACTCACATCATAGACAACGCATAAAAATCGAGCCGTTTATTAATAAAGCATTTCTATTCATAAATATCAAAGTTACATAGGTCCCAAGTCATTATATTTCATACAAAGTTTTACAAAATATTTGAATGGAAAATATTGTTTAAGTGCGGGCCATGAATTCTTGTCGTCTTCCCGAGAATTACCTTCAAGTACCTGAGACAAAACATGTTAAAAGAAAAGGTCAGCGATAACGCCGAGTGAATTCATAGAGATTAATAAAATCCATCAATATAATATCAGTATAAAATTATTACTGAAAATCATTTTGTACAAATCATTTTAATAGGCCATAAAATAGCCAAAGTCATTTTATACAAATCCTCATCGAAAATCATAATATAGGCATTTGCCTTAAAATCAGTATACGAGCCAATGTCGTAAAAACATCATACAATACGTCTTATGACGTTGTATGAAAATAAAAACCGTTATATGAATATGGTTATGAAAAACCAAAACACAAACATAATATCAATAGTATGACCCAGTATTGCTAGTCAGGCAATACATCGTAATTCGAAGCGTCTAGTAGTATTTCGTTAGTTTTGGATTATTATAAGCCGCATGACATTGTTACCTTACTAAACCAACAACGGGTAGCTAACCCGATACTAATATTGCCCATCTAAAGTAACGTGTCGTCATAAAGGTCACGCTATGGAAATCTTCTCATACATAAATTCGCTTACCAATCAATGTGGCACGACGGGGATCAACCGTCAAGGCGCGAACTGGGGTGATCGTCCCCAAATAATACTATTAAATGCATAAGCGTCTACCAAATCCCGGTAGTTCACAATTCATGCTAATGGGACTTTTAGTGACATAACCTAACTTTAATAATCTATTTGATTTCATCTATCGGGTCCTTTAATCATTTATCGGGTCATACAATCGGGTCATTCAATCATTCGGGTCCAAATCAATAAACAAGCAATCGGAAAAAATGGTGTCCTATTTTATAAAAACTAACATGTTATCTCCCTCGCGGGTTTATAAAACATTTCATAAAAACATTTAAAAGAGTGCGAGGCTATGAACTCACGTCGATGTGGGAAGGCGGGTTATTGGCAATTCGGACGTACGGTACGTGCTTCAATCACGGAAACCTAGACAAATAATACTCGTCTTAGACTCATGTCCAATGACTTTATAAAAATAACAGTTATGTATACATATGATGATTATTTATATATGATGATCAAGTGGGTTTACATATTCTCGTTTACTCATTCTAGTGTTATATGTCGATAACTTTTATACTAGTTTACTAGTTTTACCTATTTACACGTTTTAAGTCCAATAAACTTATTATAAGTTATTTAACTTGTTTTAATCCATTTTTTACTTATATTATCAGTATTTAAACTTTACAAGTTGGGCCCAAATGGGTTAAGCCCAATAAGCTCTTTTTATAAGAGTTTAACTTATTTAGTCCAATTATTAGTCCAATATGTTTACTTAGCTCGTTAATGTCCGTATGTCCTATAGTTCGGGTTTTGTCGGTTTTACTTGTTATACATGTCTGTATATCAGTATATGAGTTTATAAAAGTTTACATTAGACGGGTCCAACCGTCTAAGTTTTATTTAACAAAAACGCTAATTTTACGGTAATAGCCGAAAAAGTCGTAAAAATCATGTTTATAGTTTTTATAACTTATAAAACTTAACAAATTACCATTTTTATAAAATGTCCACTTATTTACCATTGTACATATTTATATAAATGTATTATATAAGTTAGTGGGTTTTAATTTATATTTTATACTATTAAAATTTGAGTGCTTATATAATAGTATTATTCTTTAATTTCCAAAATCTGATTTTTATCTTCACTTTCACCAAAACTGCCATATCTAGAGTTCTATATGGAGATAGAAGCTCAAATTTTTATCACATAAACTACATGATATGTGCTACATTTAACTATCCTATAGCTACTGTTGAATCATCTTCTAAGTATTTTCTAAAAATCGTCCAAAACAGTGAACTCAGATTTGTACCTTAAACTTGTTTTGATCATATCTCACTCATTACAATGATTCCATTGCATGGCCAACTCTCACATGTGTACAAGACCCATAGCTTACTGTAAATCCATTAATCTATGCCATTTTAATCAGTTTACCACTTGATTCTTTACTGTTTTATACAGCCAACATATTTAAACAAGATTTTAGCCTTGTTTCTTATAATTTTTCACCTTTTTAAGCATGTTTATCAACACCGAATCCCCACACAATATTTTTATCATCATATAACCATCATATACATATACAATAGGAAATAAAATACATGATTACATAGTAAAAATAACAAGAGGATGAGGAGGACAATCTTTATACCACCAAGTTGATGTAGGTTGTGATTTGAGCATGGATTTTGATGGAGAAACTTGTGCATAACCAAGACCATCTTCAAGACCATCATTCTTCATGTATACCTTGTGGAAAATCAGCCCCAAGACATCATGGAAACTCCTCCTTGGATGTTATAACTTGCACCAATCAATAGGGCTTCAAAAGGACTTCAACATATGTAGAAATAACACATGATTTTGTGGTTTAAATTGATCAATGATGGTGTTTTTGGGGTGGATATGGACGACACATTGAGAGAGAGTGAGAGAGTTGTAAGTTGTTTGCATGAGTGTGTGTGTGGTAAATGGTATTTATTGTTGGTTTTGAGGTTTGGTTAGCTTAACTTTGAAGCTAACTTGGACAAGTGTTAGTCACTTGCTAAAGTTGTAACACATCATATGTGTTGGTGAGTTTTTGGCCGCCCCATGTGTGCTAATGGGGTGGGACAATGTATTTTGTCCCATCTCACTAGTTTACGGGTATTCCTCGATTCTAGTTTTCTCGATTTGCGTGCCCTCGGGTCGTTTTACGAAAAACGTTTTTATAAATTATGAATCAATGGCACAAAACGAATCTAATAAAAATTTTCTCATCAAAAACGGAGTTCGAAAACGTAAATACGTAATCCTAGGGTTTCCGGTTTAGTCGTAAAGGACGTTAAAATAAAATCGTAAGTCCTAGTCTCTTCTCGTAAATTTGTGAGTTTATGAACCAACACAAATTTAAAATCTCAAAATAATATTCACAAACAAATTTATTTTCTGAAATGTCGGACTGTCACCAAAGACGGTGTATGTAAACGTAAGCACGTAACGTTGAATCCTCCGGTTTAGATGTAGTCGACGCTACTTCAAGACGTAAATCCAAATTACTTCCCAAAAATATGTGAGTTCATATTGTAACATTAAAATAATATTTTCAAATAAATATTGAGAATAAAATATCAATCATAAATTGACGGATTGTCACACATCATCTTTCTCTTTCATCTTATCCAGATTTTCACCATCTCAGATTATGTAACACGTACATAAAAAAACGTGAAGGTGTTTGAGTGAAGGTTTGCGATCATGAATTATGTGATATAGTGTGTTTTCGTGTCTTGGAATAATTAAGGAACGATTTTGTGTGTAGCATGCGGTTGACACGGCTTTGGCCCAAAAGAATAGTGGTAGTTTTGAAGCGGATAACAATGTTCGAGCAGCCTCAACTAAAGTACGATTTCGTCTTTCAATAATGCCGTTTTGTTCAGGTGTTCGAGCAATAGATGTTTCATGTTCAATCCCTTCGGCTTCAAAATAATTCTTCAGAGTTGAATTCAAGAATTCTGTGCCTCTGTCAGTACGTACCACTTTTACGTTAGCTTGAAGACCACGTTGTATCTGCTTAAGGTAGTTGATGAGAACTTCGGGTGTTTCATCCTTGGAACTCAAAAAGTGAGTCCACGTGTGCATTTAGTAGTCATCAATAATTACCAAAATGTATTTCTTCTCATTGATACTTTGAACACGCATGGGACCACATAAATCCATATGAAGAAGATCTAACCGTCCTTTAGAGCTTGGTGTAGTCTTTATCTTGAAACTACCCCGTTTAGAAGCTCACAAGAAGAACAAAGATGATCTTTGATGAATTTCAAGCTTGGAAGGCCTCTCACAATATCTTTCTTGGAAAGCAAGTTGATGGTATCAAAGTTGAGATGAGATAGATGTTGATGCCATAACCGTGCTTGAGTCGTTGAAGCTTTAGCCATGAAACAAATTTGAGTTATGGAAGTTGTGTCTTGAAGTGAAATTGTGTAAAGATATGTACCCTGTGAATCCGTGAGTAAATCATTCCCATCATAATCATGAACAAAACATGTCTTCTTTTGAAAAGCAACCTCTAAATCTGCATCACAGAATTGACCAACCGAGAAAAGATTGTGATTAAGCCCTTCGACGTAGTATACCCTTTTGATCGTGATATTCCCCTGAACCAAATCTCCATATCCTAGGATCGGTGCAAATTGATCATTTCCGAATCGGACCGTACCCAGGAACTTCTCCACGAAGTTAATTAGAAGCTTGAGATTCCCCGTCATGTACTTGGTGCACCTGGGGTCCAGTATGAAGAGAATTATTTCGATCACTTATAGAAAATTAGAACACGATGAAGCATTTTCTAAATTAGATTCCATGTTAGTTGTGATTTCTGAATCATTAGCTTCCCTAGTTTCAACACTTAAAAGCACACTAACGCTCATTGTCACATTTTCTGTTCTAACCTTAGGCACCCATTTATATTCTAGAGGACATTGATTGGCAAACCACCATTTCTAAGACATGCTAGCAGACTCATATAATTCCCTAATTCGGCTTCTAGTGTTCTTAGTAGTGGAGTCTGATGCATTACTTTTCTTAAGGGGGGGGGGGGGGGGTTGCACCAGAATGGTTCACTTTGCGTTTGGGTTTACTAGCACTAATAAGAATCACAATTTTCTTTTTAGTTCTAGTATCTACGCCTTTGACATTCTTCATAGCACACATAGAATGATTAGCATTAACAACACATTTTCCACATTTCACACAAACAAACTTAACATTCAAAGCATTCAAAGCAGTCAAATCATTCAAATCATTCAATCATCATTACATGCGTTTACAAACGGTTTTATTCTTAGAAACATTCAAATTCCTATGGTGTTCTTCTACTTTCTTCATCTTCCCTTGACTCTTGTTTTGCCAGACCTTATCATTCAGTTGAGCGCTCTTAAGCTGAGGCCGGATAACACTAGCAGTGGGGACTACTTCTGTAGTAAAAGACACACGTCTATTAGTGTTTCTAGAAATCTGAAGCGATTGACTATCTTTGTTTTGTGTGGGTTTAGTGGCCAATCTATACATCCCTGGTTTGATCACATTTGTGCTTTGTGCTTGAATAACCGTTTTGGGACGAATATGTGGTAACCTATCCTTCCCATCCATCTTGGGGGCAAACCCAGATTTTGCAAATGAAGAATTTGAGAAAACAGATGGTTTTCCCAAGACAGAGGGTGCTCTTTGTACGCATTGGGTTGTTTAGCAACGGGTCTCATAACTCTAGGTTCCACAAACCCGTCTTAGCAATGAGTTTCTTCAACTCTTCAATTCCTATGTCCTTTTCTTGTAACCGAGCTTTCAAATCCTTAATGTCAATACTTTTCTCGTTTAATAATCGACATGACATAGATAATTTTACTTCCAAAGGTGTATCATTTAAAAAGCTTCCAATTTTGTTGTGCAAATCGAGTTCAAGTGAGTGACAATGTTTTTGAAGAAAATCACATCGATATTGAATTAACATAAAATCGTTTTGGTTAAGTTTTTGTGAAAGCTCAGTTTCAAGACTAATATTTGTCGTTTTTATAGTATCGTTTCGTCTCGGTATCTAATCGAATTGATTGCACGTTTTTAAGCTCGACTTAATTGTTTTTGGTTATAAAATCTTGTTTGGATTTTATGTCTAATTGGCACAAAGCATTTAAAAAAATGTAAAATATTATACTATATTACCCATACGTACTAATCTAAAACATTTAGCAAATACCAAATTTAAATGCCTAAAATGTAAAAATGCAAAAATACAAATTTATAAATCTAATCTACTTTTAATAAAGCTAAAATGAAATTAAAATGGAAAAGTGAAATGTAACTAACAACTTGCAATTTACGAATGAAACTAAGCCCATTTAAATTGGCCCAAAAATACATCTAACGAATATAGTAACTTTATGTCTTTATCTAACTCAGATAAAGAAACAAAAACTCACGTGTTCAAAAATCAGAACCAAACTAGTTTACAGTAAACTTGAAAAATAGATCAAACTCACGTGATCTTTTACTAGTACTTTTTTTATTCATTTTAATTTCAACTTTAAATCTTAACTATATCTATTAAAACTCACAACATGGACAAAAGAATACAAACAGATAAAGTCTAATATGTAGCTAAGGACAAGAAAATTTTAACAAGTTTCACCAATGGAATGCACTTAAGCTACAAATATCAGATAAACCAAACAATGATTAACTATCATGAAATAGAAATTGATAAGCTAGAACTGCTATCTACTGCTCAAGAATGTAAACAAGTTATCAAACTACTACTCAAGGCTAGAATCAGTTAATGAGCATACAGTGAGTAAGCGAAGTATAGCAGTTTACACTAACAATTGTAGAAAAACAGAAACGTGCTTAAACAAATAATATCAAGGCCACCGTTGAGGAGAAGCGGAGAGCTGAGCTCGCTTAAACCAAGACTCGACCGAGACTGAATCCAAATCTATGCTTGAACTGCTACCTCCATACAGTAACTACAAATCCTGCATATACTCAAAATAAATTGGCAAAACAAACAACGCAAAGAAACACCGAACAAAACCTTCGATTCTGAATCCTGCAAAAACTTGCTGATGCAAATGATGCTACTGAACTTGAACCTAAATTTATAAAAACTGAGCTACAAACTTCCACCGACAAACTGGAAATTGGTTATCGACTCCTGCTAGTCTAATCTCCAACTGATTCTTTCTGATCTACCTAATCACTTTTTACTCCGAATACCAATAAGCTGCTTTGTTTGTAAAGAGTAAGGAGTAACAATGACAGTTCAGTAATGCTAACAGTTCTAATATCTCAAATGGAGTCTTATTCTATTGATTCTAATTTTACACTACCAAACTCATAATCTCATAAAGTTTTTGGATAGAATCTCTCATGAACTCTATTTAGAGCTTAATAGCTTCCAATTTTGAAAAACAAGTGACTTTTCTACTGTGATAACATACTCAAACAGAAAAGCTGGAAATATAAGCAAAGCTCAATCTGAAATCTCTTTAAGCATCTTATAAGCTGAAAACTAAGTAAATCAATCAATAGCTCAAAGGAGCTTGTGTAACAATTAAAGAAAGATGATCCAAAAAGCTCGAATAAGAAAACAAATTTTCTTAAATGGCAGAAAAATAACAAACTGAACTGATTCATAACAGAATTGAAAAGTATTATATGAAAAGCTCTTGAACTCTATTCAGAAATTAAGAACGAGCTTTTTAAAAGCTTTTAACTGGAAGAGAAAGGTTAGAAGTTTATAACAGTAAATCTTAACAAAACTTGTTATCAATAGTAGCAGATAAGAAGAGAATATAACTAGAAAATCTTGTTATTTCATTAATGGTGGAAATGAAGGATTCGGTTACAAAGATTAACTAATTCAGTTACAAAAGCTTAACAAGAAAAGATGAGAGAAAATTAAACTAACTAACTAATTATCCTAACTACTATGTGAGAACTACTCCTAAGCTAACCATCGAAATGAAGGTCTTGATCTTCTATTTATAGCCGTCTGAAGAAGATAAGATGACGTGTTGCTTCCAATCCAGTGAAGCCACATGTAAATACGAGGTTAAACTCGTTCTTCATTCTTCAAATCAAATTTGGGCGTTTCTTCTTCGGCTGATTTTGGTCTAATTAAATCATATCTCCTTGTAGAGGAGATGATGATGAACACTTTTCCTTCTTTAAGCTTTGCCTGAATCTTCATGTAGCTCTCTTGAAATTGATCTGAAGTTGCGGTGGTGAAAAGTGTTATGAATGAATGGTTCGTTCCTTTCTCTCTCTTATTTGATAAGGATGAAGACGTTTGTATATTTTGACTGTGATATGGTCATTGACCAAGTATAAGTAAAAGTTACATAACTTTTCAAACATTTCTTTTTGGTCCCTCATCTTTTTATTTTTCTTCAAGTTACATAAAAGAGTTATAACTTTGAAGTTAAACTCCTTTTTCATCCTTTGTTTTTTTGTAAATGTTACAAGTCTAGCCCTCCATCTTGAAAATATTGGCAAGTAAGGTCCTTGAAAGCTCTTTCGTCTTTTTCTTCGTCTTTTCGTCAAATAAGTCCTCAAAAACGCGTCTTTGCTTCAAAATGTATCTTGTTTACCTGAAAACACATGAAACACAAATACCCAAATAATTCTGATATTTTTCAGTTAATATAATGTATTTGACTGTGTTTTAAGTGGTTTTTGGATCATAATTGATGAGTGTCTTCACACTTATCAAAGACGTTTACACTCTTTGACCTTATCAAGATAATTGCATGCAACATCAGAATATTCATCTACATCAGCACAAGATGTAACATAAACACACATAATATCTTTGGAGAGGCATTCTTGCAAGAGTAGATCATATGCTATAGAAAACTCGTCTCTTTTAGGTTGATGGTCGTCAACTTCTTTTTCAAGAGATTCCACATATTTCAAATCGTCAAACATTTCTTGTTGAATTAGTGTTTCAAATTCCAAAGCATGTTTCTTTGTTCTTTCCGCAAGCGAAATCAAAATAGTTTTCACAAGCATAGTTTTATCGTGAGGAGTTTCTTTATTACCTTTCAAACGTTTACGTTCTTTCCAGTCGTTGTCAACAACCTTTTTGAAATTTTCAATGTTTTGTTTAAGAATATTAAGTGCTTGCTTACTCTTGCTTATAGAAGCTTGATATGGCAAGTACTCAATATATTTTGAAACATTAGTTTTCTTAGTGGCAAAAACTTGTCTCCATTTAATTCTTATTTGTTCACATTCGAAAAATATTTTCTCACGAGACTTCTGTTTTTGTGGTTTGAAAATTTCATAAAGACTATTTTCATAAGCATAATTATATGGTGTCACAAAGTCTTTATTTACCGGTGATCTACTCTCCTCTTCAAAAATTAGTGACTCATCACTATCGGGCCTAGCAATTAGACAATCAACGTCGGTCCATTGGGACTCTTCAAGATATAGGCGCTGGTTTTCAGATTGAGTTTGCTCGAGGTACTTAGGACTAGCAAAACTAGCTTTACCCTTGAAAAATAACGAGGTGCCAACATTCTCAAGGTTTGATTAGATTGATTTGTTTTATAAACAATTTTCTTATAAAAATCAATTTGCGTTCAAGTTCCACGACTTTGTCAGTGTCTTTAGCTTGTTTAGTTTTGAAAACTTTTTGCAAGTTTGCAACCTCTTCCATTTTCACATTGACTAGTTTAGTTTTATCCTCTGGAAGAAAACCAATCTTTTGAGTTAGCTCATTCCCTTTAGTGGTAGAAAGATACGTTTTGCGTCGTTCAGTACTTAAAGAGGTGTTATACTTACGTATCTCTTGTTCTAAAAGCTTAAGAGTTTTGTTGTATTTAGTTTCAAAAACATCCTTTACAGTAGTAATGACACCCCCTTTGTACCGCGCAAGCTCTTTGTCTTTTTGAAGAAGCTCAACTCTGCAGCTTGCAAGAAGCTCACTAGATTTTATAACTGCATCTTTGCTTTCTTTAAAGTTTTGAGTGAGTGTTGCATTTGTAAGACCCCTAAAATCAGGCAAGGAAACACGTAGGCAACATGGGGGTTCCACGTCATGGTACATGAAACAATAAAATATAGTTGACACAAAAATGACGTAATAAAACATTTACATTACATCATAAAAGATCAGAGTTTTTAAACAAAGGTCCCAGAGTTTTATAAGCGGAAAAATATACTATTTAAACATAGTTTTGTAATATATGGTTACCAATAATATAGGATAAACTTCTGACAGCTTTTACCAAAACCAAAGATTAAAATATAACACATAAATCTCCAAGCTGCGATAATATCCTGCAGGCTCCCATCCATGCAAAACTAAGCATTATACCTGAGATTAAACATGTAAAATCGTCAACACAAAGTTGAGTGATATTCATAGGTTTAGCACTAAAGGTGTGGAACACAAGCATTCATTTGTAAAACAAGTAATAGGGAAAATGGTTATATACGTCAACCATAGTCCGAAACCATTATTATTGCTATTTAGCTCATGACACCGAAGCTTAACAAAAGGTAAGTTCCCCTAGTGAGTATTCAACCTAAACACTTAAGTATAAACAAATGTAATGCGTCAAGGTAATACGGGATGGGGATTGTCAATCTCGATGGATCCACCCACAACATTCGTGCTTAGAAAAGGTAACACTAGATAATTAACGGTGCATGAAATGGTAGGGAAACTTAGTGGCTATGGAAACTAAAAGCAATAATAATAATGGTAATCTGTTCTGGAAAGCATACAAGTTCTGGAAAGCATGTAAGATCTGGATAGCATACAAGTTCTGGATAGCATACAGTTTTAAATGAATGTGTTCCACCATGTAAAATCCCACCCCGCTTTTAGAAACAATGTATAAGTAGTAAAAAGGGGCTATGAACTCACCTCAGCCATAACGATATCGAACAAGGATAGTGATCAAGATAATAGTGACGGAAGTGAACCGATGGAATAGGATAATACGGGAGGCCGCGAGCTTCTAACGACGACCTAAAATAAAATAGCGCGTCTTAGAGATATAAACGATATCGTAGGAGAATAAACAAGTTATATATACATGTTTCATAAAAAAATATTTTGGACTAGTTTTGAAGGACATTAAGTGAATAGTGATAAAAAATGTTACCTTGAAAATCTTTGATACATATTTGTATCTAGGTTAATAATTCAAGGACCAAATGTGTAAATATGCAATTAGATTGCATGAAATTGACGTGAACATGTAACTTCTCCATTCTTAATATTAAAATAACATTCATTTGAGAATTTCATGCCACATTTATTCGTTCCTAGTATTTCATTAGTATAACAATTACGATTCATAATATTGAGTTCATACGTGATACCTTAGCTCCACGCGGAATTACGAGTGATTCTGAGTGGCTATGCGAGAGCTTAAATAAACACGAATACTAACAAAAGTTGAAACTCCTTGATGCTCGAACCAATACATGTACTCGAACCCGCGGTTAACAAGTCAGAAATTCTTATCGAGTACAAACGATTAGATAACCAAAGCTTGAACTACATCGACTTGAATCAAGGTCGTGCTATGATCCCGAACCGAAGTTCTAACCTGCTCTCTATCGGCGTAATAAGATGTCATGCCGTGACATGCTTCCCTTCATTTTCTCCTTAACCAATTTAAAACTTCTTTCTTTCGATGGATGGTGGTGCATGAACGCGATTGTGAGAAGTGCCACCAACTATTCTGAAAGTTCACTGGTTCGCTATATGAATTGCAAAGTCAAGTTGTAGCAGCCCCAATAAACACAATCTTCTTTAGCAAGCTACCAAAGGAGTAGACCAACACTTTTACATATAAAAGATGGAAGTCATAGGAATATTCAACGTACATACGTGGTTTGTATATAGACCTTAAAACCATATGGATGAGTAGCTGCGTGCAACTATCAAAATCAATTTGGTAACAAGTAGGCATGTGCGCCTGACATCGGAAGTGGTGAGTACATATCCATAGTTTATAGTTTAGAAAGAAATAATATTAAATCTAGAAAAAGAAACTATAAGGACATAGATGAAGTTTTGTCAATCATTATGGCACAGAAAAAAAACTTTAGTTACTACAAAGTTGTAGTAGTCGCTTATATATAGAGATGGCAATTAAACAATGTTTGAATTTTATTTTTAGTATTATAAAAAAAGAAACATGTTGATGTGAGGAGAAAATGCAAGGTGTATAAGCAGGTGGAGTGTTTATATTATCTAGTTTCTTTGTTTTATAAATGAAAAAGCGGGTATTATCAAAACCCGATATTTTAAATGTTACGCGATTTAAAAGTTACACGTAAAACAAAAAAAAAATAAACGCTTAATATGAAATAAAAACTTCGACATTCGAAGAACATTTATATTTTGATATATAAGTGAGGGCTTATTATTTAATAAACATTAACGCGTCATATAAACGAATGACGCTTAGAGGTTTATCATAAATTTACAAAGAATGTTCGTAAAACGAAAATTAAAACGACGACAATAGAAAATATTTCTATGACATAACGAGAATATTTACGGTCAGTGTCAGACATATACTTTGCCGATAAATAATAAATGACACGTATTCGATAGTTTAATGACTTAACATTGCCCGTTAGTCAAGAAATTCATATTATTTATAGAACGAACATGACATTTAAAAGTCGAGTAATAAATATTATCCAGATATTAGGAATAGAATTAGAGCTCGGTCTAAATGTTGATTTTAAATTTTGGGTCACTACACTAAATAAATATGGAAAAATAAAAATAAAAATTTTATGATTCCGAATAAAATATTATCAGTGATCAGAAAAATAATTAAAATTCTCGAGATCTCAGAATTTACGTATGAAAAAGTAAAGAGGAACAAGTAAAACAGTGTAAAATCGAGAAGTACGAATAAACGAATAATTTAATTACCGAGAAAAATATGAGTTCTCACAGTTGGCCCCCCTTAAGAAACTCTGGCCCCTCAGAGTTCAACTGGAGACGGAAAGAGACGGGAACAAATAAGGATACTTTGCTTTGAACTGGTCTTTAAATACGAGAGGGTAATTAGAGATAGAATAAACATGATAAACGCTTAAACAAACAAAAAGCACTAAAACATATTAAGATTAATGATCAACGAGGAATTGCGAATCGTGTAAACCGTAGAACACAATAATTCACTTTAGTAAGAAAAAGGAGGGTTCTAAGTATTATATAGAGATTAAGACGAAAATGTATATTTAAAGGGTAAACAGTCGCTAAGTCTTTTCTTGATCAAGATAGTGTTTAAAATAATTTTCTAAATTATTTAGAATCATTAAACGTCCAGTAGTCAATACATAGGACGTGGTCGGAGTTTAAAAGGTGACAAGATAGCAAACAAATATATACAATTAATAGTTAACAAATAATATACAAGCAATGGCATGAGGGAATAAAACGAAAGTCGTACGAATTTTTAACGAAAATGATAGAATAGAAACGTCGATGATAAGACAAAAAGATATAAAGGATTTAGCAAGTTAATAAATTCTTGAATGCGGTTGGTATCAACAACGATGGCTTATTAAGTTCTGGGTGGTCGATAAACGATCGAAAAAGAAAAGCCATCCAATTTTTTTTATTTTTTTTCAATTCGTAGAAAATTCTTAAATAGGCACTTGTTAATAAATCAAGAAAAAAAATGAACAACATTAGCGATCGTAAGTCAACGCGTGGTTCACATGAGCGAATTTTGAGGCAATAAATTCTGAAACACATCATGATGAATATACAATATCACTATTCATGTACAGTCATAAATCGTTGTTA
The DNA here is from genome assembly GCA_025667525.1 of Glebionis coronaria. Lineage (NCBI taxonomy): Eukaryota > Viridiplantae > Streptophyta > Magnoliopsida > Asterales > Asteraceae > Glebionis > Glebionis coronaria. The sequence goes on from CM046875.1 coordinate 195,765,970, forward strand.
GCCTCAAATATTGAGCCAAACAAGAATGCTCGGTCATGTGTTTATTATGTATCGTATTTTAGAACGTTGTAATAGGTAGTATATTAGTCGTGTTATACGGGCTTAACTTTAGGCTAAAGTTCATTAATAAGTAACTAAAGCCCAAAAGGAAAGCCCGGCCCAAACCATATAGTCCATAAAGAAGCCCGCATGTGGGTGGACTATATATACTACCCTCCTAGCATGTTAGGAGGGTTGGTGATTCATTTTCTTCTTAATCTAATATTTCACAAGTTCACACACTTCTCTCTCTTTTCTCTCTCTAGTTTCTCTCTCTAAAATTCATCTCATTTCTACCTTTCTTTCTTTAAATTCGTGATTATAACATCATAGATTAGGGACAACAATTGGTATCAATCGCCATGGGGTAGTATTTGTGATTGGTTGTTGTTATTATATTTGATTCGAATGATTTTATCCATAAATCATCTCGGATTCAAATTTTTTTTGTGTTTTCCGTGCTCTACTTCTTCATCTACATCTTCTACATAGTTGTAGTAGTGATTTGGTATATTTACTTTGGCTAAAAACACAAAATATTTGGGTGTTTTGATCATTTTTTGACTTAAAATCACGTATTGGTTGAGTTTTGTCCGAGAAAAGTGGGATATATTCCGATCAGTGCAATCGGAAAAGGGATTAGTGATTCCGATCACTCTCATCGGAAAAGGGTTTTAACATTCCGATCTGTATTCCGATTTGACTTTCCGATCAAGGGTTATTCAACAACATTCCGACCAGCTCTTTCCGATCATCATTCCGATTTGGTATTCCGACAAGGTCTTTCCGATCATCATTCCGATTTGGTATTCCGACAAGCTCTTTCCGATCATCATTCCGATTTGCTATTCCGACAAGGTCGTTCTGATCACCATTCCGATTAGACATTCCGACGAAGGATTCCGATTAGACATTCCGATTACACATTCCGATTAGACATTCCGATTACACATTCCGATTAGACATTCCGACGAAGTGATTCCGATGACATGTTTTTGCTAAAATTTTTTTGAGTATTTTTTAGACTTAGCCACCATCTAGACTAGTTTAGGAACGTAGTTTACACGAAGATTTAAAAAAAAAAAAAAAAAAGAGTTAAAATTTTTAGGTCAAGTAAAATCAAATTTTTTCCATACTAGTTTTAGGACATTTCTAGCTCAATTTCAAAATTTGGTGATTACAAATTTTTTAGGTCTACCGTTTTGTCGGACTGAGGAATTTATTGTCAGGCTGAGAAAAAAAAATCGCAATTTTTCGGAATTTCAACAACCAAACAATCACAACACAACTACTTAAGATCCACATTCGATTCATCATTTCAGAGAACTTTGAGATGGATTCTACCGCTGAATATCGTGTGACGAACAACAACATAATGGTGGCAGGTAACAAAGAAAGACCATCAATGCTTGTGTCGGGTCGATATGATCAATGGCAATCCCGTTTTATACGTTACCTTGACACAATACCTAACGGTGATGCTTTAAGGCAATGTATCTTGGAAGGACCCTATAAACTCTCACGGATTCAAGTTCCTGCAGTACCAGCCACAGACACAAGTGATGCACAACCCGCATATGAACGTGATGAAAAGAGGACCGACCTCACCCCAGAGAACCGTGCGTGGTTTGATGCAGAGAAGGAAGCAATCTACTTAATTCTCAGTGGCATTGGAGATGAAATTTACTCTACGGTTGACGCATGTCCTACTGCTCAAGAATTGTGGACGGCCATTGAACGATTGCAACAAGGTGAATCACTTAACAAACAATATGTGAAAACTATGATGTTTTGGAACTTTGGCAAGTTTACATCAAAGGATGGGGAATCAATTGATTCCTATTACTCCCGATTCTACAAGATGATGAATGATATGACCCGAAACAACTTGCAAGTTTCCAACATGCAAGTCAATGTCCAATTTCTACAGCAACTTCAACCAGAATGGACACGGTTTGTCACCTTGGTGAAACAACAACAAAAGTTAGACGAAGTTCCATATCACAAGCTCTTTGACATCTTGAAACAATTTCAAAATGAGGCAAATGAACTTCGAGCTGAACGAGTTGCAAAGATTTCCAATCCACTTGCTTTGGTGTCTACCACTCAACATTACCCAGATTATCACTCCCGTACTTCAAAGACCTACTCTACTCAATCATCATCACCACGATCATCCATTGTCTCCAAGTCACATGTCCCAACACGATCCCGAGGCAAAGAAGTTGCAAGAGCACCATCACCCACACCTGAGCAATCATCCGAAGAAGACAGTGATGAAGAAATAGCTCAAAGGGATAGGGAATTTAAGCAACAAATGGCTTTCGTTATGAAGCAATATAAGAAAATCTACAAACCCACCAACAACAACCTTCGAACATCTTCAAACTCGAGGAACACCCATGCACAGAGTCCTCCAAGGTATGACACACGAAGACGTGCTGAGAGTCCTCCAAAGTATGATCGACAACCTAAGCATGATAATCAGAGGGTGGCTACTGTTGTTGGAAATAGGGAAACTGTTGGTACCCAAGTTGTGCAACAAAGTGGGATTCAGTGTTATAACTGCGGAGGTTTTGGGCATTTGGCTAGGGAATGCAGGCAGCCAAAGAGGGTTAAAGATTATGGTTATCATAAGGAAAAGATGCTGCTGTGCAAGAAAATGGAAGCTGGAATCAAGTTATCAGCTGAGGAAGGAGAAATGCTTGACGACACAGATGATGAAATCTCCGACCAAGAACTTGAGGCACATTATTCATACATGGCAAAGATTCATGAGGTCCTTAACGTCACTGAAGATGACAATAATTCATGAGGTCCTTAACGTCACTGAAGATGACAATGGTCCTATCTTTGATACCGAGCTAATTGATAAGGTACAAGATGATGCTGAATATAATGTGTTTGGTGATACACATGAGCATAGTGATCTACCAACAACAATTACTGACACGTGTATGATGGAAACGGTTGATAGCAATACCACACCCGATTCATCAGACATGTGCAATAATGAGTTTGAGGATGATCAACATGCAAATGAGTATGATGACGAGGAGCGTGTCGCGCTTGCTAATTTAATTGCTAGTTTACAAAAAGATGTCAATGAAAATAGAAAGAATCAAAAGCAATTAAAGAAGGCAAACGCAACGCTCACTCAAAACTTTGAAGAATGCAAAGCCGCTCTTATAAAATCTAGTGAGACTATTGATAGTTATAGGGCTGAGCTTCTTCAAAAGACCAACGAGCTTGAGGGGTACAAAAGTCGTGTCATCAACGTTAAAAAGGACGATTTTGAAAATAAATACAATGAAGCTCTTGCTTTGTTAACTAAAGAAAAACGTCAACTTAATGTTTTATTAAGTGATGAACGTCAAAAAACATACCTTGCCACAACAAAAGTTAATGAACTTGAACAGAGGATTTCTATGAACACCACCGATTCTGCTAAAATTCTTGACGAGAAGAAACAAGAGGTTGAAACATTAAAACAAGATTTCAAAAATAGACAAAGCAAAGATACTGAAAAAGTAAAGGATCTCGAAGAACAAGTCAATTTTTTGAAAAAAGTTGTTTATAATACACATGACTCTATTCAAACCGTAAGAATGATAGCACCTCGGTCGTTTTTCAAGGGTCAACCTAGCTTTGCCACCCCCAAGTACCTCGAACAAGCTCAAGCTGCGAACCCTCACTTATATCTTGATGAGTCCGAAAGGACTGATAATGACGGCCCAGTAGCTAACATCGATAGTGAAGAGATGTCCTTTTGGGATGAGGAGAGTAGATCACCGGTCAATAAAGATTTTGTGAAACCATATAATTATGCTTATGAAAACAGTCTTTATGGTCTTTTCACTCCACAAAAACAGAAGTCTCGTGAGGAATTATTTTTAGAATGCAAACAAAAAAGAATTCAATGGAAAAAAGCTTTTGCCACTAAGAGGAAAACTAATGTTTTTAAATATATTAACTATTTGCCTCTAGATGCTTCTAAAAGCAAAAGTAGAAAAATACTTGGTTTTCTTAAACACCACGTTAATAATGTTCAATCAATTGTTGCAAGCGATTGGGAGAAACGTCAAAAGGATAAGTGGAAAACCGAGATTCCTCACGACATAACTGTGCTTGTGAAAGAACTTTTAATACCAAATACGCAGATAATAAAAGAACATGTTCTTGAGTTTGAAAATTTAATTCAGTCTGAAATGTTTGATGATTTGAAATATGTTGAGTCTCTTGAAAAAGAAATTGATGACCTTCAAAATGACAAATCAGAATTTTCAAACGTATATGATCTACTCTTAGAAGAATGTCTCTCCAAAGATATTTTGTGTGTTACTCTTCAATCTTGTGCTGATATCGATGAATATTCTGATGTTGCATGCAAATATCTTGATAAAATCAAAGAGTCTGAGCGTCTTGAACTTGAGCTTTCAAAACATAAAGAAAATGTTGATAAAAAGGCTTTTGAGTTACTTCAACACAAAACTGATTTCCTTCAAAAACATTGTCATTCTCTTGAACTTGCTTTGCAAAATGACGTTGGTAGTTTTCCACATGATAATAAATTGCAAGAAAAACTTTCCCAAACGTTTCGAGAAATGAACGAACAGAATTTGGAAATTAAAGGGTTGAAAGCTCAGTTACAAGATAGGGACAGAGCGATAGCAGAGTTGCAGAAACTCGTTGCTAAGATGGGTGGGAAGATTGTGGAACCTAGTGTTAAGAAACCTGTTGTAAGACAACCCAATGCTCAAAAAGTGACTAGACCCTCTGTCTTGGGAAAACCATCTGTTTTCTCTAATTCTGCATTTGCAAAACCTGCGTTTGCCCCCAAGACGGATGGGAAGGATAGGTTACCACAAAACACTCTCAAAACACATATTAAATCCCAAAGCATTAAGAACACAAATGTGGTTAAACCAGGGATGTATAGATTGGCCACTAAATCCACACAAAACAAAGAAAGTCAATCACCTTAGACTTCTAGAAACACTAATAGACGTGTGTCTTTTACTACAGGAGTAGTCCCCACTGCTAGTGTTAGCCGGCCCCAGCTTAAGAGCACTCGCATGAATGAAAAGGTCTGGCAAAACAAAAGTCAAGGGAAGATGAAGGAAGTAGAAGACCACCCTAGGATTTTCAATGTTTCTAAGAATAAAACGTCTGTAATCGCGTGTAATGACGATTTGAATGATTCGACTTTGAATGCTATGAAAGTTAAGTTTGTTTGTGTGAAATGTGGAAAGTGTGCTAATGCTAACCATGCTATGTGTGTTTCGAATAATGTCAAAGGCGTAGAAACTAGAACTAAGAAGCACACTGTGATGCCTATTAGTGCTAGAAAACCAAAACACAAAGTGAACCATTCTGATGCAACCCCCCTAAGAAAAGTATTGCATCAGACTCCACCACTAAGAACCCTAGAAGCAGAATTAGGGAATTATATGAGTCTGCTAGCAAGCCTTGGAAATGGTGGTTTGCTAATCAATGTCCTCCAGGATATAAATGGATGCCTAAGGTTAGGACAGAAAATGTGACTACGAGCGTTAGTGTGCCTCTAAGTGACGAAACTAGGGAAACTAATGAATCGGAAATCACAACTAACATGGAATCCAATTTAGCAAATGCTCCATCGTGTTCTAATTCTTCTGCAGGTGATCGAAGTAATTCTCTTCATAATGGACTCCGGATGCACGAAGCACATGACGGGGAATCTCAAGCTTCTAATTAACTTCGTGGAGAAGTTCCTGGGTACGGTCCGATTCGGAAATGATCAATTTGCACCGATCCTAGGATATGGAGACTTGGTTCAGGGGAATATCACTATCAAAAGGTTTTACTACGTCGAAGGGCTCAATCATAATCTTTTCTCGGTTGGTCAATTTTGTGATGCGGATTTGGAGGTTGCTTTTAGAAAGAAGACATGTTTTGTTCGTGATTATGATGGGAGTGACTTACTTACCGGAACACGGGGTACTGATCTCTACACTATTTCACTACAAGACTCCACATCTTCAACTCCAATCTGTTTCATGGCTAAAGCTTCAATGACTCAAGCTTGGTTATGGCATCAACGTTTATCTCATCTTAACTTTGATACCATCAAATTTCTTTCCAAGAAAGATATTGTGCGAGGCCTTCCTAACTTGAAATTCATCAAAGATCATCTTTGTTCTTCTTGTGAGCTTTGTAAAGCTAAACGGAGTAGTTTCAAAACAAAGACTACACCAAGCTCTAAAGGACGGTTAGATCTTCTTCATATAGATTTGTGTGGTCCCATGCGTGTTCAAAGTATCAATGGGAAGAAATACGTTATGGTAATTGTCGATGACTACTCAAGGTACACATGGACTCACTTCTTGAGATCCAAGGATGAAACACCCGATGTTCTCATCAACTTCCTTAAAGTGATACAACGTGGTCTTCAAGCTCAAGTTAAAGTGGTTCGTACTGACAGAGGTACTGAATTTTTGAATTCAAAACTGAGAAACTATTTTGAAGCTGAAGGAATTGAACATGAAACATCTATTGCTCGAACACCCGAACAAAACGGAGTTGTTGAAAGACGAAACCGTACTTTAGTTGAGGCTGGTCGAACATTATTATCCGCTTCAAAACTTCCACTATACTTTTGGGCCGAAGCCGTGTCAACCGCATGCTACACACAAAACCGCTCCTTAGTTATCCCAAGACACGAAAAGACACCATATCACATAATTAATGATCGCAAACCTTCAATCAAACACCTTCATGTTTTTGGATGTACGTGTTCCATTATTCGAGATGGTGAAAATCTGGACAAGATGAAAGAGAAAGGTGATGCATGCATTTTAGTGGGATATGCAACTCAGTCTAAGGGATACAGAGTGTACAACAAGAGAACAAAATTGATAGTCGAGACTATTCATATCAGATTTGATGAATTGCAAGAAATGGCACTTGAACAAAACAGTTTAAGTCCCGATCCACAACGACAAACGACTTCCGTTCACAACCGCACGGAACTCGGAACTCAAGACCACAGCAATGAACCGTCAAGTTCAAAGCTGGTTCCTGAACATGTTCCTAGAGCAGATATGACAGTGGACACGACACTTGAAGAATTGGAAATGTTATATGGACCAATGTATGATGAATATTTCACAGGGGAGAAACAAGTTGCATCGAAGTCTTCCGCTGTCACTCATGATACGAATGATGATACCGATCATCATCAACAAAAGGATACAACTTCATCTACTTCAACACGGGTTGTTGCAGATTTACCTCCTCAGAATATCACTTCAACAATCAATCCTACAACATCCACAACTACTTTCATTGCTCTAGAGAACACAAATCAAGCAGACGGTGCATTATCTGACGATGACGATTTTCACAACCCATTCGGTACACCGGTACACGAAACTGGAGAGTCTTCTACTCGCCATGTTGATTCGTCAAATATGCATACGTTCTATCAACGACATCCTTCAACACATCATTGGACCCGAGATCATCCTTTGGTTCACGTAATTGGAAACCCTTCACAGCCTGTTCGTACAAGACGACAACTAGCAACCGATGGCGATGTTTGTATGTTCGCACTCGCCGTGAGTACTGCTGAACCGAAAAACATCAAAGAAGCCATGGCTGATCATGCTTGGATTGAATCGATGACGGATGAACTTCAACAATTTGAAAGACTTAAAGTCTGGGAACTTGTTGACAGACCATACGATGTGACTCCTTTAAATCTTCGTTGGATCTGGAAAAACAAGATGGATGAAGAAAACACGATCATCAAGAATAAAGCTAGGCTAGTGGCTAAGGGGTATGGCCAGAAAGAGGGAATTGATTTTGAAGAATCATTTGCACCAGTAGCTCGAATGGAAGTAGTCAGGATTTTTCTTGCTTATGCTGCACATAAGGGATTCACTGTCTATCAAATAGACGTAAAGACGGCATTTCTTAACGGTCCTTTGAAGGAAGAATTCTATGTCACGCAGCCGGAAGGATTCGTCAATCCTCATTATCCTGACAAGGTGTATCGTCTCCACAAAGCACTTTATGGACTCAAGCGAGCTCCAAGGGCGTGGTACGACGAGCTCTCAAAATTTCTGGTATCCAAAGGTTTCTCAAAAGGTTCCATTGATCTAACTCTGTTCACTTATAAATATGGGGATGATATTTTGCTTGTGCAAATTTATGTTGATGACATTATTTTCGGGTCTACAAACCCAAAACTTTCAAAATGGTTTGAAAAAGTAATGCACAACAAATTCGAAATGTCAATGATGGGCGAACTAAAATTCTTTCTAGGAATTCAAGTTCACCAATCCCCAAGTGGTATCTTTATAAACCAAGCTAAGTATTGTCAAGAGATAATCAAAAAGCATGGTATGACTTCATGTGACCCCGTTGGGACACCATTATCAACCACATCGCTAGATGCTGACTTGGATGGAAATGCCATCGATCAAACGAGATATCGTTCCATGATTGGTTCCCTCATGTACTTGACAGCAAGCAGACCTGATATTCATCATGCTACATGTTATTGTGCACGTTATCAAGCACGACCCACTGAAAAGCACCTCAAGGAGGTTAAACGGATCTTTCGGTACCTTAAGAATACCATTCATTTGGGACTCTGGTATCCGAGGGAAACCGGTTTCTTTCTAACGGCCTATTCAGATTCTGATCATGCAGGGTGTCTTGATACACGAAAAAGTACTTCTGGTGGTGCACAATTTCTATGTCAAGATAAGCTTGTGGGATGGTCTTCCAAGAAGCAGGATTGCACGTCACTTTCATCAGCCGAAGCGGAGTATGTGTCTCTATCTGCGTGTTGTGCTCAAGTTCTTTGGATGAGAACACAACTCACGGATTATGGCTTCCACTTTGATAAAGTACCTATGTACTTTGACTCAAAGTCTGCCATAGCCATCTCCTGCAACCCGGTACAGCATTCCCGCACGAAGCACATCGATGTCAGATACCACTTCATAAAGGAACAAGTTGAAAGAGGTATCGTTGAATTATACTTTGTTGGAACGGATTACCAATTAGCCGACTTGTTCACGAAAGCTCTGTCGAAAGATAAGTTTGAGTACCTCGTTAGGAAAATTGGTATGAGATGTTTGACTTCAGCAGACCTGGAGATTCTGGCAAAGGTGCCTGCTTGATTTATCTATCAAACATCAACTTGTAAATATCTTTGAAAAAGCAAAATACAAAAATATAAAACACATAAAAGCAAAACACAAAATTAAAAATCTTTCAAAATCCAAAAATATTCTTCTCGACATGTCTTTCAGTATCGATAATATGGACGTGCCTAGAAATGTCGCTCAATAACGACACGGGTGTGTACATAAAGCTCGAATGAAAGTTGTAAATATTTTTCAAAACATGTCATTTCTTCTTTTAATAAAGGAAATTGTCTATTTTGGACAAATATTTCCACACAACGGGTAGAGCAATCTATCACGGGTTGAGCTTGTCACAAAACATTCAACGTTTTGAGCTCAACACAATGGCTTGTGTGAGAACCCGTACTTTCCCACCATTATTCTATTCTTTTTATTCGTGCTTCTTGAATTTTTTTTCCAACGAATTACGTTTTCTTGTATTGCTATATGTAAATCCTGAGATTTTTAAATTATACTTTTTAAGTATTTTCTGATCATCGATAAATACTTTGTACGGAATTATAAATTTTTATTTTATTTTTCCATATTTATTTTAAATCAATGTTTTTGATTTAAAATCACCCGCGTGCGTTTTATAACGAGTTTATTCAAATCAATGTACTACGAGAATTTCCTAGTGATCGCGATACCGACGGATGCCCAAAAGTTTACATTTATTTATCGATTGTTTCGATAATTAATATTTTCGACGATTTCGTTTTAATTACGTATTAAGTCGTGACGGGAAATCATATAATCATTTTTATGATGCATTGTAACTTTTGAAAAGTATTTTTACGAAACCCGAGCCCCGTAAATATTTTCAATATTTACCAATAACCATTTTCTACCCTTTAAAACTATTAATTGTTTTTAAGGCCAAAACTATTCAATATTTGCAAATTTTACCCTAACCTTACTATATATACATTTTTTTTCACCAACTAACTTCATTCCACTAAAAAAAACACAAACTAGTAAAATTTCTCTCCCTCCCCATTTTTTTCTCTTCAAACCATCACCACCACCATACAAAACACCTCACTTCATCAATTTTCCATATGATTTGATCAAAACAAAATAAAGACCCATTCATAAAATTCAGTGGTGATTCTTTTGATACTAAAATCACCCACATGCATCAAAATTTCAAGAACTTTTGATTTCATGATTGTATGATGATTTAATCATCTTGCATATGTTATATTTGGTAAGATTATCATGTTTTGATCCTTAAAAGTCTTGTTTTTAATCTTTGATTTTTGTTAGATTTTTCATACAAGTGTTTTTAGGAGTGTTTGGTTGATGGGTATGATAGTATAGTGATCCTAGGGGTATGGGAATGATTGGTTTTGAGTGAAAAATAGATTTGTCATGTTTTCTAAAAAGCTAATTTGGGACAGCAGCCTTAAACAGTATGTTTCGTGGGTTTAAGGTCTGTGTAAGACTGAGATTATTTGAAATTGTTGTAGAGTTTTCCGAGACGGTCGTTTTGGTATAAGATAGAGCTTATAACTCATTACGAGTGAAAATTTATGCTAGTTTTAGTTTTCGTGTACCGGGAGACGCAAGTCGGCACAATCCGAAATTGTGGCTGATTTTGGGTCGACTCTCGGGGACTTTAGGCTTGGTTAGATAGTTGATACTACTGATTTTCAAAGTTTACAAACTGAGTTTGATGAGTCTAGTAGTGGTTTCAAAAGACGGATTGTCGAGATAGTATTTTTAAAGTGGTCCAAACGGTGTTACAAAACAAGTACACAAATCTGTCCCAAATTTTGGAGTCGAGTAAAGGGTCGAGCTGATGGGTTTTAAAGTGATAACTTTGGCTCAAATTTTGGTGAGGTCTTATACAGGTTATAAGTGACCTTGACACCAATTTTCATCTAAAACGGACAAGTATAGATAGTGTAGATCGGTGTGTACATTCGGGGTGTAGTTGCTGATTTTATTTTGGATACTTAGTTCAATGCTTGTGTTGCGTGGGTTTGAGTATTCACCATCGGACATTGTGACTTACTCAAGTGCTTAGTCATTATATAAATGACTTACCTACTGGCCCAAATAAGGTTAAAGGATAGTTTGACTTGCGTTGACTTGGCGTCGTATGACGGGTCATTTTCAAGTGTTCAAGTGTTTTAACGTGTAGTGTTGGAATAAATGGGTAGTATGAATTCATTTGATTCGTGTCAAGGGTTTTGAAAAGTGTATACGTTGAATACATTTGAGTCATGTTATATTTGGTATATATAGCGATATTGAGTTCGAGTCTTAACGCGCGCCTTATTGTGATAGGTTGCGGTTTTCGTGTTTTCCCCGGGCATCCATATCGTCGGTGATCGTCTCACTACATTGTTTCTACTCAGTTGCTGAGTACCGTGATTGACTTAACACGTGGCTAAGGGCCACAAAATTTCTAAGGATCAAGGAGGAGGATTTATTTAATTTGTGTGTTTGGATTAATTCCTACTTGTTATGAAGGTATAGTCACTCCTAGCATTTTAGTTTTGATGTTACTAGTACTTTGATTCTTTTTATTCATGAATTTTGAATTCCTTGGGTGAAACCCACTGAGATTATAGATACTTAGGGCATATTAGGACTTAGGACACTTGCGTGGCGATTTAGTATAGCCTAAGTGTTGCTTGATTGAGGTTAGGTAGCTAAATGGAGTTGTTTTTGTAGTATGGAAATCACCACAGAAACAAACAGGTCATGGCAAAATTTTCTTAAACATATGACCTTGTTTTTATTTGAAAAATGGATACCCACTGATGTGATTAGTATGTGTTGAGTTGGATGGAAACGGGAAGTGTCCGGATGAGTCCGAAACGGTCGTTTTACTAAACTAGGTCAAATCTGAATGTTATGCTTAAAACATGGGTAAATTGACTTGGGTAAAAAGGATTAATTTATGATTTTATGACTTTTTACAGTAGCTACAAATATAATAAAACTTCTCTTTTTGGTTTCGTGTCAAAATCTTTTACCGATTGGGATTTATGCTTAATCTACCGTAAGGTACGAAAGACGTTTACAACTTTCTGTTTTGATAGTCTGTCACTAAAAGTGCATTTCCCGTTGATTGAAAATAGTTCTAGGGCTGTTCTTTCCCAACTTTTAAAGGTAAGAGAAATACCTATACATGTCAAGAAATTTCACCTCCTGTACAATTATAGATTTTTAGATATGACCAAATCTTCACAGCCTTTTTCAGAAAACTGAATGCAGTCCCTTGTTTTGGTTTTTCAAACCGAGTCTTAAACGTGTTCGGAACCCACACATAAATGCTTGGACCATCATACAAGGTTGATATTAGGTTATTACATTAGGTTCAAGGTGTTGGGTCAAAATTTTAACTTAAGATTAGGTCTCGCCATCGCACGCAAGTTACCTAGTCATACTATGTCCCACCACTTCTAAAACGTTATTGCTTCATTGAACGCATTCTTATTACGCGTCACAATTGCATAGGTCCGTGAAGACTTCTTTTTGCTCAGCCCTTTTACCTTGTGATTACTTACTAAAGGTGAGTTCATATCCCCTTTTTACTTGAACAATGTTTCTAAATGCGGGGTGAGATTTTACATGGTGGAACACATCCATTTAAAACTGTATACTATCCAGAACTTGTATGCTATTCAGACTTGTATGCTTTCCAACAGTTTTCATTGATATTATTGCTTATAGTTAATAGCCTTAAGTTTCCTCTCTTGATCATGAACCGTTAATTGTCCCGTATGCTTTGCGCTAAGCGCGAATGTTGTGGGTGGATCCATCGGGATTGACAATCCCCGTCCCGATTACCTTGACGCACTTACATTTGTTTATACTTGAGTATTTAGGCTGAATACTCTCTAGAGGAACTTACTTTGAGTTAAGCTTCGGTTCATGAACTAAACAGCAATAATATTGGTTTCAGACTATGGTTAATGATCATAACCATTTTCTCTATTTACTTGTTTTACAAATGAATGCTTGTGTTCCACACCTTTATTGCTAAACCTATGAATTTCACTCAACTTTGTGTTGACGATTTTACATGTTTAATCTCAGGTATTATTACTTAGCTTTGCTTGGATGGGAGCCCGCAGGATATTATCGCAGCTTGGAGATTTCTGTGATGCTTTTAAAAGACTGGTTTTAGTACAAACTGTCAGAAATTTATTATATCTTTTGGGCAAATTTATGTTATAAATCATGATGAAATAATATATATCTTTCCGCATATAAAACTCTAGGACCTATGTTTAAAACTCTGATCATTTATGATGTGATATATATATGCTTTTATTAAGTCAGCTTTGTGTCAACTGTAATTCATTGTTTCTTGTACTATGACGTGTTACCCCCTCGTTGCCTAGTTGTTCCATGTCAGATTTTGGGGGTCTCACAGATTGGTATCAGAGCGATGGTTATAGGGAACTGAGTCGTTTTTCAAAACTTAGTCTATAACCGAAAGTTCAAATATTTTATTGTTTCTAAGTGTCAAACACAGAATTTGCCATTGCTGCTCGATATCTTCGCGGGTAACTCTCTAATCCTTATTATTTACTAGTAATTATCGTTGTAGTATTTCATCTCTTGATTACATTTTGAAATATTACTTTACGCTAATGACGATAATTACTATGTCTTTTCAAAGCCTATGTGCTTCATGAATTATCATTGAATATTACTGTGATTACATCTGCCTATACTGTATTTCTTGAATTCTTGTTCTTGTGAATTGATCTTATTGCAATGATATTATATCGTTATGACGTTACATACTTGTATTCAGAGCGCGTATGCTGCCGACTTTTCATACTCATTTTTCTGAGTACTATTGCTATTTCATTTATGCTTGATACGACTGACTTTATATGCTCGTTCGGTTTGAACCGTCTGTTTTTCTTGACTCGTTGATACGTGTTGTGCATACTCTCGCGATACCATTGTTCGGGATTGAATAAGTGTTGTTTTCGATGAACTTCTGATTTTCATTCTACTACCGTGTGTGTTGCTTTCATTGTTTATTTCCCTTAAAATATCTACTTAGATACGCAGATTTTCTTTCTGACCATTCATAATTGAATGTCTAGTCTATAGACCATTGTGTAGCTCAATGTGTCTCCCAGAAAGACTAAAGGACATCGTGTGAGTCTCACATCTCGAAGAATTCGTTGAATCAGTGCTGAATAATATTGTTGGTTTTCATAATCTTGATTTACCCTTACGCCACCGTTTTACGCGACACTTGTACATGGATTACATCTTACTTCATTGACCATTCTACGTTTCGATTTCAACTTAGAACATCCGTTGTACCTTGAACACATAATCGTCATTTATTATGTGATGATCGTTTGGAATACGATCCTACTTGTATCCTCCCTTTTCATTGAACCTCTTTGCTCCAGGAATGCCACTTGTTATTGTCCCGTTTCTTTCTCGATATATCTTGTGATTTTTGGAAACCATGCCACCAAGAGACCTTTCTGCATTGCAATCTTGCAGCCGAAGACACGGATGATATGCGTCGTTTTTTTTATGTCTCCGATTATCGTTGGCATTCTTGAACCATTTCTATACTGTGTTTTCTTTACATGACTAATTATACAGTTTACCTTCTTTCGTCTTTATGGAATCCACAAGTCCTATGTGTACATTAATTTTGAGTTATCATGAAATTTGGATTTAATTTCAAGCTGTGTCGAAAAATATACTTTGTACAGAAACTTTACAGAAAGTTTAACAGTGTCGAGAAAATATTTTAATAACTTTAGACATAAATATATATATATTTCTACATGTTGAGACGTCCGTTTAGGACATAAAATTTGACCAGTAAACTTTAAAATCGAGCAAGTTACGCTCATTTGAGATTGTAAAATCTAAGAAGTTATTTTTTGAATAATGCTAAAATATCATTTTGTTAACAGATTTAATGCAAGGGCATTTTCGTCCATTTTTATTCCGTTTCAAGTCTCGGGTAAAACTAGAAAGTTGTTCAAAACATTGTTTTACATCGAAATGCATTAGACTTTGAGTCTTAGAATATCGTTTAGTGAGTTAATTGGTCTAGTCAAACCCAAAGGTCAAAACTAATAAAAGTTAAAAACATGGATTGAAGCGTTTTTGAGTTCGTTTGAGCTCGTAAAACTTTAACTAATGATATTTTGCAAACTAAAAACAATGATTGCGTTTGAAAAGAATAGAATAGTAACTTTGAGTTCGGTCATACATGTACCTAGATCTTGAACTTTTGAAATTCGGTAACTTTATAATATAGAAGCTTTTCGAAGTGATTGTACTATTTGTTAACTGATACCCTACTTTCTTAAAAGTATATTTTTGTCAAATAAATTACGATGTGCACATACGGATTCCTTATTCCTTCTTTTATTTATGACTTATTTGTCATTCCATTGTCTTTCTTTGCTTCTATCGTACCACTGATTTGGACCGAGATTTGAAGATCTTTCTTTCATATCGTTTGTTATCATCTTGACACGTGTCTCCTGACGATTTCGGCTAAACCTCTTGAAACTTAATCACCTTGTAACCATTTTATTGGTTGTCTTGAACTACTCCTTATTTCCCTCTTGTAACCCACTTGCTACTTTATAAACTATTGTCATGTTACCATACAACTCAAACTGGACTGGTTTACGAATCATTTTAAAAAAAAAAGTTTCAATTGGGCTTTCTTAAATAATTGAATGTTATCTTATAAAATTAACTTATATTAATTTTACAATGTATTTTCACAAATTGTTCTAATACGGTCTTATAAAGAACCCTTGTAACTATACGAATTGTCGATTTAAAACAGTTAGCCAGTAACTTATTAGCAAATAGTTTCATAAACTATTTTGATTTCTGTTTTTACAAATGGCATTATATGCATATTTTAAATCATATGATATGTAATATTGGTTGACGAAGTTGAGCATCGCATTGCTAGTCCTAAATTATGCATGGCCTGATCACCTATGCCTAATTTAGAAAGAGCCATGCAAGGCCAAATAGTAGTCACCTTAAATATTTAACCAAGAATCAACTTTTTAATTATGCTTCTTAAAAATTTAGATAAATATAAGTTTTGAAAACTTTTACTTCTTGTGCGAGTAACAACAGTTCGCGACATACACCTATGAACCCTTATCTTTTCTTGAACAAAATACATGCCTCAAGCACAGATTTCTTTACTCAACGATCCTTGCTTTACTTGTTACCTCATCATCCTCATGATACAATTTTCGTTACCATTTGCCTAAATACTTACCATTGATACCCGACTTGAAAGTTTCAACGTTGCTATGCTCCTACATCGATTGACCATCTCTATCTATTTTGGTAGACCTTCGAAACGTTTCTGGACGCGATTAGTGATTTATGACTGGACGTGAACGATGATTACGTGTAATTGCCATGATATGTGTTAAGATACTATCGTCTTGAAATTTCATTCATGTGAATCATGTGTTGATTTCGCCTTTCATTGCTAATGTTGTTCATCTTACTGGAACTCTCTCAGTTGACTTCTTAAGAGTTTTCTTTGATTCGAAAATTCGTTGTGTGGTTTCGATCGTATTTCGACCACCGAGAACTTAATAAGCCGTTATTGGTGACGCCAACCACACTCGTGAATTAATCTTGCTATAGTCATTGTTTCTTATTATTTTTATTATTGACGTGACTATTCTACCACGTTTGTTAAGTATTGATACGACTTCCGTCTTATTCCTTTGTATATTGCTCGCATACAGATTGTTGACCTTTATATGATTCACATTTGTTGCTGTCTTGTCACCTTTTGAAAACCAGAAACTGTTACGTGTTTATCGTTTGATATCTTAAACACTTTCTTAAATTCTAAAAAAAAAATTATTATTAATTTTTAAGAACATTTTATACATTTTATCAAATGTTTAAATTACCAAAATAACTGTTTCAAGTTAAGTATCGGATCTATATATCCTCTTTGGTAAATTTACCTAATGTTTCAAAAGATATCAAGCTGTATCTTTTAAAGTATTTGATTATATCATACTTTATTGTCAACCTAATGAAATTATTTAAATTAATTTATAATTTCTAACAATGATTCAAAATAACTTGGAAAAAAAAATCTGAATTTATACTAATGGTGACGATAAACCCGAGTTTTAACGACAATTTAATACAGTCATCCAAAAGTTCTTAAGCTGATCAAAATAACTATTTGGACTGAATTACTTTTACCTTGAAGTCCTGATCAAGAAAAAGATTTAACAACTGTTTACCCATTGATTTTATATAAAGTTTGATTTTTAAATCACTACACCTTGTAAAATTTTCTTATAATAAAGAAAATATTTGAAACTAAGTTTTAAGTAATACCAAAATCCTAGACGACTGATTTTGACAGCTTGTATTTTAAATGATCATATGTTATTCATTTTCCCTTCTATTTCGCTTGTGACTAGATTCTTACGTTTTAAGACTGTCACGTTTTACAGTTACACGATTTGCGACCCCTTGTTGATTTACAATCTTGGTATATTTTATCGCACTTTGCCTGCTTAAGCGATTCTTGTGTCCATTCTTGTTAGTTTATCGTACGTATTCCAACAACTCTATCTCTCGATGTATCTCCGTAATGAAAGATCGTTATCCTAATCCAAGACTGAAAAGTTATACGAAAAGGAGATAAGAAACTGAAGCATAGTGAATTCTAACCGTTAAGATTCGTCTTTGTGCATATATTACCTGGGAAGCAATGAATTTTGTTCTACACTTTGTACCTCCTATTGTTTGCATCTTTTACAGTTTTCAAGAGAACTCTGGGGACCAGAGTTCCTTTAGGGGGGAAGACTATGAGAACCCGTACTTTCCCACCATTATTCTATTCTTTTTATTCGTGCTTCTTGAATTTTTTTCCAACGAATTACGTTTTCTTGTATTGCTATATGTAAATCCTGAGATTTTTAAATTATACTTTTTAAGTATTTTCTGATCATCGATAAATACTTTGTACGGAATTATAAATTTTTATTTTATTTTTCCATATTTATTTTAAATCAATGTTTTTGATTTAAAATCACCCGCGTGCGTTTTATAACGAGTTTATTCAAATCAATGTACTACGAGAATTTCCTAGTGATCGCGATACTGACGGATGCCCAAAAGTTTACATTTATTTATCGATTGTTTCGATAATTAATATTTTCGACGATTTCGTTTTAATTACGTATTAAGTCGTGACGGGAAATCATATAATCATTTTTATGATGCATTGTAACTTTTGAAAAGTATTTTTACGAAACCCGAGCCCCGTAAATATTTTCAATATTTACCAATAACCATTTTCTACCCTTTAAAACTATTAATTGTTTTTAAGGCCAAAACTATTCAATATTTGCAAATTTTACCCTAACCTTACTATATATACATTTTTTTCACCAACTAACTTCATTCCACTAAAAAAAACACAAACTAGTAAAATTTCTCTCCCTCCCCATTTTTTTCTCTTCAAACCATCACCACCACCATACAAAACACCCCACTTCATCAATTTTCCATATGATTTGATCAAAACAAAAGAAAGACCCATTCATAAAATTCAGTGGTGATTCTTTTGATACTAAAATCACCCACATGCATCAAAATTTCAAGAACTTTTGATTTCATGATTGTATGATGATTTAATCATCTTGCATATGTTATATTTGGTAAGATTATCATGTTTTGATCCTTAAAAGTCTTGTTTTTAATCTTTGATTTTTGTTAGATTTTTCATACAAGTGTTTTTAGGAGTGTTTGGTTGATGGGTATGATAGTATAGTGATCCTAGGGGTATGGGAATGATTGGTTTTGAGTGAAAAATAGATTTGTCATGTTTTCTAAAAAGCTAATTTGGGACAACAGCCTTAAACAGTATGTTTCGTGGGTTTAAGGTCTGTGTAAGACTGAGATTATTTGAAATTGTTGTAGAGTTTTCCGAGACGGTCGTTTTGGTATAAGATAGAGCTTATAACTCATTACGAGTCAAAATTTATGCTAGTTTTAGTTTTCGTGTACCGGGAGACGCAAGTCGGCACAATCCGAAATTGTGGCTGATTTTGGGTCGACTCTCGGGGACTTTAGGCTTGGTTAGATAGTTGATACTACTGATTTTCAAAGTTTACAAACTGAGTTTGATGAGTCTAGTAGTGGTTTCAAAAGACGGATTGTCGAGATAGTATTTTTAAAGTGGTCCAAACGGTGTTACAAAACAAGTACACAAATCTGTCCCAAATTTTGGAGTCGAGTAAAGGGTCGAGCTGATGGGTTTTAAAGTGATAACTTTGGCTCAAATTTTGGTGAGGTCTTATACAGGTTATAAGTGACCTTGACACCAATTTTCATCTAAAACGGACAAGTATAGATAGTGTAGATCGGTGTGTACATTCGGGGTGTACTTGCTGATTTTATTTTGGATACTTAGTTCAATGCTTGTGTTGCGTGGGTTTGAGTATTCACCATCGGACATTGTGACTTACTCAAGTGCTTAGTCATTATATAAATGACTTAGCTACTGGCCCAAATAAGGTTAAAGGATAGTTTGACTTGCGTTGACTTGGCGTCGTATGACGGGTCATTTTCAAGTGTTCAAGAGTTTTAACGTGTGGTGTTGGAATAAATGGGTAGTATGAATTCATTTGATTCGTGTCAAGGGTTTTGAAAAGTGTATACGTTGAATACATTTGAGTCATGTTATATTTGGTATATATAGCGATATTGAGTTCGAGTCTTAACGCGCGCCTTATTGTGATAGGTTGCGGTTTTCGTGTTTTCCCCGGGCATCCATATCGTCGGTGATCGTCTCACTACATTGTTTCTACTCAGTTGCTGAGTACCGTGATTGACTTAACACGTGGCTAAGGGCCACGAAATTTCTAAGGATCAAGGAGGAGGAATTATTTAATTTGCGTGTTTGGATTAATTCCTACTTGTTATGAAGGTATAGTCACTCCTAGCATTTTAGTTTTGATGTTACTAGTACTTTGATTCTTTTTATTCATGAATTTTGAATTCCTTGGGTGAAACCCACTGAGATTATAGATACTTAGGGCATATTAGGACTTAGGACACTTGCGTGGCGATTTGGTATAGCCTAAGTGTTGCTTGATTGAGGTTAGGTAGCTAAATGGAGTTGTTTTTGTAGTATGGAAATCACCACAGAAACAAACAGGTCATGGCAAAATTTTCTTAAACATATGACCTTGTTTTTATTTGAAAAATGGATACCCACTGATGTGATTAGTATGTGTTGAGTTGGATGGAAACGGGAAGTGTCCGGATGAGTCCGAAACGGTCGTTTTACTAAACTAGGTCAAATCTGAATGTTATGCTTAAAACATGGGTAAATTGACTTGGGTAAAAAGGATTAATTTATGATTTTATGACTTTTTACAGTAGCTACAAATATAATAAAACTTCTCTTTTTGGTTTCGTGTCAAAATCTTTTACCGATTGGGATTTATGCTTAATCTACCGTAAGGTACGAAAGACGTTTACAACTTTCTGTTTTGATAGTCTGTCACTAAAGGTGCATTTCCCGTTGATTGAAAATAGTTCTAGGGCTGTTATTTCCTAACTTTTAAAGGTAAGAGAAATACCTATACATGTCAAGAAATTTCACCTCCTGTACAATTATAGATTTTTAGATATGACCAAATCTTCACAGCCTTTTTCAGAAAACTGAATGCAGTCCCTTGTTTTGGTTTTTCAAACCGAGTCTTAAACGTGTTCGGAACCCACACATAAATGCTTGGACCATCATACAAGGTTGATATTAGGTTATTACATTAGGTTCAAGGTGTTGGGTCAAAATTTTAACTTAAGATTAGGTCTCGCCATCGCACGCAAGTTACCTAGTCATACTCTGTCCCACCACTTCTAAAACGTTATTGCTTCATTGAACGCATTCTTATTACGCGTCACAATTGCATAGGTCCGTGAAGACTTCTTTTTGCTCAGCCCTTTTACCTTGTGATTACTTACTAAAGGTGAGTTCATAGCCCCTTTTTTACTTGAACAATGTTTCTAAATGCGGGGTGAGATTTTACATGGTGGAACACATCCATTTAAAACTGTATACTATCCAGAACTTGTATGCTATTCAGACTTGTATGCTTTCCAACAGTTTTCATTGATATTATTGCTTATAGTTAATAGCCTTAAGTTTCCTCTCTTGATCATGAACCGTTAATTGTCCCGTATGCTTTGCGCTAAGCGCGAATGTTGTGGGTGGATCCATCGGGATTGACAATCCCCGTCCCGATTACCTTGACGCACTTACATTTGTTTATACTTGAGTATTTAGGCTGAATACTCTCTAGAGGAACTTACTTTGAGTTAAGCTTCGGTTCATGAACTAAACAGCAATAATATTGGTTTCAGACTATGGTTAATGATCATAACCATTTTCTCTATTTACTTGTTTTACAAATGAATGCTTGTGTTCCACACCTTTATTGCTAAACCTATGAATTTCACTCAACTTTGTGTTGACGATTTTACATGTTTAATCTCAGGTATTATTACTTAGCTTTGCTTGGATGGGAGCCCGCAGGATATTATCGCAGCTTGGAGATTTCTGTGATGCTTTTAAAAGACTGGTTTTAGTACAAACTGTCAGAAATTTATTATATCTTTTGGGCAACTTTATGTTATAAATCATGATGAAATAATATATATCTTTCCGCATATAAAACTCTAGGACCTATGTTTAAAACTCTGATCATTTATGATGTGATATATATGCTTTTATTACGTCAGCTTTGTGTCAACTGTAATTCATTGTTTCTTGTACTATGACGTGTTACCCCCTCGTTGCCTAGTTGTTCCATGTCATATTTTGGGGGTCTCACAGCTTGTAATCACTTTCAGATTGCAACCCGGTTCTATATTCACGGGGGAGTGTACGATTTCGTGCTCTTACCCTTAGCAAAAGAAGAGAAATCTTCTTACACTTGAGTGGATTCCTCAAGACATTCAAAGTCTATGAACTCAAGTTTATGCTTAAGAAAAGCCTCTTCGACAAAAAGAAATAGGATTTTTCAAAAAGCGTTGAACACAATTTTTTCAAGAATTTCTCAATGATATTCAAAATCTTTCAAAAATTGTGTGTTCAACAACTCCCATCCTCAAAAAGCGAAATGTGGATCATATCCTCATAATAACAATTCAATTGGATCAATTTTTGAGGGGGAGCATTTTAAATTCATGCAAAAGATTAACACATCTTTCTCCCAGAGATTTCAAGACTATTTTTTCAAAATATATTTTAATCAAATTTGGTATCTCTAATATCAAAAGATTTTATATATTAGAGATAGGGGGAGAAAATGTGATTAAAATGTGATCTAATATAAGACTCAAGCACTTTAACTCTTACCTACATGTGCGAAACATTTTCGATTATCGATGCACATGTGAAGGGGGAGCATTTCAAAAACGACAAAACTAGCAAGGTGTTAAATGTTTTTCAAACACTTTGTTAGAATTTAAAGTGGTTTTCATGGTTACGATCAAATACCCACAACATCTTTAATTCACGACGTTATTGGTGTCAAAAGGGTGGTTAGGTTTAAGTCCTACGATCCAACCAGAACCGGAGGGATTTTCCCAGGGACAATCTAATAGATTATTAGAAGTCCTTAGGAAAGATGGAGTAGAATGTGAATGTAGCTGAATGCCGACTAAGTACTGATGATAGCACTGGAACAATCACAACAAGGTGCTATTAATGATGTCTTGGTAAGCATTGAAGGGGTTGAAGAATGAAAAAGAAATGTAAGGATAAAGGGTGTAAAGAAAGAAGCCCTCCATACAACTTAGGCAGAAACCGGGTCAACTCATCATGAAGACAAACTCATCATGGACCCAGTGATGTGAAGCACAACCCTTTCCTAGCTACTCAGGCTTCTCTCAAAAGAAGTTTGTTTTATTGTCACGGAGATCAACACGACTTCTATTGACTTTCTCACTCCGAGATAGTTGATATTGAATAGGTGGCATCTGCTCCAGCCTCCGACCACTAAAAGTGCACAAATCGAGTCTAGAGCCAAGAGATCAATCAAATCTCGTTAGGACACACGGATGAAGATCAAGAGAGTCCTACGCTATATCCTTGTGATATTGCTAGAACACTCAGAGTGATACTACTTAGTATTCGCAATGATGAGTGGAAATCCTTCCAGTGTTAACATCAAACAACACTGCGGTAGGTCATATGCAAGATTCTTTATGAATTGAACATATGTAAAACTGAAAAGCAACGGTGGTTTGATTCTGAATTGATTCAAACTCGTTTCAGGTTTCTACGCAATATCTTTATGGTCTTGCCAGAACATTTAGAGTGATATTCATTAATATTCACAGTGACGAATGGAAATCCTTCTAGCGTCAACATCAAACAGCGCTACGGTAGGTAACTTGCGAGATTCTTACGATTCAAGCTTGTGTCAACTGGAAAGCAACAATGGTAAGATTCTTAATGAATCAAACTTGTTCCAGGAATTTGAATTGACGACTTTAATCAAGCGGATATCTATCCAATTGATTCACTCTTTATGTTCGTAGTCTTGCTTTGAGACGGTCGAGTAAAGAGAACGGCTAGTACAGCCGCGAAACCCTGTCAGGGAGATTCTTATTTGAATCTAACTGATCACAGGTACGATATTTAATATCGTATAACGGTCTTCACCGACCGGAGGTAAAACGCTACCGATTTAGGACGAATGTCAAAGCCATTCAGTCCGTGTCGATGTTTTGTCTCGAGAAGGTGGCGTCACGGTGTACACAGCAAAGTCAATGATTCAGAAACCACATACTCATGCCTAAAGACATATTCAACAATTAATAGTGTGAGTATGTGGATGAAGACACAAGATCGCAAGATGGCAAAGACAAGTCAAGGATGATTTGAAGATCTCAAGCTTAAAGACAAAGTCGAAATACAACGACAAAGGCTCAAAGATCACAGCATGAAGGAACAAGGCTACGATTACACGTTCAAGACTCATTTATGGCGAGATTAGTAATCTCTACAAATTTCCTAAATGACCAAGGCTTATGACCTCTCATTGGGGGAGATTGTTAGCCTCAAAATATTGAGCCAAACAAGAATGCTCGGTCATATGTTTATTATGTATCGTATTTTAGAACGTTGTAATAGGTAGTATATTAGTCGTGTTATACGGGCTTAACTTTAGGCTAAAGTTCATTAATAAGTAACTAAAGCCCAAAAGGAAAGCCCGGCCCAAACCATATAGTCCATAAAGAAGCCCGCATGTGGGTGGACTATATATACTACCCTCCTAGCATGTTAGGAGGGTTGGTGATTCATTTTCTTCTTAATCTAATATTTCACAAGTTCACACACTTCTCTCTCTTTTCTCTCTCTAGTTTCTCTCTCTAAAATTCATCTAATTTCTACCTTTCTTTCTTTAAATTCGTGATTATAACATCATAGATTAGGGACAACAATCGTGTTGATCCCTTTGGTAGGATCTATATTCTGTTAAGAATTAGTATAATAGTTTGTAATCAAACTAAAACACTTTGAGCACTCTTACTAACACTAAATAAGTTATGCGGAATCTAACTTATAAAGCACAGAAGAACATAATTACTTTTAACTATTCGATTCTCTTATTAATTGAATTGTATGAGGTACATAAAAGACATTGTACCTATGTTCCTTTTATAGAGTAAGGAACCCTAGAAACCTTAGAATATTCTATAAAGATAACTATATCACAGACGATATATTATCAATATTCTAACTATTTAGGTATATCACATAAGATATACTCTAACTATAACTATGACATATCTTATACAAAGATATATTCGTCCTAATCATCATAGCAGTACTTACTTTATAAGTAGCAGTACTTACTATGTACCGCGTTAACACTAACGGTACTTACATAACACTAACAGTACTTGGAATATACTAACGGTACTTGACACTTAACAAATAATTCCCAACAATCCTCCCCTAAACAAGAAATGATAACTTGTTGTCTTCTTGTTTCTCTTGTACTGGAAAGTATTAAAAATACATGTCTTCAGTCTTTCCTTCATCCTTGGATTGAACTTGGTAATTTGTATTTGTATCCAACTGAATGTAGCCAAACACTTCAAATGTAGATCTTCTTCTGATAAGACAATCTTCAAACATTATGAGTATCATCTTTGTCTTCAAACTATGATCTTCTTGTGTCTTCTAAACATTCATTCATCTTTGCAGCATCAGTTTTTGTCTTCTTGAGTTTAGTCCTTGAACTCTTGATCATAAATCTTTCACTTGATTTGATGATAACAAAACCTTCTAAGTATTATATCTTTTAATACTTCTTTGCCTGCAATCTTCATACCTGAAATAAAACAGTTAACAACAAACACCAATCTGTATTGGCTTCATGATTTTTAGCAAATCACCAGCTATCAACGGATTTGATAAATTCTTTACCAGTTAGCCGTACACTCTGGAATAGCCAATACTTTATTCACAAAGAATAAGGTGTAATGAAAACCTTATAATTTTTGGTAAATTGTCAACCATCAACGGATTTGATGAAGTCTTTACCTAGTATCGTTTGTCTAGGACTAGCCAACTCTTTGTCTCGAAAGAAGGTGAGTTAGAAACATTAGTTTTTAGCAAACTATCAGCTTTCAACAGATTTGATAAGTCTTTACCACAAACCGTTTGCTTATGGACTAGCCAGTTCTTATGTGTGTTAGACATGGTGAACTGAGAACCATTTATGAAGTGTGACTTAAAGTCAAACACTTAAGATTCTTTCTCAGCTTCTTCCTCATCTTTCAAATCCTTGATTTGTTGTTTAACCATTCTGATCAACTCCAAAGCATCAGCAAACTCTTCTGTAACTTCTAATTGTTGTTCTAACATCCTTTCCAACAATCTTCTTTTGAAGGGATAAGTCTTCTCTTGCAGCATATAATATGTAACATCATCTACATCCAAAATATGCAATCCACATGACCTATAATATCTCTAGTAACTAGGAACTTGATCCTCTAATACCTTCAACATTTCTTGATCACATTTGTGTGGCTCATACATAAAGAGAAATTCCCTATATAATAGTGATACTTCAGTTTTACCTGCACTGGCTTCTTCAACTAACCTTACAAGATCTTGGATATCTTGTCTGTCAATAATGTGAAGGATATCTTCCAAAAGTCTGAATATCCTTTTTGTGCCATCAGATCTCTGAATTCCATGAGCTTCAAGTCCTTGATCTGTAGAGTAAATACACTTAACAATGGATGCTCTTTTTCCAAAAATCTATGTATCAATACATTGATCTTCAAATTTCACAATCTTCAAGTACTTCTTTAAGCTTTCATCATCATCACTATCTTCTGTTGTAGTTTTAGCTCTCTTAGCTTTCTTCTTTAGCTTTGTTGATCTTTTCCTTTTAACACTCTTAGAAATTCCTTCAAGTTCTGTTGAACCCTCTTCCAAGCTTGTATTTACCGTTTCCTCAGTATGTACTGTTGTATGTACTTTTGACTGTGTATGTACTGCTTGTACATTTTCAGTCTGAGCAATACCTTGAGTTTCAACTCCTGTATTCATCCTTTGAGCAGTCTCTTCCTCCCTTGAACTTACTCTCTCCTTTCTATTCTTCCTCACATAAGTGGTCTTGATAGGTGGAGATGTACTTGTAGGTTCAGCAGTACTTGGCTCAATTCTAGGAGTACTACCAAATTGTCTTTGTTGTTGTAGACGTTTCTTGAATTCTTCCACAGCTTTCTTGTCTGCTTCAGATCCAATCTCAACAAAATTCAATTCAGTCCTCTTACTTTGCTCATACAAAGTCTTGATTTCTTCAAAAAATTTCTTGACTAGTTGAATATGAGTAAATCCTTTTACTTTCCTTAGAAAGTTCATCATTTGATTTCTAATCTACATAGTAGTTGGAGGCTTAATCTTTTCTTTCCTTCTCTTTTCAGCAAAGAATCTTTGTTGCTCCCTTACCAGATCATCAATCAATCTTGATTTCTCTTCTTCATCATATGCATCTTTTTCTTCAGCTATCAATGAGTCTGCAAGAAGCTCACTTGCATGTATCTCAGCTTGAATCCTGTCATACTATTGTATGTTCCATTCTTGCTGTATCCTTTTAGCTTCTGACAAATTTTGCTTTGCTGCAAGTTCTTCCTGTAATTCACTTCCACGAATTTGTGCTTGCATCCTATAAGCAAATTTCTCATCATGGTCTATTTGATTAAATCTGTACATGACTTTGTTTATATCATCATCTGAATCACTTTCATCTTCAGATTCTGACAATAACTGCTTCTTCCCCTTATCCTTTGGATTTATCTTAGGTAGCTTCTTCTTCAGTTTGGCAGCTACTTCTTCATTAGCTAACTGTTGAATAACTATACCTTTTGTAGGGTGTGAAGCTTGTACTTTCTTACCTTGAATTTGATCCTTCGTGGCAAGAACTTCTTGTTGTGTCTTTTTCTTCACTTCTTCTTGCTTAGTCTTCTCAACTAAACTCTTCTTTAAATCAAGCAGCAATTGGGCTAAAGTCTCATTTTCTCCAAATGAAATTTGACTTTCTAGTGAAGGATGATCACCAGCGGTACTTGCAATTGGCTCAGCAGTACTTGCAATTGGCTTAGCAGTACTTGGGTCTTCAACAATGTCAGCAGTACTTGCAGTTGGCCTAGTTGGCTTAGTAGTACTTGGATCTTCAACAAAGTTGACTTCACCAGTATTAGACACACTTGTTTCTTCAATCACTTTTGTATCCCTAGATACTTTATCTTCCATAGAAGCCATCATATCAACTTGAACTTCTTCAGTCTTATCTGATTTATTGCTTTGTGGTGATGGATCAGGAAATTGATTAGAAATTTCCTCCAACTTCTCATAGAAAGAACTCCAATTAGCTTGAGGTGGTGATTGAACTGATGGTTCTGGCTGAGTTGCCAATGTTTCTGCAACTTGTGGCTCCTCTGGTTGATTTACCAACTTTTCTTGAACTTGTTCTTGAACTTGTGGTTCCTCTGGAGTAGGTTGTGGGTCTTGCTGTTGAATCTCCATATCTGAAGGTCCATCCACACCAGTCTCTAAACCAATTCCATCTTTAAAAGTCCCCATGACATCTTCATCCAATTCAAAATTGATGTCATTTACAGAGATCCTTGTTTGATTATCAGAAGAAGGTGGTTGTTCTTCATTATTCCTTCCCTGTTCTTCATTATTCCTCCCC
Organism: Glebionis coronaria; assembly: GCA_025667525.1. Lineage (NCBI taxonomy): Eukaryota > Viridiplantae > Streptophyta > Magnoliopsida > Asterales > Asteraceae > Glebionis > Glebionis coronaria. The sequence continues at coordinate 195,794,462 of CM046875.1, forward strand.
TGTTTGGTTGCATTCAGTTGCCTTTTCTTGAGGTTCCTGAACCTTTGCTTCCTGATTGCAGATGTCTGAACAGATCTATATTGCCTCATCCAAGATGACACTTTGTTCCTTAACTTGAGTAGGCTAGCTTCTAATTCAACAATTTTCTTGTCTTGAACAAGCTTATCTGTCTGCAACACTTGTACCTGTTGGGACAAACTTGTACACAAAGAAGTTAAATTTGCAACATCCACTACCTCTAGTGCTTGTGCTTGTTGTGAACCACTAGCAGCAATAGAAGCAGCAGGTGTGTGGATCATCTCATCAGTGTTTGGTGGAACACCAACATTGTGAGAAGAAGTTTGTGAATCTTCTAGAGAGTGGGAGCTCTGGTGAGAAGGAGTTTGCTGAGAAGCACTAGCATTGCTAGGTTCCTCACCTTCTTGATTGGTAGGTTGGGCTAACATATGAGAAAACAATGGTGTTACTGTTCCTGTAAAGGCATTGCCTTGTTTGGTCAAGAAAGAGAAAGTTCTCTTTGTGAATGAAGGAACATCCCATGTATCAGTTAATGCTGGTAGGTTAGGTATTTGGTCACTAACTAAAGTCTGAATGAATCTAGGATACATTAAAAACTTCTTATTCCCTTCCAAATTCCTAGTCATGCCTTCAAAAATTAACTTTGAAAAATTAAAAACCCTATTATTTGCTGGAAAAATACCAGCAGATGCCAATGCAGCATATATATGATCAAAAGATGTACTTTTTGAACTTAAACAATGAATAATAACATGAAAAAGCAATTTCCATTGAGGTGAAAATAATGCTTTAAAGAAAGTAAGACTTTCCCTACCACCCCCACAGCCCATGGCTGTAAGGCCATCATAAATCTCTGTATTATTAAGCATACTAAGTCCATTTTCATCATTAAGTCTCAAACTTGCTCGTAGCAGTACTTCAGTGACATATATATTCCTATGATTAACCCTAGCCTTAATGCAAGGTTGATGAAAACGAGTACCTAAAACAGTAGTATCCCAAAATTGTTCAACAATGGGTATAGAGACAACTGGACTTACAGTGAGTGCGAAGCGAATATGACTTCGAGATAGGAAACCAAGCATCTCATGGAAACCAAGAGAGTCATCATTCGTAGCAAGATTCGCAACCAAATTGTGCTTAGAGATTACTTGTAAGGCATCCATTAGTATTTTTGATGATCGAAAGATTAGAGAGAAGGTTATAGAATCAAGAGATAAAAATAAAAGATTAGGTGAATCAGTTGTGTAATTGGGGTAAGTATTTAAGTAAATAACAAACCCAAGCGTGAAGAAACTGCCAAATTTACAAAAGAGACCCTTAACGGTACAACGGACATGTAGCGGTACATGGAAAATAAGCGGTACTAGGTTTTGTGCTAGCGGTACTTGGAGTGACAACGGTACCTCACAATTTTGACCAGTTCATGCTTTCCACTAGACATGTAACCTCTTTTATCTCTTTCTATAAACCTGCAATAACATCAAAAACACAAAACATAGACTATACAACAAAATTTATAAAAGTTTGTACAACTATTACCTCCCCTCAACATATGCAGCATGTTATTGGTTGAGCATACCATTATTTGTTACCAAGAATTCGAATCTCTTTGCATCAAATGCCTTGGTTAACAAATCAGCTACATTGTTGTCTGTATGACTCTTCAAGACTTGAATAAGCTTTTTGTCATAAGCATCTCTTGTAAAGTGATGTCTTATTTCAATATTGCTAGTCTTGGAGTGAAATACTGGATTCTTGACAATGCATATAGTACTTTCATTATCAATGTAAATCTTGGTGTTCATGAAGTTAAACCCATAGTCCAACAATTGATTTTGAATCCGAAGTACTTGTCCATAGCAATGAGCAGCAGCTACATATTCAGCTTCAGTTGTAGAAGTAGCAACAATGGTTTGCTTCTTACACTGCCATGATATGAGTCTTCTGCCTAGGAATTGACAACCTCCTGTTGTGGATTTCCTATCATGATTTGCTCCAGCATAATCACTATCTGAGTAAGCTTCTAATTCAAAGGTGGAATCTCTAGGATACCATAATCCTAAATTAGGTTGACTTTTAAGATATTTAAAAATCTTCTTCACAACATAAAGATGTAACACCTTTGGATGAACTTGGAATCTTGAACAGGCATACACAGCAAACATTATATCTGGTCTTGAAGTAGTAAGATACATCAATGAACCAATCATTGACCTATAGAGATGAATGTCAACATCTTCTCCATGTTCATCTTTTGATAAAGATTTCTTGGCTTCAAAAGGTGTGCTTGTACTCGTATCCATACATGAAAATTTCTTCAAGATTTCAGCAACATATTTATCTTGGCTGATAAATATTCCATCTTTCCTTTGTTTCACTTTCAGTCCCAAAAAGAAAGTTAGTTCTCCCATAGAACTTATTTGAAATCTTCCTTTCATCAAAGCTTCAAACTCTTCACACCATTTCTTCTTGGTAGAACAAAAAATGATGTCATCAACATAGACTTGAACTAAAATGATGTCTTTGGCATTTTTCTTGATGAACAAAGTCTTGTCAATGGTTCTTCTCCTATATCCATGTTCTAGCAGAAAGTTGGATAAAGTTGCATACCAATCTCTTGGAGCTTGATGCAGACCATAAAGTGCTTTGATAACTTTGTAGACTCTATTGGGGAATTTAGGATCTACAAAACCTGGAGGTTGTGAGACATATACCTCCTCTAAAATAGTACCATATAGAAAGGCACTTTTCACATCCATTTGATAGACTATAAATCCCATATATGATGCAAAGGCCAAAAATAACCTAATGGCTTCTATCCTTGCCACTGGTGCAAAACCTCATCATAGTCTATCCCTTCTTCCTGTCTATAGCCTTGAGCAACAAGTCTTGCCTTGTTCCTCACAACAACCCCTCTTTCATCCTTCTTGTTCCTGAAGACCCATCTTGTACCAATGACTCTTTTACCTGAGGGAAGATCCACAAGAATCCAAACCTTTTGTAGCTCAAATTGTGTTAATTCTTCTTGCATGGCATCTACCCAACTTTCTTCATCAAGAGCCTGAGAGATATTTTTGGGCTCTACTTGAGATAAGAAACAGGCAAACAAACAATGTTGAGTATCTTTATGATTTGTTCTCTGTTGTTGTTTGACATATCTCACTAGTGCATGAGTTTCAATATTGGTTTGCAGTTTTCTTCTGGTTTGTACAATAGATTTTGGATCACCAATAATCTGTGTAGTAGGATGGTTGTTGTTGACTTTATGAGTGGGAATAGAACTGACTGGAATTTCTGTTTCCAGATTGTTGAAATCAGTTACTGCACCCTGCTCATCATAGGAAGCTTTGGAGAAGATTCCTTCAGCTGGACTGGCATATAAGTCTTCATCGTCCAATGCTTGCTAAATCTCTTCTAGTGAGTCAGCAGATTTAGCAGATTTTGACTTAGCAGTACTTGCAGATGAAGTACCGCTAGGTATAGTATGTACTGCTGAGTGTTGTGACTCAAACGATTCTTCTCCTGAATGCTTATTAGCAGATGTAGCATTCTTTTCTTGATCTTGAAGCCTCTGAAGCTCCAGGGAGGCTTGATCATCATTTGATGGCATGGTTTGCTTCTTGGGAGTTGCAGACATGGGAGTAACAGTAGGCATGTTTGGTACATAGATATGAACATCTCCATCTGATGAAGAAACATCTTCTTGAGTACCTACATTAGTTGCACTTGGCTCCTCACCTGCATTGTTAGTTTGACAATCCTTTTGCAAAGAGTAGTAATCCATGGAGTTGGTTAGATAATCTAAATCAAACATCCAAGCATAACCTATTCCTGGAACATTGGGTTTATTTTCTAAGAAATTGACATGAGCATTTTCTTCAACTTTCTTAGTTGCCAAATTGTAAACCCTATATACTTTACTTTGCAATGAATATCCTACAAGATATCCTGGATCAGACGTTCCATCAAACTTTCCCAAATAATCAAGAGTATTTAGTATGGACACATGACACCCAAAAGGTTTTAAATGACTTATGTTAGGCTTTACATTAGTCAAGAGTTCATAAGGTGTTTTGTTTTGAGGCTTAGTTACTAGGACTCTATTTAACACATATCATGCAGTATTGATTGCTTCTGTCCAAAAGGTATTTGGCAAAAGGTATTTGGCAAAAGGGAATCAGCCAGCATAGTTCTAGCAGCCTCAATTAATGTCCTATTCTTCCTTTCAGCTACTCCATTCTGTTGTGGAGTTCTAGGATTACTAAATTGCCTCTTAATTCGTTTAGACCTATAGAATTCATCAAAATCAGCATTCTTAAATTCTGTTCCATTATCAGTCCTAATTATTAAAACCTGTTTAGTGAACTGCTTTTCAACTAAAGTTATAAAATCCTTTGGTAATTCACTTGTTTCACTTTTAAGGGCTAAAAAGAAAACCCAACTGAATCTACTATAATCATCAGTTATGACTAGACAAAAGGTCTTATGGCTAATGCTTCTGATAGAAACTGGACCCAATAAATCCATATGCAAGAGATGCAAAGGTTTTGTCACAGTGTTTACAGTCTTGGTCTTACAAGAGGCTCTATGTTGTTTACCTTTTTGACAAGCAGCACATGTGAAATCATTTTGAAAAGATTTGTTAGGTAGACCTCTAACCAAATTCCTTTTTACCAATCTATTAAGATTCTTGAAATTCACATGACCTAACCTTCTATGCCATAAGTATGACTCATCTAAAGAAGCCTAGCTAGCAAACATGTAATACCACCTGTTGGAGTAATAGTATGAAGATTAAAGGTGTACATATTTTCTTGCCTGGGTACTTTAAGCAGTATTTGAGATTCCTTGGGCATCTCAAAGTCTTTGGACAACACCAAGCAATCTTTGTCTGTGAATAGCACCTTGTTCTTCTTATCACACATTTGTGATATAGAAAAGAGATTGAACTCATTCAATTCTTTTACAAAGAAAACATCTTCAAATTCCAACTTTCCTGTGTTGATTTTCCCTTTGCCAATGATTATACCTTTGCTACCCCTAAAGGCTACTGGACCTCCTCTGAATTCTTCAAATTCAGCAAGAAAATCTTTGTTCCCTGTCATGTGTCTTGAGCATCCACTATCTACAATTCCTTATCTTTTAATTCATCAATGAGATTCCCCTACACACAAATAAAAACTCATTAGTTTTTAACAGGGACCCAAGCCACATTTGGCTCGGATCTTGTGGGACCTACACATTTAAGAGTTTGTACTGAAGCATTCCCAGTAATGCTACTTTACTCTTATACTTCATGGTTTCATTTATGTAGTCAAATTCATAGGGTGACTCTATGTGTTTTGACTTCTTTGACTTAAGCACTGCTTTAGCGTTACTTGCTTTAACACATGGTATATCTCTTTTAGGAACCCACATTTGTACTGGTTTGTTCTTGTCCTTACTTCTAGATGTTTTAACTTTTTCAAAAGCTTTATTAGAAGTCTTAAAGAACATTGGTTTTACAGACTTTAAACCAACAGTACTTGAGTTTGGTCTAGCAGTACTTGTAGATTTAGGCTTGCCGGTACTTGGTTTACCAGACTTTAAGGATACCAGTCCTTGCTTCATAAGTAGTGCCCTAGGAACAAAACTTTTGGTAGGATTATTTTTAACCTGTTTAACTACCCTTGTGTGATCAAACTTATGTTTGTCATCTTTAAGTTTCTGTTTCCTATAACCCTGTGCATTTTTCACATTACTGTTTTTCATGACCCTTTGTGTAGCCTTCTGTTTCACAATTTTATCTTCATGTAATGTACAGTCTTTGATAAAATGACTTAGACTACCACAAACATAACATCCTTTTCTTCTTAAAGAAGACCCAAAAGGTTGTTTTGAATTTACTTTTTCAAAACCTAGCCCAGCCCTTTTGGTTTTAGTATGTTGTTCATTATTTTCCAATATCTTGCTAGGAGCTTTTACCTGCTTGGGATCAGAACTAGTCTTAGATTCCTAAGAAACAAAGTTGTTCATTAAAGGTGGATAAACAATATTCTTAGTCACATCAGTATTTTTTTGAGACACAACACTAGAGTTAAAGACATTATTAATTTTAGGTTCTTCTAACTCTATACTAGTATCATTACAAGGGGGCATGAAAATTCCAGATACTGGTGGAGGAACTGCCTTCATTCCTTCAGCATATCTATATTTTTCAGGTGTATCATCTACCTCACCAGAACTATCAAAAATCCCTTTTGATAAGTCCTTGTTAGTTAAGGTTATCCCAGGTTGATCCTCAATATATCCTAGGCCTGTTTTATCATAATACCCCATTTATGAATTAATCAATTTTCCCAATCCCTTAGAGGATTGTTGCCATTGACTAATCACTTCCCTCTCTTTACAAAGACTGGTTTTTAAAGCTTCATTTTTCTGAACTTATTTTTAAAAGTTGTCTTTCAAAAGCTTTTATTTCCACATCTTTTCCCCTCATTTGAAGAGTCGAAATCCTAATTTCCTCTTCATAGTTTTGTTGAGCCTTTTTGTACAAAACTATATTATCTTCTAGTTTAACAACACCCTGTTTGAAAGCCTCTACTTCTATAGTGCATGTGTTAACCTTTTGATACTGTTACTCTACTTCTACTTTTAGACTATTAAATTTAAGAATACAATCTTTAGAACAAAGGTGTACCTCAGTATCTTCATGTGTGAGAGCCATTAATCCAATCTCTTCTTCTTCTTCTTCTGCCCAATTCACCACTCCATCTACAGTAACCAATGCTTTGGTTCCTTTAGGACTCCTGCTGTTTCCTCTTGGAAAGCTTTCAGTTATTCTTGGACTGGTTCAATAGCTGTTCTTGGACTTCAGATTGCTAGTCTCAGCTTTATCTCTATTGCATTCTCTTGCAAAGTGTCCATTCCTTCCACAGTTATAGCATTCAACTTTAGACTTGTCATATCCTAATGGCTCATTAGGATCAACAGTCATTTTTCTTCTAGTCTTCTTGAAGAACCTGTTAGATCTTACTGACACCATAGCAGCTTGCCATTTAATATCCATCTCTTCAACATCAGCATCATCCATTTGGAACAAGTCATTAAGAGTTAATCTTGGCCTGTTGTCTTGTCCAGCAAAGAATGAGAAGGCATCATTGTCACTAAAAAATGCTGAAGACCTTCCATGTGGATTTTGAGAGATCATATGTAACACCCCCAAATTTATACAACTCAATACAGCGGAAGACTCGTTGGTGTTACGGGATAGCACATTACTCACATCATAGACAACGCATAAAAATCGCGTCGTTTAATAATAAAGCATTTCCATTCATAAATATCAAAGTTACATAGGTCCCAAGTCATTGTATTTCATACAAGTTTTACAAAGAATTTGAATGGAAATTGTTATTTAAGTGCGGGCCATGAATTCTTGTTGTCTTCCCGAGAATTACCTTCAAGTACCTGAGATAAAACATGTTAAAAGAAAAGGTCAGCGATAACGCCGAGTGAATTCATAGAGTTTAATAAAATCCATCAATATAATATCGGTATAAAATTATTACCGAAAATCATTTTGTACAAATCATTGTAATAGGCCATAAAATAGCAAAAGTCATTTTATACAAATCCTTATCAAAATCATAATATAGGCTTTCGCCTTCAAAATCATTATACGAACCAATGTCGTAAAAATATCATACAATACGTTTTATAACGTTGTATGGAGTTAAATAAAAACCGTTATATGATTATGGTTATGAAAACCAAAACACGAACATAATATCAATAGTAAGACCCTGTATTACTAGTCAGGCAATATATCGTAATTTAATGCTTAAAGCAGTATTTCGTTAATTGGATTATTATAAGCCGCATGACATTGTTACCTTACTACAACAAACAACGGGTAGCTAGCCCGAAACTCAATTTGCCCATCTAAATTAGCGTGTCGTCACAATAATCACGCTTGTGTAAATCTTCTCATACATAAATTCGCTTACCAATCAATGTGGCACGACGGGGATCAACCGTCAAGGCGCGAACTGGGGTGATCGTCCCCAAATAGTACTATTATATGCATAAGCGTCTACCAAATCCCGGTAGTTCACAATTCATGCTAATGGGACTTTTAGTGACATAACCTAACTTTAATAATCCATTTAATTTCATCTATCGGGTCATTTAATCATTTATCAGGTCATACAATCGGGTCATACAATCATTCAGGTCCAAATCAATAAACAAACAACCGGGACAAATGGTGTCCTATTTTATAAAAACTAACATGTTATCTCCCTCGCGGGTTTATAAAACATTTCATAAAAACATTTAAAATAACAATTAATACTCGTCTTAGACTCTTGTCCAATGACTTTATCAAAATAACAATTATGTATACATATGATGATTTTATATATATGATGATCAAGTGGGTTTATACATTCTCATTCACTCATTTTTGTGTTTATGTATTGGTAACTTCTTACTAGTTTACTAGTTTGACCTATTTACGTGTTTTCGGTCCAATAAGCCTATTATAAGTTTATTAACTTGTATTAATCCATTTTATACTTGTATTATCAGTATTTATACTTTACATGTCGGGCCCAAATGGGTTAAGCCCAATAAATAAGTTTATAAGTGTTTTAGCCCATTTTGTTGTATTATTAGTCCAATAATGTTAACTTAGCCCGTTAATGTCCGTATGTTATATAGTTCGGGTTTTATCGGTTTTTACTTGTTATATATGTTTATATATCAGAATATGAGTTTTATAAAGTTCACATTAGACGGGTCCAACCGTCTAAGTTTTATTTAACAAAAACGTTAATTTTATGGTAATAGCCGAAAAAGTCGTAAAAATCATGTTTATAGTTTTATATCTTATAAAACTTATCAAACTACCATTTTTATAAAATGTCCATTTATTTATCCTTACACATATTTATATAAATGTATTATATGAGTTAGTGGGTTTTAATTCACATTTTATACTATTTTTATTTGAGTGCTTATATAATACTATTATACTTTAATTTCTAAAATCTGGTTTTTATTTTCATGTTCACCAAAACTGCCATATCTAGAGTTCTATATGGAGATAGAAGCTCAATTTTTTATGACATAAACTACATGATATGTGCTCCATTTAACTCTACTATAGCTACTGTTGAATCAACCTCTAAGTAGTTTCTAAAAATCGTCCAATTTAGTGAACTCAGATTTGCATTCTAAACTTGTTTTGATCATATCTCACTCATCCTAATGATTACATTGCATGGCCAACTATCACATGTGTACAAGACATATTAATTACTGTATATTGATTCTACTTTGCCATTTTATTAGTCTAACATGTGGTTAGTTACTGTTTTTATACAGCCTACCATTTAAGCAAGATTAACCATTTTTATATATAGTTTTTCATCTTTTCACCCATGATTATCAACACCAAATCCCCACACAATATTTTTATCATCATATATCATCATACATATATACATTTAAGAAGAAAATACATGATTACATAATCAAAATTTAACAAAAGGATGGGGAGAACAATCTTTATACCACCATGATGATGTAGGTTATGATCAAGACATGGATTTTGATGGAGAAACTTGTGATAAACCAAGACCATCTTCAAGACCACCATTCTTCAAGAACTCCTTGTGGAAAATCAGCCCCAAGACTCCATAGAAATTCCTCCTTGGATGTTATAATCACAACCAATCCATAGAGCTTCAAAAGGGCTTCAACTTATGTATGAATAACATGAGATTTCATGGTTAAAAATTGATCAAATAGGTGTTATGGTGTGAGAGTGGGACGGCACAAATGGAGTATAGGGAGAGAGAGAATGAGTTGTTTGCATGTAGTGTGTGTGGGAAGTGGTTTATGATTTGCAAGTTAGTGGTTTTGTAGCTAGTTGCTTATAAGTTAAGCACTTAAGCAACAAGTGTATAAGCTTCTTTGTGAAGCTTTGACACCTCATGGGTGTTGTAGCTAGTTATGGCCGGTTTTTAGTGGGGGTGGGACAAGTGTCCCACTTGTCTCATCTCCACTAGTTTACGGGTACTCCTCGATTCTAGTTTCCTCGATTCGCGTGCCCTCGGGTCGTTTTACGAAAAACGTTTTTATAAATTATGAATCAACGACACAAAAAGAATCTAATAAAAATTGTCTCATCAAAAACGGAGTTCGAAAACGTAAATACGTAATCCTAAGGTTTCCAGTTTAGTCGTAAAGGACGTTAAATCAGAATCGTAAGTCCTAATCTCTTCTCGTAAATTTGTGAGTTTATGAACCAACACAAATTTAAAATCTCAAAATAATATTCACGGATAAATTTATTTTCTGAAATGTCGGACTGTCACCAAAGACGGTGTATGTAAACGTAAGCACGTAACGTTGAATCCTCCGGTTTAGACGTTGTCGATGCTACTTCAAGACGTAAATCCAAATTTCTTCCCAAAAATAAGTGAGTTCATAATATAACATTAAAATAATGTTTTTAAATAATACTTGAGAATAAAATATCAACCATAAATTGACGGATTGTCACAACATTTACCCCTAAACAGGATCTTTGTCCTCAAAGATCATCTTACCTTACTACTCGCTTCTTATAGAGTTAAAGCCATGTGGGTATTTCCTCTACATTCGGTATTTTCTCACAAGTGCAATTCATTACAATACGCGAGTTACATCAAACATAACTACGGGAATAAGATCAGGCTAAATGTTGACTTACTTTCTCTATCCATGATGTTCACGGGGTTCTGATGAATGCAACTTTTCGCCTATCTAAACTTTACTAAGAAACAATCAGATTTCACTTGATAGACATTTTATCAAGTTTGATATACGAAACATAATTCACGCAACTCTTGAAGTCCTAGGGTAGATCCAACTTATATGCCTTTCAAACCAACTTTTACATCATCTCAATGATCCCATACAACGGGGACTTATATCCCATGATCTTCCAGATCATCAATTCATTTTTCCATGGTTAAACTTTTTGGCATAACTTCGCTACCCATCTGGCACTTTAAGATCTACATTTCATATTCACATTACCTCCTGCCCACTACCGGCAGTCAATAATCAGATCCTAATTTCAACAATCATTTCAGGTCTCGCGGGTTGAGTATTTTGTAAGGTTAGGTTTATCATCATAGGAAACCTTAAACCTAAAAGACATGTCCAACTCACAATGGGTGTATGTCGGGTGTCTTCATCTCAACTCCTGCTTACAGATGCTCTAATTTTTAAATCTCAACAAGATTCGATTTCGATCCTAACACGATAATTATCAATGATAATCTCTCCAAAGGAAAACGATTATACGGTTTATTACCAAAGGTCACTCATTCAAACATAAAACAGCACTTATAGTATTTTGTATCGCTATTTTACCTCATCCCTTCGATTGGGGTGGTACATAGTACTCTCATCAAGGTTCGTTCTCAATGGCTTCTGAGCAGATCTCTAGAAATTCGATGCGAAGCGAGGATCTTGATAGAGATGATCGATACAGGCACACCATGTTTACACAACTCTTTTAAATACAAAAGAGTCAATTTCTTCATCAAGAATCTATCATTAACGGAAATGATATTAGTAGATTTGGTCAGTCTATCGACGATGATCCAAATCGAATCAAATTCAGATGATTACCTTTGCAATAGTTAGACGTTTACTAATGTATGAGGCGATGTCTGCCTTCATAATTTGCCATTAGTAAAACTTCTTCAGATAGAGATACATTAAATCAGAAATGACATGAATAGAATACTTATACTTATGAGATTCCAACATAACTAAATCTCGAAATCCTCCATGTTTAGGCAACCACAAGTGGCCTTTTATACATTTAACGCCATCGTCTTCCTAATTCTAATGGTTCACATTAGCCGCGAACCCCTTTATTATTTATATTATCCTTCTTACAAGCATTGTTTATTTTTATATTGTTCGACAATTTATTTTGCACAGTCATTATTAAGGAACACGTCCTAATTGATTCTTTATCCTTTCTATATAATGCGTCAGTATTAACATTCATCTTTCCTAGATGGAATAAATATCATGACCGTATTTATTCAAAAATTCTTTCTTCACATTTTCTAAGTTTTAATTTCATCTCAACTATCATTTTTATCCGTTTTACTCAATCCGACGTTTAAGGCGTCGATAGTTATTACAAGTAATTAAATAATAAATATTTAATTTTTATGAAACGTAAACGCAAAAAGTTTTTAAATTTTATTAGTTTGTCCAATTATATAAAAATGTTCAAAATAAATTTGAATTTAATTAACAAATTTTTGTTGATTTATCGGAAATAATTAGCAAGATCCGTAAATGTTCGAAAAACCTTCGTTTATTCTTTGGTAAAATTTTCTTAGTTGAAAAGCAAAAATTGTCGTTTCAAATTTTAAGTCATAGTTTAAATGGTTTTCTCAATCCCTCTTAGGTTGTCTTGAGGTATACACAAACATTTACCCCTAAACAGGAGTTTAGTTAAATGATTTGTGTATAAGGGAATAATCCTTTAAAAATCCTTTGTTGAAACATTTGTCAAAACATATTTGCACTTTTCTTTTTAGTAATACTCAAAGTCTTAAAAGGGCTCTTAATTTTTGGAGAGTCAATATAGATTCCATTATCTTATTTATCACACAGTTAAATAATATAAAGGATTTAGTCTTAAATCTCATGTTAAATATTCAAGGTACAAATTTTCACTACTCGGCCGACTCAGGGCATTCTACAAATAATTATTAACTCATTCTTATTCTTATAAACAAACAGATGGTTCTTAATGATCACAAGCATGAATTTATCAAATTACAGCCTACACACGTGATTCACCAAATTTATGAATGCTACATGTGTATAGTCAATCCAAACGACATCACGTGAAACTCATAATGTTCATTACAAGTACTGGATGTAGTGATTGGAATAGATAATCTTTTTCGCGGATGCAAAATTGATGATAACCATGCCGTGGATCAAATCTTTAAAACATATGCTAGAACCTTGTAAATGATCGAACAAATCTTCCATTTCGAGTCATGGATATCGTTTTCGATTGTCAATTTACTCAGTTAACAGTAATCTATAAATATAAGGAATGATAACACCATAGCTCTTCATAATGACGAGCTCGGTAGAATAAAATCTTTCTCCGACAACTCTCTCAGTTGTACGGTAATTCTTTTAATTCAGATGGTGCTGATGTATAGTGCACACGCCACAGGTGCAGCACCGGGAATATAATCAATACCAAATTCAACTTGCCTTAATGGCCAAAGTCTAGGTAATTTACTAATCAAATACTTTCTAAAGTTTCAGATAACAGAAACATCTTTTAATAAATTCATATTAGGTTCTTTCTAGATTACAATATCTATAACTAGTTCACAACCATTCATGGTATAATTTCAAGTCTAAATGCAGGATATGGTCATCATCACTTTTGATAATCAACATCTTATTATTTAGGGGAATTCTATTCGAGTTCCCATCAATTAAGACAATGTCGTCATGTCATAATCAATCAATCCATTCTACTGGCACTATCAACTTTCCAGTTTTATTGCCGTAGATAAGATGTGAACTTCTCAAAAGACTAATAATAACTCATAATCCTTCACAAGTTCAAGGATATCTGGAGACATAACTAACCTTAAAAGAGTAAGGTCAACGCATAATCTATGCGAGAGAATTTCAAATCAGACACAGACGAAAATATTTAACGAATATGAATATATCCCATGTTTTCATATTTTAAGTACGCATTCGAAAGCTCCTCGGATCGTTACCCAGGTCATTCAAATGAAATCAATTCAAAAGAAATGATAGGAACGTCGATACATCCAGTCGGGTATCAACACTCGGTAATTAGATACTTTTCCTAAGAATCTCACCACGGGAGAATTGGACAAAAAAGAATTGTCAATTGTCAAATAAGACAAGTTCCACAGATGAGTAAATTCGACTCAGAAGAATAGATGCTACAGGCACATATGTAGGTGTCCCTAACACTATGTCCCTATTTTTCACTTCTTGCACATCTCATAAAATTTAATCTTTCACAATCTTTAAAGAAAATGTAGTGTTTACTAATCAGTTTTAGGGTGACTACTAATCAGCCTTGCATGGTCCATTCCAAATTGTATGTAGGCGCGCAACTATATACAATTTCAAGATTAACGATGCAATACTCAGTTCGTCAAAATTTTATCATCATGTTTATAATAATAACATTTTCATGCTTAATTCTTAAATAAGAATCAAAAATAAATTTACAAAGATTTTCTTTGTTATGAAAAACAATTAAGTTTTCCAAGGTGTTTCATATACAACTTCATTTCAATAACGATTATTTATAAATCTCACTTTAAATAATCCGTATAGTGATGAAAATCCAATTATTCTCACCGAATACCGTTTTAACTTATAAAACAACGAGTGATCTGCAAAAGAGTGATCAAGAGTTGTTCACCAACAACTAACTACTATATATCAGGAAATGAGCTTAGCCACTTAATCATGAAGTTCATGACCTCGATGGCACTCAGAAAGAATAATTCACAACGTAACTCAAATAAAGATGAGTTCTTGTTCAATGGTTGCATCACTAATGTAACACCCCCAAATTTATACAACTTAATACAGCGGAAGACTCGTTGGTGTTACGGGATAGCACATTACTCACATCATAGACAACGCTTAAAAATTGCGTCGTTTATTAATAAAGCATTTCCATTCATAAATATCAAAGTTACATAGGTCCCAAGTCATTGTATTTAATACAGGTTTTACAAAGCATTTGAATGGAAGTTAATATTTAAGTGCGGGCCATGAATTCTTGATGTCTTCCCGAGAATTACCTTCAAGTACCTGAGATAAAACATGTTAAAAGAAAAGGTCAACGATAACGCCGAGTGAATTCATAGAGTTTAATAAATTCCATCAATATAACTTTGGTATAAATTATTACCAAAAATCATTTCGTACAAATCTTTGTAATAGGCCATAAAATAGCCAAAGTCATTTTTATACAAATCCTTATCGAAAATCATAATATAGCATTTGCCTTAAAAATCATTATACGAGCCAACGTCGTAAAAGCATCATACAATACGTCTTATGACGTTGTATAAAGTTAAATAAAAACCGTTATATGAATACGGTTATATAAAACCAAAACACGAACATAATATCAATAGAATGACCCCGTATTGCTAGTTAGGCAATACATCGTAATTCGGTGCGTATAGTAGTATTTCGTTAACTGGAGTATTATAAGCCGCATGACATTGTTACCTTACTAAACCAAACAACGGGTAGCTAGCCCGAACTCAATTTGTCCATCTAAATTAGCGTGTCGTCACAAAGGTCACGCTATGAAAATCTTCTCATACATAAATTTACTTACCAATCAATGTGGCACGACGAGGATCAACCGTCAAGGCGCGAACTGGGGTGATCGTCCCCAAATAGTACTATTATATGCACAAGCGTCTACCAAATCCCGGTAGTTCACAATTCATGCTAATGGGACTATTAGTGACATAACCTAACTTTAATAATCCATTTAATTTCATCTATCGGGTCAGTAAATCATTTATCGGGTCATACAATCGGGTCATACAATCATTCGGGTCCAAATCAAATAAGCAAACAATCGGGACAAATGGTGTCCTATTTTATAAAAACTAACATGTTATCTCCCTCGCGGGTTTATAAAACATTTCATAAAAACATTTAAAAGAGTGCGAGGCTATGAACTCACGTTGATGTGGGAAGGCGGGTTATCGGCAATTCGGACGTACGGTACGTGCTTCAATCACGGAAACCTAGACAAATAATACTCGTCTTAGACTTTTGTCCAAGAACTTTATCAAAATAATAATTATGTATACATATGATTATTATATATATATGATGATCAAGTGGGTTTACATATTCTCATTTACTCATTTTAGTGTTATGTGTCGGTAATTTTTATACTAGTTTACTAGTTTTACCTATTTACATATTTTAAGCCCAATAAACTTATTATAAGTTCTTTAACTTGTATTAATCCATTTTATACTTGTAGTATCAGTATTTACACTTTACATGTTGGGCCCAAATGGGTTAAGCCCAATAAATAAGTTTATAAGTGTTTTAGCCCATTTTGTTGTATTATTAGTCCAATAACGTTAACTTAGTCCGTTAATGTCCGTACGTTATATAGTTCGGGTTTTATTGGTTTTTACTTGTTATATATGTTTATATATCAGTATATGAGTTTATAAAAGTTTACATTAGACGGGTCCAACCGTCTAAGTTTTATTTAACAAAAATGTTAATTTTACGGTAATAGCCAAAAAAGTCGTAAAAATCATGTTTATAGTTGCATAACTTATAAAACTTATCAAACTACCATTTTTTTTTATAAAATGTCCATTTATTTATCCTTATACATATTTATATAAATGTATTATAAGTTAGTAGGTTTTAATTCACATTTTATACTATTTTTATTTGAGTGCTTATATAATACTATTATACTTTAATTTCCAAAATCTGATTTTTATTTTCATGTTCACCAAAACTGCCATATCTAGAGTTCTATATGGAGATAGAAGCTCAAATGTTTATGACATAAACTATATGATATGTGCTCCATTTAACTCTTTATAGCTACTGTTGAATCAGCTTCTAAGTATTTTCTAAAAATCGTCAAAAACAGTGAACTCAGATTTGTACTCTAAACTTGTTTTGATCATATCTCACTCATCCTAATGATTTCATTGCATGGCCAACTCTCACATGTGTATGACATCTTATACTTACTGTATATCCATTTATCTATGCCATTTTTATCAGTTCATCATATGATTCTTTACTGTTTTATACAGCCAACAATTTAAACAAGATTTTAGCCTTGTTTCTTATAGTTTTTCATCTTTTAAGCATGTTTATCAACACCAAATCCCCACACAATATTTTTAATCATCATTCATCATCATATACATATACATAAGTAAAAGAAATACAAGATTCCATAATCAAAAATAACAAGAGGATGGGGAGAACAATCTTTATACCACCATGATGATGTAGGTTGTGATTAAAACATGGATTTTGATGGAGAAACTTGTGAATAACCAAGACCATCTTCAAGACCACCATTCTTCATTAACACCTTGTGGAAAATCATCCCCAAGACTCCATGGAAACTTCTCCTTGGATGTTATAATCACCACCAATCAATAGGGTTTCAAAAGGGCTTCATCATGTGTGTAAATAACACATGATTTCATGGTTAAAAATTGATCAAAATGGGTGTTATGGTGTGGAAGTGGACGACACATTTGAGAGAGAAAGGGAGGAGATGAAGTTGTTTGCATGTTAGAAATGGAAGCAAATGGTTTTTGCTAGTTGGTTTTGTGATGTTGTAAGCTTACATTGTAAGCTAAAAGTACAAGTGTTTAGCTTATTAGCTAAACTTTGACACCTAAGTGGTGTGTTGTGAAGTGATATGGGACGGCATTTTTGAGTGGGGGTGGGACAAATGTCCCACTTGTCTCATCCCTATTTATTTACGGGTACTCCTCGATTCTAGTTTCCTCGATTTGCGTGCCCTCGGGTCGTTTTACGAAAAACGTTTTTATAAATTATGAATCAACGGCACAAAACGAATCTAATAAAAATTGCTTCATCAAAAACGGAGTTCAAAAACGTAAATACGTAATCCTAAGGTTTCCGGTTTAGCCGTAAAGGACGTTAAATTAAAATCGTAAGTCCTAATCTCTTCTCGTAAATTTGTGAGTTTATGAACCAACACAAATTTAAAATCTCAAAATAATATTCACGGACAAATTTATTTTTCTGAAATGTCGGACTGTCACCAAAACGGTGTATGTAAACCTAAGCACGTAACGTTGAATCCTCCGGTTTAGACGTAGTCAATGCTACTTCAAGACGTAAATCCAAATTTCTTCCCAAAAATAAGTGAGTTCATAATGTAACATTAAAATAATGTTTTTAAATAATATTCGAGAATAAAATATCAACCATAGATTGACGGATTGTCAGAGCATTTACCCCTAAACAGGATCTTTGTCCTCAAAGATCATCTTACCTTACTACTCGCTTCTTATAAAGTTAAAGCCATGTGGGTATTTCCTCCACATTCAGTCTTTTCTCACAAGTGTAATTCATTACAATACGCGAGTTTCATCAAACATAACTACGGGAATAAGATCAGGCTTAATGTTGACTTACTTTCTCTATCCATGATGTTCACGGGTTTTTGATGAATGCAACTTTTCGCCGATCTAAACTTCATTAAGGAATAGTCAGATTTTCACTTGATAGGCATTTTATCAAGTTCGATATAGGAAACATAATTCACGCAGCTCTTGAAGTCCTAGGGTAGATCCAGCTTATATGCCTTTCAATCCCAACTTTTACATCATCTCAATGGTCCCATACAACCGGGACTTATATCCCATGATCTTTTAGATCATCAATTCATTTTTCCATAGTTATAATTTTTGGCATGACTTCGCTACCCATCTGGCACTTCAAGATCTACATTTCATATTCACATAACCTCCTGCCCACTACCGGCAATCAATAGTCAGATCCTAATTTCGACAATCATTTCAGGTCTCGCGGGTCGAGTAATTTGTAAGGTTAGGTTCGCCATCATAGGAAACCTTAAACCTAAAAGACATGTCCAACTCACAGTGGGTGTATGTCGGGTGTCTTCATCTCAACTCTTGCTTACAGATGCTCTAATATTTAGATCCTAACAAGATTCGATCTCGATCCTAACACGATAATTATCAATGATAATCTCTCCAAAGGAAAACGATTATACGGTCTATAACCAAAGGTCAATCATTCAAACATAGAACAACGCTTATAGTATTTTGTATCGTTACTTTACCTCGTCCCTTCGATTGGGGTGGTACACAGTACTCTCATCAAGATTCGTTCTTAATGACTTCTGAGCAAATCTTTAGAAATTCAATGCGAAGCGAGGATCTTGATAGAGATGATCGATGCAGGCACACCATGTTTACACAACTCCTTTAAATATAAAGAGTCAATTTCTTCATCAAGAATCTATCATTAACAAGAATGATATTAGTAGATTTGGTCAGTCTGTCAACGATGACCCAAATCAAATAACTTCTTCTGATAATGATACATTAAATCAGAAATGACAAGTATAGAATACTTATACTTACAGATTCCAACATAACTATATCTCACAGTCCTCCATATTTAGACAATCACAAGTGGTCTTTAAAATATTTAACGCTATCGGCTTCTCAATTCTAATGGTTCACATTAGTCGCGAACCACTTTTTATTATCTATATTATCCTTTTTACAATCATCGGCTATTTTTAAATTGTTCGACAATTTATTTTGCACCTTCATTATTAAGGAACATGTCCTAATTGGTTCTTTATCTTTTATACATAATGTGTCAGTAATTACGTTCACTTTCCTGATGAAATAAATATCATAGCCGTATTTATTTAAAATTCTTTCTTTATATCTTCTATGTTTTAGTTTCGTCTTTACTATTATCTTTATCTGTTTTACTCAATCCGACGTCTAAAGAGTCGATAATTATTACATGTAAATTAACAAGAAATATTTAATTTTTATGAAACGTAAACGTAAAATTTTTAAATTTCTTAGTTCGACCAATTATATATAATGTTCAAAATAAATTTGAATTTAATTAACAAGATTTTTGTTGATTTATCGAAAATATTTAATAAGATTCGTAAATGTTCGAAAAACCTTTGTTTATACTTTGGTCAAAGTTTTCTTAGTTGAAAAGCAAAAATTGTCATTTCAAATTTTAAGTCATGGTTTAAATGGTTTCCTTAGTCCTTCTTAGGTTGTCTTGAGGTATACACAAACATTTTCCCCTAAACAGGAGTTTAGTTAAATGATTTGTGTATAAGGGAATAATCCCTTAAAAAATCCTTTGTTAAAACATTTGTCAAAACACATTTGCACTTTCTTTTTGGTAAAACCAAAAGTCTTAAAAGGGCTCTTAATTTTGAAGAGTCAATATAGATTCTATTATCTTTTAATCACACGGTCAAATAATGTAAGTGATTAAGTCTTAAATCACATGTTAAATATTCAAGGTACATGTTTTTATTGTTCGGCCAATTCAGGGCAATCTATAAATAATTATTAACTCATTCTTATTCTTATAAACAAACAAATGGTCCTTAATGATCACGAACATGAATTTATCAAATTACAGCCTACACACGTGATTCACCAAATTTATGGATGCTTCATGTGTATTAGTCAATCCAAACGACATCACGTGAAACTCATAATGTTCATTACAAGTACCGGATGTAGTGATTGGAATAGATAATCTTCTTCGCGGACGCGAAGTTGATAATAACCATGCCGTGGATCAATCTCTGAATATACGCTAAAACCTTGTAAATGATCGAACAAATCTTCCATTTCGAGTCATGGATATCGTTTTCGATTGTCAATTTACTCAGTTCACAGTAATCTATAAATATAAGAAATAATAACACCATAGCTCTTCATGATGACGAGCTTGGTAGAATAAAAGCTTTCTCCGACAACGCTCTCAGTTGTACGGTAATTCCTTTAATTCAGATGGTGCTGACGTACAGTGCACAAGTCACAGGTGCAGCACCGGAAATATAATCAATACCAATTTCAACTTGCCTTAATGGCAAAAGTATAGGTAATTTACCAATAAATACCTCCTAAAGTTTCAGATAACGGAAACATCTTTTAATAATTTTAGTTTAAGTTCTTTCTAGATTATAATATCTATGATTAATTCATAACCATTCACGGTAAAATTTCAAGTCTAAATGCAGGATACGGTCATCCTTCAAGAATTATTTAGATCACTTTTGATGATCAACATCTTATCATTTAGGGGAATTCTATTCGAGTTCCCATCAATTAAGACAATGTCGTCATGTCATAATCAATCAATCCATTCTACTGGCATTACTAACTTTCCAGTTTTATTGTCGTCGATAAGATGTGAACTTATCAAAAGACTAATAATAATTCATAATCCTTCACAAATTCAAGGATATCTAGAGACATAACTAACCTTAAAAGATTAAGGTCAACGCATAATCTACGCGAGAGAATTTCAATTCAGATACAGACAAAAACATTTAATGAATATGAATATATCCCATGTTTTCATAATTTGAGTACGCATTCGAAAGCTCCTCAGATCGTTACCCAGGTCATTCATATTAAATCTAATCAAAAGAAATGATAGGAACGTCGATACATCCAGTCGGGTATCAACACTCGGTAATCAGATACTTTTCCTAAGAATCTCACTACGGGAGAATTGGACAAGAAAGAATTGTCAATTGTCAAATAAGACAATTTCCACAGATGAGTAAATTCGACTCAGAAGAGTAGATGCTACGGGCACATATGTAGGTGTCCCTAACACTATGTCCCTATTTTTCACTTCTTGCAGATCTCATAAAATTTAATCTTTCACAATCTTCAAAGAAAATGTAGTGTTTATTCATTAGTTTTATGGTGACTACTAATCAGCCTTGCATGGTCCCTTCCAAATTGTATGTAGGCGCGCAACTATATACAATTTCAAGATTAACGATGCAATTCCCAGTTCGTCAAAATTTTATCATCATGTTTATAATAAAAACATTTTCATGCTTAATTCTTAAATAAGAATCAAGAATAAATTTACAAAGATTTTCTTTGTTATGAAAATAGTTAAGTTTTCCAAGATACTTTATGAACAACCTCATTTCGATAACAATCACTTATAAATCTTACTTTGAATAATCCTTATAGTGATGAAAAATCAATTTTTCTCAAGGGATACTGTTTTATCTTATAAAAACAATGAGTGATCTGCAGAAGAGTGATGAAAACTTGTTCACCAAGAACTAACTACGATATGATAGGAAATGAGCTTAGCCAAATAATCATGAGGTTCATGACCTTGATGGCGCTCAAAAAGAATAATCCACAACGTAACTCAAATCGAGATGAGTACTTGTTCAATGGTTGCATCACTAATGCGAACATTAGGATGAAGCAATAAAAGATAGATAACATCGATACATGTAGGATTTAGCAATCAAAGGTAGTCTTTTCATTAATCACAAACAAGTCAAAATTGTACCGTAACACATTACGTGTCACTATGTCATACAATTCTCAGAACTCATCCTACCAACTGATATCTCAGTTAAGTTAGGGATTTTTGAAGATACCATAATGAATACTAACCTACAAGAGTCATTAGGTGTCCCACCTGTCCCGGAAGATCCATCGGTCCCAATTTAGAAGAAGATTTCTTCAATTTATTTCTTGGACACTGGGCATCCTCGTTAGTGGACAATGGTCTAGGAACAACCCTTAACACGAACCTACAATCATTTAAAACCTTATAATTCAATCACAGAACTTAACGACTTCCTTTTAACAATTTCTTATTCCATACAGGTTAAATTTTACTTTATTCAAGTTTTAACCAATTTTATACTCAATTCGATATCCTACCTCATTTTTCAACACTTTCAACCTTATTCTTAGACCTTTAAAGGGGAATAAAAGCTCGATATAAACCACACTTAATTTCCAATCTTATAACTCCCTCATCAACAATTATTAAATCAGTCACTAGTATGAAATGACTCACACATTCAATTAGACTTCTCGGAAAGGTACTAGTGGCATGAGGCTTTTTGGGTAATGGTTCCATTGACAGCCTCAAGTGCAACATTCACCCTTTCGATTTCAATTTAAGAATTGGATGACAACGAATCAGATGACATCTTTCTAGGTGGTAACGTTTTGTCAAACTCCACTTTATAAGGAAAGATCGTCATGACATCGTTATCAGATTTAATCTCGCCAATTCTTCTTTAATATTACAATCAACTAATATCTATATTTCTACGAATATCAACCATTTTGTTGGGCTCATAAATATCCACAACTTGGTTTAGATCTAGGATAGCTAGAATTTCTACGAGAATAGCTTCGATTAATTTACTAGGGGATTTAGGATTCCTTGTGACAATCTACGTCGTATAAATACCTCGTATAAATATCAAAATAATCATCAAACAATCATGTAATAAAATTACATCATATATATATATATATAATCCAAGTTATATATATTAAAATAACACTTCTCAGTCTGGCCTTGTCGGTAACTCGAGAATTCTTCGGCACCGTTATAGTCAAAAGATTTTTAGACATTTTTAGAAAAATGTTTATAGTTAAAAGATTTTGAAAGTTTTATTCAAAACCTTAATTTTAGAAATCCTTCGTTCTCTATAACGAGAGCCCTGATACCAAACTGTAACACCCCCAAATTTATACAACTCAATACAGCAGAAGACTCGTTGGTGTTACGGGATAACACATTACTCACATCATAGACAAAGCTTAAAAATCGCGTCGTTTATTAATAAATCATTTCCATTCATAAATATCAAAGTTACATAGGTCCCAAGTCATTGTATTTAATACAGGTTTTACAAAGCATTTGAATGGAAGTTAATATTTAAGTGCGGGCCATGAATTCTTGATGTCTTCCCGAGAATTACCTTCAAGTACCTGAGATAAAACATGTTAAAAGAAAAGGTCAGCGATAACGCCGAGTGAATTCATAGAGTTTAATAAACTCCATCAATATAACTTTGGTATAAAATTATTACCAAAAATCATTTCGTACAAATCTTTGTAATAGGTCATAAAATAGCCAAAGTCATTTTTATACAAATCCTTATCGGAAATCATAATATAGGCATTTGCCTTAAAAATCATTATACGAGCCAACGTCGTAAAAGCATCATACAATACGTCTTATGACGTTGTATAAAGTTAAATAAAAACCGTTATATGAATATGGTTATATAAAACCAAAACACGAACATAATATCAATAGTATGACCCCGTATTGCTAGTCAGGCAATACATCGTAATTCGGTGCGTATAGTAGTATTTCGTTAACTGGATTATTATATGCCACATGACATTGTTACCTTACTAAACCAAACAACGGGTAGCTAGCCCGAACTCAATTTGCCCATCTAAACTAGCGTGTCGTCACAAAGGTCACGCTATGGAAATCTTCTCATACATAAATTCGCTTACCAATCAATGTGGCACGACGGGGATCAACCGTCAAGGCGCGAACTGGGGTGATCGTCCCCAAATAGTACTATTATATGCACAAGCATCTACCAAATCCCGGTAGTTCACAATTCATGCTAATGGGACTTTTAGTAACATAACCTAACTTTAATAATCCATTTAATTTCATCTATCGGGTCAGTTAATCATTTATCGGGTCATACAATCATTCGGGTCCAAATCAAATAAGCAAACAATCGGGACAAATGGTGTCCTATTTCATAAAAACTAACATGTTATCTCCCTCGCGGGTTTATAAAACATTTCATAAAAACATTTAATAGAGTGCGAGGCTATGAACTCACGTTGATGTGGGAAGGCGGGTTATCGGCAATTCGGACGTACGGTACGTGCTTCAATCACAGAAACCTAGACAAATAATACTCGTCTTAGACTTTTGTCCAATAACTTTATCAAAATAATAATTATGTATACATATGATGATTATATATATATATGATGATCAAGTGGGTTTACATATTCTCATTTACTCATTTTAGTGTTATCTGTCGGTAATTTTTATACTAGTTTACTAGTTTTACCTATTTACATATTTTAAGCCCAATAAACTTATTATAAGTTATTTAACTTGTATTAATCCATTTTATACTTGTATTATCAGTATTTAAACTTTACATGTTGGGCCCGAATGGGTTAATCCCAATAAATAAGTTTATAAGTGTTTTAGCCCATTTTGTTGTATTATTAGTCCAATAACGTTAACTTAGTCCGTTAATGTTCGTACGTTATATATTTCGGGTTTTATTGGTTTTTACTTGTTATATATGTTTATATATCAGTATATGAGTTTATAAAAGTTTACATTAGACGGGTCCAACCGTCTAAGTTTTATTTAACAAAAACGTTAATTTTACGGTAATAGCCGAAAAAGTCGTAAAAATCATGTTTATAGTTGTATAACCTATAAAACTTATCAAACTACCATTTTTTATAAAATGTCCATTTATTTATCCTTATAAATATTTATATAAATGTATTATATAAGTTAGTGGGTTTTAATTCACATTTTATATACTAATTTTATTTGAGTGCTTATATAATACTATTATACTTTAATTTTCAAAATCTGATTTTTATTTTCATGTTCACCAAAACTGCCATATCTAGAGTTCTATATGGAGATAGAAGCTCAAATGTTTATGACATAAATTACATGATATGTGCTCCATTTAACTCTACTATAGCTACTGTTGAATCATCCTCTAAGTATTTTCTAAAAATCGGCCAAAACAGTGAACTCAGATTTGTACTCTAAACTTGTTTTGATCATATCTCACTCATCCTAATGATTCCATTGCATGGACAACTCTCACATGTGTATGACATCTTATACTTACTGTATATCCATTTATCTATGCCATTTTTATCAGTTCATCATATGATTCTTTACTGTTTTATACAACCAACAATTTAAACAAGATTTTAGCCTTGTTTCTTATAGTTTTTCATCTTTTTAAGCATGTTTATCAACACCAAACCCCCACACAATATTTTTAATCATCATTCATCATCATATACATATACATAAGTAAAATAAATACAAGATTACATAATCAAAAATAACAAGAGGATGGGGAGAACAATCTTTATACCACCATGATGATGTAGGTTGTGATCAAAACATAGATTTTGATGGAGAAACTTGTGAATAACCAAGACCATCTTCAAGACCACCATTCTTCATGAACACCTTGTGGAAAATCAGCCCAAGACTCCATAGAAACTCCTCCTTGGATGTTATAATCACCACCAATCAATAGGGTTTCAAAAGGGCTTCATCATATGTGTAAATAACACATGATTTCATGGTTGAAAATTGATCAAAATGGGTGTTATGGTGTGGAAGTGGACGACACATTTGAGAGAGAAAGGGAGGAGATGAAGTTGTTTGCATGTTAGAAATGGAAGCAAATGGTTTTTGCTAGTTGGTTTTGTGATGTTGTAAGCTTACATTGTAAGCTAAAAGGACAAGTGTTTAGCTTATTAGCTAAACTTTGACACCTAAGTGGTGTGTTGTGAAGTGATATGGGACGGCATTTTTGAGTGGGGGTGGGACAAGTGTCCCACTTGTCTCATCCCCATTTATTTACGGGTACTCCTCGATTCTAGTTTCCTCGATTTGCGTGCCCTCGGGTCGTTTTACGAAAAATGTTTTTATAAATTATGAATCAACGGCACAAAACGAATCTAATAAAAATTGTTTCATCAAAAACGGAGTTCAAAAACGTAAATACGTAATCCTAAGGTTTCCGGTTTAGTCGTAAGGATGTTAAATTAAAATCGTAAGTCCTAATCTCTTCTCGTAAATTTCTGAGTTTATGAACCAACACAAATTTAAAATCTCAAAATAATATTCACGGACAAATTTATTTTTCTGAAATGTCGGACTGTCACCAAAACGGTGTATGTAAACGTAAGCACGTAACGTTGAATCCTCCGGTTTAGACGTAGTCGATGCTACTTCAAGACGTAAATCCAAATTTCTTCCCAAAAATAAGTGAGTTCATAATGTAACATTAAAATAATGTTTTTAAATAATATTCGAGAATAAAATATCAACCATAGATTGACGGATTGTCACAACTAATGCGAACATTAGGATGAAGCAATAAAGGATAGATAACATCGATACATGTAGAATTTAGCAATCAAAGGTAGTCTTTTCATTAATCACAAACAAGTCTAAATTGTACCGTAACACATTACGTGTCACTATGTCATACAATTCCATGAACTCATCCTACCAACTGATGTCTCAGTTAAGTTAGGGATTTTTAAAAGATACTACAATGAATACTAATCTATAAGAGTCATTAGGTGTTCCACCTGTCCCAGAAGATCCATCGGTCCCAATTCAGAAGAAGATTTCTTCAATTTATTTCTTGGACACTGGGCATCCTTGTTAGTGGACAATGGCCTAGGTTCAACCCTTTAACACGAATCAACAATCAATTAAAACCTTATAATTCAATCAAAGAACTTAATGACTTCCTCTTAACAGTTTTATATTCCATACAAGTTAAATTTTACTTTATTCAAGTTTCAACCAATTTTATACTCAATTCGATATCCTACCTCATTTTCCAATATTTTCAATCTTATTTTTAGACCTTAAAAGGGCAATAAAAGCTCGATATGGTCAACACTTAATTTCCAATCCTATAGCTCTTACAACAATTGCTAACAAATGAGTCACTAGTATGAAATGATTCATACATTCAATCAGACTTCTCGGAAAGGTACTAGTGGCATGAGGCTTTTGGGTAATGGTTCTAATGACAACCTCAAGTGCAACATTCACCCTTTCGATTTCAATTTAAGAATTGGGTGACAACGAATCAGATGACACCTTTCCAGGTGGTAACGTTTTGTCAAACTCCACTCTATAAGGAAAGATCGTCATGACATCGATATCAGTTTTAATCTCGCCAATTCTTCTTTAATATCACAATCAACTAATATCAACATTTCTACGAATATCAACCATTTGTTGGGATCATAGATATCCACAACTTGGTTTAGATCTAGGATAGCTAGAATTCCTACGAGAATAGCTTCGATTAATTTACTAGGGGATTTAGGGTTCCTTGTGACAATCTACGTCGTATAAATACCTCTTATAAATATCAAAATAATCATCAAACAATCATGTAATAAAATTACATCATATATATATATATATATAATCCAAGTTATATATATATATATATTAAAATAACACTTCTCAGTCTGGCCTTGTCGGTAACTCGGGAATTCTTCGGCACCGTTATAGTCAAATGATTTTTAGACATTTTTAGAAAAATGTTTATAGTTAAAAGATTTTGAAATGTTTTATTCAAAACCTTGGTTTTAAAAATCTTTCGTTCTCTATAACGAGAGCTCTGGTACCAAACTGTAACACCCCCAAATTTATACAACTCAATACAGCGGAAGACTCGTTGGTGTTACGGGATAGCACATTACTCACATCATAGACAACGTATAAAAATCGCGTCGTTTAATAATAAAGCATTTCCATTCATAAATATCAAAGTTACATAGGTCCCAAGTCATTGTATTTCATACAAGTTTTACAAAGAATTTGAATGGAAATTGTTATTTAAGTGCGGGCCATGAATTCTTGTTATCTTCCCGAGAATTACCTTCAAGTAGCTGAGATAAAACATGTTAAAAGAAAAGGTCAGCGATAACGCCGAGTGAATTCATAGAGTTTAATAAAATCCATCAATATAATATCGGTATAAAATTATTACCGAAAATCATTTTGTACAAATCATTGTAATAGGCCATAAAATAGCCAAAGTCATTTTATACAAATCCTTATCAAAATCATAATATAGGCTTTCGCCTTCAAAATCATTATCCGAACCAATGTCGTAAAAATATCATACAATACGTTTTATAACGTTGTATGGAGTTAAAAAAAAACCGTTATATGATTATGGTTATGAAAACCAAAACACGAACATAATATCAATAATAAGACCCTGTATTGCTAGTCAGGCAATATATCGTAATTTAATGCTTAAAGCAGTATTTCGTTAATTGGATTATTATAAGCCGCATGACATTGTTACCTTACTACAACAAACAACGGGTAGCTAGCCCGAAACTCAATTTGCCCATCTAAATTAGCGTGTCGTCACAATAATCACGCTTGTGTAAATCTTCTCATACATAAATTCGCTTACCAATCAATGTGGCACGACGGGGATCAACCGTCAAGGCGCGAACTGGGGTGATCGTCCCCAAATAGTAGTATTATATGTATAAGCGTCTACCAAATCCCGGTAGTTCACAATTCATGCTAATGGGACTTTTAGTGACATAACCTAACTTTAATAATCCATTTAATTTCATCTATCGGGTCATTTAATCATTTATCAGGTCATACAATCAGGTCATACAATCATTCGGGTTCAAATCAATAAACAAACAATCGGGACAAATGGTGTCCTATTTTATAAAAACTAACATGTTATCTAACACCCCACCAAATGCTATGCGCAGCGGAACTACAACATTTGGGTGCTAAGCAGTTATCATCGCACACAAGGTATATCGAACGACTCCAAAGAGACGTCAAATTTGAACTTAAATTAAAAATTGTTAAAAATGTACATGTCTACGGTTTTCCAACCCCAAATGATACAACAGAGTTTGCGTTTCGGTCCCCATGAATCTCAACCCCAAAAGTTATAGTTTTCACAACAACATGACATTAAAGTTAAAAATGTTCAAGTAATAATGGGAGGAAAAACAAGTAGACTCCAAGCCATACACACAACTTCCATCCAATGCATGCTCCATGCTACACTTCATCAGTTACCTGAAACACATGCTAAAATTGGTCAACAAAAACGTTGAGTGGAATTCATAGGTTTTACAATTCATTTTGAACATAGGTGTAATAAAACCATTCACGATCATTCATAGACTTGTCGATCAAACAATCTATATTCAAGGTACTGGAAATTGTGTTTAAGCTCATGACACTAAACCGTTAACTCAATCACCCGCGTAATAATTACCGGCGTGATTCAGATGAAACCAGTGCCCCTACTAAGGCATCAGTTTCAATTATACCTTATCTCTTATCACAAATTATCCGTCCGTAGGGGGTATCAACGTACTAGCCCTCGTCTCGGATAGGGTAGTCAACCCCATAGTACTATCACTTTGTATAAGCGGCTATTTCTAATCCACGCTAGGACTAAACAATAGTTAATAGTTCATGAAATTAGGGCCTTTTGCAACTAGGTACTCAACACAATTTCAAAGGCAACATTCGGGTCCAACAATCATTCATGACATATGTTCATTTTGAAAACTAGCATGCATTTCCCTCGCGGGTAAAACAATTTGAAATAATAATAAGCGAGGCTATAAATTCACACCTTATATAACAAGTAGTCGATAGTTCGAGTGACGGTCACTGACGACGATGAGGATGCCCGGGAAAATCAACACCTATCAAACCAATAACGCGTAATGAGTAATCTCATTTATAAACCTTAAGGTACTGTATATAATACATACATATTAGTCACTTGTGATAATTACAACTCACGCCAAAACAAAACAAACAAGTGTTACTCGTTTTACACCATTTGTCCATATTATTAACGTTATTTATTTTTACGCATTTTTCGCCGATACTTACCAAAAGTACGGACTGTTTTACTAGACTTAACCCTTTTTATAAAAATTAAGAAAATTCTCAAAAATACCTTAAGACCTGTAGAAAACACATATTTAATCCCATTAAAAGTTTTCGCTTTTACGACCCGTTACTCAAGACTTTACCAAAACTACGTTTTTCGGACTGAAATTGTACTTTGACCAAGTCGGACTCATTTGACCCGTTTAAAATACTTCATTGACCCATTTGACACCTAAGTCTAATAATAGACTCAAATATGCAGGTTTGAGACCAAAAATCAACCTTTTACCATTTACCAAACTATACCTATATTCCCCGGGATTTGACCTAAAACCAAGCATAATTTCGGATTATGACTGTTTTCATCTCCCGGTACACGAATTTCAAAATGTCGTAACTTTTGACTCGTTAGGATTTGTAAGCTCTATCTTATACCAAATCGAAGCTAAGAAGACGCTCTACAACTCTATCCTAATCAAAAGACCTGTTTACAAAATAATTTTTACGAAAACACCTCAAACTTTCTGCCTAAAATCACCTATACCAAAATCATCCCAACGCTCGTTTTCAAACCCATTTATCGAAACTAGGCATCAACTTAAGCACTACTAATCATATTCAAACACTCTAATCAGTCCTAAACCCCTACTAATCAAAATCGTCATAAAACCCAATCACAAAAATAAACATCCAAATGGTTTTACCCATTTAAAAACATGTAAAAACAATATTAAACACATAATCTATCATCCAAACATCAACCACCATGATCCCCCAAACACCCCCTTGTGCCGTGGGGTTTGGGTGATCAAAACCCATCAACCAAATTGATTTTGGTTGATTTGTTTAGTGATTTAACATCATCCATCCATGAATTAAACATGCAAATGGCTAATTAACATCAAAACAAACTTTTGAAAAATCTTTAATTTTTGGAAAAAAAAATCATGTTAATGCATGTTGGATTAAACCATGGATTAACACTTACAAAAGGTTTTTAAGATGTGGTCTTTAATTGGAATTAATCAAAACCAAGAAAATTGAAGGTGGTGGTGGTTTGGTGGTGTTTGGCCGTCGGCCTAAAGAGAGAAAAGGGAAGGGATGGGTTTTTTTTTTTGAAATGTTTAGTGTGTGTGCTTGATTTTTCCTTTTGTAAAATGGGAGGGACCTTGGGTGCAATATAGGCTTTCTTTTGTCCTTAAGCAAAAACGACCTTATAAGTTTACGGAATTGACTCACAAGTCATTTTAGAAAATTTTACGGGAGTCGGGGATCATCCCGAACTCTCCAAAATATTTTTAGGACACTTTAAATGTACCCGGAAAGCAATAAAACTCACCCGACTCGACTTAACACGAACCGAAAGTAAAATTCTCGAAAAATTACAATATCGATAAAACGACAATAATTATAGAAATTTGGGCATCCATCGGAATCGTATTCGTCATCGTCCTTCTTAAATTGTCAATCGTCAAAATTATAACCGCGAATATCGGTTTCAACCAAAACGATAAAATATATAGCAAATAAAATTTATTAAAAATTTCAAAAATAAGCGTAATTTAGGGTAAGGTAAGTGACCTCGGTTCTAGGGTATCACATCCACCCCTCCTTAAAGAGAGCGACGTCCCGGCGCTCGCCTCTTCTTATACTCACATTTCGTGCCGCTGGAACAGATGAGGATACCTTTCCTTGAAAAAGTCCTCACGTTCCCAAGTGTATTCCGGTCCACGCCTAGAATTCCATCGAACCTTCACAATGGTAATTCTACTATGCTTCAGCCTCTTGACCTCTCGGTCCATAATTTCCACGGGTTCTTCCACAAAATGCATTTTGTCGTCCAGTTGAATCTCGTCCAAAGGAATCACCAATTCCTTATCCGCCAAACTCTTCTTCAAGTTCGATACGTGAAACGTGTCGTGAATAGCACTAAGCTCGCTCGGCAACTCTAACTTATACGCTACTGGTCCAATTCGTTTAACGATCTTAAATGGTCCAATATACCTCGGACTCAACTTTCCTTTCTTCCCAAAACGAATTACACCCTTCCACGGCGAAACCTTAAGCATAACCATATCTCCGACTTCAAATTCCAACGGTTTTCTTCTGTTATCGGCATAACTCTTCTGTCGGCTTCTCGCAGCAAGTAGTCGGTTCTTGATTTGCACAATCTTCTCGGTCGTCTCTAAAACCATTTCGGGTCCAGTCAATTGACTTTCTCCTACTTCACTCCAACACACAGGTGATCTACACTTCCTTCCATACAACGCTTCGAATGGTGCAGCCTTGATGCTCGCATGGTAGCTATTATTATACGAAAACTCCACTAAAGGCAAGTGGCGTTCCCAACTTCCTCCAAAATCAATCACGCATGCTCGGAGCATGTCCTCCATCGTCTGAATAGTTCATTCACTCTGGCCATCAGTCTCCGGATGATAAGTCGTGCTCAAACTCAATTCAGTGCCCATCGCACGTTGAAGCGATTTCAAAAATTCCGAAGTAAACCTACTATCGCGATCCGAAATGATCGATAAAGGTACTCCATGTCTACAAACGATCTCCTTTACGTACACACTGGCCAGCTTCTCCATACTGTCCGTCTTCTTCATAGGTAAGAAATGAGCAGATTTCGTCAATCTATCCACTATTACCCAAATCATATCACATCCACTAGGAGTTCTGGGTAAACCCGTCACGAAATCCATAGCGATTCTCTCCCATTTCCATTCTGGGATCTCTGGTTGTACCAACAACCCAGACGGCTTCTTATGTTCGGCTTTAACCTTCGCACAAGTCAAACACTTACTAACGTAACAAGCAACATCCGCCTTCATATTCGGCCACCAATAGACTTTCTTCAGGTCATGATACATTTTATCCGATCCAGGATGTATCGAGTACTTCGACTTATGAGACTCGTTCATAACCAAATCTCGTACTCCAGGCTTTCCTTCCTCGGATGGACCCAACGGTAACCAAATCCGATTCTCGAAATATCTCAGCCCGTCTGACCTAATCACAAAAAGAGGTTTCAACATTCTTCCCAAGTTCTCAGCATCAACATTCTCTTTCATTAATCCCCTCTCTTGAGCCTTCAGTATTGTTTCGGTTAAATCAACACTCTCAGTCATCACTAAAGCTCTGACTCTCAAAGGTTTCTCTCGATCCTTCCTACTATGCGCATCCGCTACGACATTCGCCTTACCAGGATGGTAGCGAATTTCACAGTCATAGTCACTCAGTAATTCTACCCATCGTCTCTGTCGCATGTTCAACTCCTTTTGATCTAAAATGTGCTGCAAACTCTTGTGGTCAGTGAATACAACACACTTCGTCCCATACAAATAATGTGTCCACAATTTCAACGCAAAAACCACAGCTCCTAATTCCAAATCATGCGTCGTGTAGTTCTCTTCATTCTTCCTCAGTTGTCTCGACGCGTAAGCAATCACCTTCTCACGCTGCATCAACACAGCTCCATAACCCTTACGAGATGCGTCACAATACACTACAAAGTCTTCGGTTCCATCAGGTAATGACAATATCGGTGCGGAATATAACTTGTCCTTGAGTGTTTTGAAAGCGAATTTTTCCTCATCTCCCCATTCATACACCCTATTCTTCTCGGTAAGCTTTGTCAATGGCTTTGCAATCAATGAAAATCCTTCAATGAATCTCCGGTAATACCCAGCCAAACCAAGGAATTGTCGAACTTCAGTCGGCGTTGTCGGTGCCGACCATTCCCTGATTGCTTCGACCTTGGCAGGATCCACGCGAACTCCTTTGCTATCAATTACGTGATCAAGGAATTGCACAGACTCTAACCAAAACTCACACTTCGAGAACTTCGCATACAGCTTCTCTCTCTTCAGCAGATCCAATATCTTTCTCAGGTGCTTCTCGTGCTCTTCCTTACTCTTAGAGTAAATAAGAATATCATCAATAAAAACAATGACAAACTTATCTAGATACGGCTTGGATACTCGATTCATAAGGTCCATGAATACAACAGGCGCGTTTGTCAACCCAAAAGGCATCACTCGGAATTCGAAGTGTCCATACCGCGTACGAAAGGAAGTTATAGGAATATCCTCCTCTCTCACACGCAGTTGATGATACCCTGACCTCAAGTCGATCTTTGAGTATACACAGGAACCTTGTAATTGGTCAAACAGATCGTCAATCCTCGGCAATGGATATCGATTCTTAACCGTCAGCTTGTTGAGCTCTCTATAGTCAATACACATCCGAAATGACCCATCTTTCTTCTTCACAAACAACACTGGCGCTCCCCATGGTGACGAGCTTGGTCTAATAAATCCCTTATCCATTAACTCCTTCAGTTGATCCGATAACTCCTTTAACTCGGATGGTGCTAATCGATAGGGCGCACGCGCAACTGGTACAGCTCCCGGCACCAAATCGATTCGAAACTCGACCTCACGGGTGGGTGGTAAACCCGGCAACTCGTCTGGAAAAACTTCCGGATATTCGCAGATTACAGGTACCTCTTCTAACTTTGCCTCTAAGTCACCATCACTAGAAACTTGTGCCAAAAACACATCACATCCATCTTCTACATACTTCATCATTCTCAAACAAGAAATCACTTTCAAACGAGAAGTGCATTCATCTCCCTTTACAGTCAAGACTCTATTCCTCAACGGGATCTGAACTAATCTCTCTCCACAGAAGATCACGGCACTATGCGCCATCAGCCAATCCATTCCCACGATCACATCAAACGATCCTAGCTCTATGGGCATTAAGTCGATTTCAAAAGCGTAATTTCCTAACTTCAAGGTACACCCTTTCAGTATAGAATTCGTACTAACGATTTTCCCATCGGCTAACTCCACGTTATAACTAGTCGTTAACAATACCGGTTTTCTATCGATATGACGACTAAATTTAACATCTACGAAACTCTTGTCGGAACCAGAATCAAACAAAATTCTAGCATAACAAGCGTCTAGCAAAAACGTACCGGTAACCACGTTAGGACCTTGTGGTTTATCAACCGTCCCTACTTGATACACGACAGCAGCATTGTTTCCTCTTTGCTTGTTCCCAACCTTCGGGCAATTTCCTTGCTTGTATCCTCTTTCTCCACATCCAAAACAACCCATCACTCTCGTAGCATTCG
Organism: Glebionis coronaria; assembly: GCA_025667525.1. NCBI lineage: Eukaryota > Viridiplantae > Streptophyta > Magnoliopsida > Asterales > Asteraceae > Glebionis > Glebionis coronaria. The sequence goes on from CM046875.1 coordinate 195,830,058, forward strand.
CCCCAGTGGCTACCCCCTTTGTTCGGCAATCTGACATCCTGTGACCCGCTTTTCCACATTTGTCGCACGCAGGTGGGCAACTCCCTACATGGTACAAGTTGCATCGACCACAGTGGGGATTCACCTTCGCTCCTCTGGGGTTTGTAACAGCTCTCATCCCATCAATCCTGCGCTGGTTGTACTACTGACTGCGGTTCTGACCATTGTTGTTACGGTTTCCACCTCGGCTTTGACCCTGGGATTGATTGCTCTGAGCCGCCTCCCACTTCCTCTTATTTCCTTTAGCAATGAAGTTCTTCTTGTCTTGGAGTTTGACATCCATCAACGCGTGAGCCATTTGGACCGCTTCATCAAACGACCCAGGCTTAGATGAAGTCGTCTCGCCCTTGATATTACTGGACAGACCTTTGATGTACTGTTTCATCTTCTTGCTATCATCGGCAAAGGCATCGGGACACAAAAGACTTAATTCATTAAACCTCCTGGTGTAAGCAGTGATATCATTGTTTCTCAAAGTCAGGTGCCTCAACTCATCTTCCAATTGACCCAGCTCCTCTTCAGGACAGAACTTCTTGGTCAAAAGGGCCTTAGTAGCAGTCCAAGTTCTTGCATTCGCTACTACTAACCCAACAGTGGCTACTTGGATGTTCCACCAACTCAATGCGTCGTCAAGAAAAGTAGCAGCCGCAAACTTGACCTTGTTCGCCTCTGAACAACCACTAATCTCAAAAGTACTCTCGACATTTTCTAACCATCTCCTGAGTTCTAGAGCTCCACCAGTTCTACGAAATTGCGTGAGACCGCATTTCAAAAAACTAGAGTAAGTACACTCTCTTGAGGCTTGTTGTCACCCCACATTTCTGCCTTGGTCTGGGTTTCTCTCTGCTCGATCTGCTTCTAACGCATTCGCAATGGCTTCCTGAATCATCGTGTTCACACGGGTTGCGGTTAGCTTTGGAGGCATGGTGCGTTATCAAATACACCTCTCTGCAAAGACAGGGAAAATAGAAAAACAATGTAAGTATACACATCAAGATTAAGATGGATTTCTCTTTCAAGACATAATATAAATACAACGACACATCGTTACAAAGTTACTAATATTCATCAATTCACATCACAAAAGATCAAATTAAAGACATATCACAGATCATGAAAGGTAACCATGGATTGTATTGATAAATCAACCAAAATTGTGACAAGTATTGCCACTACAACCATTGACCATAAAACTTAAGTCCTCAAGTTTTTTCGTCACAATGCCATCATACAAAAGTCTAAAATAGTTCTATTACAACGATCAAAGATAAAGTACAATACAAGCAACTAATCGTGTGGTGATCCACACGACCTCTTGGATGGCGGTTCATCATCCTCCTCCTCGGGTTCTTTGTCGCTATCTTCCTCGTCCACTTCATCCATCTTCCTCTTTCCTTTGTCATTCGGCCCACACTCAGTCACCTTCTTCGTCCCTGACGTAGACCCACACTCAACCGCTACATGATTTCCTCCAGTGATACAAACACCTCTAGCAGGTGGCTGGATCATGAAGTCATTAGCTTCCATTTCCAAGTCGTCCACAAATCTCCAATCTGGGGGCAAGGATGCTCTCACTCGATGCTCCCAACTCTGCATCCTAGTCAATATCGCTTGATCTTCCCTAACTCGATCAAGGCTGGCGCTCAAGTTCGCTATCATCGATCTCAGACTGTTGATATTACTCTTGTTTGCATTTCCATCAAACTCAATCCTTGAAGTTCTTGCCAATAACCTTTGGTGTGCCCTTTCATTCTGATCAAACCTCTTGATTACCCTGGTCTCCACCACAAACCGCTCATACATTAACCTATCCATCCTCCTCAAACGACCTTCGGGATCCCAGTAGTGTCTTGGTCTCGAAAAATAGACCCTCGCGATATTCTCATGAATAGATTGTGATTTAGATGAATTGCTGGATTCTGCACCACTCCCATTACTTACTCGAACAAACCCTGACACTTTCCTCAGGTAGTCCTTACAATTGTCCATCGGGCGACGAAAGGGTTGCTGCTCATATCGGTCGGTCGGAGGCACTTCATAACCCTTTGGCGAATTTGGAGATTGAAATAATTCAGGTTCGGCCTGACCGACAGCGTTCTCAGGAATTCCATCATCCACCGGTTCCTCGGGCTCTTCCTCAGAATCCTCACTACCATCGCTACTAATACTGAAGTTGTCCACGTCACTTTTGTCACTGTCATTTCCCGGCTCTACTGCTTCTTCTGGAGCGATCCATCCATTGTCATTATTCGGCGGGTTCGGAGGAAACGGTCCCCCTTCGTGTCCTACGACATAATCGTCTCCATTTCCATTAGGCGGTACCTCGGCCATTCTTGCAATAACAGAGAATTTTGGAGGGTACGTAAGATTACTATTCAATATTTATAAATACATACATGCAAATGCAATGCAAAGGTGGTACACATGCCCAAAATGCGATAATATGATGTTCATGCATAAGTAATACAAGAATTACGGTATCGGGTACTCCACATATAATTTCAACGTTTACATATAGTAGTTTCCATATCTAAGTAATAAATACCCACATATATACTTCAACTCAAAAGTATACATCAATGCCATGAATACAAAAATAAACCTTACCAGAGCCATGCAGGATAGTTGTGTGCGCTTGGACAATTTCTTACGACACCAAAAGTTATAGTTTAGGAATTTTCAAAACGACCTAGTTATCTATAACTCATGGCTCTGATTACCAATCTCTAACACCCCACCAAATGCTATGCGCAGCGGAACTACAACATTTGGGTGCTAGGCAGTTATCATCGCACACAAGGTATATCGAACGACTCCAAAGAGACGTCAAATTTGAACTTAAATTAAAAATTGTTAAAAATGTACATGTCTACGGTTTTCCAACCCCAAATGATACAACAGAGTTTGCGTTTCGGTCCCCATGAATCTCAACCCCAAAAGTTACAGTTTTCACAACAACATGACATTAAAGTTAAAAATGTTCAAGTAATAATGGGAGGAAAAACAAGTAGACTCCAAGCCATACACACAACTTCCATCCAATGCATGCTCCATGCTACACTTCATCGGTTACCTGAAACACATGCTAAATTTGGTCAACAAAAAAGTTGAGTGGAATTCATAGGTTTTACAATTCATTTTGAACATATGTGTAATAAAACCATTCACGATCATTCATATACTTGTCGATCAAACAATCTATATTCAAGGTACTGACAATTGTGTTTAAGCTCATGACACTAAACCGTTAACTCAATCACCCGCGTAATAATTACCGGCGTGATTCAGATGAAACCAGTGCCCCTACTAAGGCATCAGTTGCAATTATACCTTATCTCTTATCACAAATTATCCGTCCGCAGGGGGTATCAACGTACTAGCCCTCGTCTCGGATAGGGTAGTCAACCCCATAGTACTATCACTTTGTATAAGCGGCTATTTCTAATCCACGCTAGGACTAAACAATAGTTAATAGTTCATGAAATTAGGGCCTTTTGCAAGTAGGTACTCAACACAATTTCAAAGGCAACATTCGGGTCCAACAATCATTCATGACATATGTTCATTTTGAAAACTAGCATGCATTTCCCTCGCGGGTAAAACAATTTGAAATAATAATAAGCGAGTCTATAAATTCACACCTTATATAACAAGTAGTCGATAGTTCGAGTGACGGTCACTGACGAAGATGAGGATGCCCGGGAAAATCAACACCTATCAAACCAATAACGCGTAATGAGTAATCTCATTTATAAACTTTAAGGTACTGTATATCATACATACATATTAGTCACTTGTGATAATTACAACTCACGCCAAAACAAAACAAACAAGTGTTACTCGTTTTATACCATTTGTCCATATTATTAACGTTATTCATTTTTACGCATTTTTCGCCGATACTTACCAAAAGTACGGACTGTTTTACTAGACTTAACCCTTTTTATAAAAATTAAGAAAATTCTCAAAAATACCTTAAGACCTTTAGAAAACACATATTTAATCCCATTAAAAGTTTTCGCTTTTACGACCCGTTACTCAACACTTTACCAAAACTACGTTTTTCGGACTGAAATTGTATTTTGACCAAGTCGGACTCATTTGACCCGTTTAAAATACTTCATTGACCCATTTGACACCTAAGTCTAATAATAGACTCAAATATGCAGGTTTGAGACCAAAAATCAACCTTTTACCATTTACCAAACTATACCTATATTCCCCGGCATTTGACCTAAAACCAAGCATAATTTCGGATTATGACGGTTTTCATCTCCCGGTACACGAATTTCAAAATGTCGTAACTTTTGACTCGTTAGGATTCGTAAGCTCTATCTTATACCAAATCGAAGCTAAGAAGACGCTCTACAACTCTATCCTAATCACAAGACCTGTTTACAAAATAATTTTTACGAAAACACCTCAAACTTTCTGCCTAAAATCACCTATACCAAAATCATCCCAACGCTCGTTTTCAAACCCATTTATCGAAACTAGGCATCAACTTAAGCACTACTAATCATATTCAAACACTCTAATCAGTCCTAAACCCCTACTAATCAAAATCATCATAAAACCCAATCACAAAAATAAACATCCAAATGGTTTTACCCATTTAAAAACATGTAAAAACAATATTAAACACATAATCTATCATCCAAACATCAACCACCATGATCCCCCAAACACCCCCTTGTGCCGTGGGGTTTGGGTGATCAAAACCCATCAACCAAATTGATTTTGGTTGATTTGTTTAGTGATTTAACATCATCCATCCATGAAGTAAACATGCAAATGGCTAATTAACATCAAAACAAACTTTTGAAAAATCTTTAATTTTTGGAAAAAAAAATCATGTTAATGCATGTTGGATTAAACCATGGATTAACACTTACAAAAGGTTTTTAAGATGTGGTCTTTAATTGGAATTAATCAAAACCAAGAAAAATTGAAGGTGGTGGTGGTTTGGTGGTGTTTGGCCGTTGGCCTAAAGAGAGAAAAGGGAAGGGATGGGTTTTTTTTGAAATGTTTAGTGTGTGTGCTTGATTTTTCCTTTTGTAAAATGGGAGGGACCTTGGGTGCAATATAGGCTTTCTTTTGTCCTTAAGCAAAAACGACCTTATAAGTTTACGGGATTGACTCACTAGTCATTTTAGAAAATTTTACGGGAGTCGGGGATCATCCCGAACTCTCCAAAATAATTTTAGGACACTTTAAATGTACCCGATAAAACTCACCCGACTCGACTTAACACGAACCGAAAGTAAAATTCTCGAAAAATTACAATATCGATAAAACGACAATAATTATAGAAATTTGGGCATCCATCAGAATCGTATTCGTCATCGTCCTTCTTAAATCGTCAATCGTCAAAATTATAACCTCGAATATCGGTTTCAACCAAAACGATAAAATATATAGCAAATAAAATTTATTAAAAATTTCAAAAATAAGCGTAATTTAGGGTAAGGTAAGTGACTTCGGTTCTAGGGTATCACATGTTATCTCCCTCGCGGGTTTATAAAACATTTCATAAAAACATTTAAAAGAGTGCGAGGCTATGAACTCACGTTGATGTGGGAAGGCGGGTTATCGGCAATTCGGACGTACGGTACGTGCTTCAATCACGGAAACCTAGACAAATAATACTCGTCTTAGACTCTTGTCCAATGACTTTATCAAAATAACAATTATGTATACATATGATGATTTTATATATATGATGATCAAGTGGGTTTATATATTCTCATTCACTCATTTTTGTGTTTATGTATTGGTAACTTCTTACTAGTTTACTAGTTTGACCTATTTACGTGTTTTAGGTCCAATAAGCCTATTATAAGTTTATTAACTTGTATTAATCCATTTCATACTTGTATTATCAGTATTTATACTTTACATGTCGGGCCCAAATGGGTTAAGCCCAATAAATAAGTTTATAAGTGTTTTAGCCCATTTTGTTGTATTATTAGTCCAATAATGTTAACTTAGCCCGTTAATGTCCGTATGTTATATAGTACGTGTTTTATCGGTTTTTACTTGTTATATATGTTTATATATCAGTATATGAGTTTTATAAAGTTCACATTAGACGGGTCCAACCGTCTAAGTTTTATTTAACAAAAACGTTAATTTTATGGTAATAGCCGAAAAAATCGTAAAAATCATGTTTATAGTTTTATATCTTATAAAACTTATCAAACTACCATTTTTATAAAATGTTCATTTATTTATCCTTACACATATTTATATAAATGTATTATATGAGTTAGTGGGTTTTAATTCACATTTTATACTATTTTTATTTGAGTGCTTATATAATACTATTATACTTTAATTTCCAAAATCTGATTTTTATTTTCATGTTCACCAAAACTGCCATATCTAGAGTTATATATGGAGATAGAAGCTCAAATTTTTATAACATAAACTACATGATATGTGCTCCATTTAACTCTTATATAGCTAATGTTGAATCAGCCTCTAAGTATTTTCTAAAAATCGTCCAAAACAGTGAACTCAGATTTGTATTCTAAACTTGTTTTGATCATATCTCACTCATCCTAATGATTCCATTGCATGGCCAACTCTGACATGTGTACAAGACATATTACTTACTGTATATTGATTCTACTTTGCCATTTTATCAGTCTAACATGTGGTTAGTTACTGTTTTTACACAACCTACCATTTAAGCAAGATTAACCATTTTTACATATAGTTTTTCATCTTTTCACCCATGATTATCAACACCAAATCCCCACACAATATTTTTATCATCATATATCATCATAAATATATACATTTAAGAAGAAAATACATGATTACATAATCAAAATTTAACAAAAGGATGGGGAGAACAATCTTTATACCACCATGATGATGTAGGTTATGATCAAGACATAGATTTTGATGGAGAAACTTGTGATAAACCAAGACCATCTTCAAGACCACCATTCTTCAAGAACTCCTTGTGTAAAATCAGCCCCAAGACTCCATAGAAACTCCTCCTTGGATGTTATAATCACCACCAATCCATAGAGCTTCAAAAGTGCTTCAACTTATGTATGAATAACATGAGATTTCATGGTTAAAAATTTATCAAATAGGTGTTATGGTGTGAGAGTGGGACGACACAAATGGAGTATAGGGAGAGAGAATGAGTTGTTTGCATGTAGTGTGTGTGGGAAGTGGTTTATGATTTGCAAGTTAGTGGTTTTGTAGCTAGTTGCTTACAAGTTAAGCACTTAAGCAACAAGTGTATAAGCTTCTTTGTGAAGCTTTGACACCTCATGGGTGTTGTAGCTAGTTATGGTCGGTTTTTAGTGGGGGTGGGACAAGTGTCCCACTTGTCTCATCTCCACTAGTTTACGGGTACTCCTCGATTCTAGTTTCCTCGATTCGCGTGCCCTCGGGTCGTTTTACGAAAAATGTTTTTATAAATTATGAATCAACGGCACAAAAAGAATCTAATAAAAGTTGTCTCATCAAAAACGGAGTTCGAAAACGTAAATACGTAATCCTAAGGTTTCCGGTTTAGTCGTAAAGGACGTTAAATCAGAATCGTAAGTCCTAATCTCTTCTCGTAAATTTGTGAGTTTATGAACCAACACAAATTTAAAATCTCAAAATAATATTCACGGATAAATTTATTTTCTGAAATGTCAGACTGTCACCAAAGACGGTGTATGTAAACGTAAGCACGTAACGTTGAATCCTCCGGTTTAGACGTAGTCGATGCTACTTCAAGACGTAAATCCAAATTTCTTCCCAAAAATAAATGAGTTCATAATATAACATTAAAATAATGTTTTTAAATAATACTTGAGAATAAAATATCAACCATAAATTGACGGATTGTCACAACATTTTCCCCTAAACAGGATCTTTGTCCTCGAAGATCATCTTACCTTACTACTCGCTTCTTATAGAGTTAAAGCCATGTGGGTATTTCCTCCACATTCGGTCTTTTCTCACAAGTGCAATTCATTACAATACGCGAGTTTCATCAAACATAACTACGGGAACAAGATCAGGCTAAATGTTGACTTACTTTCTCTATCCATGATGTTCACGGGTTTCTGATGAATGCAACTTTTCGCCGATCTAAACTTTACTAAGAAACAATCAGATTTTCACTTGATAGATATTTTATCAAGTTCGATATACGAAACATAATTCACGCAGCTCTTGAAGTCCTAGGGTAGATCCAGCTTATATGCCTTTCAAACCAACTTTTACATCATCTCAATGATCCCATACAACGGGGACTTATATCCCATGATCTTCCAGATCATCAATTCATTTTTCCATGGTTAAACTTTTTGGCATAACTTTGCTACCCATCTGGCACTTTAAGATCTACATTTCATATTCACATAACCTCCTTCCCACTACCGGCAGTCAATAATCAGATCCTAATTTCAACAATCATTTCAGGTCTCGCGGGTCGAGTATTTTGTAAGGTTAGGTTTATCATCATAGGAAACCTTAAACCTAAAAGACATTTCCAACTCACAATGGGTGTATGTCGGGTGTCTTCATCTAAACTCCTGCTTACAGATGCTCTAATTTTTAAATCTCAACAAGATTCGATCTCGATCCTAACACGATAATTATCAATGATAATCTCTCCAAAGGAAAACGATTATACGGTTTATTACCAAAGGTCAATCATTCAAACATAAAACAGCACTTATAGTATTTTGTATCGCTATTTTATCTCGTCCCTTCGATTGAGGTGGTACATAGTACTCTCATCAAGGTTCGTTCTCAATGACTTCTGAGCAAATCTCTAGAAATTCGATGCGAAGCGAGGATCTTGATAGAGATGATCGATACAGGCACACCATGTTTACACAACTCTTTTAAATACAAAAGAGTCAATTTCTTCATCAAGAATCTATCATTAACGGAAATGATATTAGTAGATTTGGTCAGTCTATCTACGATGATCCAAATCGAATCAAATTCAGATGATGACCTTTGCAATAGTTAGACGTTTTCTAATGTATGAGGCGATGTCTGCCTTCATAATTTGCCATTAGTAAAACTTCTTCAGACAGAGATACATTAAATCAGAAATGACATGAATAGAATACTTATACTTATGAGATTCCAACATAACTAAATCTCGAAATCCTCCATGTTTAGGCAACCACAAGTGGCCTTTTATACATTTAACGCCATCGGCTTCCTAATTCTAATGGTTCACATTAGCCGCGAACCCCTTTATTATTTATATTATCCTTCTTACAAGCATTGTTTATTTTTATATTGTTCGACAATTTATTTTGCACAGTCATTATTAAGGAACACGTCCTAATTGATTCTTTATCCTTTCTATATAATGCGTCAGTATTAACATTCATCTTTCCTAGATGGAATAAATATCATGACCGTATTTATTCAAAAATTCTTTCTTCACATTTTCTAAGTTTTAATTTCGTCTCAACTATCATTTTTATCCGTTTTACTCAATCCGACGTTTAAGGCGTCGATAGTTATTACAAGTAATTAAATAATAAATATTTAATTTTTATGAAACGTAAACGCAAAAAGTTTTTAAATTTTCTTAGTTTGTCCAATTATATAAAAATGTTCAAAATAAATTTGAATTTAATTAACAAAATTTTTGTTGATTTATCGGAAATAATTAGCAAGATCCGTAATTGTTCGAAAAACCTTCGTTTATTCTTTGGTAAAATTTTCTTAGTTGAAAAGCAAAAATTGTCGTTTCAAATTTTAAGTCGTAGTTTAAATGGTTTTCTCAATCCCTCTTAGGTTGTCTTGAGGTATACACAAACATTTACCCCTAAACAGGAGTTTAGTTAAATGATTTGTGTATAAGGGAATAATCCCTTAAAAATCCTTTGTTGAAACATTTGTCAAAACATATTTGCACTTTTCTTTTTAGTAATACTCAAAGTCTTAAAAGGGCTCTTAATTTTTGGAGAGTCAATATAGATTCCATTATCTTATTAATCACACAGTTAAATAATATAAAGGATTTAGTCTTAAATCTCATGTTAAATATTCAAGGTACAAATTTTCACTACTCGGCCGACTCAGGGCATTCTACAAATAATTATTAACTCATTCTTATTCTTATAAACAAACATATGGTTCTTAATGATCACAAGCATGAATTTATCAAATTATAGCCTACACACGTGATTCACCAAATTTATGAATGCTACATGTGTATAGTCAATCCAAACGACATCACGTGAAACTCAGAATGTTCATTACATGTACTGGATGTAGTGATTGGAATAGATAATCTTTTTCGCGGATGCGAAATTGATGATAACCATGCCGTGGATCAAATCTTTTTAACATACACTAGAACCTTGTAAATGATCGAACAAATCTTCCATTTCGAGTCATGGATATCGTTTTCGATTGTCAATTTACTCAGTTCACAGTAATCTATAAATATAAGGAATGATAACACCATAGCTCTTCATAATGACGAGCTCGGTAGAATAAAAGCCAAATTAGACTTTGAAGCAGTTGTTGTCTTTACTTCAGTGCCTTTCACATCCATCTCATATTGTAAAACCCGCATGCTTTTACCATGCATAGTACCCTTAGGATCGTACGTACTAGTTAAAAACTTTCCTAATATAGCATGATTACGATTACGTATTAGGAGTTTACGTATTACGTACGTGTTAGAACACGATAAGTATTTTATATGCACGATCACGTAATAATTATTTAGCAATAATTAATCACGAACATACAATCACGAAATCACGAACGTAATTAAAACACGAGCTATTATTAATTACGTATATATATTTAATACGAGCGTAATTAAATATATAAGAGTATGGTATTTACGTAACGAGAACATTTAAAAAACGAACATAATTAAACATAAACGAGTACTAAATAACAAGACACAAAACGAGGTACGGGAACCCCACGGGGAAGTCCCTACCCGCGGCCAAACAAGGGTAATGGGCCAAGCCCATTACCAATTTTACTAAAAGGAGGGTTAAGTAATTTTTACTACTCAAATCACTTTACAGAAGAATTTTAAGAAAAACCTAAAACCCTTCCTTCTTCTCCTTCTTTGTGCCGCCACCTACAAATCACCAACAAGGTGATTCCTAGATTTTGGATCTTGTTGATTTACTGTTTGTTCGTGTTTGTTCTTCACCCTCTTGATCCACGAATACGGTAAAACCTTTTTAAACCTTTTCTTTTAATTAATATTTTATTTAATTATGAACACGTGATGTTTTTTATAAAAACACATTAATTAAACATAGATCTAACATGTTTTGATCATTAATTAAATCAGAGGGTCGATTAAGGGGTGTTTGTTTTGGGCCGCAGGATGCAACTGACCCCAAGGGGGGTTTCGGTTTGTTTTAGCCGACCACCACCAAGACCTTTTGGTCTTGGTTGGTGCGTGTGGGTCCCACGGCAGCAAGGGGTACCCCGATTTGGTTCGGGGTACGGTGTCGATTCATGTCCGGTTCATGTTTTTTTAAGCTTAGATCCGGATCATGGTTATGTTAGTTGTTTTTATGTTATAAACTTATGTTAAAATTAAATTAATAAAAGATGAGATTAATTTAATAACATGACTTAGGTTAATTAATTATTAATAATCATGAAATTATTTTAACCTAAGTATTTATATTATTAAGACTTATAATTAATTAATTATTTTAAAAACCATGTATATAATTAATTAATTAACATGACTTAGGTTATATTATTAACATTTAATAATACATATTTTAACCTAAGTATTTAATATATTTAATTAAAACATGTTATACTTTAATTAAATATTATAACCTATAGCTTAATTAAATTACATAAAATAATTATTAAACTATACAATATATCATATGACTTAGAAAATAATCATGAAAACACTTAGGCTTATTTACTTAGCTTATTTAACCAGCTTATTTCTAATTATGGAAACTTTCTATTTTTAGAAACTTAATTAAATAAGGCAGCTAATTTATTTATGGAAACCAGCTATTTTTAGAAACTTATTTATTTAAGGCAGCTAATCTATTTATGGAAACTTATTTAATTAAGGCAGCTAATCTATTTATGGAAACTTTCTATTTTTAGAAACTTATCTATTTTAAGCAGTAAATCTATTTTTGGAAACTTTCTATTTTTGGAAACTTTCTATTTTTGGAAACTTTCTATTTTTGGTAACTTTCTATTTTTGGAAACTTCCTATTTTAGAAAACCTGCTATTTTTGGAAAGTTACTTATTATTACACAGTAAGTATAATAACACATGAAATACCAGAAATACTTAATCAGATTAAGCAGAGTATAAGATTTAATACAGTTTAAGGCTTTAAACAGTAAAATATAGTAAGAACACATAAAATAAGCTAAGACATGACGTAAAACCAGCTATGTAATTAGTAAGCAGATACTTATTTCATGTACGTATTTATGTAGCACTAGTGTTTCGGAAGTAGGATTCTCGCAGTTCATCGTTCTCGTTCACTGGACATAAGGTACGGATTCCCGTCCTTTTAGTATGGACATTCTTTCCTTATTAGGATTCCCCATATGCAGCCAACTGTTTTCCCGTATTATAAGTATGAGTTTGATTGCTTATGTTTAAATATGATTACCTATAGCCATACACATGCATGACCAGTTTCACCTAGCTATGGAGGTACCATAACCATAACATTAGAGGCACTGCTGTTATGAATTCACCACGGCGGAGTGATTGCTCGTGGCGTCCCTTCAGCTTTTGGCCATTTATTTATATTTATCATGTAGGGCGTATGGGTGCATCCTAGTTACACGTTTTTATTCAGGATTACATGGTGAATGTGGTGTGTGCCTTGCATCCTTCACAAGGAGCTGATCCCTCCTACCCATAACCAGTATATTAAATTAGAGGCAGCCCCTCTAATTTGCATGATGAGGTCACCCCTCCAATTATTCATGCACGGTGGATATTCATGACCTATATTGGCTAATGGTAAAATATGACAAACAGTTTTTATAAGATAAAGATAAGACTTTCAAACTATAAAACCAGTTTTATTAAGACTTAACCAGGTTACTCGGGACTTAGTTTCTTCCGCTGTTATTATGTTATATGCTTATCCTATTCATGTTGTATTGTACATCCGTGCACTGAGCGTATTGCTCAGCCGTTTTCCTTTTCTATGTTCCCAAAACGGCAGGTACTCAGGGACGCTCGTAGACACTAAGAGTACGTGCATATGGACTGGAAACTGTCTAGCCTTCTTTACATTATGCATTTCCTTTCTTTATGATACTTATGCTTTGGACATTGTTTAGTCCTTTTTCTTTACTATACTATGTTTGTGTGTGATGAGCTTTACTTTTGGACTACCGATGTTTGATTCCGGTATTTTCCTTTATATGGTCAAGTAATGTTTTAGACATTTTACCTTGTATGCTTTGATGACACGCCATAATTACTGTGATATTGCCATTTCCAAAATGGGGTGTTACAATTATGGTATCAGAGCTAGGTTTCGACCTGTAGGCTCTCAAATATGACCTGTGATTAGTGGGTAGTCACTACGGTCTTCCTAGAACTGACAGTTGTTTTCATGCATTCATCATTTTTAAGCATACATATATATGTCATTGTTACAGGGTTTTTGACTAAGTAATGGTTGGTACAGGACTGGCCCTATTTAGTCGCATGTGTTTTATCGAAACTTTTAGATTTGGGACCGACCCATAGGCGTCCCCTCGATATGTCTTTTGTTTTGAGTGAACTGACCAGAGGCGTTCACTCTCGAGCATACAAAGTTTTCATAAAACTGCATCATGCATTCATACACAAAAAAATTTCTTTCATAAAATTTTTCTCGTGAAATTTTTAGTATAAATTTTTTTTCTTCATGTATATAATTTATACTTTATGTTTTGAACTATTTAATTATACGTTTTATGTCATACCGTCAGATGGCAAACACAAACGATATCTGGGCAATATTTGCAGCTGCTGATGCAGAGATGCAAGACGCTCTTCTTCATAACGACGGTTATCCTACTCCGCCTAACATCTTTCCCATGGAAGGAAGGAATCGGCCCATGAGGGAATACTATAGCCTCAGACAGCGACATGAAGAAGACAGCAATGACTTCATGCAGCGTTTCCTTCGCTACACTGGTGTCCTGAGAGCAGCTGCGGGCACCACTGAAGAACAAGCAATACATTTTCGTTGGGCTCTAAATCCAAGTATTGCAAATAACTTGTCAGGTGCTCCGTTGGATACGGTCGCACAAGTGGCCGATGCAGCACGGAAACTGGAGATGCTGCAGGAGAGGGATGAGTTTGGGGAAGCTGAAAGACCCGACAAGAGGTAAACCTTCGTATTCAAGCGGTGACCAATCCGTATACTTTCCATATGTTAATTATTCATCTCTTAAACTGTATCTTCCAGGCAGAAAACTGGGGACCGGTCTCAGCCGGCTACTCAGTAGCAGCCTCATCAGCCCAAGGGAAACGGTCATACTAATGACCGATCTGCTACGGATAGGCGTGGCGGTAATGACAATTACCGTAACAACGCCGGGCAATCCAGCGACAGCAGGTCCTAATACTTACGAAATTCCTTATGTTTACGTTATAACTCATATTCTGACACTTTAGCAAACTTCTACCAGGAACCATGGAAACGGTAGGGACCAGAACCAGAGAGGTTCACAGCCTAGCCGTCCAGCTATCACTGGTATTCAATCTTATGATTATCCGCTTCGTCCTTTGTAACCAAATATTATGTCTCATGTAAAATGTTTTATCAGGTCCTCAGCCAGCCAGAGCACCTGCTGGAGGATACTCTCATCCTCTTTGCTCTACTTGCCACCGTAGGCACCCAGGACCATGTCGCCGTAATACTGACGCTTACTTCAAGTGTGGTCTCCCTGGCTATATTATGAAGGATTGCCGTAAGGGCGAGATGGAGGGTACATCGGGACATGCTGATACCAAGCCGCCTCCTACTGCCGGGCGTGTCTACACGACATCTCGAGACCAGGCCAACAAGTCTACAGGTACCATCACTGGAATCTTGTATATGTATGGTCGCGCTGCATGTGTTCTTTTCGATACAGGTGCTACTCACTTGGTTATTTCTACTACTTATGCTAAGAACATTAGGATGCCTCCATTGCCACTAGAAAATAAGCTTACTATTTCCACGCCTTTGAGGGACTCTGTATTAATCACTCATGTATACAAGAGTCTTCCCCTAGAATTTGATGATAAGGTTCGACCTGTCGACGCACTTCCGCTGGACATGAATGACTTCGACATGATTTTGGGCATGGATTGGCTATCCAAGTATCATGCTACCATAGACTGCCATTCATATCGAGTTATCTTCGGTGATGTCAATGCACCAGAGTACATTCATAACGGGTTCATACCCGGACGGTCTGTACAAGTCATATCCACCCTGCAAGCGCGTGCACTACTGTCACATGGCTGCGAGGGTTATCTAGCTACGGTTCACGACATAGATGCTGAATCTTCATCGATTCAGGATCAACCAATAGTGTCGGAATTTCAAGACGTGTTTCCAGCAGAACTTCCGGGCATACCACCTGCACGGGAAGTGGAATCTAGTATCGAACTGGTTCCAGGAGCTGAACCAATCTCTAAGGCTCCTTATCGCATGGCTCCCATAGAGCTGAAGAAGCTAAAGGATCAACTGCAAGAACTTCTCGAACGAGGCTTCATTCGACCGAGCGCATCTCCATGGGGCGCGCCGGTCTTATTTGTTAAGAAGAAGGACGACAGTATGCGTCTTTGAATAGACTATCGCGAGCTCAACAAGATTACCATTCGGAATAGGTATCCGCTGCCACGCATTGACGATCTGTTTGACCAACTCCAAGGGGCCAAACACTTCTCCAAGATCGATCTTAGGTCAGGCTATCACCAGCTACGAGTCAAGGAGCAGGATATTGCTAAGACTGCCTTTCGTACTTGTTATGGCCACTACGAGTTTGTAGTTATGCCATTTGTCCTGACAAATGCTCCAACAGTGTTCATGGATTTGATGAACATAATCTTCCATGAATTTCTGGACAAGTTCGTCATTGTTTTCATCGATGACATCCTGATTTTCTCAAAGTCCAAGGAGGAACACGAAGACCATCTTCGTACAGTACTACATATTCTTTGCCAGAAGTAGCTGTATGCTAAATTCTCCAAGTGTGAGTTCTGGTTAGACAAAGTGGCATTCTTAGGTCACACTGTATCAGCAGAAGGAATCACTATGGATCCAGCGAAGGTTGAGGCCATCACTAAGTGGCCAAGGCCGACATCAGCGACGGAAGTCCGCAGTTTCTTAGGCTTAGCTGGCTATTACCGTAGGTTCGTGGAGAACTTTTCCCGCCTAGCACTACCATTGACCAAACTGATGCGGAAAGGGGAGAAATTCGTCTGGACTTAAGATCGAGAGAAGAGCTTTGAAGACCTGAAGCAGAAGCTAGCATCTGCACCTATTCTTACTCTACCATCTGGTACGGGTGGATTTCAAATCTACAGCGATGCATCGGGGAAGGGACTTGGCTGTGTTCTCAAACAACATGGGAAAGTGATCGCGTACGCTTCACAACAGCTTAAGCCTTATGAAGAGAATTACCCCACGCACGATTTGGAACTTGCGGCAGTCGTGTTTGCATTGAAGATATGGAGACACTACTTATATGGAGAATCATGTGACATTTTCACGGACCACAAGAGCTTGAAGTATATCTTCACTCAAAGTGAATTGAACATGAGGCAGAGGAGATGGTTAGAGCTGTTGAAGGATTATGACATTAATCTACAGTATCATCCCGGAAAGGCAAATGTAGTAGCAGATGCCCTTAGTAGGAAGTTCGGAATGATCAGCAGCATTAGAATCGAAGAGGAAATCATAAGAGACTTGGAGCGACTAGACATCGAGATCATGGTACGTGGACAGCACGGTTACTGGGCTAATCTTAGAGTAGAACCCGAGTTACTATCTAAGATCAAGGAAGCTCAGAAGGATGACGGAGAAATCTGGGCGATAATACAAAATTTGGAGAAGCAGACAGAATTCAGAGTAGATGCAGATGGTATCGTATGGCAGGGCACAAGACTTTGTGTTCCTGATGACCAAGAACTACGGGAAGCTTTGCTAGCAGAAGCTCATAGCTCCCCATTCTCGATACATCCTGGTTCGACTAAAATGTACCATGACATCAAACAATACTTTTGGTGGAGTGGTATGAAACAGGATGTGGCCACTTACGTCTCCAAATGTCATACCTACCAGCAGGTTAAGATCGAGCATCAGCGATCTGGCGGTCTCCTTCAACCGTTAGATATTCTAGAGTGGAAGTGGGACAAAATCACCATGGATTTTCTTACCGGTCTTCCGCCTACCAAAAGGAAGCACGATGCAATTTGGGTTATCGTTGATCGACTTACCAAATCAGCTCATTTCTTACCGATCCGCAAGGAAGATCCGGTAAGTAAACTCGCAGATACGCACAGACGAGAGATCATGAGACTACACGGTGCACCATCCAACATCGTCTCAGACAGAGATCCTCGATTCACTTCGCGCTTTTGGAGAAGTCTGCAGAAAGCTTGGGGTACACAACTTAAGCTTAGCACGGCTTTTTATCCTCAAACGGACAGACAGTCGGAGCGAACCATTCAGACATTGGAGGATATGTTGAGGTCATGTGCGTTGGAATGGACGGGTGATTGGGACGAATACATCTGTTTGGTGGAGTTTGCATACAACAACAACTGGCACGCAAGCATCAAGTGTGCTCCATTTGAGATGTTGTATGGCAGGAAGTGTCGCGCCCCAATCTACTGTGATCAGGTTGGCGAGCGAACACTCGAAGGACCAGAAATTATAGAGATGACAAACGAGAAGATCGCAGTAGCTAGGCAGAAAATTCAGGACGCACAATTACGTCAAAAGAGTTACGCCGACAAGCATCGTAGGGATTTACACTTTAATGTAGGAGATCATGTCTTCCTTAAGGTTTTGCCGGCACGTGGTGTTAGACGCTTTGGGATTAAAGGGAAGCTCAGTCCTCGTTTCATCGGACCGTTTGATATCATTGAACGAGTCGGTGAAGTATCTTACCGATTGGCGTTACCTCCGCAGCTTTCGCATGTGCACAATGTGTTTCATGTGTCCTTACTCAGAGGGTATCAATATCATCCCCTTCACATGGTTCAGTATCCACTGGAACAGATACGTGAAGATCTCACTTTTATAGAAGAACCCGAACGAGTTCTTGACAGGCAAGAACGAGTCATGAGAAAGAAGACGATTCCATTCGTCAAAATTCTATGGAGGGATCATACCGAGCGGGAAGCCACTTGGGAAACGGAGGAGTATATCCGGGCTTCTTATCCTCATTTCATATTTTGAATTCGGGTATGTTCTTCTTTTCCATTTTACTTTATCTATAATTCGGGGACGAATTATTCTTTTTAGGGGGGGAAGAGTTGTAAAACCCGCATGCTTTTACCATGCATAGTACCCTTAGGATCGTACGTACTAGTTAAAAAACTTTCCTAATATAGCATGATTACGATTACGTATTAGGAGTTTACGTATTACGTACGTGTTAGAACACGATAAGTATTTTATATGCACGATCACGTAATAATTATTTAGCAATAATTAATGACAAACATACAATCACGAAATCACGAACGTAATTAAAACACGAGCTACTATTAATTACGTATATATATTTAATACGAGCGTAATAAAATATATAAGAGTATGGTATTTACGTAACGAGAACATTTAAAACACGAACATAATTAAACATAAACGAGTACTAAATAACAAGACATGAAACGAGGTACGGGGACCCCACGGGGGAGTCCCTACCCGCGGCCAAACAAGGGTAATGGGCCAAGCCCATTACCAATTTTACTAAAAGGAGGGTTAAGTAATTTTTACTACTCAAATCACTTTACAGAAGAATTTTAAGAAAAACCTAAAACCCTTCCTTCTCCTCCTTCTTTGTGCCGCCACCTACAAATCACCAACAAGGTGATTCCTTGATTTTGGATCTTGTTGATTTATTGTTTGTTCGTGTTTGTTCTTCACCCTCTTGATCCACGAATACGGTAAAACCTTTTTAAACCTTTTCTTTAATTAATCTTTTATTTAATTATGAACACGTGATGTTTTTTTTATAAAAACACATTAATTAAACATAGATCTAACATGTTTTGATCATTAATTAAATCAGAGGGTCGATTAAGGGGTGTTTGTTTTGGGCAGCAGGATGCAACCGACCCCAAGGGGGGTTTCGGTTTGTTTTAGACGACCACCACCAAGACCTTTTGGTCTTGGTTGGTGCGTGTGGGTCCTACGGCAGCAAGGGGTACCCCGATTTGGTTCGGGGTACGGTGTCGATTCATGTCCGGTTCATGTTTTTTTAAGCTTAGATCCGGATCATGGTTATGTTAGTTGTTTTTATGTTATAAACTTATGTTAAAATTAAATTAATAAAAGATGAGATTAATTTAATAATATGACTTAGGTTAATTAATTATTAATAATCATGAAATTATTTTAACCTAAGTATTTATATTATTAAGACTTATAATTAATTAATTATTTTAAAAACCATGGATATAATTAATTAATTAACATGACTTAGGTTATATTATTAATATTTAATAATACATATTTTAACCTAAGTATTTAATATATTTAATTAAAACATGTTATAATTTAATTAAATATTATAACCTATAGTTTAATTAAATTACATGAAATAATTATTAAACTATACAATATATCATATGACTTAGAAAATAATCATGAAAACACTTAGGCTTATTTAACCAGCTTATTTCTAATTATGGAAACTTCCTATTTTTAGAAATTTAATTAAATAAGGCAGCTAATTTATTTATGGAAACCAGCTATTTTTAGAAACTTATTTATTTAAGGCAGCTAATCTATTTATGGAAACTTATTTAATTAAGGCAGCTAATCTATTTATGGAAACTTTCTATTTTTAGAAACTTATCTATTTTAAGCAGTAAATCTATTTTTGGAAACTTTCCATTTTTTGAAACTTTCTATTTTTGGAAACTTTCTATTTTTGGAAACTTTCTATTTTTGGAAACTTTCTATTTTTGGTAACTTTCTATTTTTGGAAACTTCCTATTTTAGGAAACCTGCTATTTTTGGAAAGTTACTTATTATTACACAGTAAGTATAATAAAACATGAAATACCAGAAATACTTAATCAGATTAAGCAGAGTATAAGATTTAATACAGTTGAAGGCTTTAAACAGTAAAATATAGTAATAACACATAAAATAAGCTAAGACATGACGTAAAACCAGCTATGTAATTAGTAAGCAGATACTTATTTCATGTACGTATTTATGTAGCACTAGTGTTTCGGAAGTAGGATTCTCGCAGTTCATCGTTCTCGTTCACTGGACATAAGGTACGGATTCCCGTCCTTTCAGTATGGACATTCTTTCCTTATTAGGATTCCCCGTATGCAGCCAACTGTTTTCCCGTAGTATAAGTATGAGTTTGATTGCTTATGTTTAAATATGATTACCTATAGCCATATACATGCATGACCAGTTTCACCTAGTTATGGAGGTACCATAACCATAACATTAGAGGCACTGATGTTATGACTTCACCACGGCGGAGTGATTGCTCGTGGCGTCCCTTCAGCTTTTGGCCATTTATTTATATTTATCATGTGGGGCGTATGGGTGCATCCTAGTTACACGTTTTTATTCAGGATTACATGGTGAATGTGGTGTGTGCCTTGCATCCTTCACAAGGAGCTGATCCCTCATACCCATAACCAGTATATTAAATTAGAGGCAGCCCCTCTAATTTGCATGATGAGGTCACCCCTCCAATTATTCATGCACGGTGGATATTCATGACCTATATTGGCTAATGGTAAAATATGACAAACAGTTTTTATAAGATAAACATAAGACTTTCAAACTGTAAAACCAGTTTTATTAAGACTTAACCAGGTTACTCGGGACTTAGTTTCTTCCGTTGTTATTATGTTATATGCTTATCCTATTCATGCTGTATTGTACATCCGTGCACTGAGCGTATTGCTCAGCCGTTTTCCTTTTCTATGTTCCCAAAACGGCAGGTACTCAGGGATGCTCGTAGACATTAAGAGTACGTGCATATGGACTGGAAGCTGTCTAGCCTTCTTTACATTATGCATTTCCTTTCTTTATGATACTTATGCTTTGGACATTGTTTAGTCCTTTTTCTTTACTATACTATGTTTGTGTATGATGAGCTTTACTTTTGGACTACCGATGTTTGATTCTGGTATTTTCCTTTATATGGTCAAGTAATGTTTTAGACATTTTACCTTGTATGCTTTGATGACACGCCATAATTACTGTGATATTGCCATTTCCAAAATGGGGTGTTACACATATGCTCTAAGATTATTGTAGAGATGATCAAATGGAATTGTTTCCAAATCATCTCTTGTGATGAAGTGCATAGCCATTGCTTTCCACTCTGGTGGAACACTTTTTAAGAATTTTAGATTAGCTTCTTCATTTGGAATTACTTGTCCATAAACTGCTAACTGAATAAGAAACTTGCTGAACCTTCCATATCCACCATGTATTCCCTCCATACTGGTAATTGAGAAGTTGTCAAATTCTTGCTTAAGAACAATCTTCTTGATTTTCTTAGATTTGTCATTGCCTCCAAATCTAAGTTTTATAGCATCCCACATAGCTTTGGCATCTTTATAATGGTGAAAGCTTGGTAGAATGTCTTCAGAAAGAGCCATAGCCAAAGCAGTTCTGGCTTTTCTTTCTCTGATCTCTGCTTGTATCTGCTCAGCAGTCACAGCAGGTAGAGCATAGCATGTACCATCTGGCAACCAGTGTAGCTTCTTTGGTGTATTCCCATTCTTGATAACTTGCCACACAGTATGATCTGTGTGATTCAAGTAATGTTCCATCTACATAGCCCAAGTCTCATAATTGTCACCTTTGAGAACTGGGAGTTTAACAGCAGATAGAGTAGGAGAAGGTGTTGGTGTAGAGGTAGCTACATCATTCACGACTTGAGCACCTTGTGTTGGTGCAGGATGCATAACTTGTGGTTGTCCTTGTGGTAGAACAGGATCAGTGTTCTGAACATCATCCAAGTGAGCATTAACACCATCTGGTTGAGACATTGAGATTTGGTATGTGTGGAGTGTATGGGTTCGTGTTCTTATTTTTCAGAGTTTCTCAACAAGCTCTGATACCACTTGTTGATCCCTTTGGTTGGATCTATATTCTGTTAAGAATTAGTATAATAGTTTGTAATCAAACTAAAACACTTTGAGCACTCTTAGTAACACTAAATAAGTTATGCAGAATCTAACTTATAAAGCACAGAAGAACATAATTACTTTTAACTATTCGATTCTTTTATTAATCGACTTGTATGAGGTACATAAAAGACATTGTACCTATGTTCCTTTTATAGAGTAAGGAACCCTAGAAACCTTAGAATATTATATAAAGATAACTATATCATAGACGATATATTATCAATATTCTAACTATTTAGGTATATCACATAAGATATACTCTAACTATAACTATGACATATCTTATACAAAGATATATTTGTCCTAATCATCATAGCAGTACTTACTTTATAAGTAGCAGTACTTACTATGTGCCGCGTTAACACTAACGGTACTTACATAACACTAACAGTACTTGGAATATACTAACGGTACTTGACACTTAACAAATAATTCCCAACAAATCGTTATTCGCGTCCGGAGACATTCAAAGGTATACCAAAATTTACTCAAATAAAGTTGGTCGAGGAGAAAGTATAAAAACACTAGAACTTCCAAGTATGATATCAATAGTCAGTAACTAGAAGAGCGGTAAATAGAATTATATCATGAGAGAAAATGAGGTAACAAGTAGAGCAAAGCTTATTGAGTAAAGAAAAATAGATTGTACTCGCAGGCACGTAATTCGTTCAAGAAAAGATTAGGAAACATATGCATTTGTCATGAACTTGTACAACTTGCATAACGCATAAAAGTTTTCATAGTTTTATTTTACCAAGATTTTTAAGGTGACTACAATTCAGCCTCGCATGGCTCCTTCTAAATTACGCATAGTTGATCAAGCCATGCATAATTTAGGACTAGCAATGCGATGCTCAATTTCGTCAAGCCAGTGTTATATTTCTTATATATATATATATATATATATATATATATATATATATATATATATAAACAACATGCCATTTGTAAAACTGAATTTAATATGATTTATGAAATTTTTCGCAAGTAATTCGCTTGATATTTAAATCAACAACTTTAATGTTTCAAGAATTCTTTATAAGACCAATGTAAAACTATTTGTGAAATTCATCGTAAAACAATGTCAAATAACTTTATAAAGTATTTTTCAAGTATCTTATAAGGCCCAGTAGTACAAATTGGTAAAATTATTCATAAAAACAATGATAATTATATATATATATATATGGTAACATGATGATATCTTATAAAGTAGCGAGTGGGTTACACGGGAGTAGTAAACAATAATTAATTAGAAAATTGATGAATGCTTACATGATGATAGAATTTCAAAAGGTTTAGCCAAAATCGTCAAGCGACATGTATTAAAAATGATGGCAAAAGATGTGAAAATAAAAACTTCAAGTCTCGATGCAAATCGTTGGTACTATAGAGGAAAAGAAATAATATAGCGAATAATAAGTGACGTATAGAATAAAGGGTAAAGGAATCTATATGTGTGCACATCAAAAATTATTCGACATAAGTATGCTTTCAAGAAGTAGAATATCAATTTCAACACTAGTTCCTTTGCGGTAGGCGTAAAACGACATTCCAAAAAACTTTCGTGTTCGGACCGACAACTGTATTAGACCATAAAATGAAAATTTTACCCCCTGCAGTTCTACATCAGCACCAAGTTTTCATATATGCAGAAAACTAATTTTAATTTTTACAAAATTCATATGAGCGTAACTTGCTCGTTTTTAAAAGTTACGAGTCGAATTTTATGTCCAAACGACCGTATCCACAAGTAGAAACATATTTTTAAGTCTAAAGTTTAAACGAATATTTTCTCGACATCATTAAATTACCTGTAAATTTTCTACAAAAAGTATTTTTTCGACACACCTCGAAGTTAATCAAACTTCATAACGACCTGGAATTTATGTACAGACATGACTTATAGATTCCATAAAGACGAAAGAGAATAGATTGTATAATTAAGCATATAAAGAAAAACATAGTATAAAACTGGTTTATGAATACCAACGATAATCTAAGAAATAAAAAACGGCGCATGACATCCGTGTCTTCGATTTCAAGATGCAATGCAAGAAGGTCTATTGACGGCGTGATTAAACACAAAACACATCGAGAAATAAATGGAACATTAACAAGTCGCACTCCTGGAGAAAGGAGGTTTAATGAATAGGGAGGATACAAGTTTATAGAAGTAGAATCGTATTCCAAACGATCGCTACATAATAGAGGATGAATTACAAGATGAAGATGGTGTTTTCAAGGTACAAACGGACGTTGAAATTCGAAGTCGAAATGTAGAATGGTCAATGAAGTAATATTTAATCGATAAACAAGTGTCGCGTAAAACGGTAACGTAAAGGTTAATCAAGGTTACGAAAACGCGTGATATTATTCAACACAGATTCAAGGAATGCTTTGAGATGTGTGACTTTCACGATGTCCTTTAGTCTTTTTCGGAGAGACATTGAGCTACACAATGGTCGATAGACAAATTTTTTTTAAAGACATCCAATCACAAATGGTCGGAAAACATTTTGGATATCTAATAAGATATCTTAAAAGAGTTAAACAATGAAGGTAACACACACGGTAGAAAAATGAAAATCAGAAGTTTCATTGAAAGCTTAATATGAGCAAAATCTCATATCAATTAATCAATAAATCACCCTAAAACACATGGAAAATACCTAACTTTTGTGCTATAAAGCAGAATTATATGGTATGTTTGGTGTTTGTGCTCAAATAGGTAACAAGGATACAATTTCAAGCAAACAAGAGGAAATCAAGCTCATTTATGATGAAAAGACAAAAGAAGTATCAAAGATGACAAGTCATTTGAAGAAGAAGGACATATCTTGACAATACTCAAAAGTTGAGGGACTTAAATGCAAACTTTGGAAAAGTCAAGATCAAAGTCAAACTTAGTCAAACTTCAAGTCAACCAAGTCAAGGGAGTCAAATGAACAAGAATGCAAGTCAAAGGACTAAAATTCCCATTGGAATGAAGATTAGAGCTCATTTTGATAATCTGCTAAAGACAAGGGACTGAAAGTGTCAAATATGCATTAACTTTGATATTGATCTGTGTCACTTGCCTTCTAGCCAATCAAAATACAAGAAACTTGAGTTGTGGATCACCAGCTGGACTGCCACCTCACACCCTCATTTAATAAACGGATCTCCCAACAGTGCTCCCTACTTTCTTTTCTTTAGCCAATCAGAATTTGCCACCCAATAATATCAATTATCCAAAATGGATAATGATCCGTGTACTAAGCTGAAAACCAATAAAATAAAGACACGTGTCACTCTCTTCTTCAAATGAGCCCAGAACGTGGATTTGGCTACAATGCGTTTCACAACTAACTTTCTACATGAAAAGTGCTCGAAATGGAGAGACGAATTTAACCACACAAGTTAATTAAGCTGAAGATTAAAGGAGAAGAAAACCCCTTTCTTGTTCTTGGGATGAAATCTGCAATTTACCAGCTTTGGACACATAGCATCTTCCCATTGGTTGAGACACGTCAGACTTCCCCAAATCTTCATCACCAACCTCAATAAATAGGATATTGTATCTTCATTTTCAACAAGTAGCTAAGTGTGAAAAAACTCACACACTTTAGATTTTCTCTCCAATTCTGTTCTTTCATTCAGTTAGCAACAACTCTTAAGTGGTTGACACATACTTAAGAGTTGGTTAGAAGTTAGTTAATACAGTTGTAACTACTTTACCTTCATCAATCAATAAAAACACAAAAATATCCATTTCCTCTTCTCTATTTTTCAATTCACTTATTCATACCTGCAATCCTGTTACTGTTTGTGATTTCATTGATCTTAAGTGATCAATGGAGTAATTTTGATACATTTTGGAAGTTACCTCAAGTTTTCTAGCAAGATCAGTCAAGTTCCAGTTCATGAGTAGCAATTTGGTGCAGATTGGTTTGATTTGTTCAGAAAAAGATTTTGGAGGTGATAATATGGTTAATGGTGGTGTTCCTATGGGGATCTTGTAGATTCTAGTTGGCTCAGCGCCACACTACTCCTTCAGTGGAGGCTTCTAGCTAAAAAGTTTGTTAAATTATGTTTTAAGTTCCACTCAAGTGAAGATTGCATGCTTAATTCTTAGTGTAAACACTTTGTGCTGTTATGATCATGTGTTGAGAAACGTTTAGTGTAAACTGGATTGATTTGATAGTTTTTGAGTAGACTTGTAGCCTTTAGTCTGTTATTACTTGAATTGAGTTCTGTTTTCATCAGTCAAGTGCTTTTGAGGGCATTTTGTGTTTAATCCTGTTAATTAGTCTGTTATTAGTTCATTTACCCTTCATTTTACTCATAGAACATGTCTTGATAGAGGTAATAGCTTAATTCACTTTCTTACTTAAATCTGCTTTGTAAAAGTTCATCATATCTTGATAAGTAGTGTTTGGATCTGCATAGTTTATGTGATAAAAGTTTGTTAATCCTGTTAAGTCTTGCTCATTTTCATTCAGTAAACTAGTTGAAACAACTTTGTTTGGTTTTGAAGTCAAAACTTAGGTCAAAAAGGCAATTGGTTAACAAAAAGTATGGGTCAAAGTCTGTTTTCATTTTCATTCAGAAACTAGCTCATTTCAAATCCATGCTATTCCTTCATTTCTTAACCAAATTACTTGAAACAAGTTTCTAGTTAAGCTTAACATCTAAGGATCAAATCTGTGCAAGGAAATTCTACAGTCTTTAGATTTCAGTGAGAAATCAGCTTATTAATAAGCTGATTAGCAAAGTCAAGTTTCTGTAAAGAGAAGTGAACTGTTTTCTTATACAACCAATTCTACTTCATAAAAGTTCCCATTTTTCTTCATAAACTTGTTTAGAAACATGTCTTGAGTAGTTTTGTAAATTTTCAGCTTTTTCATAATTTTGGTCAAACTTGGTCAAATAAGCACTTGAGTGCTTAATTCCATTTTCCTGCTTATCCAGTACATCATTTTCAAAAAGAAAAGACATTCCATACTCTTAATAAGCTGATTGATAAGTTTGAGCATTAAAATCTGAATGTACAAGTCTGGATTTTTGGTTAGCTTAATGTTGGCTTATTGGAATAAGCTTATCTTAAGTTCTACTTGGTTTTAAGCAGTTTCCTCATACAAGCCTAGCTACTTTTTCATTTCAAGTCTTTTGAAACGAGTTTGAGCTTATTTGCTTCAGAATTGAGATCATACGAGCTTATTCTTTATTGTAAGCCCGTTTTTGATAAAAAGTTTCCATAAATTACATCTTGGTCCTTGTAGATTGAATATGTTTGTGTTTGTTGCCAATTTTACAAGTAATTAGGGTTTGCTAGATTACACCCCTTTAACTTTTAGTAACTTGCCATTTTCAGTTAGGAAGTTTGTGAGTTTGTTAAAAGTTAGTTACTAGTTTGTTAGCATTTACATTTTAGGTCCTTTTACTTTCTAAACTTTACATTTCAAGCTTTGTACTTTCAATTACTTTACATTTTGAGCACTTAACTTTCATGTTTTTACAATTTGAACCTTTGTGAATAATATTTGGTAATTGCTAAGTGTTTTACGGATATATAGCTTAATATTTTTCACCATTTTTACTTGTTGTTTGAAATAGACATAGTATATCCAAAAAACCCTATCAACCAAGAACAATTATAAACTTGAGATTTTTAGGACTTTCAATTGGTCAAGAATCGAGAGAAAACGAACTTCAATATACTCAATTTCAAATGGCGCCGCTTCTGGTTCTTTGACTTTACGAGAGACTATTGATTGACGGTTTTCATTGGCTTTTTGGATCTGTTCACCCCGTGAACGTTATTTTTACGTATAATAAATCAAAACCATAAAAAAATGAAAAATATAAAAATATAAAAACTAAAAAATAACAAAAACAATTCTTTTCCTAAAGAATTGACCAAAAAAATAAAAAAAATCAAAAAGCAATCTTTTTCCTAAGAGATTGCAACCAAAAATATAAATTATTGGATTTCCTCGGTTTTTACGTACATATAGTATTTTCTTTAGAAACCCAATAAATACAAAAATATTTTCTCTATATTATTATATGTAGATACGTATACGTATAAGAACAACCAATACACATATCTCCATAAGTATTGCTTTTGCAATACATCGTGTTAGGGAGCGTTCCGGTCCTTGACACGTGTATCGATAAAATTTAATTAAGCAAGAATAGATAAATATTTCCAATAGGCAATAATTCAAAGAATACAAACTACAAAGTGAATAGAAAGGCGATGTGCTATAAAATGCCATCTAAGGGTTAATAGGTACTTAAGTGCTTCGCGCCACCTAACCCCCCGTTCACTAGTGCGTATTCTAAGAAGGAAGGCTTGATTGGGGGTCTTGCACCCATGTAGTAATTGCATATATTATACTTTCTTGTGGATATTTCATATTGAATCTCGAAGAGGATAACCCCTTCTTCTTCAAAGTCGAACAAGAGCTTCTCTCTCACTCCTTTTATTGATTTGCATGCTCACTCGCGGGCGTGCACAAATACCATTTGGTGTACAACCCCTTCCTCCCAAAAGGAAGAAAAAGAGAAAGAGTAAAAACACCACCGTCCATCAAGCCGATCCCGAGAATCGTGCTTTGATCCACACACAACAAGAAGCCATGGCCGGCGTTGACACTCGACCTTTGATGGAGAACTTGCAATCCAATGTGCAAGGATATGCCGATGCTATCAAGATACCCGATATTCCCGCAAACACCTTTGAGCTAAAGACATCTATGATTAACTTGGTTTCAAACACACCATTTTTTGGGAATAAGAATGATAATCCACATGATCACCTTAAGAAGTTTCTTGCTCTTTGCAACACCATTAAGTACAATGGAGTTCCCCATGATGCCATTAAGTTGATATTGGTACAAATTTCACTAGAGGGATATGCCAAGCATTGGTTAGATACACAACCACCCGAGAGCATTACTACATGGATTGTTTCAATAAGAAGTTTTTGAACAAGTTCTTTCCTCCATCTAAGACCACAGATTTGAGAAACTTAATTATAGGCTTTCAACAAAAACCTAGTCAAACCTTTAGTGATGCTTGGGAGGAGTTCAAGGAGTTATTGAGAAAATGCCCCAATCATGGATTCGATGAGGTTCACCAAATCAACACTTTCTATGATGGATTAAGACCACACCACCAAGATTCACTTAATTCTTCCTCGGGCGGAAATATTCTTGCTAAATTCATTCAAGAAGCTTGGGACATTATTGAGACCAAATCAATGGTGCAAACTAACACACAATTTGAAGAAAGGGTTCATGTTTTCCAAAATAGTTCTCAAACACCTTGTGATAACCAATTCCTTAAGAGTCACCAAGAGATACTCCAAAGATTTGATAAGAATAAAGAGATGCATCTTAAGGAAAGTCAAGAATTAATCCAAGCCATTAAGGGCCTTTCGTTAAACAATTCCACCAATGATGTGCATGCTATTACTCTTTCATGTGAGACTTGTGGAGGTCCCCATTCCTATCAACAATGTGACAAAGTTCAAGGTTATCAAGGGGAGTGTTATGCTTACCAAGAAGAACATAGAGAACATTTCAAACCCAACATCAATCAAAACAACCTTTCTTACAAGTCTCAAAACTACCTTGCTCCACCGGGATTCCCACCCCATCCACCAACCCTTACGCAACCCAATCCCCCTCAATTGTTACAAAGGAACCAAGGGCCAAGACCACAATATCAAGGGAACAACTACAAAGCACCCAACAACTTTCAAAATCAAGCAAATAACTTTCATTCACTAAATCAAGGATTTAACCCACCACTACCATCCTTCCCAAATCAAGGATACCCTCAAGTTCAAAATCAAGGATATGGGCCACATGATACTCATGAGTATGTTGAAAGGAGAATTCGTGAAAGTGAGAAGAGAATGCAAGAGCAAATGAAACTTACAATAGAGGAGCAAACTAAGAGGCTTTTGATGGCATTTAATCAAAGACCATAAGGGGCTTTACCTTCTAACACACAAACAAACCCGAGGGCTAATGTCAATGCTATCACAACAAGAAGTGGCAAGAAAACTCATGATCCTTCACCACCCAAACCTACTTTGGTAAAGCCTACTTTGATTCCTTCTTGCGATAAGCCTTCTACATCTAGTTCACCATCCTCAAGCTCTACTACTTCCACAACTACACCTTTTCAACCTATACCCACTTCTCCTTTACCTTCCACACCTATTCATGAAGAAACCAACAAAGAAAATCCTTCCACAACCACTCAACCATAACCAAAAATAAGTCTCCCTTACCTATCAAGATTGAGAAAGGAAAAGCTTAAGAACAAGGATGATATACAAGTCTCAAACTTTTTGAGGATGTTCAAACAACTTAACATAAACATCTCATTTGCGGAAGCCTTAGCCAATATGCTTAAGTTTGCTAAGATGATCAAGCACTTACTTTCTAACGAGGAGAAATTGGTGGATTTGCCTAATGCTTCCTTAAATGAAAATTGCTCCGTGGTTTTGCTTAAGAAGTTGCCTACTAAGCTTGGAGATCCGGGGAGGTTTTCGATTCCTTGCAATTTTCCGGGGGTGGAAAATTGCATGGCATTAGCGGATTTAGGAGCAAGCATAAATCTCATGCCATTATCGGTTTGGAAGAGACTTTCACTTCCCGAGCTCACTCCTACTAAGATGACTCTTGAGTTGGCCAACCGTACTATAGCGTATCCGGTGGGAATTGCGGAGGATGTTTTTGTTGGGGCTGATAGATTTACCTTTCCCGCGGACTTTGTGGTGGTTGATTATGATATGGATCTGAGAGTTCCTTTGATTGTTGG
Organism: Glebionis coronaria; assembly: GCA_025667525.1. Classification (NCBI taxonomy): domain Eukaryota; kingdom Viridiplantae; phylum Streptophyta; class Magnoliopsida; order Asterales; family Asteraceae; genus Glebionis; species Glebionis coronaria. The sequence continues at coordinate 195,861,292 of CM046875.1, forward strand.
TAGGCCATTTTTGAGAACGGGTCGGACTTTTATAGATGTGGCGGAGGGTGAACTTACAATGAGGGTAGGAGATGAAAGAGTTGTGTTTAACATGGGAAAGTTGTCAAAGAAGTCTAATGAGCCCGAAGCGGTGAAGCATATTGATGTTGTGAATGAGGAAACTCAAGATGATATCCTTGATGAGTTTGTGATGGATATTTTTATGAATCTTGCTCAAGTGGAGATTATGATTTACCTCATGTTAAGACCATTGCTTCCATTACTTCATCCTTGGATTTTCATGAACCTCAAGAGCTTAACTTTGGTGATTTTGTGATTTATTCCAATCCTCTCTTTGAGACCTCATATGATAACCCATTTTTCCACCATGATGAAGACATCAATGAGGATCTTAGTGATAATGAATCTCTTCTTTGTGATACACCAACATATGATGATTATAGTGATGATGAGAACTCCACTTGTGACTTTCCATTTGTTGATGATCACAATTCCTTGAGTTTTGAGGAATCACCAATCTTTGATAGACCAATCTATGATGTTTATGGTGATGAGGAGGATTCTATCATGGATGAGAGTGATGAGTTTTTAGAGGTTGATATCCCTTTTAAGTTCACTCATGGTTATATTGATGAGGAGGGGGACATACTCTTTCTAGAATCTTTATTGCATGAGGATCCTTTACCTTCTTCCTTGTCCACCTCAACCTTTCACAGTGAAAAAGGAAAACAAGTCATGATAGTTCCTTCCAAGAGCTTGTTGTTACCCATTACTCCATAATATTTCTCTCACCATGTGAATTACAAGGGAGAATCTTCTAAGGCAACCAACACTTGTTGTTTTCCCATCAAGGAACGGATTTTTGATCCTGGCATAGAGCTTGCTAAACCATCTCAGTATCTGCCTGATGCAACAAAAGGAAAACTTGTGAAAGATTTGAGAGTATCACCTTATCACCTTTTGAAGAACATATGGGCTACCATTTTGGACAACACCACCTCACCTTTTTCACCATTGCTTGGGAAGTTAGTTGTTGAATTGTGTTATAAGTGGGATGGTAATTATGTATTTGATCCGGGGGATATTTATGGAGTTTTGATTATTGAAAACTTGTTTTACCTCATTATGGAGATTTTTCTTAAAAAGGGCAAAACTTTTCTTCTCCATGATAGGTTTTAGACACTTTTGAGTGTGGGATGAGTTGAGCTAGAGACTCCTTAAATCAAGCTTGAATAACTAGGTTTAGAGGTTTTAGACTTAGAGTGTTGTAGGTTAGAAATAAGGATGGAGAGTTTATGAGAAGTGTAGGGGAGACCTTCCTTTTGTCTTCATGTTGTTTGTAGGGTTGCTCACTCATCACGTGCTTTGGAGCTTATGGAGGAGGCCCTTGTATCCGATTCACTTTGTTACTATTGTGATTTTTCATAGACACATTGTGCTTTAAAAAATGAATTCACTATAGTTGATCTTTCCTTAGCTTGGGTTAAGAAAAGTCTATTCATTGTCATAAGTGTAGGGAAGTTTATACTTCCATGCTCTTAAATATTGAGGACAATGTTTATCTTAAGTGTAGGGGGGTCTTCTATCGAAGTGACCTTACCTAGACTTTGTCATTGACCTTCATGATAACATGGAAAATTAATTTTTCAAACATTTTTCAAATTTTTGATCTACTTTGGCCACCAAAAATATGCATTCATAATTTTTGCATAAATCATTTTTCATTTGCATAACACATTTACATTGTATATATATATTCCTTCTTTTGTTCTTTATGAAAAATATACAAAAAGAAAAAAAAATATAATATGGACATGGTTTAACAAATTTAGACTTCTTTGACATATTAGGCCCGCCATTGATATTTTGACTCAACCCGAGTTTGCTTATCTAAGCACTCTCTAGCTAGTATCTTTAACCATGCAGTCCTTCATTGGTCTATTAGGCTAAGCATCCACGAGTCTCATTATTTGAGATTTTAAATTTGTGGAGAATGGGAAATGATAGAGTTGAAGCAAGTATAAAAGGGCTAGATAAACTTCATGATAATTACTTGTGGCTAAACCCTTCTCTTCTTAACCTCTATTTTCTTCGCATGTATATATGTTAATAAATAATCAAGAACGGTTTTAATTGGTTTGTAGTCTCTTATGCATTTTTGTCTAATCATTCATGGTTTATAGAAGTATGTCTTAAGATTCTAAGTTAGAACATTTTATGTGTACTAGACTTATGTCATGCTTAATATTTAGCGGATGTTTTTTCTTTTATTCTTTTCAACTTTCCTTGTGAGGAATAAAGAAAAATAAGAGCGGCTTACAAAAAATGAGTGGCTAGAAAAAAAGAAAAAGAAAAAAAAAGAAAAAAAAATAATTATACAAGACTCCCAAGAGGGGCAGTGAAGTGTTAATTATAGTAACTATTAGATTCCAATATTACCTTGACGGGTTGTCGGGATTTAATAGTTGCTCCAATCCAATATTACCTTGACGGGTTACGGGATTGAAGATCCAAAGTCTCAAAAAGGCGACAAATGTAAATTATTGCGTGAGTTTTATTTTTCTTTCCTTAGCGAGTGTGTAACTACTTATTAATGCCTGACATGAGGATTTTACACATAAGGGCGAATGACTTATTATTCTTGAAATGGACTTATATTAATTGTGAGCGGTTTTTCAAGTAATAGATGAGAGGATTACTTAGGATGAAAACCGTCCTTCCTTATTTTTGGATTTTACATTTCTTATATTTCACGCTTCAAATAATGACAAATTTGCCTTCAAGCAATTTGATCAAATAATAACTGGTTCTACATTTAATTGTCATGAATAAGTTGATGCACCTTTTACTTATGAATGCAATGATCCCATTTTTAAGCTTGGTATGGGGAAAGTGAAACTTGAGGGTGATAAGTGACCATGGTACCAAAGCCCTACTTTAAGTCATTGATTTCTTTATGAGTTTTTCCATCAAAACCATTTCAAGAAAATTCAAAAATATATAAATAGAATTGTTTTTCTTTGCATTGCATTGAACAAAATCAAAATCATGCATCATATAGAGTAGAATAGTGTAATAGCATTCCATATTGGCCAGTGTGGGTTAATTATGAGGAAAATGTAAAATTGTGCTTTAGTATATAGCATTGCATGGGGTCATGGCAATGTTCAAGTGTAGGGGATTTGATATGAGCAAAATCTCATATCAATTAATCATTAAATCACCCTATAACACATGGAAAATACCTAACTTTTGTGCTATAAAGCAAAATTATGTGGTATGTTTGGTGTTTGTGATCAAATAGGTAACAAGGATACAATTTCAAGCAAACAAGAGGAAATCAAGCTTATTATGATGAAAAGACAAAAGAAGGATCAAAGATGACAAGTCATTTGAAGAAGAAGGACCTATCTTGATAATACTCAAAAGTTGAGGTACTTAAATGCAAACTTTAGAAAAGTCAAGATCAAAGTCAAACTTGGTCAAACTTTAAGTCAACCAAGTCAAGGGAGTCAAATGAACAAGAATGCAAGTCAAAGGACTAAAATTGCCATTGGAATGAAGATTAGAGCTCATTTTGATAATCTGCTAAAGACAAGAGACTGAAAGTGTCAAATATGCATTAACTTTGATATTGATCCGTGTCACTTGCCTTCTAGCCAATCAAAATACAAGAAACTTGAGTTGTGGTTCACCAGCTGGACTACCACCTCACACCCACATTTAATAAACGGATCTCCCAACAGTGCTCCCTACTTTCTTTTCTTTAGCCAATCAGAATTCGCCACTGAATAATATCAATTATCCAAAGTGGATAATGATCCGTGTATTAGCTGAAAACCAATAAAATAAAGACACGTGTCACTCTCTTCTTCAAACGAGCCCAGAACGTGGATTTGGCTACAATGCGTTTCACAACAAACTTTCTACATGAAAAGTGCTCGGAATGGAGAGACGAATTCAACCACACAAGTTAATTAAGTTGAAGATTAAAGGAGAAGAAAACCCCTTTCTTGTTCTTGGGATGAAATCTGCAATTTACCAGCTTTGGACACATGGCATCTTCCCATTGGTTGAGACACGTCAGACTTCCCCAAATCTTCATCACCAACCTCTATAAATAGGACATTGTATCTTCATTTTCAACAAGTAGCTAAGTGTGAAAAAACTCATACACTTTAGATTTTCTCTCCAATTCTGTACTTTAATTCAGTTAGCAACAACTCTTAAGTGTTTGATACACACTTAAGAGTTGGTTAGAAGTTAGTTAATATAGTTGTAACTACTTTACCTTCATCAATCAATAAAAACCCAAAATATCCATTTCCTCTTCTCTATTCTTCAATTCACTTACTCATACCTGCAATCCTGTTACTATTTGTGATTTCATTGATTTTAAGTGATCAATGGAGTGATTTTGATACATTTTTGAAGTTACCTCAAGTTTTCTAGCAAGATCAGTCAAGTTCCAGTTCATGAGTAGCAGTTTGGTGCAGATTGGTTTGATTTGTTCAGAAAAGCTTTTGGAGGTGATAATATGGTTAATGGTGGTGTTCCTATGAAGATCTTGTAGATTCTAGTTGGCTCAACGCAACACTACTCCTTCAGTGGAGGCTTCTAGCTAAAAAGTTTGTTAAATTCTGTTTTAAGTTCCACTCAAGTGAAGATTGCATGCTTAATTCTTAGTGTAAACACTTTGTGCTATTATGATCATGTGTTGAGAAATGTTTTAGTGTAAACTGGATTGATTTGATAGTTTTTGAGTAGACTTGTAGCCTTTAGTCTGTTATTACTTGAATTGAGTTCTGTTTTTCATCAGTCAAGTGCTTTTGAGGGCATTTTGTGTTTAAGCCTGTTAATTAGTCTGTTATTAGTTCATTTACCCTTCATTTTACTCATAGAACATGTCTTGATAGAGGTAATAGCTTAATTCACTTTCTTACTTAAATATGCTTTGTAAAAGTTCATCATAATCTTGATAAGTAGTGTTTGGATTTGCATAGTTTTTGTGATAAAAGTTTGTTAATCCTGTTATCATTCAGTAAACCAGTTGAAACAACTTTATTTGGTTTTGAAGTCAAAACTTAGGTCAAAAAGGCAATTGGTTAAGAAAAAGTATGGGTCAAAGTCTGTTTTCATTTTCATTCAAAAACTAGCTCATTTTAAATCCATGCTATTCCTTCATTTCTTAACCAAATTACTTGAAATAAGTTTCTAGTTATAGCTTAATATCTACGGATCAAATCTGTGCAAGGAAATTCTACAGTCTTTAGATTTCAGTGAGAAATCAGCTTATTAATAAGCTGATTAGCAGACTCAAGTTTCTATAAAGAGAAGTGAACTGTTTTCTTATACAACCAATTCTACTTCATAAAAGTTCCCATTTTTCTTCATAAACTTATTTAGAAACATGTCTTGAGTAGTTTTGGAAATTTTCAGCTTTTTCATAATTTTGGTCAAACTTGGTCAAATAAGCACTTGAGAGCTTAATTCCATTTTCCTGCTTATCCAGTACATCATTTTCAAAAAGAAAAGACATTCCATACTCTTAATAAGCTGATTGATAAGTTTGAGCATTACAATCTGAATGTACAAGTCTGGATTTTTGGTTAGCTTAATGTTGGCTTATTGGAATAAGCTATCTTAAGTTCTACTTGGTTGTAAGCAGTTTCCTCATACAAGCCTAGCTACTTTTTCATTTCAAGTCTTTTGAAACGAGTTTGAGCTTATTTGGTTCAGAATTGAGATCATACGAGCTTATTCTTTGTTGTAAGCCCGTTTTTTATAAAAAGTTTCCATAAATTGCATCTTGGTCCTTGTAGATTGAATTTGTTTGTGTTTGTTGCTAATTTTGCAAGTAATCAGGGTTTGCTAGATTACACCCCTTTAACTTTCAGTAACTTGTCATTTTCAGTTAGGAAGTTTGTGAGTTTGTTAAAAGTTAGTTACTAGTTTGTTAGAATTTACATTTTAGTAATTGCTAAATGTTTTACGGATATATAGCTTAATATTTTTCACCATTTTTACTTGTTGTTTGAAATAGACATAGAATATCTAAAAAACCCTATCAACCAAGAAAAATTATAAACTTGAGATTTTTAGGACTTTCAATTGGTCAAGAATCGAGAGAAAACGAACTTCAATATACTCAATTTCAAAGCAACAGTTATTTAATCCCAAACAATGGTATCACGAGAGTACACAACATGTAAAAGAATGAGTCAAGAAAAACAGGCGGTTCAAAACGAATGAGTATATGAGGTAAGTCGCACCACGCATAAAGAAAATAACAATAGTACTTCATAAAAGTGAGTATGAAAAGTCGGCAGCACACGCGCTACGAATACAAGTATGATTATCATTACAATATAAAATCATGGTAACAAGATCAAGTTTACATGAACAAGAATTCAAGAAATATAGTAAGAGCATATGTAATCAAGTAATATCCAATGATAATTCATGAAACACAAAGGATTTGGAAAGAGATAGTAATTATCGTCATTAGGGTATTGTAATATTTCAAAATGTAATCAAGAGATGAAATATGAAAACGATAATTAAAAGTAAATAATAAGGATTAGAGAGTTACCCGCACAGATATCGAACAACAATGGCAGATTCTGTGAATGACACTTAGAAACATGAAATATTTGAACTTTTTGATTATAGACTAAGTTTTGAAAATGACTCAGTTCCCTATAACCATCGCTCTGATACCAATCTGTGAGACCCCCAAAATCAGGCAAGGAAACACGTAGGTAGCATGGGGGTTCCACGTCATGGTACATGAAACAATAAAATATAGTTGACACTAAATCGACGTAATAAAACATTTACATTACATCATAAAAGATCAGATTTTTTTAACAAAGGTCCCAGAGTTTTATAAGCGGAAAAATCTACTATTTAAACATGGTTTTGTAATATATGGTTACCAATAATATAGGATAAACTTCTGACAGCTTTTACCAAAACCCAAGTTTAAAATATAACATAGAAATCTCCAAGCTGCGATAATATCCTACAAGCTCCCATCCAAGCAAACCTAAGCATTATACCTGAGATTAAACATGTAAAATCGTCAACACAAAGTTGAGTGATATTCATAGGTTTAGCAGTAAAGGTGTGGAACACAAGCATTCATTTGTAAACAAGTAATAGGGAAAATGGTTATATACGTCAACCATAGTCCGAAACCATTATTATTGCTATTTATCTCATGACATCAAAGCTTAACAAAAGGTAAGTTCCCCTAGTGAGTATTCAGCCTAAACACTCAAGTATAAACAAATGTAATGCGTCAAGGTAATACGGGACATGGATTGTCAATCCCGATGGATCCACCCACAACATTCTCGCTTAGAAAAGGTAACACTAGATAATTAACGGTGCATGAAATGGTAGGGAAACTTATTGGCTATGGAAACTAAAAGCAATAATAATAATGATAATATGTTCTGTAAAGCATACAAGTTCTAGAAAGCATACAAGATCTGGATAACATACAAGTTCCGGATAGCATACAGTTTTAAATGAATGTGTTCCACCATGTAAAATCTCACCTCGCGTTTAGAAACAATATATAAGTAGTAAAAAGGGGCTATGAACTCACCTCAACCATAACGATATCGAACGAGGATAGTGATCAAGGTAATAGTGGCAGAAGTGAACCGATGGAATAGGATAAGACGGGAGGCCGCGAGCTTCTAACGACGACCTAAAATAAAATGGCTTGTCTTAGAGATATAAACGACATCATAAGAGAATAAACAAGTTTTATATATGTTTCATAAAAATATATTTTGGACTAGTTTTGAAGGACATAAAGTGAATACGGATAAAAAATGTTACCTGGAAAATCTATGATACATATTTGTATCTAGGTTAATAATTCAAGGACCAAATGTGTAAATATGCAATTAGATGGCATGAAATTAACGTGAACATGTAACTTCTCCATTCTTAACATTCAAATAACATTCATTTGAGAATTTCATGCCACATTTATTCGTTCCTAGTATTTCATTAGTATAGTACCAGCAATTACGATTCGTAATATTGAGTTCATACGTGATACCTTAGCTCCACGCGGAATTACGAGTGATTCTGAGTGGCGATGCTAGAGCTTAAATAAACACAAATACTAACAAAAGTTGAACCTTCTTGAGGCTAGAACCAATACATGTACTCGAACCCGCGGTTAACAAACCAGAAATTCTTATCGCGTACAAACGATTAGATAACCAAAGCTTGAACTATATCGACTTGAATCAAGGTCGTGCTACGATCCCGAACCGAAGTTATAACCTGCTCTCTATCGGCGTAATTAGATGTCATGCCGTGACATGCTTCCCTTTGTTGTCACCTTAACCAATTTAAAACTTCTTTCTTTCGATGGATGGTGGTGCATGAACGCGATTGTGAGAAGTACCACCAACTATTGTGAAAGTTCACTGGTTCGCGATATGAATTGCAAAGTCAAGTTGTAGCAGCCCCAATAAACACAACCTTCTTTAGCAAGCTACCAAAGGAGTAGACCAACATTTTTACATATAAAAGATGGAAGTCATAGGCATATTCAACGTACATACGTGGTTTGTATATAGACCTTAAAACCATGTGGATGAGTAGCTGCGTGCAACTATCAAAATCAATTTGATAATATGTAGGCAGGTGCGCCTCACATCGGAAGAGGTGAGTACATATCCATAGTTTATAGTTTAGAAGGAAAGAGTATTAAATCTAGAAAAAGAAACTATAAGAACATAGATGAAGTTTTGTCAATCATTATGGCACAGCAAAAAAAAAACGTTAGTTACTATAAAGTTGTAGTAGTCGCTTATATATAGAGATGGCAATTAAACAATGTTTGAATTTTATTTTTAGTATTATAGAAATAGAAACATGTTGATGTGAGGAGAAAATTCAAGGTGTATAAGCAGGTGGAGTGTTGATATTATCTAGTTTCTTTGTTTTATAAATGAAAAAACGGGTATTATCAAAACCCGATATTTTAAATGTTACGCGATTTAAAAGTTACACGTAAAACACAAAAAAAATAAACGCATAATATGAAATAAAAACTTTGACATTCGAAGAACATTTATATTTAGATATATAAGTGAGGGCCTATTATTTAATAAACATTAACGCGGCATATAAACGAATGACGCTTAGAGGTTTATCATAAATATACAAAGAATGTTCGTAAAATGAAAATTAAAATGACGACAATAGAAAATATTTCTATGTCATAACGAGAATATTTACGGTCAGTGTCAGGCATATACTTGTCGATAAATAATAAATGATACGTATTCGATACGTTAATGACTTAACATTGCCGGTTAGTCAAGAATTTCATATTATTTATAGAACGAACATGATATTTAAAAGTTGGGTAATAAATATTATCCAGATATTAGGAATAGAGTTAGAGCTCGGTCTAAATGTTGATTTTAAATTTTGGGTCACTACAGTAAATAAATATGGAAAAATAAAAATAAAATTTTTATGATTCCCAATAAAATATTATCTGTGATCAGAAAAATAATTAAAATTCTCGAGATCTCAGAATTTACGTATGAAAAAGTAAAGAGGAACAATTAAAACATTGTAAAATTGAGAAGTACGAATACAAGAATAATTTAATTACCAAGAAAAATATGAGTTCTCACAGCATTTGCCATCTTTAATTATTTTGACCGTTTCTAGTTTCTTTGACATTATTTTGTAAAGTAGCAATTAAATTAGCAAGCGCAACAAGCTCCTCATCATCATACTCATTTGCATGTTGATCATCCTCAGACTCATTATTGCACATGTTTGATGAATCGGGTGTGGTATTGCTATCAACCGTTTCCATCATTCATGTGTCAGTAATGGTTGTTGGTAGCTCACTACGCTCATAAGTATCACCAAACACATTATATTCCTCAACAATTTGTACCTTATCGATTGGCTCAGGATCAAAGATAGGACCATTTTCATCTTCAGTGACTTTGAGGACCTCTTCAATCTTTGCCATGTAAGAGTAATGTGCTTCGAGTTCTTGGTCGGAGAGTTCATCATCAGTGTCATCAAGCATTTCTCCTTCCTCAGCCGACAATTTAACCCATACATCCATCTTCTTGCATAGCAGCATTTTCTCCTTATGATATGCATAATCCTTAACCTGTTTTGGCTGTCTGCATTCCTTTGCCATATGCCCAAATCCTTTGCAGTTAAAGCACCGAATCCCACTTTGTTGAACCACTTGAGTACCAATCGTTTCCGTATTCTCAGTAACAGTAACAACCCTCTAATGATCATACATAGCAGTTTGCCTATCATAACATACAAAACCCTCAACATGCGTTGGATTACGTCGATCATACCTTGAAGGACTCTCCCACGCCTACGTGTATCATACCTTGGAGGGCTCTTAATAACTGATTTTTACTATGAACTTTTGTTCTCGATTCAATTCGAATTGATTACTGGTTATTAGTGTGACTCAGTCGTCTTTTGGTGAAAAAGAAATAGATTTGTCGTTGTTTAAAATAAAATTACAAAACTTTACGGTAAATGGTAAGGTAAATAAAGCTAAAACTGATTAAAAGGTAAATGGTGAGAAATTAAGACTTTAAAAGTAAATTAATTAAATGACGAGAAATTAAAACTTGACGAAAAGTAAATTTGACAATTTAATAAAATACAAACTTAAAATAAAGCTAAGTTAAAACAATTAAAAATCAGGCTATGTAAAATGGTGGGAAAGAAATAAACTCGAAAAGAAAACAACTAAGTAAAATGAACAAAGGATTGCGATGGAAGCTATCGCAATATCAAAAGCTATCGCAAATACAGCTATCGCAATGTTACTGCTATCGAAATGCTCCTCCCATCGCAATGTATAGCCTATCGCAATATGGCAAACGAAATTTGGGCAGCGTTCCGTCGCAATATACCTTAAATTCCGTCGCTATCCACGATCGGAATAAGGCGCTATCGCAATCTCGATCGCAATGTAGAAACCCTAAGGGTTTTTGCGATCGCAATGAAGCTGTCGGAATGTGAAACCCTTGCAAGTTACGATGGAAAGAAAAGAAACAAAAGAAACAAATAAGCAAAGACCAAATAAGCACTTCTCTAATAAGCACTTACCAAAAACTTAACCAAAGCAATAATAAGACGAACAAGATAAGCTACGAATTTAAAAACTTTTAAAACACTAAAGAAACAAACTTTGTAAAACAAACTTTAAAAAGACTAAACGTTTAAGAAAACTTAAAGGACCATAAGCTAGATACGAAATAAGCCAAAAAGCATAACAAGCTTAAAGCTTAAATCGTATTATAACTTAGATAGGAATTAAAAAGATAAACTTTTCAATCAAATAAGCAATAAGATTAAGCAAAATGTATACTTAATCCGAATCAAGATCAAAATCAAAAACAAGAAAAGTAGAATATGATGAATAATGAAAATCTTGATTAAAGGAAAAGATTCAACAATTAAAAATAAAGATTAAAACTTACAAATTTATGGTGCAAGACAAGGAATTTAAATTGACAAGAAACTAAATGATATGAAAATAAATGGTGGAAGAACTATGTGTCAAATAGCCAACACCTCCTAATGTGACATTAGGAGGGTATTTATAGGGAGATTAGCATGTGTTGTTCCTTTCTTCTTCTTCACGTCTTTTCGTCTTCTAAATTCTTCGAATTTTTCGACTTTGTCTCGGGATAAATTGAACTCGTCTTATAATTTCTTCATTTATTAGACATGAGTTCTTCTTCTTCATTAAACTTCCGTCTTCAGACTTTTTCTTCAATAAATCTTTAGAATAGGCCTTGGACTTCCGTTCTTTTTGCACTCTTGACCTTTTGACTTCGTCTTTTGTCGTTTTCTTTGATTAAAGCCCGTGACAGCCCGTGTTTACTTCCCTTTTCACATTTTGATCCTAAATCACAAAAAAAACACAAACCACGCATAATTCCGACATTTACGACATAAAATACACGTTTTGGCTTGGTTATTATTATAATTAAGTGGTAAAAGGATAAGTGTTTTCACACTTATTAAATCCCCTAAACTTGACCATTACAATGTCCTCATGCAATGCATTAATTACAAAGCAAGTTTTACATTTTCCATCATAATCAATCCACCTTGGCCTTTATTAAACACAAGACATAAAAGAGATAGAAAATTAGAAAAAGAAGAAAACAAGTAAAAAGATCAAAAACTTACCTTAGGGTTTTGGAATGTCATGATTGTTTATCACCCTCAAGTTTCACGTTCCCCATACCAAGCTTAAAAACGAGATCATTGTTATAAGTTAGCAAACTAACACAAACTCATGTGAGCCAATTATTCACTTGGACTCCCTTATTCCTAGGTGTGTCTCTTATATTTTATTGTTGTCTTTAGTGATCACGAGGATGCATTGTTGACTTATTTCGATAGTTCATTTAGGCCGAAAATAAAGTAGGAAGATTTAATCAATAGTTAGCTAAAGTACAAAATCTTTTAAAACTGCTTCTCGGGACCTCATAAAGTTCATATCTTGGCATAACTCGCTTCACGATTTGAGACCTTTCTCGGACCGATATTTGGCAGTGACTTCATACTTCAAATCTTGAGAGACGTTCTTGAAATAATGGTCTTCTCTTCATAATAGAAATTTCTTCACTTGAAGTTTTTGAGAGATTCTTCATACTTGGACCACGACTTCTTCATTTTTCTCCAATCTTTATTTTGGACTTTGATATACAACGATCCACCTCCTTTTAGGACTTGGATCTATTTATCCTAATACCTTGCTAGGGTCTTTTTGGATAGACTTCTCCTTGATCTTTTGGGGAGTGTTTGCTTTTCGTCGTGTGTCTCGATCCTTCATATTTATTTTTGATAAATGATTCTTCACATCACTTGGGATCTTTAGCACCAAATGTAGCCCTCATGCCTTGTTAGGGCCTTTTCAGACTCACCAATCTTCGCATCCCGCTTCAATAAGTTATGCCTTGGCTATGAACTCTAATTAATACCGAGCAACTTTTAAACGATCTTGGGCTAGAATCTAAGTAACTTTTCAAATCGTACGACCTTATTTATTGCAAATAAATATATTAACAAGCGATGGGAGAAAAAGCTCATATCAACTCACATAAATCCATGAAAGAATACCAAACTTATAATTGACTCTATCATCTCTCGTTCTCCACAATTTAAAATATCAAGGAATGAGACTCGTGGATGCTTAGCCTATTAAATCAAAGTTTCGGGTTTTCAAGTCATCTATAGGATCTTGCAATTTCTTAGACTCTTTCAAGTTTAAAATTTGCATTTTAAAGTTCCCTTGATAAACGACTTTCTAGGATCAATTATAGGAACTTGCGAAAAGTTCTTGTTCTTAACCCGTAAGAGTTAAGACTTTCGCGTTTTAAAGTTCCCTATATAAAAGCCTAGAAAAACTTGACTTAAACACGTTAAGGATACTAGCTAGAGTAAACTTGGATAAGTAAACTCGGGTTGAGTCAAAAGATTCATGACATTTAAAAATTAAAACCACTTTATTAAAATTTATTCTAGCAACGAAATAAAATAACTATAACAAAGGAAAAACTACAAGGCCAAAATAGATCAAAAATTTTGAAAAATGTCGAAAAATCAATTTTCCGGTTAAAATGAGGACAATTACAGGGAAAATCCCACTTAACTTTGATAGAAGTCCCCCTACACTTAATATAAACATTGTCCTCAATGTTTAAGCATGTGGAAGTAACCTCCCCTACACTTATGACCTTGTGCACGTTGTTTAAATCTTGCTTAGGAAGAGACAACTAAAGTGATTCCTATTTCAATCATAATTGATAAAATAATGAATCAAAAGAGTTTAGTATAGAACCGGGATGACGGGAACACGGAATCACAGGTCGTCAAAAGTTATCAAGAATAGATATTTGAAAGCTCGAATCCCTGCACATGATAAGAAAGAAAACAACAAACACATACTAGGGTCTCCCCCTACACTTATTATAAAATCAGAGAAAAAGGATAGATACTGCGGGTTGCCTCTCGAGAAGCGCTTGTTTTTGTTAACCGAGTCGTGAGCTTGGATCGACCTTGATTAGCATGGTAAGAAGCTTGAAGAACATCCACCGAGATCAAATACATGGTTTTCATCCATCAAGTAGCACAAGCTTAAGGCGAACAAGGCAAGCCAAAAAAGAGTAGGCAAGGTTCCCTTAAGCAAATATTGAGCACGGTGGTAGAGAGTGTGATGAAGTGCAAGCATATTTCCATAAGTTCCAAAAATATTTCCTTTTATTTCATCAGATGGATACTGAGATGGCTTAAAAAGTGCAATACCGAGATCGAACACCTTTTCCTTTAGGGGAAAATAACACTCAGGCTCAGTAGGCCTTGAAGAAGATCCGCTCATAAATCTCACAATCTCATCCTCAGAAGGAGGATAAAGAGGTGTCAAGACATAGGTACTACGGATATCGGTGTCTTCCGGCTTCTTCTCCTTTGAAACGGGTTTCTTCATATCCGAAGCAGGATAAAGACCATAATGAAAGTCCAAAGGAGGAGAATCATTCTCATTGGGGAAGTAAGTGTTGAGAAAAGTAGCAAAGTCTTCCTCAAATGAGTAGTCATCCAAAGTAGGATCAAGTGTTATTGGCGGAGGATCTTCATCAAAAGTAGGAACAAGGTCATCATGTGAAGAATCACTCGAGAAGTATCAACATCATCAAAATCATCATATGTTGGTATGTCTTTATACTTTGAAAAAAAAGCAGCATAATCATCCCCATCGGAACTAGAATCATCATCATAATCATCATAGATCGGTGAAGAATCATAAATTGGTGGACGATCTAAATTGGAGAGAGAATCATCCACATCATCTTGGAAAAGTGGATTATCATAGCAAGAATCGAACAGAGGATTGTTGTAGACGACAAAATCATCAGGCACATTAATCATATTCGCCGCTTCTCTTCCATTGGATTTGTTTGTGATCTTCCCCATTTTAAAAACTTGTGCATCATTCCCGACTCTTAAGATTAGCTCACCTTCGGCAACATCGACTAAGGCTTTTCCGGTTCTCAAGAATGGCCATCCAAGTATTAACGAAATACGAGGGTCCATTTCATAATCAACAACAACAAAATCGACCGGAAAAGTGAAGGTACCAACTTTAATAAACACATCTTCGGAAATACCAACGGGGTAAGCGAGAGTGCGATTCGCTAGCTCAAGAGTCATCTTTGTTGGTGTAAGGTCGGGTAATGATAGATTTTTCCAAACACTTAAAGGCATCAAATTTATACTTGCCCCGAGATCGGCTAAGGCAGTGAATTCTTCTGTTTGGTTAAAAGTACATGGTAAAACAAAACGACCGGGATCTCCAAGTTTTTCCGGAAGTTCTTTAAGAAGGACAACATAAAAGTTTTCATTCAATCGAGTATTAACAAACTCAGCCATCTTTTCCATCTTATTAAGCAATTACTTAAACATCTTAACAAATTTAGGCATTTGGGCTAGAGCTTCAACAAGGCTAAAGGTGACGTTCACTCCCAAAATCTTCTTCAAAAAGTTTGACACTTGAATGTCATCCTTGGTGATCAATTTGCACTTGTCTAGGCGAGAAGGATAAGGGATGTTGGGTTTAGGTGGTGTAGGTGTAGAAGGTGAAGGTTGAGATGTTGAAGGTTTACAGGTGGAAGGTAGGGTTGGTGAAGGGTGTTTCTTGGGTACTACTTCAGTAAGAGGTGGAGACGGTAATGGAGAACTAATACTAGGCGTGGGAGTAGGAGGGATAAATGGTGGTGGAGGAGGTGTAGATGGAGTAACTGGGGGAGGGATAGATGGTCCTACTAAGGTTGCTCCACTGCGTGTAGTAATAGCACTCACATTCGCTCTTGGGTTGGTGACGGTATTGGAAGGAAGAGAGCCCGAAGTAGAGGGTTGAGTACTTTGAAAGAAAGTAGCCATCTGATGTAGTGTTTTTACCACTCTTTAGGAAAAGAGAGTAAAATAGGGAAAGTATTAAGTGTCGGTTTAGGAAAACCAAGCACTAATGACCAATGTGGTTCAAGTTCATTTCCCAAGGAAGCTTGGTGTGTGTGTTAAGTGATGATTAACTTTGTGATTATATTGATGAGAAAAGAGAATAGAAATGAGATTAGAAGAGAATGACGGTTGCGATTCTGATTAAAACTAAGACGATAAGTCGTACACGTAAAACCGTAAAAAAGTGACAAAATTAAAAATTTACCCTAAAAATTCCTAGAAAATTGCAATAAATCCTAAATAATGTAATTAGAGTTTATAAAAAATCAAAAATTACTCAAACCTTTTATTTAATTAAATAATAATTTTTTAATGCTAATTAAAGCCCAAAAAGTCAATTTAATTAAAAAAAAAGCCCAAAATGAGATTTTTTCAATTGTAAACCTCTAAAATTACTTAACTAAATTTAAAACTATTTCTGAAAATTTTAAAATTAATAAAAACTATTTAAAAACAATTAAAAACTATTTAAACTTAAAATAATTCTAAAAAATTAATCTAATGACAGTAAAAATATTCTAAAAATTGTAAAGTTCCTAACTTAATGTATTTAACCTAACAAAAATATAAAAACTTGAAAAATCTAAATTTTAATTTTTAATAATAAAATAATAATAAAATAATATTAAAAATCCAAAATCTATAAAAAATTCTAAAAAGTTGCAAACTAGTTTATTTTAACCTAATAAACACAAAAATGAAGCTGAAATTACAAAAATACCCCTATTGGGCCTAGAAATGGGCTAAAAGACAAAACAGTCCCTTAATGGGCTTAATTTGGGGCCAATAAGAAAAAGTCAACCAAATAAGCCCAAAACTTCCAATCTGACTCAAAATTTGATTTTAAAAACTAAAATCTGAAGGCCCAAAAGCTGAAAATGTGTATAAGCTAGCTTATTTCAAAGTAGCTTATTCTTAATGGGTTTTTGGCCCATTAAGCTATAAGCTGATGCGATAAGCTCAAATTAGACACACAAGCTTCTTTCGAGTTACTTAAGGGATCTGTATAAATAAATTTGAAATAAGCACAAGAAATAAGCCTAAATAAGCTAAAAGCTATCTTCACAAAACGACAAAATAGTCGTTTTCGAGGTCTAGGCCACCCCAAGAGTTGATTCAAGTTTCAAAAGCTTTTAAATGACTTAACTAATCTTAATCAACAAAAAGTTTTTCAATAAGCGCACTCAGTAAGCTGGAATAAGCAGATAAGCAATTAATTAAAAGTCAACTTTATGAGTTTTCTAGCAAAAAGTCAAAGCCAAGGTCTGATAAGCTCCAGTTCAAATAAATGGGTCAAATAATGAAGATTGATCACAAAAAGTAAGTTGTTGCAAGTCTGGATAAGCCAATATGGCTTATTAATAAGCTGAATGGAAAATTACACTAGCAGGGGCTAGTTTTGTGTCTGAGCAGTGGGAAAGGTTTCCACTGCTTAACTTAATTGACTTTTTGTCTTTAGTGACTTTTTTGTGGATTTAAGTTACAATCAAGGCACCCAAATGATCAGTTAATCATAAGGAGTCAATAAAAATCACAAAAACACAATCACAATCAGCCAATTAGCACAGTTAATTCAAAACATCACCAGATCTAGCCCAGACATGAACAATAAGCAGATTTCTCAATAAGTAGTTTTAGCAAAAATCAGCCAACCAAATTGCACCAAAAGCATACACAAGCTATAATAAACTTAAATGAACAAGTTTAAACAAGTTTCATGCAATGGTTCAAGGTCTAGATCAAGATTCAAGCACCAAAAAGTTACTGATGAACACTAGCAGGCAGTTATGAACACTTGCTGATATACTTGACCAACAAGCCAAATTCAAACACTCAAATCTTCAAATCAGGTTATATGAACTTTGATTAAACACCTTTTCCCTAAACATGCATATACTCTAAGTATTACCAAAATTTTAGGTCAAAAACAGTCAAAACGAATAAGTTATAGCACAATCTTGGATTCAAGGTTTAAAAGCCAATAACTTGCAGAAACTAGCACTCAACCAAGTGAATAACAGATACAAAGCAAAAACAACACTTTCCACAAACACAATAACACTCTATGATCTTAAACAGATAACCCCAAACAACCCTTATCTTTTTCAAATCAAATTTAAACAAGTATAAGTGTATTCCAAGACTACCCAAGCCCAATCAAACACATAAACAGATGTAATATGCAGTATTAACCAAGATTAGACCATAAATTCCACAAGAACACAAGTAACACACAAATTCACCAAAAATCAAGATTTTAAGCAGATTTAAGGTAGAATGGTTCAAACCTCATGGATGTACATCTACACCCACGAATTTTGAGCTTATGTGCTAGCAAGAACAAGCACAAGCTTCCACAAACAAGCCTGCTAAGATGGAACAAGGTTAGAAGCAAAAATATCAAAATCAAAAAAAGAGGTAAACTTGATTAATGCAACCTTTGTTCCCCACACTTGATTATCCCAAAGTTATAAGCCTCACAACACCTTGATATCATAATATTAAGGAGCTATGATCAACTTATAGCCCAAAAATTCCAAGGTTTGAACAAGACCTAGCAAAATATCAAGATTTAAGGAAAATATGCAAACTTTTGCACACTCCTTTGAAAACAGGTTTTAGGATTCAAGATTAGTTAACAAACAACTATAATAAGCAGGAAATAAGAATGGCACTTGACTTTTCTTCACCAATTTGAAACACACTTCATTAATGAAAATGAGATTTACAAAAATGTGAACTTAGGAAAATTCAAGACTAGGGCTCAAAGTGAAACCCTAATGCCTTTATATAGGCTACAAACTATCTACTGAATGCATAAGAACGTAAACCTAAGCTTGATGAAGTCCCCAAAATTCCCTTTGAAAGTCTGAATATTTTGAGGATCATGTGACTGAATTTGGCTGTATATGTGAGTTGGCAAAGGTGAATTGTGATCAAAGGCTCAAAAAGAAGCTTAAGATGAAAGTTGAATGTGAGTGGTAGATTTCTTGGCATATTTTGGCATTTTGTTTAAAACCGTGTGAAGGGGGTTTATCATGTGACTTGTGTGTTGTTGAGGTGGCACGTTTAAGGTTTGAGATATGATTAACATCACCTTAATCATCATTCTGGATAATATGGAGGGTTACTTTTTCCTAAAACACAAATACCCAATTTGTGTTCTTGGGGTGAATAGTGGTGTTTGATCCGGTTTAGGATTTAAAAAGGTGTTCGGCGCCCTTAATTAAACTTAATTAAATAAGTTAAACCTAGTTTGTTAAGTTAGTTGTGAGTGGATGGTGATGTGGAAGGATGGTGGAAGCTGATTGGTGGAGAGGTGGTAGTAGGGCACGTGTCACCCCACTACTGGTTAAGGTAAGTTTTGTGTCTGCCCATTTTAGCCCCTTATCTCTCATACTCCTTTCACTTTGTATTAAACAGGCCAAAATTCGTTTCCCTTTGTTATACAAGTTTTATTTTTCACACTTTTGCCCCAAATACTTTTCAAAAGTATTTTCAGGGGGTATTTCTTGCCATTTGATGATTCTTGAAGGGCTGTTTTGGCATTTTCTTCATTGATAATGGTCTTGACTTGTATGGTTGACTTCTTGGAGGACTGAAATTAACAAGTCATAATTGTTGAGGGACCATTTTTGCCATTTCTTCATAGTTAAGGGTCCTTTTGGTAATTTGACATTTTTTAAAGGACCAAACTTGTAATTTCTTTTAACTTGAAGGCCTTCATGGTATGTTTGACTTTGAGGAGGACTAATATTGACAATTTAGTTTTGTTAAGGGACTAAATTTGCCAATTCTTCAAAGTTGAGGGCCCTTTTTGTAAATTTAACAAACTTTAGGGACCAATCTTGTAATTAGGAAGATACAAGGGTTTAAAGTGTCAATTCTTCAATATTGGAGGACCCTTCTTGCATAATATTCAAATCTTCAAGGGTTTCTCTTGGAAAATATTCATTAGGGCTTGGTTCATTGTGCGGCTTCGTTTCCCGTGTTCGTTTTTGCATGATTCTTGTGATCTTTTGTCATTTTCTCAGTATCCGTACCTAAAATACACAAGCAACAAACACAAGCATATATTTTGCCATTTTCATGATATTTTATGCATTTAAAGCCCTTTTTGGACGATGAGACTATGTATAAAAGCTGTCTCATCACTCCCCCATACCAAACCATTGCCGTGCCCTCACGCAATGCTAGAATAAAGTATCGTAGCACCTCCAAAATTCATTTTATTCACATTTATTGAATGATAAACTAGCTACACTACTACTATTACTACTACTTGCGTTTTAGAAAAATTGTATGATTTTCATCGCAAAATGGGACGTTTAGGTTCATAGAATAAGAACACGTGAACGCTTCGTTAGAAATAATTTCCTCGTCCTCGATTTTCACCCCAATTCCATGCTAAGCGTGTAACGAGATCATTGTCATTATAAGTTAGTAATGATAACACTACTCATATGCCCTAATCACGTACTTATCCTCCCATTTTCCTAAGTTGTATCTCTTATATTTTATTTTGTCTTGAATGTTTCACAAAGATACATTGTTTGACTTATGCGATAATAGAGATTTAGGTCTAAAAATAGAGTCCCAACAGTGTAACCAAGACCATCGAATTAATAACCCCTCCTAATAGACAATGATGTCAAAAAATTAAGTCAACAAGAAGGATCGATAAACACGGTTTTATAACGGTTTTGAACATGAGACTTATTACCAAGACTTTTATACGCCCCCTAACGGAAGGGCTGATATGAGTAATTTTACTCATATCATTTGTAGCAATAAACATTCAATAATTGCATTAATATCATGAAAATGTCTTGTATATGTTTGTTTTTGTTGTTTCGTGTGTGTAGGTACCTAGTTCGCGAGAACCGGCAAATATCGACACGAGTTTGAACTTTAGGAGATTTCATCATTTTTCAAGTTTATGGGCCTAGTAGGTCCCACATTGGACTATTGGGCTCATAAGTCCATTATCAAATCAAGTTAACTAATGGTTTTAACTAAAGCCCAAGATACGACCCAAATAGAGAAGTTTATAACGGATGGTGAAATAATTTAGGCCAAAAGCCCAACACCATATTAAATTAAACGGATGCCAATTCTTGGACCCAAATAAAGCCCAACAGTTAAAACAAGAGATAAAGACGATGGAAAGTTTTATTTATACTTTTGGGGGGTCAAAGTTCATTCGGTCAAAAAAAAAGAAATAAACACATTTACACGTTTCTTTTCACACACTTCTCTCGTTATTCCCAAAGTTTTCTCATCTTCTACCCTAAACAATAACCAGACGCAATTCACTATTCCTCAAACCCTAATTACCCAAAAGTTAAAATAATTTGGGGCTTTTTATTTACACATTTAATTCACACGAAGGGATATAAAACCCCAAGGTTTAAGGAAGAGAATATGAGGAAGGAACAAGCTACGTGGAAATGATTGATTGGAAGTTACACCTCATTATTCCTCATCCTCCAATCAAGAGGCAGCAAAGAAACACAACTAGCACACACGGATGCCACGTTGGCAATCCGTGTGCTAGTTGTGTCCTATCAACCATCCGATCAACAAAGAGAGAGAGAATGAATATCTAAGGGTCAAAATGAAGAAGGGATATTCTCTTGAAGATCCGAATATTCTTCCTCAACAAGCCTTGGTATGGCTATAAAAACCCCTCATTTCTCTTGTAATCATTATCCCTTTCTTTTTCATACTGTTATAATGATAGTTTAGATTAAATAATTGTAATTTTTCATTTTATTAATTTTGTAATATCTTGAATTGAATATAATAAAAGTTTCTGATTTTTAATTAATCTCGTGTCCTATTCATTTTTGTTATAATATTTGCAAGTTTAATCTCTAAGCTAAAAATTATAAAAGTGAATGTTTATATAAGCTGATGTTAATAGCTTGTATGAATATTGGAATAAGATTGGGAAAAAGAATATTTAACCACACTGGTTGAATATAAACAATATTGTTGGAACGATTGATTGTTTGGTTCGAGTCATAGCTCGATGGTGATGTTTTTGGTGCACGGTGGTTTCGATTAGGTTCAAAAGGTTGCTCAGCGTAATCTTCGTCTCAACGGTTTTCTACATTAGGTGAGTTTTCTAGTTTAAATTTATTGTTAATCTATATTTTAGATCTAATCTGCTTAAGTGTTAAGTGATTAATGGATTATAATGTAGGATTATGATCTAGGATTATGATGTAGGATTATGATGTAGAATTAACTGATCTAGTTATATTTTTTTTACTTGTTTGCTAAATGATGTTGTCATGGATGTGTTAGTTTCTGCTTAAGAGAGTTTCTTAATTTGCATAGTTGCTTGGGATTCATTCGAGTTTTCTAGTCGTTGCACTTTTATTGGTCACATTTATTTAAAGTTTGACGAAACTGCTTACTAGTTGTTATTAGGCTGTGAAATTTGATTTAATTATAATTGAGTAAGCTTGTTTCTGAATCTGTTTAGCTGCATTTGGTTTATTTTGCTGTGATTTCACGGTTGGTTTATGTTATCTGCTTATAAATACTTGTGGGTTTTGCTGATATGGATAAGAATGCTAATATTATTACTTCATGTCTATAGCTGTTTTAAATGATGTGATTGAAGATCTTTGATGTTTTGATAAGCTATACACTAATTTGAGGATTCTGTTTAGCGATTTAGCTTGTTGCTTAATGGCTTTCTTAATTATTTAATATGCGGTTATGGAATATTTGAAGTGCTGTTAGTTGTTGATCCTGTTATTTATGTCTTCTGATCTTGCTTTGCTGATATGTGTTTGGTTTGCATCATAGCAAAGGCTAGCAGATTCTTTTAATCTGCGTAGCTTAAACTGATTTTAATCAGTCCAAACACACAAAAGTCACCTCCTGTGACTATTCTTAACTTTTTACAGTCCAAAAATAATAATCCAAAAAAATGTCACTCATGGGGATCGAGCTCGAGACCCACAGGTTCACAGTCAAGCGTGTTTGCCAATTGAGCTAATAGCTTTTTTTGAGTTTACTTTCCGTTACGTAATTAATATAGTGTTACTAATCTGGCTGACTTTAATTTTAGTAACGTTTAATTAAATTTCAGTTTTAAACAAAGTTTTATTAATATTTTTATTTAAGTAAATCTTAAGTTTTTAAAATATTAATCAGTATCTTAATAAAATAAAAATATAAAAAAAATGTTTTTATTAATTTAAAAGTTTAAATAATTAGATTTTTATAATTGTAGATTTTAAATAAAATTAGTTTAAAAAAAATAGATTTGGTTAAAGTAATTTTAATAAAGTTTATTAGTTTAAAAAGTTAAATAGATTTCTAAAAAAAATAGATTTAAAGTAATTTTTTATTAATTAGTAAATAGTTTAATTTTTAAATAGTTCTAATTTTAAGTAATTAATTTAGATTTAAATAATAGCGGGATTTACGATTCATGCACTTTAGGTTAATTATAAATAGTTTAAAATTGGTAGAATTAATTTCTAGTTTAAAAACCAAAAACCAATTCAAATCAATTGTCCAAAACGAAACGAAACGTCTCAAATTCACTCGATCTTTGTGTACAACGAACTTGGTTCATCACGTGTTTAATTGAATTCGTCATTGGTAATATTAGTCTATTACTTTTTCCTAAAGGTAATTTTTTAATTTACCCTATAACGTAATCTAATTATCACTATACTATCACGATCACATCAAAAATTTTTGCGCCGCTGCCGGGGATCTTGTGTACGATTCGTTTTCGTGGAGATTTGTTGATCGTTCATTTGAAGACCCTTTCCGTCCTCGGAAAGTTTTGTTATTTTTCTATTATATAGTATGTATCGTTTTTCTCGTTTTTTGTGAATAATATATTGTATTACGTAGAACAATAATTTTACATACTTTTCAAATAAGGCCTTAGTTGGGATTTCATCACCTAGCTATTGTAGTCGAATCCAAAACAAAAATAAAAGGCAAAATAGATAAATACTAATAAGAAGTTTGAACTCGATTTATACAAACTATAAGGTGGGTATAAGGCGACGTGCTATAAAAAGCCGTCTAAGGAAAAAGGTTTTTAAGTGCTTTGTGCCACCTCGTTTTCCCGCTTGCTTGTGCGTATATTGAGAGGGACAACCTATTATTGGTTTGCCGACTCAAGTAGTAATAAATCTTATTTTTGTAGTTTACTTATTGAACCTCGAGACGTTTAGGTTTTCACCTATCGTTTCAAAGTCGACCGAGGGTAATTTACTTCCATAGTAGTTATCCTTATTCCTTGTTTTTTATCGATCATTATTGATTGAGCAATACCAAATAAAATACAAAAAATAATATTCTTCTTGTCTAAATTCTTTTCTTAAATCCTCTAAATTCTCTTCTTTGTAGTGTATGCAATTACGTTCTTCTCGACTTGTGATTGATTTTAATAGGCTTGAAAATATTCCTCGTAGAAATAGAAATCGTCAACAACGAATAGTGGAACCCGAGCTTCCACCTATTGTTGTAGAGATGGCCGATAACCGAACAATGGAGGAATAGCTCCGTGCACCCACCGAAGGGTATGGGGAAGCAATCGTTGTGCCGGCTATTTTGGCGGATCATTATGAGATTAAGACGGGTCTTTTATCGCTCATTCGTGCCGACCAATTTCGTGGCAATGAGACCGATAACCCGCACTCTCACATTCGGAATTTTCTTCGAATTACCTCGACTCTCAAGTTTAGAGATGTGCCGAATGACGCGATTAAGCTCATGCTTTTTCCGTACTCGCTCGAGGGTAATGCTAAGATTTGGTATGAGAAAGAACCACCAGGTTCGATCTTAACATGGGATGATTTAGTGTCTAAATTCATGAATTATTTCTTTCCACCATCTAAGACAAAACACTTTAAGAACGAGATCACTAGATTTGAACAAAAGTGCATGAATCGTTTGGGGTTGCATGGGAAAGATTTAAAGATTTGTTGAGACAATGTCCACACCACGGTTTCTCGGAATTGCATCAAATTAATACTTTCTATAATGGGCTAAATATGATTGAACAAGATTATTTAAATGCCGCCGCGGGTGGTAATCTTTTAAGAAAAACTCCGAGAGACGCGTGGGGAATAATTGAGAATAAATCTAGAGCACAATATTCACGAAACACACCGGGTGTTTCCAATGTGAATTCATTTAATCCCGAGATTGCTAGATTGGACTCTAAGATTGACACGATTTTGAATGAGCTTAGGAAGAATCCTCATGGATCCATTAATATGGTTGAGAATGTTTGTGTATCATGTGGTGGAGCACATCCTAATCATGCTTGTTTAACCAGGGGGTTTGATCAAGCTAGTGCTTTTGCCGCGACGGGAACTTATGGCTCCAACGGTTAAGTTCCTCGTCAAAATCATGTTGCTCCACCGGGTTTTCCACCGGTTCAAAATAGGTACAACAATGGAAACAATGGGAATAATTTTAACCGTGGTAACCAAGGGAATTTTAATCAAGGAAATGGGTTTAATGCTAATCAAAACAATCAAGGTTTTCAAAGCAATAATCAAAATGATTTGTCAAGCTACATTAAATCAAATGAGGCAAATATGAAAGCTTTACAAAACAACATTCAAGGACAAATGGCAACTTCGAAAACGAGTTTCAAAATACGATTAAAGGGCCAAATAATAAGATTGAGCTTAATCAACAAAGACTTGAACAAAACCAAAACCGTTTTGAGCAAAGATTAGAGCAAAGTCAAAATCGTATGCAACAAAGTTTGGAACAAGGTCAAAATAAATTACTCTCGATGTTTGAATCTTTTATGACCAAACCTTCCTCATCTTCGGGTGGCTTACCTAGCAACACCATTCCAAACCCGAAGGGTGAGATGAAAGCTATAACCACACGTAGTGGGAAAGCTTTAGACGGACCTTTGCTTCCACATGTGAGTACCTCTCCGGTGAGGGAAGTGGAGCAAGAACCCGAGGTGGTTAAAGAAAAGGAAAGTCCTATTCCACCAAAGGTAGACCAATTGCCTATTCCGGAACCCGAGTTTCCGAAGACTAAACCCACACTACCCTACCCTTCGAGACTTAACCAAGAGAAGCTCCGCGAAAAGTCCAATGCTCAAATGACTACTTTTTTAGAGATGTTTAAGAATCTTTATATTAATGTTAGTTTCGCGGATGCATTGCTTTACATGCCTAAGTTTGCTTCGACTATTAAGAGATTGATGAATGATAAAGGGAAATTGGTTGAAGTGTCTACATCTTTAGATGCTAATTGTTCCGCGGTTCTTACACAAAAGCTTCCCAAAAAGCTTGGAGACCCGGGCAAGTTTGTGATACCATGTGATTTCCCTAATATGGAAGAATGCTTAGCTTTAGCCGATCTTGGTGCTAGCATTAATTTGATGCCTCTTTCCGTGTGGAAAAGGTTATCACTTCCCGAGCTTACACCTACTAAGATGACTCTCGAGCTAGCGGATCGATCGATCGCCTTACCAAAAGGTATAGCCGAGGACATGTTTGTCAAGGTAGGAAAACTCGTCTTTCCAACGGACTTTGTAGTTTGCAATTATCTCGAAGATTCTCGTGTACCACTAATTTTGGGAAGACCGTTTTTTATGACGGCTAGTGCTTTAGTTGACATGAAAGCGGGGAAATTGACTTTAAGAGTTGATGATGAAAATATCACGTTTGATATTGGTCATATCTCTAAATTTTCTTCCAAGTATTACGAGGAATCAATTAATCAAATCGATGTGATTGACGTTACTTGTGAAGAATATTCTTAAGAAGTGCTTGGATTCTCGGCTTCTTCTAAAAGTGGCAATCCCACTTCTTCGAATCCTATTATCTCTTCGGCTAAACCTCCACTCACTCCATTTGAGGGAGGTGACTTCGTTCTTGAAGAGCTTGAGAATAATGGTTATTCAGAAATCGAAAAGGAAATTGATGATTACCTTAGCACACCATTTGATCCTAGTGAGTTTGATAGTGAGAATTTTGATCCCGAGGGTGATATTGCGTTGATTGAAAAATTGTTGAATATGGATCCTTTTGAATCACCACCTATGGAATTAAAAGTTGTGAGTGAAAATTAGACTAAAGTGAAAACATCTATTGAGGAAGCACCCGAATTAGAACTTAAGGAATTACCCACTCATTTGGAGTATGCTTTTCTTGAGGGATCCGATAAGTTACCGGTGATTATTGCTAAGGGATTAAAGGAAAACAAAAAGGATGAGCTTATCAAAGTGCTTAAGAAGCATAAACGGGCCATTGCATGGAAAATCTCCGACATTAAGGGTATAGATGAAAAATTTTGTACTCATAAAATTCTAATAGAGGATGATTATAAACCCGCTATCCAAAATCAAAGAAGGGTCAATCCAAAGATTCATGAGGTGATCAAAAAGGAAGTCACTAAACTTCTAGACGCCGGAATGATCTACCCTATCTCGGATAGTCCATGGGTTAGCCCCGTGCATTGTGTTCTAAAGAGAGGAGGAATGACGGTTGTTACTAATGAGGATAATGAATTGATTCCTACTAGACTTGTGACCGGTTGGCGTATTTGTATTGACTATAGGAAACTTAATGATGCCACTAGGAAGGATCATTTTCCATTACCTTTTATGGATCAAATGTTAGAGAGACTAGCGGGGAATGAATTCTATTGCTTTTTGGATGGATTTTCCGGCTATTTTCAAATCCCCATTGACCCTCGTGATCAAGAAAAGACCACATTCACTTGTTCTTATGGAACATTTGCTTATCGTCGCATGCCTTTTGGACTATGCAATGCTCCGGGGACGTTCCAAAGGTGCATGATGGCCATTTTCCATGATATGATCGAGAAAACCATGGAAGTCTTCATGGATGACTTTTCGGTTTTTGGGGAATCTTTCACTTCATGTCTCTCTAACCTTGAAAGAATGTTTCTACGTTGTGAGGAAACGAATCTTGTGCTTAATTATGAGAAATGTCACTTCATGTGCAAAGAGGGAATTGTGTTAGGACATAAGATCTCTAAGGCCGGTATTGAGGTTGATAGGGCTAAAATCGACGTGATTGCCAAATTGCCTCCACCCACCACCGTTAAGGGAGTAAGGAGTTTTCTCGGCCATGCCGGCTTTTATCGACGTTTTATACAAGACTTCTCTAAGATAGCTCGGCCTATGACCCATCATTTGGAAAAAGAGACTCCTTTCATCTTTTCGGATGAGTGTATTCAAGCCTTAGAGATGCTTAAAAGAAAGTTAACCGAATCTCCAATCTTAGTTGCCCCAGATTGGGATCTACCTTTTGAAATTATGTGTGATGCTAGTGATTATGCGGTAGGTGTGGTTTTGGGGCAACGTAAGTCAAAACATTTCTTGCCTATACACTATGCAAGTAAGACTATGACGGATGCTCAAACAAAGTACACTACAACGGAAAAGGAGTTACTTGCCGTTGTGTATGCTTTTGAAAAGTTTAGACCATATCTCGTATTGTCTCAAACCATAGTGTATACGGACCACTCGGCTATCAAATATATTCTTAATAAACAAGATGCTAAGCCGAGGTTGCTCCGGTGGATTCTCCTCCTTCAAGAATTTAATGTCAAAATTCTAGACAAAAAAGGAGCCGAGAATCTCGCGGACGATCAGTTATCTCGACTTGAGAATCCTCACCAAAGCGATCGAGAGAACAAGGAAATCAATGAAACATTTCCTCTCAAGACGCTTGGTATGATTGCTTTTCGTGGTGATGATAATACCCCATGGTTTGCGGACATCGCAGATTACCAAGCGGGGAAGTTTGTGATTAAGGGTATGTCGTCCCAACAAAAACGAAAGTTTTTCAAGGATATTTCCTATTACTTTTGGGACGACCCCTATTTGTTTCGTGTGTGCGCGGATCAAGTGATTCGTAGGTGCGTGTTTGGCAAAGAATCTCAAGATATTCTTAAATCTTGTCATGAGGGACCCACCGGAGGACATCATGGTGCTAACGCCACCGCGAAGAAAGTATTTGATGCCGGCTTCTTTTGGCCTTCCATATATCGTGATGCCCAAGACTTGATCAAGACTTGTGATGCTTGTCAACGTCAAGGAAAGAACTCACAAAGGGATGAAATGCCTCAAAACATTATCCAAGTTTGTGAAATCTTTGACATGTGGGGGATCGATTTTATGGGGCCGTTTCCATCTTCGAAAGGAAATAAATACATTCTCGTAGCCGTGGACTATTTGTCTAAATGGGTTGAAGCTAAGGCTTTGCCCACGAATGATGCTCGAGTTGTGGTGAACTTTTTGAAACAACTCTTTGCTAGGTTTGGAACTCCGCGGGCTATTATAAGTGATCGTGGGACCCATTTTTGTAATGAACAATTTGAAAAAGTTCTAAAGAAATATGGTGTCACTCATCGACTTTATACCGCTTATCACCCTCAAACGAGTGGTCAAGTGGAGGTTTCAAACCGGGCTCTTAAAAGGATTTTGGAGCGTTCTATTGGAGAAAATCGCACTTCATGGTCGGATAAATTGGACGATGCATTGTGGGCTTTCCGTACGGCTTACAAGACGCCAATTGGTTGCACACCATTTAGGTTGGTCTACGGAAAATCATGCCACTTGCCAATTGAACTCAAACATAAGGCGTATTGGGCTCTTAAGCATTGTAACTTTGATTTGAGGACCGCGGGTGATCATCGCAAGGTTCAATTAAACGAACTAAGTGAATTAAGAGATCAAGCTTATGAAATTCTTTGATCTATAAGGAGAAGACTAAGAGGATTCATGACCCTAAGATCAAAAACCACATTTTTAATGTTGGTGATCAAGTCCTCTTATTCAACTCTAGACTTAAGATTTTCTCGGGAAAGCTTAAATCCCGTTGGTCCGGACCATTCACCATTGCACAAGTTTTCCCTTATGGCACCGTTGAGCTAGCTCAAAAAGACGGGCCTAACTTTAAGGTGAATGGTCATCGTGTGAAACATTACTTTGGAGGGGACATACCTACGGAGGTTGTCCCGGATCTTCAAACTTTCCCTAAGGACCAATGAATGCGGGGATCGAGTCGAGCTCATGACTCGGTTAACAAAAACGAGGTGCCTTGTGGGGGAGTCCCATACATTCTATCTTCTTTCTATTTTCTAACAACTAATAAGGCTTGATCTTTCAAGCTCGTGCTCGTGTTTTGTTGTGTTGTGAATCTTAGGTATGACCCTTATCATTGAAGACTCTCGTGTTCGGTTTTTGCCGGTCCACTTGATCTTCCATTCTTTGAATGCCAAAAGGGGCACACTTTCTATCCCTTGATTTTTATCGACTAATGTTTTATCTTGAGGCATAATTAATAAACGACTTATAGATTTGCGTGCTCTTTCCATGCTAGGAATTTGCATTAGACTCTTCGTGTTTTAGCAAGGGGGTGTTACTCTTGAGCTAAGAAACATTGAGGATAATGTTTGGTTTTAGCATGGGGGAGTCAATCGATATAATCGCTTGCTATTGCTTTTGTCGTGTCTAAACGTATTGTTTTTCTCATTTTAGAATAAAATTTTAAATTTTTAGTGTTATTTTTAAGTTTTAATAAATAAAATAAGTGCTTTTGACACGAATTAGGGTTTCTTGGTGAAAATAAAGATAGTTTTTGACTCGACTCGGTTTTTAACCTTAGCTTTTCCTTAACGTATTTGAATTAAGTTTTGCTAGGCTATTATATAGGGAGCTTTAAAACGCGAAGGTCTTAATTCATACGAGTTAAGAACAAGAACTTTTCGCAAGTTCCTATAATTGATCCTAGAAAGTCGTCTATCAAGGGACTTTAAAACGCAAATTCTAAAACTTGAAAAAGTATAAGAAGATGCAAGATCCTATAGATGACTTGAAAACCCAAAACATTGATTTAATAGGCTAAGTATCCATTGATTTCACATTTTTGAAATTTTACAATATGGAGAACAAGAGATGATAGAGTTCAATCATAAGTTTCTAAGATTAAATTCTTCTTTGTGCAAGTATTTTTGTGTTTGATTTAATCTCCTCGTATTTACTTTCCACACTTGAATAATAATTGCTTAATAAATGAAGTTTTTAGCGGTTTAGGCTTGATATCTTAACTCGTAACTCCTTCTTTTTCTTCCCTTGTAATTAAAGTGAGAACACATTAAGGGTGTCAGCGTCATGGACTTTTGATCATGGGATTGCGGAAATTTGGCTTACTATAAATATCATAATAAGAAAGAAGAATAAATAAAAACATGTTCTCTAGGAGCCTTCGGGTGGGAGTCATGTAGCACTAACCTTGTCATTAGAGCCTTAGGGTGTATGTCAAGGGGCGTGTTGAATAAAAATTGCTTCATCATCATGATCCGTAAGGTGGGATGTTGAAGTCAATTCCCTTATTTTTGTCCAAGGAGCCTTAGGGTGTGGATTTTAAATACGGAGCACAATTGCATCTTAAAGAGCCACAAGGTGTTATGATGTAGTTGTTGCTAACTCCATTAATAAGGTCATAATTGACTTTGGAGGTTTTATTGTTGCTTTTAAGTAGCCATATTAGCCAAATTTCGGGTCTGGGATTTATCCCTAAATCGTGTTAAGTTATCCTTGATGTGGGCTTTCTTTAGTGACAACGGTTTTTGAAGTCGAGGTTAGGTTTTGAGTGTTGAGTTTACACCGTTCTTGCCTTCATTTTTGGACTAATAAATATCAAATAAAGTCAAATGAGCCTTTGGGTGAATGACAAATAAAATCTAGAGATACAATTAGGAATAATAGGAGATTTAGTTTAACACAAATTACTTGTATGAGTTGGTTTAATTTTGGGGCTTATGACTGACAATGATTTTGTTTTTGAACTTGGCATGGAAAAGTGAAAAGTCGGGGACGATGAATCTATTTGAGTTTTATGATCCTAAAAGTTATTTTTCAAATAATGAAAGCAATACATTATGTCTTTGCAAAATAAAAGTAAAAAAAGTTGAATAATGGTGTAGTTAATAGTTTTATTTTATCATTGCGTGAGGACACAACAATTGCTTAGCAAGGGGGAATTTGATATGAGTAATTTTACTCATATCATTTGTAGCAATAAACATTCAATAATTGCATTAATATCATGAAAATGTCTTGTATATGTTTGTTTTTGTTGTTTCGTGTGTGTAGGTACCTAGTTCGCGAGAGCTGGCAAATATCGACACGAGTTTGAAGATAAAGATCAACAAAGCTAATATTCGAGCTCAACTTTAGCAGATTTCATCATTTGTCAAGTTTATGGGCCTAGTAGGTCCCACATTGGACTATTGGGCTCATAAGCCCATTATCAAATCAAGTTAACTAATGGTTTTAACTAAAGCCCAAGATACGGCCCAAATAGAGAAGTTTATAACGGATGGTGAAATAATTTGGGCCAAAAGCCCAACACCATGTTAAATTAAACGAATGCCAAATCTTGGACCCAAATAAAGCCCAACAGTTAAAACAAGAGATAAAGACGATGGAAAGTTTTATTTATACTTTTGGGGGGTCAAAGTTCATTCGGTCAAAAAAAAGAAATAAACACATTTACACGTTCCTTTTCCACACTTCTCTCGTTATTCCCAAAGTTTTCTCATCTTCTACCCTAAACAATAACCAGACACAATTCACTATTCCTCAAACCCTAATTACCCAAAAGTTAAAATAATTTGGGGCTTTTTATTTACACATTTAATTCACACGAATGGATATAAAAGCCCCAAGGTTTAAGGAAGAGAATATGAGGAAGGAACAAGCTACGTGGCAGTGATTGATTGGAAGTTACACCTCATTATTCCTCATCCTCCAATCAAGAGGCAGCAAAGAAACACAACTAGCACACACGGATGCCACGTTGGTAATCCGTGTGCTAGTTGTGTCCTATCAACCATCCGATCAACAAAGAGAGAGAGAATGAAGATATGAGGGTCAAAATGAAGAAGGGATATTCTCTTGAAGATCCGAATATTCTTCCTCAACAAGCCTTGGGATGGCTATAAAAACCCCTCATTTCTCTTGTAATCATTATCCCTTTCTTTTTCATACTGTTATAATGATAGGTTAGATTAAATAATTGTAATTTTTCCTTTTATCAATTTTGTAATATCTTGAATTGAATTTAATAAAAGTTTCTGATTTTTAATTAATCTCGTGTCCTATTCATTTTTGATATAATATTTGCAAGTTTAATCTCTAAGCTAAAAATTATAAAAGTGAATGTTTATATAAGCTGATGTTAATAGCTTGTATGAATATTGGAATAAGATTGGGAAAAAGAATATTTAACCCCACTGGTTATATAAACAATATTTTTGGAACGATTGATTGTTTGGTTCGAGTCATAGCTCGATGGTGATGTTTTTGGTGCACGGTGGTTTCGATTAGGTTCAAAAGGTTGCTCAGCGCAATCTTCGTCTCAACGGTTTTCTACATTAGGTGAGTTTTCTAGATTAAATTTATTGTTAATCTATATTTTAGATCTAATCTTCTTAAGTGTTAAGTGATTAATGGATTATAATGTAGGATTATGATGTAGGATTATGATGTAGGATTATGATGTTGAATTAACTGATCTAGTTATATTTTTTTTACTTGTTTGCTAAATGATGCTGTCATGGATGTGTTAGTTTCTGTCTAAGAGAGTTTCTGAATTTGCATATTTGCTTGGGATTCATTCGAGTTTTCTAGTCGTTGCACTTTTATTTGTCACATTTATTTAATGTTTGACGAAACTGCTTACTAGTTGTTATTAGGCTGTGAAATTTGATTTAATTATAATTGAGTAAGCTTGTTTCTGAATCTGTTTAGCTGCATTTGGTTTATTTTGCTGTGATTTCACGGTTGGTTTATGTTATCTGCTTATAAATACTTGTGGGTTTTGCTGATATGAATAAGATTGCTAATATTATTACTTCATGTCTATAGCTGTTTTAAATGATTTGATTGAAGATCTTTGATGTTTTGACAAGCTATACACTAATTTGAGGATTCTGTTTAGTGATTTAGCTTGTTGCTTAATGGCTTTCTTAATTATTTAATATGCGGTTATGGAATATTTGAAGTGCTGTTAGTTGTTGATCCTGTTATTTGTGTCTTCTGATCTTGCTTTGCTGATATGTGTTGGGTTTGCATCATAGCAAAGGCTAGCAGATTCTTTTAATCTGCGTAGCTTAAACTGATTTTAATCAGTCCAAACACACAAAAGTCACCTCCTGTGACTATTCTTAACTTTTTACTGTCCAAAAATAATAATCCAAAAAAATGTCACTCACGGGGATCGAACTCGAGACCCACAGGTTCACAGTCAAGCGTGTTTGCCAATTGAGCTAATAGCTTTTTTTGAGTTTACTTTCCGTTACGTAATTAATATAGTGTTACTAATCTGGCCGACTTTAATTTTAGTAACGTTTAATTAAATTTCAGTTTTAAACAAAGTTTTATTAATATTTTTATTTAAGTAAATCTTAAGTTTTTAAAATATTAATCAGTATCTTAATAAAATAAAAATATAAAAAAAATGTTTTTATTAATTTAAAAAGTTTAAATAATTAGATTTTTATAATTGTAGATTTTAAATAAAATTAGTTTAAAAAAATATTGATTTGGTTAAAGTAATTTTAATAAAGTTTATTAGTTTAAAAAGTTAAATAGATTTCTAAAAAAAATAGATTTAAAGTAATTTTTTATTAATTAGTAAATAGTTTAATTTTTAAATAGTTCTAAATTTAAGTAATTAATTTAGATTTAAATAATAGCGGGGTTTACGATTCATACACTTTAGGTTAATTTTAAATAGTTTAAAATTGGTAGAATTAATTTCTAGTTTAAAAACCGAAAACCAATTGATAGGTGTGTAAACACCCATCTTTTCTACCACTTAACTACAATAATAACCGGACCGAAACGTGTATTTTATGTCTTTTATGTCGGAATTATGCGTGGTTTGTGTTTTTGTTGTGATTTAGGATGAAAAGGTGAAAAATGGATAAAACACGGACATTCACGGGCATTTATGGACTTTTATTGAAGAAAAGGATAAAAGACGAAGCCAAGAAGTCAAGAGTGCAAAAAGAACGGAAGTCCACGACCAATTCTGAAGATTTATCGAGGAAATAGTCAAAAGACGGAAGTTTATCAAAAGCCGAAGAATTCAAGTCTATTTATTGAAGAAATTAAAGACGAGTTCAAAGAAATCCCGAAGCTAAAAGTCCTTTAAGTCCACATTTAATGAAGATTTAAAGAAGGAGGGACTTAGTCTTGCAATTAAGAAGAAGATTAAAGAAGGAGGGACTAAGTACGCAATTAAGGAAGCTTCCTAAGCAAGCTTTAGTCTTCCCTATAAATAGACTAGATTAGTTATCATTTCACTCTTGTTGGCTAGGGTGACACTAGTTCTTCCACAATTTAATTACTTGTCATTTAAATACTTTGTCAATTTAATTACCTTGTCTTGCACCTTAAATTCATTTAATTTCAAGTAAGTTTCCTTTTAATTATTGTTAATCTTTACTTTATCTTGTCAATCTCTTATCTACCTTTCTTATTCTTTGATTTGTGGTGTTTATGTTCATGTTCATGCTTTTATTTTAATCCAAAAGTGTTTTTGATTATTATGGTTAAAGTTGTTTAATTTCATGTTTTTGATTGTTTGTTGATGCTTATTCATTGAATCGTTACTGTTTATATTCATACGTGTGTTGATTTTGGTTACTTTTCATTGTTATTATCTGCTACTCATCTTCCTTGTTCTTCGGAAGAGTTTTGCTTGGTTTCTGTGTTTCCAGATAAAGTTCCGAACCAAGGGAAGGATTGAGGTTTCATTCGGAAGTCAAAACTTCCGAACCAAGGCTTCATTCGGAAGTCTGAAACTTCCGAACCAAGGTTGTTCATTCGGAACTTCAATAGTTCCGAACCAAACTTGTTCATTCGGAAGTCTAAAACTTCCGAACCAAGACTTCATTCGGAACCTTCCGAATCAGTAACTTCCGAACCAACTCCAAAAGTTCCGAACCAAGGGCCCTCATTCGGAACTTTAAAAGTTCCGAATAAAGGTGCTTCATCCGGAAAGTTCCGAATCAAGGGGTGACCAAAACTTCCGAATCAAGGGTGATTTTACAAGTTCCGAATCAGCAAGTCCCGAATGAAGGATTATTTTGGATAAGTGACATATTCAGATCCTTTTGTTCCGGATCAAGGATTTTGGTAATATTCCAAGTGAAGAAGAATCATTTCAACCAAAGGTGACATTTAGGACGAGTGATTGTTCCTAACGAAGGTTTATTCCAAATGAGCTGTATTCAGGTTCTTATTAGCTTTTACCTTTGATTTTTATCTTCAAGCTTTATTTTACTTGCCTTTTTATTTAATTGCACTTTTAGATTAATTGCCTTAGTTTTAGTCGCACTTTAAGTTTGCCTTAGATAGATTTAAGTTTTCGTCAAATTACTTTAGTACCCTTTAATTTTAGTCTCGTTTTAAATACTTGCACTTTACCTTGATTAGACTTAGATTTACTTTTAGAGCACTTTTACTTTTAAGTCTTTGCATTTAAATTTAAAAACAACCAAAAATATTCTTTTTCACTAAAGATCAACTAAGTCACACATAGAGAGCTAAGATCAATTCGTTAAGATACCGAGAACAAAAATAGAACCTAGTAAAACCTAGTTATCAAATGGCGCCGCTGCCGGCTCTTTTCGTTACGATCAACAGTTTTCTGTGCTAGACACGTTGCTTTTTGGGATCCGTTCACTCGTGAACGTTATTTTTCTTGCATTAAAAATTCAAAACCAAAACCACAAAAAAATTAAAACTTTCAAAAATCCAAAAAGATTTTCTTTTTATTGTGTATATATATTGTCTTTGCGTTTGGTTTCTTTTTCTTTTGCATTTTCAGGTGTATGCGTACTAGATCTTCTAACTACCAAGAGCCCGAGCCTCAAGAAGATTTAGATATGGCAGGTGTTAACAACAATAATCAACTACCGCACCTCAACAATAATAATAATAACAACAATGCTCTTCCACAGCCCGATCTTCGGACCATGGAGGAACTTTGTCAACCAACCATGTTCGGACGAGGAGGACCGATTGCGCCGATGCAAATCAACGCTCCTGAGTTTTCGTTGAAGCACCACATGATTCAGCAAGTGCAAACAAACCCATTTAGAGGATTGCCTGATGATGATGCCAACAAACACCTCGACAAGTTCATTACAATCACCCAAAGCATGAAGTTGCCTGGGGCCACAATGGATGTACTCCGCCTACAACTCTTCCCACATACTTTATCGCATCATGCCGAAAAATGGTTTGATCGTCTCCCGAAGAATTCTATTCACACTTGGGATGATATGACTCAACGCTTTCTTTCGCGCTACTTTCCACCATCCATGGTCACAAGCCTTCGCAATCAGATCAGCGGTTTCATGCAAGATCCCGATGAATCTCTTTTTGATGCATGGGAGAGATATAATGTCTTGATCGACCGATGTCCAAACCACAACATGCTTCCGGTCACCTTGATCGATACTTTCTACAACGGATTGACTTTTCGAGATCGTGATACGATTAATGCAGCCGCCGGTGGCACATTCATGAAAAGGAGACCCGAGGAGTGTAGAGAGTTAATAGAGAACATGACTACTCATCATAAGAACTGGGATTCTTCTGCTTCTTCTAGAAACAACACGAGAGTCAATGTTTCCTCTACCTCAGCAAACCCTGAGATGACCGAACTCACCCGCATGATGGCTGAAATGAGCAAAAGTATTACGCTTCTCGCTTCAAACCAACAACAACATCAAGTTAAAGCGGTTGCTAATCCTTGTGAAACATGTGGCGGTCCTCACTCATACACCAATTGTCCTTCGACACAAGGAAATCCGGAAAATGTGTATGCAGCTTACGGTAATTATTCATCGGAAAATTACCAAGCTAGACAACAAGGGGATAGAAATCTGCTGAGCTACCGTTCAAACAATTACCTTTCACCCGGTTTTTCTCCTCAAAACCAAAACCCCGCCAACAACTACAATAGAAGCAACCAAATCCCACCTCGTGCTTCTAACCCTTATCAACCACCCACCCAACAACACCCACCCATTAACCCCGATGTTGACACAATCATGAGAACTCAAGGTGAGCAAATCAAGAATCTACAGAGCCAAATTATCAATCTAAAAGGAGATATCTTAAAGCAAGGTAATGACATCAGAAATGAGGTTCGTGAAAACCTTCAATCCTCCTTCATCACTCAAACAACTGAATTGAAGAATCTGTTGGCTAGTTTCTTGCCTGAAGCTCAACCTTCTTCTTCTTCGGGTTCTCTACCTTCAAATACCGTCACCAATCCGCGAGCTAATGTGAGTGCTATAACTACGCGTAGTGGAACTACCCTTGTCACTCCGTCTACCCCACCACCATCATCTACACCTCCTCCACCACCATGTATCCCTACTCCTCCTACACCTAGTAATAGTGCACCATTACCGTCTCCGCCTCGTCATAACGATGTATCTCGGACAAACCCATCAACATCACAACCGTCACCACCTACACCTTCACCTAACCCTTATCAACCTAGAATCCCATACCCTTCTCGTATAGGCAAGACCAATGATCTAACAAAGGAGGACTCGCAAATAACGAAATATATCGGTATGATTTCTCAAATGGGATTCAGCATTAGTTTTCTTGAAGCACTTGTCCACATGCCCAAATTTGCCAAAGCATTTAAGGACTTGCTTAACAAAAAGGAGAAGCTGATTGAACTCACCAACACACGCTTAAATGAAAACTGCTCTGCAGTTATTCTTAAAGAACTTCCGGAAAAACTAGGGGATCCCGGTCGTTTTGTGTTGCCTTGCGTGTTCAACAAAACTGAAGAATTTACTGCCCTTGCGGATCTCGGGGCTAGTATAAATCTTATGCCTTTGAGTGTTTGGAAAACACTCTCATTACCCGATCTCATTCCAACAAAGATGACTCTCGAACTTGCTAATCGCACTCTCGCTTACCCCGTTGGTATAGCTGAAGACGTATTCTTTCAAGTTGGCGCATTTACTTTCCCGGTCGACTTTGTCGTAGTTGATTATGAAATGGACCCTCGTATTCCTTTAATACTTGGTCGGCCATTTTTAAGATCCGGACGTGCTTTAGTAGATGTGGCCGAAGGAGAGTTAATCTTAAGAGTCGGGAATGCCTCACAAAATTTCAAAATGGGAGCACCTACAAACAAATCTTTTGGAAGCCGAGAATCAGTGAATATGATAAATGTGCTCGATGACTTTACCGTCTATGACAATCCTCTATTCGAGTCTTCCACTGATAATCCACTCTTTGAAGAGAATGTGGATGATTCTCTCCTTACTTTGGACGCTCCTCCCATTTTTGATTCTCCACCGGTCTTTGATGCTTATGAAGATAATAATTCTAGCTCAGATTCGGATGATTTTGATTGTACTTCTGAGTATCCTGAGCTACCCACTTTCGATGATTTCGATGAGGCTGATACTCTATCGAGCGATTCTTCACATGATGAAGATCCTCCACCTTCACTCGATCCTACTTTGGACGATTATTCATTTGAGGAAGATTTCTCTGAATTTCTCAACACATACTTCCCTCATGAGAGTGATGCTCCTCCTTTGGATTTTGAAGATTACCGCCTTGATCCTACTTTGGATTTGAAGAGCATTTTGTCAAAGGAGAAGAAACCGGTCGACACCGAAATCCGTTGCACGTATGATTTGACACCTCTTTGTCCCATTTCTGAGGACGAGGTTGTGCTTCTTTGCGGATCTTCTTCACACTCGGCTGAGCCTGAGTGCTATTTTCCCCTAAAGGAAAAGGTGTTCGATCCCGGTATCGAAGTCTTTAAGCCATCTCAGTATCCACCTGATGAAATAAAAGGAAATATCTTTGGAAATTTTGAAGACATGCTTGCTCCACTTCAACTTTGCTTCCACCATGCTCCGTCGCTGCTTAAGGGAACCTTGCCATTTCTCTTTTGGCTTGCCTTGTTCGCCTTAAGCTCTTGCTTATTGATGGATGAAAACTATGTCTTTGATCCTGGTGGATTTGTTTCATACTACTTCCGTTGATAATCAAGGTCGAGTCAAGCTCACGACTCGGTTAACAAAAACCAAGCGCTTCTTGGGAGGCAACCCATGTATCTATATTTCTGCTTTCTTTATCATAAGTGTAGGGGGACCCCTTTGGTTTGCTATTTCCTCTCCTCACTTCTTAATCAGGGATTCGAGCTTCAAATGATCCACTCTTGATGATTCTTGACGACCCGTGATTCCGTGTTCTACTTCTCCCCGGTTCTATCCCTAACTCTTTTCGATTCACTATTTTATATTTTCTCAATATTAAAATAGGAATCTCTTTAGTTGTCTTTTCCTTAGCAAGATTTAAACAACGTGCACAATGTCCTAAGTGTAGGGGAGCTTACTCCCACATGCTTAAACATTGAGGACAATGTTTATCTTAAGTGTAGGGGAGACTTCTATCGAAGTTAAGTGGTCTTTTCCTTGTATTTGTCCTCATTTTAACCGGAAAATGAATTTTTCGACACTTTTCAAAATTTTTGATCTATTTTGGCCTATTAGTTTTTCCCTTTTGTATAGTTATTTTCTTTCTTTGCTAGAATAAATGTTTAATAAGTGGTTTTAATTTTCAAACGTTGTGAATCTTTTGACTCAATCCGAGTTTACTCTAGCTAGTATCCTTAACATGTTGAAGTCAAGTTTTGCTAGGCTTTTATATAGGGAGCTATAAAACGCGAAAGTCTTAACTCTCACGGGTTAAGAACAAGAACTTTTCGCAAGTTCCTATAATTGATCCTAGAGAGTCGTTTATCAAGGGAACTTTAAGATGCGATTTCTAAACTTGAAAGAGTCTAAGAATTTGCAAGATCCTATAGGCGACTCGAAAACCCAAAACTTTGATTTAATAGGCTAAGTATCCACGAGTCTCATTACTTGAGATTTTAAACTGTGGAGAACGAGAGATGATAGAGCCAATTATAAGTTCAGCATTCTTTCATGAATTTATGTGAGTTAATTATGAGCCTATTCTCCCATCGCTTGCTAATAATTTATTTGCTAATAAATAAGGTTGTACGATTTGAAAAGTTACTTAGCTTCTAGCCCCAGATCGTTTAAAAGTTGCTCGGTAATGACGAGAGTTCATAGCCAAGGCATAACTTATGAAGCGGGGCGCGAAGATTGGCGAGTCCGAAAAGGCCCTAACAAGGCATGAGGGCTATGTTTTGTTGCTAAAGATCCAAAGTGATGTGAAGAATCATTTATCGAAAATCAATATGAAGGATCGAGACTCACGACGTAAAGCAAAACTCCCCAAAAGTCATGGAGAAGTGTATCCGAAAAGACCCTAACAAGGTATGAGGATAAATAGATCCAAGTCATAAAAGGAGGCGGATCGTTGTATATCAAAGTCCAAAATAAAGATTGGAGAAAAATGAAGAAGTCGTGGTCTATATATGAAGAATCTCTCAAAAATTCCAAGTGAAGAAATTCCAATTATGAAGAGAAGACCATTATTTCATGAACGTCTCTCAAGATTTGAAGTATGAAGTCGCTGCCAAATATCGGCCCGAGAAAGGTCTCAAATCGCGAACCAAGTTATGCCAAGATATGAACTTTCTGATATCCCGAGAAGCAGTTTTAAAAGATTTGGTCCTTTAGCTAACTATTGATTAAATCGTGCACTTTATTTTCAGACTAAATAACTATCGAAATAAGTCAAACAATGCATCTTCGTGATCATTCAAGACAACAATAAAATATAAGAGATACCCGTAGGAATAAGGGAGTCTAAGTGAGTAATTGGCCCACATGAGTTCGTGTTAGTTTACTAACTTATAATAACAATGATCTCGTTTTTAAGCTTGGTTTGGAGAAAGTGAAAACTTGAGGATGATGATTATTCATAACATTTTCAAAACCCAAGGTATGCTTTTGATTTCTTTATCTTGTATGTTTTTAATTTTCTATCTCTTTAATAAAGGCCAACGTGGATTGATTATGATGAAAAGTGTAATCTTGCTTTGTAACTAATGCATTGCATGAGGACATTGCAATGGTCAAGTGTAGGGGATTTGATAGGTGTGTAAACACCCATCTTTTCTACCACTTAACTACAATAATAACCGGACCGAAACGTGTATTTTATGTCTTTTATGTCGGAATTATGCGTGGTTTGTGTTTTTGTTGTGATTTAGGATGAAAAGGTGAAAAATGGATAAAACACGGACATTCACGGGCATTTATGGACTTTTATTGAAGAAAAGGATAAAAGACGAAGCCAAGAAGTCAAGAGTGCAA
The DNA here is from genome assembly GCA_025667525.1 of Glebionis coronaria. NCBI lineage: Eukaryota > Viridiplantae > Streptophyta > Magnoliopsida > Asterales > Asteraceae > Glebionis > Glebionis coronaria. The sequence goes on from CM046875.1 coordinate 195,903,715, forward strand.
AAAGAACGGAAGTCCACGACCAATTCTGAAGATTTATCGAGGAAATAGTCAAAAGACGGAAGTTTATCAAAAGCCGAAGAATTCAAGTCTATTTATTGAAGAAATTAAAGACGAGTTCAAAGAAATCCCGAAGCTAAAAGTCCTTTAAGTCCACATTTAATGAAGATTTAAAGAAGGAGGGACTTAGTCTTGCAATTAAGAAGAAGATTAAAGAAGGAGGGACTAAGTACGCAATTAAGGAAGCTTCCTAAGCAAGCTTTAGTCTTCCCTATAAATAGACTAGATTAGTTATCATTTCACTCTTGTTGGCTAGGGTGACACTAGTTCTTCCACAATTTAATTACTTGTCATTTAAATACTTTGTCAATTTAATTACCTTGTCTTGCACCTTAAATTCATTTAATTTCAAGTAAGTTTCCTTTTAATTATTGTTAATCTTTACTTTATCTTGTCAATCTCTTATCTACCTTTCTTATTCTTTGATTTGTGGTGTTTATGTTCATGTTCATGCTTTTATTTTAATCCAAAAGTGTTTTTGATTATTATGGTTAAAGTTGTTTAATTTCATGTTTTTGATTGTTTGTTGATGCTTATTCATTGAATCGTTACTGTTTATATTCATACGTGTGTTGATTTTGGTTACTTTTCATTGTTATTATCTGCTACTCATCTTCCTTGTTCTTCGGAAGAGTTTTGCTTGGTTTCTGTGTTTCCAGATAAAGTTCCGAACCAAGGGAAGGATTGAGGTTTCATTCGGAAGTCAAAACTTCCGAACCAAGGCTTCATTCGGAAGTCTGAAACTTCCGAACCAAGGTTGTTCATTCGGAACTTCAATAGTTCCGAACCAAACTTGTTCATTCGGAAGTCTAAAACTTCCGAACCAAGACTTCATTCGGAACCTTCCGAATCAGTAACTTCCGAACCAACTCCAAAAGTTCCGAACCAAGGGCCCTCATTCGGAACTTTAAAAGTTCCGAATAAAGGTGCTTCATCCGGAAAGTTCCGAATCAAGGGGTGACCAAAACTTCCGAATCAAGGGTGATTTTACAAGTTCCGAATCAGCAAGTCCCGAATGAAGGATTATTTTGGATAAGTGACATATTCAGATCCTTTTGTTCCGGATCAAGGATTTTGGTAATATTCCAAGTGAAGAAGAATCATTTCAACCAAAGGTGACATTTAGGACGAGTGATTGTTCCTAACGAAGGTTTATTCCAAATGAGCTGTATTCAGGTTCTTATTAGCTTTTACCTTTGATTTTTATCTTCAAGCTTTATTTTACTTGCCTTTTTATTTAATTGCACTTTTAGATTAATTGCCTTAGTTTTAGTCGCACTTTAAGTTTGCCTTAGATAGATTTAAGTTTTCGTCAAATTACTTTAGTACCCTTTAATTTTAGTCTCGTTTTAAATACTTGCACTTTACCTTGATTAGACTTAGATTTACTTTTAGAGCACTTTTACTTTTAAGTCTTTGCATTTAAATTTAAAAACAACCAAAAATATTCTTTTTCACTAAAGATCAACTAAGTCACACATAGAGAGCTAAGATCAATTCGTTAAGATACCGAGAACAAAAATAGAACCTAGTAAAACCTAGTTATCACCAATTCAATTCAATTGTCCAAAACGAAACGAAACGTCTCAAATTCACTCGATCTTCGTGTATAACGAACTTGGTTCATCACGTGTTTAATTGAATTCGTTATTGGTAATATTAGTCTATTACTTTTTCCTAAAGGTAATTTTCTAATTTACCCTATAACGTAATCTAATTATCACTATACTATCACGATCACATCAAGGGCCTTATTATCATAGGTTTACCTCCATATTTTATTCAACTTCGCCATCAAGCTTTTATTATGACTTCCGTCTTGCCTTGCCTTTTATTATCCGCCTCATCGGTGGTTTTAATTTGGCCAAAGACGTATATCCTCACGCTAAGGCGAATTTTGGATCTTTAAAGCTTCAAAGATTAAGGTTTGATTCACTTTCAATTTTGCATAGATTTTTCGGCCTTGTGAGCTTCAAAATTGTTTGCTTGATTTAGGTGAGCACTTGAAATCTTATTATTGGGTGAAGCTTTCGATTATTCGGGTTGCCAATACTTCAAAACCGTGACGCTGGCGATACCTTAATGTCTTTCCATTTTAATTACATGGAAGCTACTAGAAAAGAATAGAAACCAACAATCAAGACTAAACCGCTAAGTCAATATTTATTAAGCAAAAAATATTTACAAGCGAAGGGAGAATAAGCAAACAACGAGAACACATGAGTTTTTGAAAGAATACGAGTACTCTACGTTTAGCATAGTAACTTATAATTAACTCTATCATTTCTCATCCTCATTTAAGAGACTTAGCCTAATGTAAAAGTTAAGGAATCGAAGCTAAGTGCTCAACACACACGGTCAAGTCAAAAATTACTCTTATTCTCGCCATCGGAAAACCTACATTCGTGTCTTCAAACACTTATAAAACATGATAAAATTTTTAAAATTTGGCCATTTTTAGCCTTATTTTGCAACAAAACGATAAACAAAAAGATAAACTTTGGAAAGCGTGAAGGTTTGGCAAGGCAATTATCTATTCACCCCCCATACTAAAGTTAAACATTGTCCTCAATGTTTCGAGTCTAGGGGTGCAAACACCCCCATACTAGAGACGTAGTCGAATGCTTAATCTCGCATGAAAAGGGTGTAACCGTTAAATTTAAAGCCGTTTATGAAGTGTGCTATAAACCTAAGGTTAGAACATCAAAGGATATATCATGGATATTGAGAAAGTCTTCAAAGCAAACGATCGAGTGCTCCCATAAACGAACACGAGAGGCTCCAATCGTGAAGATAATGATCATCTAAAAACCACAATTCACAAACAACCACGGAACAAAGGTTGGAAGGGCACAAATCCCCACATGTTACTACATTATCAAGCGATAAGTGTACATAGGATAAGCATGGGACTCCCCCACGAGGCACCTCGTTTTTGATTACCGAGTCATGAGCTCGACTCGATCCCCTCAATACTAATTATCATTAGGGAAGGTGATTTGGTCGAGGTAGTTCAAGGATGGAACTTCCCCGCCAAATAGTGCTTCAACCTATGTCCATTCACCTTGAAATTGGGGCCATTATTTTGAGCTAGCTCGATGGTCCCATATGGAAAAGCTTGAGTCACGGTGAATGGACCGGACCAACGGGATTTCAACTTACCGGAAAAGATTTTCAATCGTGAGTTAAAAAGCAAAACTTGATCCCCAATGTTAAAAACCCGGTTTTTAATTTTTGAATCATGCAACTTTTTAGTTTTTTATTTATAAATCAATGAATTTTCATAAGCAATATCCCTTAATTCATCCAATTCATTTAATTGCATTTTCTGTGTTTTCCCACGGTCTCCATATCATCATTACAATGCTTTAGGGCCCAATAAGCTTTGTGTTCGAGTTCAATTGGCAAGTGACAATTCTTCCCATACACGAGCTTATAAGGAGTGCACTCGATGGGCGTCTTATGAGCGGTCCGAAAGGCCCATAAAGCATCGTCGAACTTATCCGACCAAGATTGTCGGTTTTCCCCAATAGATCTCTCCAAGATCCTCTTCAACGCTCGGTTTGAAACCTCGACTTGCCCACTCGTTTGTGGGTGATAAGCCGTAGAAAGACAATGTGTAACCCCATATTTCCTTAGGACCCTTTCGAATTGGTCGTTACAAAAATGGGTTCCACGATCGCTTATGATCGCACGAGGGGTTCCAAACCGAGAAAACAAGCTTTTCAAAAACTTGACTACCACACGAGCATCATTGGTGGGCAAAGCCTTACCTTCCACCCACTTAGATAGGTAGTCAACGACTACAAGGATGTACTTATTACCACGAGATGATGGGAACGGCCCCATAAAGTCAATGCCCCAAACGTCAAAGATCTCACACACTTGGAAGATATTTTGTGGCATTTCATCTTTTTGTGAGGCTTTTCCTTGTCGTTGGCATGAGTCACATGACTTCAGCAGCTCATGTGCATCTCGGTAAATAGTAGGCCAAAAGAAACCGGCATCAAAGACCTTTTTAGCCGTGAGATTAGCACCGTGGTGACCACCCGTGGGTCCCTCGTGACAAGCTCTAAGGATGTTAGAAGCTTCGGTACCAAAGACACAACGTCGAATAATTTGATCCGCACAAGTTCGAAACAAGTAAGGGTCGTTCCAAAAGTAGAACTTGACGTCACAAAAGAATTTCTGTTTTTCTTGAGTCGTCATACCTTTGATGATGAAGTTGCCCGCATGGTAATTTGCGATGTCCGCAAACCATGGGGTGGAAGAATCAAGCTTAGAATTCACTACACCAAGTGTCACGAGCGGAAATGTTTCGGTGATTTCCTTGGGCTCGTAAACACTTTGGTGAGGATCTTCCAATCGAGAAAGATGATCGGCCGCTAGATTCTCGGCTCCTTTTTTTTCAACGATTTTGTGATCAAATTCTTGAAGGAGGAGAATCCAACGAAGTAATCTCGGCTTTGCATCTTGTTTAGCCATAATATACTTGATAGCCGAATGATCCGTATACACTATGCATTTAGTCCAGACGAGATAACGTCGGAATTTCTCAAATGCATACACCACGGCAAGGAATTTCTTCTCCGTTGTAGTGTATTTTAGTTGAGCCTCGGTCATCATCTTGCTTGCATAGTGAATAGGCAAGAAGTGTTTTTCACGACGTTGCCCCAATACGACCCCAATGGCGTAGTCACTAGCATTACACATGAGCTCAAAGGGGAGGTTCCAATTGGGAGCAACAAGAATGGGAGCTTCGGTAAATTTCCTCTTAAGGATTTCAAAGGCTCGTACACAATCTTCGTCAAAGAAAAAACGTGCATCTTTTTCAAGGAGATGTGTAATAGGTCGAGAGATCTTTGAAAAATCCTTGATGAATCTACGATAAAAGCCCGCGTGGCCTAGGAAACTCCTAACTCCCTTAACGGTTTTGGGATGAGGTATTTTGGCGATGACGTCTACCTTAGCTTGATCTACCTCAATCCCCGCTTTCGAAACCTTGTGCCCTAAGACGATTCCACTTTTAACCATAAAATGACATTTTTCCCAATTAAGCACATGGTTGGTTTCCTCACAACGCTTCAACATTCTCCCAAGATTCGACAAACACGAAGTGAACGAACTACCAAACACGGAAAAGTCATCCATGAAGACTTCCATCGTCTTCTCGATCATATCATGAAAAATAGCCATCATGCACCTTTGAAAGGTTCCCGGTGCATTGCAAAGTCCGAATGGCATTCTACGATAGGCAAACGTTCCATATGGACACGTAAACGTAGTTTTTTCTTGATCACGAGGATCGATGGGGATTTGGAAGTAACCGGAAAAACCATCTAAAAAGCAATAAAAATCGTTTCCCGCAAGACGCTCCAACATTTGGTCCATGAAGGGCAAGGGAAAATGGTCTTTTCGAGTGGCTTCATTCAACTTATGATAGTCAATGCACACTCTCCATCGAGTCACGAGTCTAGTGGGAATTAACTCGTTGGCATCGTTTGGCACAACGGTCATTCCTCCCTTATTAGGGACACAATGAATAGGACTCACCCAAGGGCTATCGGAAATAGGGTAAATCATTCCCGCGTCAAGGAGTTTTAGGACTTCCTTTTTGATGACGTCGTAAAGGGGTTCACCCTCCTTTGACATTGGATTGCGGGCTTGTAATCCTCCTCCATTAAGATTTTGTGGGTACAAAATTTGGGATCGATCCCCTTAATGTCAGAAACTTCCACGCAATTGCCCTTTTGTGATCCTTTAGAACATCGACAAGTGCGGTTTTTTCATCATCCGAAAGTTCTTTCGCAATAATAACCGGCAACTTGTCGCCCTCCTCCAAAAATACATATTCGAGATGAGGAGGTAAATCTTTCAACTCGAGGATAGGTGGTTCCTCAATTGAAGATTTGGGCTCGATACTCATAACCTCCTCGGGTGGAGGAAATGGGAAATCATTAAGAAAATCCTTGATAATCGAGAAGTCCTCATCATTGTCGAGGTCTTCGTCACAAGTACGTGGAACATTGAATTCTTCCAACGTAAAACCACCACCTTCAAATGGAGTGAAGGTTGGTGTCGAGTTATCAAGAATGGGATCTAACATAGTGGGATTGCCACTATTTTCATCATCACCAAAACCTAGAACTTCTTGTGAAAATTCCTCGCAAACAACGTCGATCATATCAACGAGGTTTATGGTTGCAACGGAATAAACATGAGAAATTTGAGAATTTTGAGTTGCGTTTATAACAAGTTCCTCGTCGTTGAAACGTAAGTTGATCTTTCTAGCATGCACATCAATCAAAGCCATGGACGTATCTAAAAACGAACGACCTAAAATGAGAGGAACTTGAGGATCTGTGGGAATATCGACAACGATAAAGTCTACCAGATAATAGAACTTTCCCACTTTCACAAAAACGTCTTCCGCCAATCCACATGCAGGAATCGTGGAATGATCGGCCAACTCGATAGACATTAGTGAAGGAGTAAGATTAGGAAGATTGAGCGATTTGAAGATTGCAAGTGGCATCAAGTTAATACTAGCACCAAGATCGGCCAAGGCATAACATTCTTCCATATCTTGGATTTCACAAGGAATCAAGAATTTACCAGGATCACCGACTTTTTAAGGTATGCGGTTAAGATAAACCGATGAAAAATTAGACAATTGTTGCAATTTCTCCTTGTTTTTCAACATACTCTTAAAGTTAGCGGCAAATCGAGGCATCATGACCAAAGCATCGGCGAAACTCACATTAAAATGAACGTCACGAAACATTTTCATAAAAAGCTCAAATTGGTAATTATCGCTCTCTTGACGTTTCTCCTTTCTAAGTCTCGATGGATAGGGCAAATGTGGTGTGGGTTGAGGCATAGGCATAGCCTTTGGAATCTCGGGTTCCAATGTTGGTAATGGGTCAACCGTAGGTGTGGCATGAGCGGTACTTCATGGGATTGGGACATGCTCCTTTTCGACCACCACCTTGGGTTCTTCCTCAATTGCTTCCTCCGTAGGAGAAATTGGTTGAGGAGTCGGTTCCTTGAGTGTCTTACCACTACATGTGGTAATCACTTTCATCTCTCCCTTAGGGTTCGATATGGTGTTACTAGGAAGACTACTCGAAGACGGTTTGCACATAATAGCCTCAAACATAGATGAAATTTTGTCCTCAAACATGGATTGCCTCTTCTCGGCCTTAATCATCTCTTGTTTTATTTCATGTTGCCCTTGTTCCATTTTTTGTTGGTTTTGTTGTAACCTAGTTACATTCCCTTCCATTTTGTTTGTATGGATTTGAAGCTCATTTGCTATCTCATTTTTCAACTCCTTCTTCAAGTCGTTCTTAAACTCGGATCTTAGGCTAATGATTTCTCTTTGAATGTTGTCAAACCTAGCATCGTTTCCATTAGCGTATTCAACAAATTCATTTGGAAGATCTTTCAAAGCTTGCAAACCCCTGTTGTTGTTTTGAAAATCACTTTGATTTTTGTTTGAAACTTGATTATTAGCCCCTTGATTCCCATAGTTTCCTTTGTAATTGTTTTGAAACCAACTTGATTGTTTCGATAGTTGTTGTTAACATTTTGATTTGGTGAAAAACCCGGTGGAGTCAATTTATTGGAGCGGGTAACTTGACCGTTTTGGTTGTAAGTTCCCGTGGCCGCGTAGGCACTCGAAGTGTTACCACCGTTGGTAATGCACTCGGAGAAATCATGACCTCCACCAAAATACATACATGAAACCTCAACCGCTTTAGCCGTAGCGGGAGCACTTTGTTCTCCAACTTTGAATTCAATCAAAAGTCCTTTAAGCTTATCAAAGATTTTGTTTTCCAAGTTCTCCTCAATTTGGCAAGCATCGATGGTATTAGATAAAGAAGGTGAAGCCGAAGACGAAGCCTTACGAACACTCGATGTGTTACGAGGACTATACACCTTAGATCTATTCTCAATTATCAACAACGCTTCCTCAACCGTTTTACACAAAAAATTACCACCCGCGGTGGCATTTAGATAATCCCTTTCATGATCATTAAGTCCATTGTAAAACGTGTCAATCTGATGCAAGTCGGAAAAACCGTGATGAGGACACTCATGTAACATTTCCTTAAACCTATTCAAGCCGTTGAAAAACTCTCATTAAATTCTTGTGAAAATTTTGAAATCTTGTTTTTCAAATGCGTAGTCTTAGAGGGCGAGAAAAATTGGTTCACAAACTTAGAAACGAGATCCTTCCACGTCAATATAGAATTGGGTGGCTCTTTCTCTAACCAAATTTTAGCAGGCCCCGCTAAGGAATACGGAAAAAGCATCATCTTAATCGAGTCATTAGCAACATCCTTAAATTTGCAAGTGGCGGTAAGACGATTGAATTGGCGGATATGGTTGTGCGGGTTGTCCTTTTCATCACCACGCAATTTGTTGTTTTGGATCATCGACAACAAACCCGTTTTCACTTCAAAATTCTCCGCAAGGATAGCGGCAATCACAATAGCCTCTCCATAACCCTCAGTGGGTGCTTGAAGTAACTCCATCATAGTTCGATTCGCCATGGTTGGTTCTTCTCT